>JAWNPR010000149.1:5000000-5600000 GCA_035047405.1 Drosophila stalkeri | reverse complement strand
GAGTGATTGACAACGGCGCCAATAAGAACCAGCTGTCGCTTAGCCTGACAAGCTATTGATAGTTCACGTTCTCCAATTAATTAAATGCCAAAGACAACAAAATCGAGGCATTTATGGCTAAGTTGAGTGAAGCTTTCTGATATTATCTGTATAATAATATATAAATTTATATATCTATTTTTTTTCTACTGTCCTCTAGGCTGGGTTCCACCTATTTTCGCTCGTGTATATTACAATAGGAATTTCCGGTTTTATTTGTTGTCTATTTGGTCGACTCGACGGTGTCGCCGACTGCAACTGCGACCATTCTTTACGACCAGCAATAAATTTAACAATTTGTTTAGTGCAGACACACACACACACATACAGAGAGTGGTCTATAGACACGCAAAGTGTCTACGTTGGACCATATATGGTATACCTGTACCTGAGGCGCAGATGCCAAAAGCACAGCAATTTGTCGAGCGGTAAACAAAAAACGCTTTGGGGCCACTGGGAGCCGTGGCCAACTGGTCTTGATATCAAACTTCAAGTGAATTGTTTTTCAGCCAACGGCGCATAGAATCGAACAAAAAAGTTCGAGTTATTACGTTTATATAAGTAATATATAAGTACGTATTTATATAGATTTAGTTATATCTACAGGTATATATACAGTTTATAGACATATACGAATTTTTCGTTGAATATAGTTATGCAGAAAAGTAAGTTTATAAGTATATGTATATATGCCATTCATGCAGCCCTCTAGTATATACATATATAATATATAAAAAATATCAGGTATATATATGTAGAACCCCTAAATATATGCATATATACATATAGGAATGTAGTTATATATAGATATATAGGTATATAAAGAAATATAAATATGATAAACTTAATAAAGAAAGTGTGAAAACGAAAAATGATATTGAAATCAGACTCTTAAATTCAGGATCGATTGAGAATATTAAATACTTATCATAATTATTTTAATTTATTATAGGAAAATACATTTTTTTAATATAAGAGAACCTGATAACAGAAAAGAAAAATGTTTAATTTGCTTAGTTTTGCTTACTTCGAATATTAAAAATCAATTAAACCTTTCTATGCAGTTCTCAAATATTCTAATGAGCTCTACAACCTGTCAGTCAATATATTTTATATTTTTTCGTAATTTTTTTTTCGTGAATTTAATTTTAATTTACTCTCATTTATTGTTTACTCTCTCTTACCCTGGATCCCACTCTTTCTCTCCTATTCTCTCTATCTCTTTCACTCTCCTCTTAAACGATTTATGCAAAACTAATCAAATTAAAAAAAAACCAAAAGAAATTATTTGATAAGTGTATGACAATTTTGAAAAAAAAAAAAATAATAAATAAATAAAAAGAAAATGTCAGCTCTCTATATTGTGGTTAAGATTTGAGTTGACTCAAAACCAGGATTCAGAGAGTTACTTTCTCTGTTGTTGCTAGGCGCGCATAGAGACGAGCTTAAATTCGGCACACTGACGTTGAAGATGAACTAGAGCCAAGCTGAAGACTAGACAAACCAGGCGGGAATTCGTTGCGCCGCATGCGCGTGCCCCGCCTGGTCAAGGGGTCGGCGTCTGGCGTGCGGACATCTCGCAAGGCTATATACAATATTTCTTAAATTAAATTATCAAAAAGAATTTCGCTAGTTGGCATGCCTTGCCCGAACCAGCAAAAGATTTGCCCCGCCACGCCCCAACTCCAGCTCCAGCTCCAGCTTCAGCTTCAGCTGCAGCTCTAGCTTCACAGTTTTGGCCCAAAACGAAAAACCTGTCTTTCGCGAGGGGGTAAAAGAAATTCCGAAAATTTTCCCACACTTCTTGCAGCAGCAGCAGCAGCAGCAGCAGAAGAAGAAGAAGAAGAAGGCAGCACAGACTACACAGCTACTCATATTTGTTTATGGCCAGGTCGTTCTCTATCCATGTGTGTGTGTGTGTGTGTGTGTGTGAACGAGTGGAGCACATGTTGCATTTGCCTCCGACTGTTGCTGATGAGCTGCATTATATGGCTGGCAGCATATCGGCATCTATCCACGAGGCCGCGGCCAATGTGGAGGCCAATGCCAAATGGGCATCCACTTGTTGCAGCTATTTACCTTTTGGTTCTGCTTGTTGCATTGCCTCTTCGGCTTTTCACTTTAGTATTTGTTTCTGCTATTGTTGTTGTCGTTGTCGTCGTTGTTGTTGTTGTTGACACCAATTCTATTTGCATACGCCCTTCTGTGCAACGACATGCTGCAGCAAGTGGAAAGGAACTGCAAATGAAATTGTTGTCGAAACTACATTCATATAGATGACATCTTCACTCGCTTGCAAATAAATGTTGCACATTATTTTCCAAATTAATATCAATTTTTCTTATATTTATATATGGGGAAAATTTTAAATTTATGTTGTATCTTACATACCAGAAATATGCAGTATAAAAAACAAAATATATCTATAAGAATATATGATTTTAATTATATTATTCTTCAAAAAGCTGTCTAAATACTAAAGATTTATTTATTTTTAAACTTAATAATACTAAACAAGAAAATATAGATAAATGACACGTAGATTAAATTTTCTAAAATTATTAATGAATTTCAAATTAGTTTCTTTCTGAAAGCATTCAATTCGTATCAAAAGTTTATTTTATTTATTGTTTCTAATTAGTAAAAATATTTTAATTATTTATTTATTTTTGTCTTCATTAAATTATTTTTAATTTGACTATATCTATATTTTATCATATTCATTTGATAATTTATCATATAATTTTCAGATAAATTAATCTATAAAAACTAAATCAATTTTTTATAAATAAAGTTTTCAAGTTTTTCTTCTTTCTTTGATAAGTTCTTATAGAGAGTTTCAGAGTTGATTGATATATCATAATTTGTAACCATCATCATTAGCATCATTATTATCAGCAGCAGCATCATCATCATTTGCGACAAATGGCACAGAGCTCGTTTAGCTACGCATAGTTTAGTTTATTACGTCGATTAGTTGCACTATAAGCAACACCTTTAACTGCCAACAAATTACAACTTTATCATGCCGCAAACGATGATGCTTGAGGATGACGATGACTGGATGACTGGATGACTGGAACATTGGCTCGGCCATGCCCATCCATTCTGCTCCCCATCCGTGCAAAGAGCAGCAGCTCGCATAATTAATGAAGTGCAGGAGTTGGGAAGCAAAGCAAAGCAAAGCAAGGCAAGGCAAAGCCAACGTCGGCGACACAAATGAAGCTATTGCCAGCTGGATGGCTGGCAGACTGCTTGGTCGTTTGACTGGGAGCAGCTCGGCTTCAGCTCAGGCTACGGCTTCAGCTGTTGCTACGGCTCCTCCATATTTATACAGAGCGAACACGTTAAATAAAAGATAAGCGGCCAAAGCGGCGAGTGTCACGCGCGCCATAATTGCCAGCATATAGTTAGCATTGGTGGAAGCGAGTGCCGTAGTTGGTCGTCTTCCTGCATTGGCACGATTGAACACCATCCTTATGGGTGTCGCATCGTTTCGCAAGTCTAATCCAATAAACTAAAACTTACAACACTCTAATAAAACATTACCAGCACATGCAATGGGCCGCTGTTACTTTCATCTCTGCGCAGGACACGAGGTAACACTCTGAAGTGAGTTTTTGAAAATACTTAAAAATTGTATAGTATTTTAATTTACTTTTTATATTAATAATAATACTGTAGCGTCATGTAGGTGATATAGAAAATTTGTAATGAAGTTGAATGTATGAA
This sequence comes from Drosophila stalkeri, assembly GCA_035047405.1. Classification (NCBI taxonomy): domain Eukaryota; kingdom Metazoa; phylum Arthropoda; class Insecta; order Diptera; family Drosophilidae; genus Drosophila; species Drosophila stalkeri. The sequence goes on along the minus strand of JAWNPR010000149.1, from coordinate 5,596,229 downwards.
AATCACATAGAAGGGCGTAAGCCAAGGGAAATGAATAGGTTGAGAATGAAAAGAAAAAGTATGGAAAGGACTATGTTAGAGAACAAGTAAGATATAACTTAAAGTAAGAGTAAGAGAAATAGAGGAAATAAAAGAGATATGAAGAGAGGGAGAGAGTGAAAGAGAGAGCGAGAGAGATTGAGAGAAAGGTAAAGAGAGAGAGAGAAAGAGAAAAAGATATAGGGAAACATAGACTTAGAGAGTCATTCATAGTATAAGTATATAATGTAAGAGATAGAGGGAGAGATATATAAAGAACAAAAGAGAAAGGAAAAGGAAGAAAGACTGAGAACAAGAGAAGCAAATATAGACAGATATAAGGAGGAGAGTAGGGAAAAAGATCCAAAGAATGCATTGCATACATATGAAAAAGAATAGAAACCTATTCCCATATTAAAGAAAGTTAAAAATCTAAAGAAAAGTAGAGATAGGTTAAGTTGAAAATAAGAAAACAGAGATCGAACACCCACAACTAATTTGGGTCTGTCTGTCTACACTCTGGTTATACAGCCAAGAGCACAAGTACTCCGCTTACTATCTGCAGGACTAGGCCAGTCTATAGACTGTAAATATATATATATATATATATATATATATATTTTTCAATATATACTATTTTGGAGTTTTGTATGCGTGAGCACGTCAACGCCGTCGTTGATCCCAAATGCATTTGTCAATGTCGCCAACGTGTCGCTGGCTCTGGCACTTTCATTCAGTCCAAGTCCTCCATAGTTTGCCAACACAAACAAGAAAATTAAATGAAAAAAAAAAGAAGAAAAACTTTCGCCTGCGCCTGCAATTCGCTAGGCTGTCCACATCCATTGTTGAGCTGCAGGCAACCGAGCTAGTTGTCGGTCAGAGGGTCTGGGGTAAATGGAGCTGGCCCACGGGAAGTTGGTAAAATGCGTGACGTGCAAGAGGCGTCTGAGTTGGATGCATATAGATATATGCATATATATGGGCCTATAGGTATGCATACAGGACTGGCCCATACATAACTTCAATTTGCAACATTTCTTCGCGCACACAGGGCTCACGTTCATGGCCCAAACAATAAATACGTTTTGGGCAGCCAGTTAGCGGCAAATGAGTTATGACTGTTGCACTTGGTCCCGACACATTAACAAAGTTTGACGAATGGCGTACGCAAAAGTGGAGGTGACGATCGCTAAGTGATCACGACGTCAAAGTTCTCAGTTCCCCAGTTCTCAGTTCCCAGTTCCCAGTTCCTAGTTTTCAGTTGGCAGTTGGATGTTTCGCATTGCCAGCTCTGAGTCTTGGCTAATTCAAGAGTCGACTTTCGTATTTGGGTTGGCATCTTGAGCTACTCTAAAACCTACTCTGCAATTATACTGGGACTGGGACTTGGACTCGTACTCGTTTGCTTGCCAACGCTTGGATGCATCATATGCATTACGCACTTGTCGCTCTAAGCTGATCCAGCTTTGCCATGCCTGATTGCCATCGCTGTGAGGCAGCATCGTAATTAAAATGAAATCAGCATACGGCTTAATTTTGTCTTCAGTTTGAAACTCGAGCTCGAGGATTTTCTTTATACATGCATATACATACATATAGCATATATAGATATATGTATTTATATTTGAACTCGTCCGACTGCTTGTTGTTTGTCTAATGCGTAACATCGTTTGCCCCCCCCACCCAAATCCACGCCTCTTGCTCCAAATCTGTCCGTTCTCATAAATCTGTCTGACATTTTGCATGCCAGTCATCAGCTGCTAACTCGCCATGGATTAATTTAAATCCTTTTTTCGCATTTAAACAGCAATTTCTTCTTCTTCTTCAACTAGCTCTTATCCCACACAAACAGTTAGAATTTTCTTAATGCATTTTCTAGATTTCTATTTGCCTCTGCATAGATTTTCACACAAATTGTTTAAATAAAAAAAATAGTAATCAAATATGAACATTTTTTTCTATTAATCGATTAAAAATAAAAATAAAAAAGTAAATACAAAAAAAAAAATAAAATAAAAAAAATATATATATTTTTATATATATATATAAAGGCAGATTCGATAAATTTTAGTTTCAATAATATTCATTTTAATTAATTTGTAATTAGTAAAATTATTTTAATTTTTATTTTATTAAAAATAAATATATTTTGAAACATAGGGTATTTTATATTCAATTCATTTTTAAAGCTTGTGTCTTTAAATATATAATATACTAAGTAGAGCTCAATCGGAGCTGATTTACAAAAAGATACATCGAACATTACGCAAGGACAAGTTATCACAGGCTGAATGAGGCGTGGTAGACTCAATATGGATAGCTCAATATATTTTGATTTCTTTTTCTATAGCTGATAATAACTTTTATATCTACACGATTTTCATTTTTCTGTTGTATTAATTTTCACATTAAATTTATTTACTAAATTTTCAATTTTATTATATTTACTAATTCCATTTTTCTCTAGTATTTGACTTCATTATATAAGTTATGAACTTTTATCCAGAGAATTCTCTATCATAATTAGATCTTGGCAAAGAAACAACTTGTCTATTGCCAAAAGTCGCCTGTGGCCGTCTGTGCCTTATTATGTTGACAGTTGTTGTAATTGATAACGTGGTCGAGACTGTCATAAACTGTCGTAAACGATGTGGAGGAATCATCTTGATCTAGATTGTCCAATACAGACGTCACATGGAGCAAGTAATTTACCAAAAATGCGTCCCAATGAACTTGTTGCGTTCGTTCTTGCCGCTGCTCGCCAAGTGGTGTCTGCTGTGACTATAAACAACGATCAGTTGATCTCTGTGAGAGAGGTTGCGTGGTTGGCTGGCTCCTGCAAGCGGGCTTCTGGTGTACGTACGGACGTGTAAGGCGAACCCAAAACCAAACAAGATGCCCCCTGGGCGCTGACGTTGTCGAGTCCATTTCAAAGCAGACAGCATCAGCGTCAGCGTCAGCTCTGGAGCTTTAGAGCGACCTGGGTATCATCGATCATCGATCATCGATCATCTGGCGCGGTCTAAAAATGGCTTCCAGCTGCGCAGGAAAACACCATCGCATGACCAAATCGCAATCCGTATTCGATACTTTCTTCTGCTCGAGTTGTGATTGCGTTTGCGTTAGCGGTGAGCGACAAGTTTTTGCGGCAGTCGCAGCGGCAGCTGTTTGTCTCGTTTTGGCACATTTATTATTATTGTATTAATATTAATATTAATACCAATATTGTCTGCAGTAATTTTTGTTATTTATGAGCTCAAGTTATGCCTTTTGGGTGTTTTGAGAATTTAGTCATGAGACAGCCACCAACGGGAGGGAGTTGGATATCGAGGTGGAACTATACATACGTACATATAGCACAGACAGATTCATAATGTAATAATACATACATACGTATAAGTAATGCCAATTAATGACCAAATTAGTGAGCCACTCATGGACAACACTTGACCGCTTATGGCACGGGATTTTCTACTGATTTGGTTCGAATTGTGATTTATTTGAGCGCATGGTGAAGGCTCGCTTTGATTTCTTTGTTAGTAGCGAAAGTCGTCGAGGCACCACTAGCCACTACTAGCCACCACCAACCACATAGCCTGGAGAACCGAGTGAAATGCATATGGAAGGTGATGGCACTCACAAAATCGAATGCCTTCAATGTCATCGCCTGCCATATTCATAGTTCTGCGCTCCACATCAAAGCGCTGCCTTTCATTTCGAGATCTACGCTAAAGGACGCCAAATCAAGCTATCCCATCGCATCTCTCTCGTGTCTCTCAGGCAGGCACGTAGTAAAAGCCAACTGACCATACAAGGGCCCAACTATTGCTGTGAAATATGATGTGGACTAGCTGCTACCAATAAACAGTAATTAGCGCCTAGCTTTTGACATACCAAATTAGTGCACTACTCCATAACATAATATAACAGTTGGCCGCAATGTTAACCCTTGATTACTGGCTAGCCATTTCTGTTCAATTGGGCTATAAAGTAGGCATGAGAATTGCCTTGCCTTTCTTTAGTTACAAATCTATTGAGGAATGTAGACAGATGTTTTAGTTGTTGCATTAGTTATGTTGAAGTTAACATTCAATTAACATAAACTGTTATGAAAGTGAACAAGTCGGATTCTGTTCATATTGGAGATTAGAGATAACATTTTTCACATCCTCTCTTTTTACACTCAGACATCAAGATGACTTTCGTCGGTCCATGTTTTCTGATGCTATAAGCTGTACTTTTATTTATCTAGTTTTGTTTTTTTGCTGAAGATCTAGCCGCTTGAGCGCTTGTTTTCACAACAGACTTACAAATTGAAAAACAAATTACTGTCATAAATGTCAGCATTACAACCAGACGACAATCGATGCATCAACCTGTTGTCAGCTCACAAAACAAAGCAAAACAAAAGACAAAACACAACACAACATAACACAACACAATAAATTATGACAGTTTTGAGTGCATAAAGCAAAAAGAAAACTGAAAAAATAAAAAAGTCGCTCTTTTTCCAACTTCACCCCTTTGGATACATCAGGCTCAGGCTCTCTTGCAATTAGAAGCCATCAACTGGCGTCAAACGGAGCTGGATCGCCTGGCCAACACATGCAAGCAATGCGAAAATGTGAAAATGACAAAAAACGCGCGATCCGCAGCAAAATTCTGCAAATGGCTGAAAGGCAGCGAATGCATTTAATGAAATCAAGAACAGCTCCAATCAAATGCTGGAACAAAGGCAAAAAATAAATAAAGCGAGCTACAACTAAATGATTGCAAAAATCTAAATTGAATTTTGCCATAAATTGAATCAATGGCTCTGCGTTGACTGAGAGCTGCCTCTGCACCAGGCCGGATCAGTCGCTGGCTAATCCAAACATGAAAAATGTCGGAATAACCAAGTGCCGCGGCGACTGTATAAATTCTAAGGTGAGCACATCAAATATAAAAGGCAAAAAGCAGCAAATAAATTAAGTGTGTGAGACCAAAGCCGAATACTTAAATACTCTATGAATAATTGTTCTATAGGAATTAATATTCCATATAAAATTAATTGTATAAATTCGTATATAAAATAAATAAGTCAGGAGCAGAGCTTAGAGCTTACACAATTTTTTAATAATTTTAATGATAGTGAAGTATTACGATGAATTCTGAAATTCGTTGTCTTTATTATTTATTAGTTGGAGTTTTTTATTTGTATATTCTTATTTATTTATTGCAAAAATATTGAAATCTTTATAGTATTTATCACTAAACTGTATAATTTTTTATATTTTATGTTCTAAAGAAGTATTATTATAACTTTGTGTTTTGTAAAATTCTATTTAATTTGAATTTCATTTATTATTTTTTTTTCTAATTTTAAAAAATAAATAATCAAAAATTAAATTAATATATATATATTTTTAATTATATAAATAAATGAACTATTTTGTTTTCTTAATATTTATTAATAGTAATATTTATATTTAATTAATACTATTTACTTATTATTTTAATTTTAATTACTACATTTTTATATCATAGTTTAATTCATTCATTTTAATTAATTTTATAATATTTTCCTACTCTAATGACAGTAATCTACTGATGCCTTAGGTCAGGCATTCCTTTTGCTCAAGCTTCAAGTCAAAGTCCTTGTTCGCTTGTTTAGCTAATATGCTCAATGCGACCCATTTCTTTTGATAAAGGGCATACATATAGCGTTGGGTGCTATTGTAACGGTGCGGCGTTCAGATTATCTAAGATACTAAGCCAAAGATCTGAGCCTAAACAGCCCACAGAGACGTAGATGGAACAGAAGCTGTTGCTGGAGTCTATGGCAGTTGCAAGCTTGCAAGCTTGCAGCGAGCATTCGCAGCGTGGCAATCAATAACTTAAATTACAAAGTAATTGCACTGGCATTCACAGCACGCTGTAGCAGCTTCAGCTTCAGCTTCAGCGTCAGCATCAGTTTCAGATGGCGAGGCATCAAGAGGAGCAGCACCTGAGGCAGCGCCTACAGGAGTCTCCCATCTATATGTCTGTTCGTCTGTCTGTCTATCCGTCTGTCTGTCTGTCTGTCGGTCTGTCTGTCTGTCCTCTGCTTGCCTGCCTGTCGTCACAAATGTTACACTTGATGGTAATGATGATGGACAGATTGGTACCAAAGTCACTCAAAAGCGTTGCCGTTGCCAGCTCGCAGATCTCTTCAGATCTTCAGATCTTCAGATCTCTCAGCTTAGCTGGGGCCGAGCCAATCCGGTAGCCGCTCTGTCAGTAAGTTGAAAATTGTTTTAAAATTGCTGTTACATGTCTGAATGCAAGCAGATTGAATTACAAGCTTACCGCTCGGCTGTTCGGCTGTGCAGTCGCCGCTCCCGTTGCCTCCTCGTCTGTTGTCTGTTGCCTGGCCAAATGCATTTTGATAGCGTTGGCCAACTGGCCAACTGGCAAATGGTAACTGGCAACTGGCAACTGGCCAAAACGGCCAACGGTAGCGATTCCAGTCCAAAATTAAATATTGCTCGTGTGCACAGCATCCAAATATGATCGCGATTACAGCCTGAAAATCATTCACTGCAAATATGGTATAATCTAATTTTAAGTGTTGACACATTCGATTTGACCAGCTGATCGACCCAAAACCAACAAAACCAACAAAATCAACTCAATTTCACGAGAGTTGAAAGCAACAACTTTTTGCCCGCTCAACTTTCGACTCGAACTTAATTACATCATTTTCGTGGCAAGGCAAACATCATTATTTGCTGTACAGATGTCAAAATGCATTGTAGAAAAATTGCATTACATTAAGATTATACTCAAATTAAAGATATTGTATAAATTGATGTTGCATTGTAATGTAGACAAAGCTCATAGAAAGAGAGAGGCTCAACATATGAAGGAAAGATTATATGTAGAGCGTGTGAAAGTAATGCATAAACAGAAGGGTATTAAGAAATCGTAAAATGAAAGCATAGACAAGAATACAGAGATAAAGAGAGAAAGAGAGAGAAAGAGAGAGAGAGAGAGGGAGAGAGAGAGAGAGAGTGCTGATGTTGTAGAGTGATATACAGTAAAATAGAAGGAGAGAGAGAGAGAAAAATAGACAGAGTGAGTTAGAGATAGACACAGAGAGAAAATAAATTAAATAATGGATAGATTTCATATAAAGAGAGAAATAAGGAATGAAAGATAGCAATGAGAGGAAGGTGAATACAGCGAGATAGAGAAGTAGATAGATAGAGGATGGCAATTGCAAAGGAACAGAGAAGAGATAAAGATAAAGATATATATATATATATATATATATATATATATATATATATATATATATCTGGCTCTCTTTATAGGATGGATATTTAAAGAGAAATAGACCTCTCTGTATTTTTTTTTATTAGAGAAATTTAAAATGATAAATATGAAGAAAAGATGAGATAGACTGATAAATAGATAAAGACAGGAGTAGATAAAGGGAGAGAGAAAACGTGATAAAGGTGGTTGAAGCGAGAAATAGAGAGAAGAGGAAGACAGCGAAACAGATTGACAGAGTTAAAATAATATTAACATTAACATAACAAGACAAAAAGATAAAGAAACTGATTGAGAAACAGTAAGAGATGAAAGTCAAGTCAAGTTTGACAAAACGGAGTTCGAAATAATATTTGTTTTATGAAATATGTAATCCCTAGCAGAAAATAGCTGTTGATGGAAGTAGATATGAATTCTGAAAAATCTAAAAAAAAAGTAGTAAAGTAAGTAAAAGTAGCAGCCTATAATTTCGTCATTTTCCAAACTAACTTTAATCGGTTCATATTAGTATAAATATTGGACAAACTCTGTTCGTACTTAGCTAAAAGTGTTTCGCTTTTCAGGCCCATCTCAGCTTAAGCCTGATTGATAATTGTTGGAATCGAAACTAGGAACAGCATTAAGCGCAGTAAATGAAGTGAGAAATCAGGCACATTTGGAAGTTAGTTAGCTTATGATAATCCCGCAATGAGTAATGCACAGCCACGAGGCTGAGTTGCGCTGTGTGAACAACAATAAATTTCACTTGTAAGTGTAACAATTTGTATGTTAAACGCGCCCAGAAATCGAGGCAACTGCCTCCGAGGACCCCAGGCGGCAAACAGGAGGCGGCCCTGCCTCTGAATTTAACTTGGATGCAGACACTGCCCCAGGGGAGTTGTTTGCCAACAGCTTTGACTGTAACTGTGACTCTGGCTCCAGCTTTGCTCTTGCTTTGGCTGTGACTGGGACTGTGGCGCATCGCAGTTGCTGCTACCAGGCGGCGCATCTTGGCGGTTGCATTTGAAAAAGAATAGACAATTGTTTGGTGCCGCGTAACAAGTTGGATGGAGGCAGAGTCCGATTTCGAATCCGAGTCAGACTCGAGCATAGGCATGGAGCAGACAATATAATAATGCCGGACGGAGCGGGCACAACGCAAACCGAACCGAACGAAAATAGATTTGTATCGAGAGGCGGCTTCTCTGAAGCGCGCCTTGCGATTTGCAAATATTTTGTCATTGTGTGGTGAGATTTATGGAGTGGAGGCAGCAGCAGCAGCAGCAGCAGCAGCAGCAGCAGCAGCAGCAGCAGCAGCAGCAGCAGCAGCAGCAGCAGCAGCAGCAGCAGCAGCAGCAGCAGCAGCGACAGCAGGCAAAATGCTGTACACTAGTCGATTGTTTCCTGGAAAAGTTTGGCCAACAAATATACCGCTAGCTCAGACTCTGGCTAAGACCTAGACACATGCATGGCCACAAACACAGGCTCAAGCACCGTCGAGTGTCAGCGCATGACTATGTGACACAATTCTCACTCACCTGACAACCACAGCAGGCTGCTTCTGCAGCGGCAGGTGGGGCGCTGTTGCGGGGGCTGCGCATTATAAGCTCAGCATGTGCAATGGGAATGTGTCACGGGGCCAGCACGCTCAGCATCCAGCATCCAGCATTCAGCATCCAGTCATCTAGGCGACACCACATAGTCACATTTCAAAGACGATTTCTGCATGCCAAGGCTAAAATGCAAAGCTACTTAACCAAATGGATTTTACCTTTTATGAAGCATATAATATTTTGAATATTTACGAAATTCACAATAATTAAATTTCGTAATGGCAAAAGTAAGTTTGCGTGTATATCAATATACAGCATATATATCATATACAATATTCAATATCCATCTTCATGGAATGTTGCTTGCATATCTTGGCTCAACAAAGTCTGTAAAGGCAAGCAATACTTTTACTTAAACAATTTTTAAAATATTTATAATGAAATCATGCTCTATGAGAAATAAATGATTTCTAGTCTTATACCTTGAATGGTTTTCCAATAAATTGTTAAAGTGGAAATTTTCGAAATTTTAATTATAGATTTCATTCCCATATTCAGTTCGCAATTTTTAGACTACATATTATATATTTTTAAATAAAAGATACTAGATATTTATGTATATTTAGGTTGCTTCTATATAATTTTCAATGGAATCAAAGAATAAAATAAGGTTTGGTTAAATATTTTGAATCAGAGCAACATTTTTTAACACAAACATTTTTATACTCTGCAGCCATTCAAAATTAATGAAATAAAGGAAACATTTAATAATTGGAAAAATATTTGATCGTGATAAGGTTCAGAGTATATTATAGTCGAATAGTCCCGACTTTTTACTAAATGTTTCATTATACAACCAATATAAAATATTCAATAAAAACATTTTCTTTCGAGTTTTGTTTGTATTTCCAAAGTTGAATTCATAGTTATATCGAATTCCCAATCAAGAAGCCGTTCATCTCTATATGGATTATAGCAAAAACATTAGTACTTGTGCTAATAGCTCCATTTAGTTGCATGCGGACCCCACAGCAGTGGCGTCCCATTTGATTAACCAATCACAATCGCGAGTCACAGCAGCGAGTCAAAGTAGCTGCAAAATGTACCCGAGGCATTCACAATAATCGAATTGGCAGTCCGTGGAGCACTGTTCGCTCCAATGAAGACAAATGACCAGCAAGCAAGCCATTACTTATCCACACTTTACACAACGGCTTGCTTATCACTGTGTATGTGTGTGTGTGTGTGTCGTTGTCGACTCTAGTTTGTCGCCGAAGTCATTCGTTTTGACCGGCCACTGTTGAGGTGTTGCTCTGAGTAATTGGTCAGCGCGGCAATGTGATTTGATTAGCATGTAGATCATCATATGATCATCAAAAACTGTGTGATCAGCGCTGCCAGTAGCTGGCACCATAATTGTCGCCGGTCAGAGACAGCCAGACTTGCAGACAGACAGACGGACGGACGGACGGACAGACAGACACAAATAGATAAATTGTTTTGGCGAAAGATTGTTGCTCAACGGGCGATCGCAGCGAACGCGACATATGCTACATACACCAGATGTATAGGTTATACTCCCTCCCCATGGCTCCCCATGGCAATGGCAGGCAACAATTTAGCGCTCCACGGCAGTTTGTCGCCATTAGCGTCGAAGTGAAATCAAATGCTCCATCGCAGTCAGCCAGCTGAAGGCTGTATGCTGTATGCTCCATGCTGGATGCTAGATGCTGGATGCTGGATGCTGGTTTGCTGCAAGCTGTTTCAGTCCTCAGTCTGATGTGGCCACAAATCTGATCGGCTGTGACGGCATTAGAAATACATACAATACAAAAAGCAGACGCGGCCCCATACATTTGTGTCATTTGTATGCAAGAGTAACAAGCGAACGATCCGGCAGCGATCGAGCGGCGTCCCAACAGATTAGCTGTGGTTCGAGACCAGGCCAAAGACCGCCCCAGAGCTTCAGACAGAGGCAGATAGAGCTGGGACAGCGCCAGATTCATGAGCACACACAATGAATGGCTGTCGGGCTACCGGACTGCCGATCAGATCGATGCCAGAGCTCCATCGATTTAATTACAACAAACGCGTCAGCAAATTGCCTGACGCGAACATTTGCACACTTTGAAAGCAAAGCAAACACAACCACTGGGCAGCCTAGACACTCAACTGCACTCCCCACCACTCCAGTCCAATCTACTCAATGTGTATGCACATGTACATGTACATGTACATGTACATGTAGCAGGACCAGGTCCAAGTCCAGCGCAAGTCCATCGAGTGTACCTTGAGCGCCATCGAGCTAACAGCAAGTGGCGGTGAAACGGCTTTGATCTAAACTCAAATCTTTGTTTTGTTGACTGTTTTCCAGCTGCGCTTTTGGCATTGCCCTCTTCTTGTTATTGTTGCCCGCTGTTCGGTGTGGATCTGCCTCTGAATATCGGCCCAGACCCTCTCCCCCTGCAGCAGGCCAGCCCCAACGTTAAATGCCACCAGGTTCACTTGCTGTGATTGCAATTGAATTACATACGCTCTGTACTTGTATTGGCTGAATGACATTGACGGCATCTGTTTGAGTGTGTATGTGTGTGTGTATGTGTGTGTGAATTGGATTTGGCATCGATACGTAGTCAAGGTGTGAAAGGTGTTTAGTATTGACTAATTGTTGGATTAAAGTGGCGAATACAAAGTAGAAATCCATTAAAAGAAAATCTTTTAATAAAGCTGCTTACATGATATTGAACATAAACCTTAATTGACAGATACAGATACAGATACAGATACAGATACAGATACAGATACAGATACAGATACAGATACAGATACAGATACAGATACAGATACAGATACAGATACAGATACAGATACAGATACTATTGAAGTATCTTTAAAATCTAATTTGCAATTGAAAATGGCAAAGATTCAATTGGTTCGGTCTGTCGCACGCTTCATGGGAAGGATGCGTTGCGAATCTGGCAGAGACCCTTAACGCCTGGGAAACGTGTCAAAACAAATTGATTGCTAAATAATGAACTTTATATTGTTTCGAATGAGTTATGCGTGGCAAATGCTGTAAACATATTGAAAACTGTGCTGACAGTTCGGAAACAAAGTCAGCAGACGCCAAAAGTATGGATTGTGATAGGCAATGAGAATGGGATAGGTATCGGTATAGGGATAGCTGCATAAGATGACTCTTGACAATATTTATGGGTTTAGATATATATTTTTACCGCCTAGACAGAAGGTCATTGTGATTGGGAGCTGGAACTGTGCCATTATGTGTGTCGCTGCCTTTGTTGATCGCCGTTTTGTTGCTGCCCAAACAAACAAATGCGAGGCCAAACGAAACGGGCATTAATCAATAAATTTGTTTGGCTGCCAGCGACGACACACCGCACAGGCAACCCTCTGGCTCAGTAACCAGGAACAGGAACAGCCTGTACCAGGACACAATCCCAATCACAACAAAGCGCAATGTTTGCTAATAACAAAGGCCCAGCAAGAGCAGATAATGGCATGTGCTCTGCTCTGCTCTGTTCTGCTAGCTGCCCTTTCTGTTGTGACACAACTGCAACTGATGACAGAGTCAATGGAGCGGGCGGGCCGATTCGGTTCGGATCGGACAAGATAGACAGGGCAGCTGGTACTCATCTCAAGTGGCTAGGGGTTGGGCAACTGGCCATTTGCTGGGTGTAGCTGGCAATTCACATAATATACTGCATTATACACTGCATAATATTCTAGTTACTCCTTAATTTACGTCTCATTGAACAGCAACCGAAATGAAAATGTGTGAAAATCGACAAAATGTTTATAGCTAACCACCGCGTTAATGGCTCCAATTGTCAAGCGATGAAACCTCATTTATTTATGGCTGTTCAGCAAAATAGTGGACAGATTCGTTGAAGTTCACATGTTGAAACTTTATCCCATTTACTTTTTTTTTTGTCATATTTTATTTTATTATTTTGTTCGTTAAACTTATTTATTGTTTTAAGTAATATAAGTATATATATTTTATATACATTTTTATAAGTATATATATCAATTTTTTATTAATTGTAATTATCTATAAAAAAAATCGACCAAATCAGAGTAATAGGAAAATAATTTGAATCAAATGAATAATAAAGTTAAATGTAGTTTACTCTTGTATTTTAAAGCGATGTATAGAAATAAATATATTATTTATCATTTATCTCTTTTCGTATCAAGTTTTATTGGTAATTTTTGACACTGCTTGCTGTAGCGACAATATCATCATTATTATATCAATCTCTACTTAAAAGGGGACTGATGCATTAGCTGTATTGAAATTGTTTCAAACTGAGCATTGACAGTTGATTTCAATCCATTTTTTTTTTAAGTTTGGTTATCTAATGTTTAAGTTTCAGAAATTTTTTAGCTGTGTTAATTTCTTTAGTTAGCACAATCTTCAGTCTCTTTCATTTTCTCTGCCTGTCTCATCTGGTAATAAGTGTTATTTGAAGTAGCTGAAGATGCTTTTGTCTCTGTTTCGTCTTTCGCTTCCATCTTTGCCAAGACGAGTGTGGAGGTGTTTCAGAAAGCTGTGCAGAAATTCCTGATTATACCAAGTCGTACGCACGCCAAGCATAGTCGGAATACTTGCGCGTCCAACAGAGAGAAGAGAGTGAGAGGGAAAAAAGTGTGAAACGCATGCGCAAATGTGATATAAAAGAGCAAACGACAAGTGGTGCAGCGGCAGTACTGTGGTGCGAGCAAAAAATGCCAGAGCCGTTGTCGTTTGGCCTCGACAATGGAGCGACTGCAGCCAGTGAAGTTTAGTTGGTTTCAGTTCAGAAATGGTAACAAACGATTACATCAATTTATGCGCGCAAACACTATAAAGTAATTTTCAGCTGAAAATAGAAATGTGCGGCACTTCTTGCACCACAATATGGAGTTGACAATGGCCAATGACAGCGAACCGTTGCCAATTGTATCTGTATCTGTATCTGTATCTGTATCTGTATCTGTATCTGTATCTGTATCTGTATCTGTATCTGTATCTGTATCTGTATCTGTATCTGTATCTGTATCTGTATCTGTATCTGTATCTGTATCTGTATCTGTATCTGTATCTGTATCTGTATCTGTATCTGTATCTGTATCTGTATCTGTATCTGTATCTGTATCTGTATCTGTATCTGTATCTGTATCTGTATCTGTATCTGTATCTGTATCTGTATCTGTATCTGTATCTGTATCTGTATCTGTATCTGTATCTGTATCTGTATCTGTATCTGTATCTGTATCTGTATCTGTATCTGTATCTGTATCTGTATCTGTATCTGTATCTGTATCTGTATCTGTATCTGTATCTGTATCTGTATCTGTATCTGTATCTGTATCTGTATCTGTATCTGTATCTGTATCTGTATCTGTATCTGTATCTGTATCTGTATCTGTATCTGTATCTGTATCTGTATCTGTATCTGTATCTGTATCTGTATCTGTATCTGTATCTGTATCTGTATCTGTATCTGTATCTGTATCTGTATCTGTATCTGTATCTGTATCTGTATCTGTATCTGTATCTGTATCTGTATCTGTATCTGTATCTGTATCTGTATCTGTATCTGTATCTGTATCTGTATCTGTATCTGTATCTGTATCTGTATCTGTATCTGTATCTGTATCTGTATCTGTATCTGTATCTGTATCTGTATCTGTATCTGTATCTGTATCTGTATCTGTATCTGTATCTGTATCTGTATCTGTATCTGTATCTGTATCTGTATCTGTATCTGTATCTGTATCTGTATCTGTATCTGTATCTGTATCTGTATCTGTATCTGTATCTGTATCTGTATCTGTATCTGTATCTGTATCTGTATCTGTATCTGTATCTGTATCTGCACCTGGTAGCGCTTTGATGAGTGTTTTTGGTAATTGGTGCTGAGCTGCGGCTCGTCGCTTGTATTAATTAAGTTGCAATAATAATTCAAAATGTTTAGCTACCAGCTACCTAGCAACAATTGCAGTTGCAGTTGCAATAGCAATTGCAATTGCATGCAACAACATGCAACATGTTGCCAGCTACCTGAACATGCAACCGGCTGAAAACAATCCCCGCAACTGGAGGCAGCATTGAAATCAGATAAACATGGCGCGTAGTTTGCACTAATAACAACTCAATAAATAATAAATGCAACATTCGCCGAACCGCCAACAACAATAAACATGCGCATCTTTATTTTTATTTCAATTTCTTAAGCTTTTATTTACTTTAAGCAAATTTTCTTTTTTTTTCTCTCTCTTATTTTACTTCCCACAGCTGGGCCAACCTGCTGTAAATGTTGCTGCCATATTCATGCGTTGTTCATCTTCCTGCGCCCCGCGCAGTTTTTGGTCCCAATTGCGATTTGTTGCCGGCAACATTTTGTGGCTTTAGCAATCAACTGTTGCAGCAACATTTTGTGTTGCTGTTCCTGTTGCCGATGCTGTTGGCTGGCGCAAAATTTATGCTAATATCCATTATGTCCAACATGTTATACTTTCTATACCCTGTACGAAATATGCGTGAGGATGTTGCAGCTCTCACTTGCTCATTGTGTAATTTCGAGTTGGCCATATACTTTATAATATTATCTCAACATTTTATACTCTATAAGCTTTTTATGTAGAATGGCTAGCAACTACTTCGGACTTTAGCTGAACTTCTAGTCGGATATACCCTACTCGTCTAGTTAGATTATTATTATTTTCTTGTTGGGGCGTTAACTTGAAAATTGCACGTTGCAAGTTGCCCGTTGCAAGTTGCCCGTTGCAAGTTGCCTGTTGCGAGTTGCGAGCTGTCTGTTGCCCGTTGCAAGCTGCGCAGTAGCGCAAGTGTTGAGCTCTTAATAGAAAAATCGAAACGCCGCCGACGCCGCCGCCGTTGCCATTGCCATTGCCGTTGCCTCAGATCTGTGGGCGTTGGAGAGGCGCAGGATGCGGCTGCAGAAGCTGCTGGGAGCAGAGGCATCTGCATGCGATGCTGACGTAAATCAGAAGGTGTTATCGTCTGCATAAATATTGATATTGTTGGCGCGAGTGATAGCCGGCGTCGCGCTTGCAGCAGTAATTGCGGCCTCCATTTGCACATTCAGCCAGGGCTGCGGCCTAGTCGGGACTCCTTGGGAAAATTTTTACCATTGCCATTGCCATTGCCATTGCCATTGCCATTGCCATTGCCATTGCCATTGCCATTGCCCATAGACAAACTAATGCTGCCGCTTAGGTGCGCCTAATGTGTGTGTGTGTATGTGTGTGTGTTGCCTGTTTGGCTGGGTAACGCCTACTTCTTTGGCAATTGCTTTGGCTGAGACTGCGGCTTCGCCTTTGGCACCATCGGGCAATTTAGTGATTGAGATTAGGAGGTGTAAATGCGCTTGGAAATTAATTTGTTAGCCACAAATTAAATTTTTATTATTAAAATGCCTTGCGTGTGGCTTATAAAGATTTTGAACTTTCGGCTTTAGTTGTGTTGTTGCAATAAAAACCTTTTAGCTGATAGACTGAACACTTAGTGTAGTGCAAGATATAGTACATCATGTAGAAATATAAAATAAATGTCAGCTAAATTATTAATAATAGATTTAGATGAGCTCGTAAAGTATATATATACATATACAGGTTAGGTATTTGAGCGAACTGTGAAGTTATATGAGCGAGCTCGTACAGTCTTCACTTATTTATTTAAGCAACTGAACTGAAACCTAATCGAAGGGAGAATAATTGTGTTTTTACTAAACAAATTCATTAATTGTTTATACTTAAATAATATATTTTTATTTATTCAGAAACAATATTCCGAAAAATAAAAACATTATTTTTATTTAAAACTTGCTATTCACACCTACACTAATTTGTGTATCTCTAAGAAAGACAATTTGCGATATCGGTGAGCAATTGATTTGCCGTTTGAGATTGTTTAGGAATCAAACCATTTTTCAATAATACAATAAGTTTTTCATTTGAGGAGATGTTTATTTAATTTTTATTTAAAATGTAGTAAACAAATATTAAAAGAGTAATTCTAAGATTCCGCTAAAATTTTAATTGGCGCCACGCGCGCATTTGATCTTCCCCTTGCCACAGTTCCATAAAAGATTATACATATGCCGGGTATCATATGTACTTATATGATGGGATGGTGTTTGTAATACATTTCTAGTTGGCATTACATATTACATTTTCATTTAATCACACATTTTTTTTTATTGCTACTCTTCTTATATATCAATTAAACATCTTATCTCTTGTATCATCTCTCTATTAGTGCCTCACGTTCGGATGCCCTTACAATGACAATAGGGCCACACTGTGTCGAAGAGACGCTCTCCCAGTCAGACCTCGGCTTTCACAAGTCTAAAATATTAATATATGCAATTTAATGTTTAATGTACATCAAGAATATCTGATATATTTGATATATATTATAGATGCATTATCTACTCGCAACAAGAAAAAGTTAATTGCAAAATGAAATTATAAATGGTGAATAAATGACATTTCGTTTATTGCCAGTTAACCTCATTGCATTGCATTGGAGCGGGAGTACGAGTTAGATCTCTGATCCATTAGCATAAGCAAGGCATAAATGAAGACATTTTTTTGTGGGTTTTGCTTTTTGAGTTTGTTGGCTGCACTAACAAATATCGGCATCATGATGCCAATAATGGGAATCAGAGCACAAAGGCAGCTAAACATTTTCCCAGCTTTTATTATCGCAGTGCGATCTGCTCTAAACATTGTAATGGACTCGAATGTTGTTGTTGTTGTTGTATTCTCGTATTGAATTAAATTAAAATTCAATGACAGCATTTGGAGAGGGAAGCACCTACGATCGCGCCGTTGTCGTGTGCAACGTTTTGTGGCGCAAATCAAAATGAAATCACGGACAAAAGAACACGCCAGGCTGAGAGCCAGACTAAGACCAATACGAATACCAAGTCCAAGTGCTTGTCCAACTGCAAGAAGCATTTCGAGCAATTCGTGACTCAAATGAACCGCAGAAAATCATCGTCATCATCATCATCGTTCGGCAAACAAAAAAACAGTAGCCAAATGAGCGGGGGTAGGTTGTTGGAGCGGGCGCCATGGCAAAACAAGATCAGTTATGGTAATGATCATGGCAGATATTGCATTGGACACAAAAATAGAAATAGAAATAGAAGAGTAAATAGACATGGACTGAGAGCGTCGAGGCTGGCCCGGTTAGCTTATAATAGCCGGCGACAAGCACAGCCAGCCGAATGACAAATCCGCTCGAGAGTTGCAGTTGGAGACGACGACAAATGTGAACGGAATTGGCGGCAAAAATTAAAAGCCTTGGCGCACAAGGGAAAAACTTGGCGAAAAATTATAAATTTAGGTGGAATGTCAACGTTATCGCCGCGCTCATATCTATTGGATGCATCGGCAGCACCAGCAGCAGCAGCAGCAGCAGCAGCCATCGGCATCGGCATCGGCATCGCCATTGGCAGAGTGTCTGCCTCCCGAGATGGAGCAGGAGGCATTTAGGCATTCAGCATTTGCATGCCGCCAGCGCTGGCTAAAGCTGCCGATCAATAATGGCCAAAAGCATTTGGTAGGTGTTTCATGGTAGCCAACAAGTCACCAAGTCTTCGAGCCAGAGTCAGAGACAGAGTCAGAGACGGAGACGGAGACGGAGAGCTACAGCTAGAGTCACAGTTAGCAACAATTGGCATCGCCCGGCCCGTTGGCAAATTAAACTGTCGAAACTATTTCATGTCCAATGCGCGATTTGGCAAACAATTTGTGACATTTGAATGGACGCTCCATGACAATTGTGGCTGCCTTTTAGTCGGCTTTTCAAGTTTTTGATACGCTTTCGGCAGCGCACAGCAAAAATTCTATTGAACTTTTGGGTTGGGTCTGGGCAGGGGTTTTAACAGTTTGCAAATGTGTGGGAAATTGAATTGCAAGCTGTTTTGTCTAATGAATGATATAAAAGCTAAATTCATGTATCTATATATATGACTAAAGATTGAGGTCGGCTTTTGTAGAAATGATAAAAACACAAATTATCAGCTGAAAATTCAGATTTGTTTTGGCTGAGCAAGTTATGCTTTCAGTTATACATATAAAGTAATGATACTTTTATAAGAATTATTCTAATATATATGATATTCAGTTAAAAATTCTCAAAGAAATAAAACCAAAACTCATTGATCCAAGCTAAAGAATTATACAACTTGCTCTACATCCAACTGCATTCCAGGCGATGCAATGGAAATTTTGAGATTTGGCGATGATCCCAGCTGATGCACATTTAGTTGTATATGAATTTGAAAGTTTACAGATCTAAATTAAAGTAATTTTGTAAAGAATGTATATATGTAAATATGATAGTAATGTAATTTACAATAAACAAAACAATGGACATAATGTGTAACCCAAACTCTACTATGACGATGAACTCTGTCGTCAGAGTTTGTTTAAATTTTAATTTAATTTATTATTTTATTTGATTTATTTATTTTATTTTATTATCTCTAATCTCTAAATAAATAAATAAATAAATAAATTTGGTATATATCACAAATATTCAAGAATCATATTTTCAGCTATAGAATTAGGTGTGGCTGATTCAGGTATGGCTCAGCTATTATAGACTATATATTCATGATTTTTTCTATAACTTATAATATATATCACATTCAGTTGCATATTATCAGAGAATATAAAGTCAACGTTGATCTAAATTAATTAACTATAACAACTTGTTCTGCATTCAGCTTCTGACACCTTGCAATGGCAATTGAGATTAGTTGTTGATGTCATCTGTTGTTAATCCTGTTCTATATCCATTTCATGGCTTACGAGCTCTATATTAAAGTGATTTGATCTCCATTTCCATTTTATGACTGAGCAGCTAGTAGCTTCTACTACTAGCAGCACACTCAATATTCGAGCAATGGAAACTGACATTCATTTATCTGACTTGTGAGACAAGTAAGCTGCTGTTCACACAGATTCACTGAGCAGAGCAGTGCAGTCGAATGGAAAGAGTTGGAGAGAGGAAGAGAGGGAGAGGGGGAGACTGGGAATTGAGAGGGGCTGGAACAATGATTGGGATTAAGTGCTGATTCGATCTGGTGTTGCACAATAGATAAATGCACAATTTGTGTGGATCTGTAGGCTCTTTGACGCAGTCCAAGCGAAAGTCAAAGAGCATTTTGTAAAATGTCTCACGTTCTGATTTTTAATCTTGACCACAGGCAATTGCTACCTTTCTAATGCGCGTTTTTATTGACTGTTGGCTGTTGGCTGTTGGCTGTTGGCTGTTGGCTGCCACAGCAGCTGTTGCCTGCCACTGGCACTGCCACGGCCGGTGGCACCTCGGCATCGACTCGCCGCTGCGCAGCGGGAATTGTGGCTTTGGCTAAAGCCAAAAAGCTGGAGCGTCTGGCGTGTCAATGCCAGCATAATTTGCTTGCAACATTCAAGTACAACACACGAAGCGCAGCCGGCAAAATCTTTACTCTACCTTGCCCCCTCCCCCACGCGCCTGTCACTTCACTGTGTCTCTTTGTGTGTGTGCTAATTTTGTGTGTGCAACATTTTGCCGACCCGCATTTAATTTGCGCTCATTTTAATGGCAACGGCCAAATGCAAAACTCATGTTCCACATTGTGAAAATGCACGCACTTTGGACCCCAAGCCACCAGCCACCAGCCAACAGCTCCCAGCTCCCAGCTCCAGCGCAGTGCACAGTGTACAGAGCTCTGATCACAGTGTGATCATTATGCATGTAACATTAGCGGCTTGTTAACAGTGCCTGCCAGCAGTTTAGCCACAATTGCAGCCACTGTCGCAGTGCCTGGTTACACTTGACGATCAGTGTATAAATTACCCAAGTGTCACCTGAGCTCTACTTATGAAAGTGATCATTGGCTACACTGCCTGCAAAGAGTTTTCGCTCAGTTTTCTGCATGCTTGTAGCTCTTAAGATTGTTTGACATGAACTCTTTTACTTAAGTGAGTTTTCTTGGTGGGAGTTGCGAGGGCAACACTACTGAGAAATCGTTGAGTGTGAGTAGTTTAATTTTTGTTATTTTATTGTCTTTCTGTATTTCAAATCAATCTTATCTACAGATGTCTTAAGCATTGTATTTCGTTCTAGAGGCCATCCTAGAGTAAGAATACTTACTATAGGACTATTAAAGTAAAGGACGACACTGTTAACATTAAAATGTTATGAATTTTTCTTCTTATCCTGATTTGACTTGAGGTGTGGACTTTTTTCTGAGTTTCTGGCTGAAACCCTAGATATGGCTTCATTTGTTTCATATTTGGCCTACGGAATTATTTAAGAAGTTGAATGTAAATTCAGATGAATTGTTTTTAGTAAGTAAATAAGACAAAAAAAAAAAACAAAAAATAAATAAATAAATAAATAATAATTATAATAAAAATAACTAACTAAATAAATAAAAATAAAATTAAAAAAAAAAAGAAACTCAAAATTACTCTGAATGCATATTGATAAGAAATATTAAATTAAATTAAATTATTATATTATATAATTTACATTAGTTCAATCTCTCTCCAAAGTAATATAATTCCGTTTATCATTTTTTATATTAAGCATTAATTCAATCTGCAGTCCTACTCATAGCTATTACCTGTACGTACACTAAGTAGACTGACTGTAGTTCTTTGCATCGTGCGCTCACAGCACATGAATAATCAAGTTTAGGCTCTGCCAGATGCACCTGAAATGTGCTCATGCCGAACCCAAATAGGCTGTCGATATCGGACTCCATTCTGAGCAGCCGAACTTGCGAGATGATTCACATTAAGCAGAAATCGTTGCTCATATTTGTAATTCCCATGCACTCATGATCGGCAGCAGGCAAACAAAAAAAAAAAACAAACAAAAAATGGAATACAATTTGGTATTAAATGTCAATATGGCGAGCCTTTTATGAGAATCGCAGCGAACGCATTTGTGTGCTCCATATTAAGGATTATTATTCATTTGGTAGCCAAAACGGGGCACAATTGCAACGATTACCGCACGCTGATAGACTAAACTGTCAATCGCTGGCGATGCAGCAAAAATACTCCAAATTCGTGTAACAATGAGTCCAATGAGCTCTGCTTGCAGCCAGTCGAAGCTTACCAGCATTATTTTCATACCACATATATCAGAGTTCGCCGTTGACTGCAGAGCTAATGGACTTTTTAAACGGCTCGTCTGTATGTATCGGCCATTTCTCCGTATGTATGTATGTAAACTGCATTTTAATTAACGCTCTGTTGCAACAAACTTGCCATTAGCCAGATTTTACAACCCGCGATTCTTTGCAACGCCCGCATTACAAATAACAGGCGAGTCGCGCTGAGATCTCAATAGCTTTTTTTTCTGTTTTTGCAAATACTCTTACAAAGGGTGCTATGAGCTAGTAAGTGAGTTTGTCAGTGAGCAGTTGAGGATACCTACATATATTATTAAAGTTATAAATTCGAAATGTATTATTTAATTATTTTATGCATAAAAATGAGATGAGATCTTTGAAAAAATTGTTAAATCATTTATTTGATAGTAAAAGCTAATATTAAATTAAAAATAATTGTTTTAATATAATAAATAATTATTAATAAAAAGATCCATATATGGAGCTGAACTTATAAGAGTGGGAATGTCTCTTACGCTGTGCTCGCTCTAGATTATATGGATACCATTTTATTTAGGCAGAGTTCTCTATAAAGATATACGATTTTGTGTATATGTTGTTTATTAAGAAGTCTGAAATTATACCTGTAGCTTTTCTCTGCTCTGGAGAACGATGGAAAGAAGAACGAGCATAGGCAGAGCGACTTTCTTGTTCTTATAAGATCAACATCGACTGTCACTCTTAGGGATTTAGGATTGACACTAGAAATCTGGATATTAAATATGTATTTTTAAAAATATTTTTTATATATATTTTATATTTTTATATTTTATTGCATATAATATTTATTATTTATTTTTTACCTTCTTTTCTTTCCTTTTCTTTTATTCATTTTTTATATTTTATTTTGTAAGACTACAAATAAAATTAGTTAATATCAAATTAGAAATTTGGAGTTTAAATATGTATTTTAATTTTATATTTTAGGCTTTAATTTATATGTGTATTATATTCTGTATGTTCAAATGGTACCAAAAAAAAAAAAAAACACTATTAACTTATATATGTATATAGAAATTATGTCCTTATATTTCCGTTTACGAAATAATTTATGGCAAATAGTAGTAAAAAAAAGTAGTAGAAATCCTTATCCTTAGAAATATGTACCTCCAATACCTTAGCAGCTCTAATTTCTTACACATCCGAATACTTCAGAGACCATTTGTCTCAAATAATGTTTTTTTTCTAAAAACAAAGTCATTTCATAATATATTTTTAGATAGAAAGAGAATATTCGTAAGCAGCCATTAATATCATCTCAAATAGCTTTTTTATTTCACATATTTCCTCAAGCAATTGCTTTCACTAAATTCTGTTCCGTTATGGAAACCCTTACTCTAGCAGAGTATTTCGTCATCTGCATGCTAAAAAAATATCTTTATTTGTTTTTTTTTGTATTTGTCGGAATTTTTAGTAGTAGTAAAAATTGTTAAATAGTCTGCGGCAGGCCAAGAGGCTGGGCCGAATGCACAATATGCATAGATGCTTAAAAAAGTGAAACCACTTTGGCATCATTACGAAGGCCTCATCTAAGCCAAGCTTGGTTTCGGTTTGGTTTCGCATGCCGTCTTACAAATTGCGGATCATTGGGCTAGCGTCATTTTGGCCAACATTGTTGCACCTGTTGCACCAGAAAGCCCTCAATATCTGCATTGTAGGTGAGCTGCAAATGTTGCTGGCATCCCTTTCTCTCTCTCTCCCTCTCTCTCTCATTCTCTCTCTGTCTAACTCTCTCTCTCTCTCTTACTAGCTGGCTATTGTAATTGGCATCAGGTTTGGCTGGCTTCGGCAGCTCGAAGCTTATTAACTGTTTGATTTATGCCCAGTCTCAACTAATTGCCAAACGCTCAGGTGTCTTTGATGGATACGAATGCGATTTGTAAAAGGCAGCATATTGATCCGCAAAGATTCACACGAATATTTAGGAAAAAAAAGCACACAACATAATTTATGCCATTTGATGGTTGGGAAATCGTTTAGTATCATTAGCGAAATGTAAAATATTTTCTTATAATTAAAATTATGTTTTATTGAAATAGAGCTCGAAATGACATAGTCTCTTGACTCTGTTAAATATTTTCTAAATATAAATTCAACTTGAGCATTTTGTCTAAGCTATTTACAATCTAAACTCTATTTTATTGTTTCCCATAATCCATATAAAACTTATCGTATATCGCATCTGCCTCGAGCACTCGCACAGTTGGGCGTCTGCAGCAGCTCAGTTTCTGTTGCTGTTGCTGTTGCTGTTGCTGCTTTGTGGCACAAATTTTTGGCATTGCCGCAAAGGCAATTGCTGTGGACTTTGTGCGGCGGCAACTCACCTTAGAGGTTGACAAAATCGTGTTGCCAGAGTTCCGCATTGAATTGCTGCAAAAAATTGGTCGGCGGGCAGCGAAACTATGCAGCCGCCATTTAGCAATGCGCATCTTCGCAGCTAAGGCCCCAAATCCCCGACCCGCAACCTCCGTCTCCTGCCCGCTGCCCGCCCGCTGGGCAAATGTGCAAAAACATTTTAATGAATTAAAACGATCAAATGACAAACTCCAAATTATACAAATAATTCTTTTTCTAAACCCCTCTGCAGTGATTAAGCCAATGAGACAGTCGTAATTTCAGCTACTCCGAAACGAAATCTGTGCAAAGCTGTTTGACCTGATTGACCTGACTGACCGAATGATTGATTGATTGATAATCAATACTAAACTCAAACATTTCACATTGTTGCAGGTGTGCATTGCACTCTCTATACGAATTAAGTTGAAGCGTCTCACTTGGCTAAAAGCAATTTGTATTACTCGTTTACAGCCCAAATGCAGCTAAGCTTATTACAAAATATATATTTTCCAGGGGGCGTGGCAAATAATTTATAGCTGCATCAGTTGAACAGGTCGACGGCGTTGCTCTTGTGAAACTATAAAACTGTGAAAAATTTGAAATAAAGTTGTCACGCCTTCCAGAGGCAAATGCTCGAATATATAAAATTTTATTTGTCTCTACATAATTTATTTGTCTTTAAAGAAGTTCAACAGTAACTTCATAAACAATTTTTTTGGACTACAAATTTGTTTTTTATTTTATTTAGTTTTAGCTTTATTAAAATACAATTCTCTTTTATAAGAGGAGCTGGCACTGGATAAATCAAAGCCAGCTCCTCTTATAAAAGAGAGTTGTATTTTAATAAAGCTAAAACTAAATCAAATAATGGATAAATCAAAAGTTTTAGTTAAGTTTGGTTATAATTAAGTTTTGTTTAATTTAATTCAATCGTATATCAATCTTATATTTTTTTAATAGTGTGTGCAATAATTAATAGTTAAAATTAATAAAATTTATTTTCATTCCAATATTTTCATTTCATTTCATTTTCATTCCAATATTTACGTATTGTTGTCTGTTAGAATGACGACCAGCTTACAGAAACTTTAGATGACTTTCTAGTCAATTTCAATTTCGAATGCTTAGTTGTGAGATTACACCAGAACGGCTTACTACTGTATTATTTACATTAAATTCTCTTTATATAAGCTTATACATAACTCGATGTTATAATTTATCACTTACGACTGAAGTTTCTGTATAACGAATTTGTTATATTTTATTTTTATAATGATAACATTGATATAATTATGTTTAATGATATAATTGTTTTCGTTTCATCACACTCCTAAATTAAGTTTCTATATTTATTATACCAATGAATTGTTTTCATATGCATTTATTTATTTAAATATATATGTATATATTTGTATACATATATATAATAATATAATATATGTGTATATTTATATTTTAGTTTTGAATTTTCTATTTCAATAGTGTTTTCTTAGCATTTATACTGAAAACCTTAAGAAGTTCTACTCCTTTCCACTCAGACAGTAAAATGGGCTGACTAACAAGTGAATAAGACTAATTACATTAGGTTGCTGTTGTCCATGAATATAAAACATGAGTTAAGCTGTTTTCGATAATCATCTTTTAGCAGCTGTTTCACAGAAAGACAACATTCAGCTGTTAAAATATGCAATCGCATTACACCTGTTAAACATTTTATAGTAATTTAGAGTATTTGTTGAAATTCATATTGAAATCGATTTAAAGTGAATAAATATAGCTGCCGTAGAACTAAGAAAAATCCATGCGTGCGGTGGCGTGTTTGGTATAATGCTTTTTATTAAAAAAAAAATAAATAAAAACAAGTAAGAAGGCTTTAGTCGAGACGGCTCGACTACAAGATACCCTGAACCCTGAAAAAAAATTAATATTCTTCTTCTT
Organism: Drosophila stalkeri; assembly: GCA_035047405.1. Classification (NCBI taxonomy): domain Eukaryota; kingdom Metazoa; phylum Arthropoda; class Insecta; order Diptera; family Drosophilidae; genus Drosophila; species Drosophila stalkeri. The sequence goes on along the minus strand of JAWNPR010000149.1, from coordinate 5,569,894 downwards.
TACGCACGTATAAGCGCACGCTCTGCTAACCGTGCAGTTGCTGCCGACGTTTGGGGTGGGATGGGCTGTACTTTGAATATAACTCCGTTTGTAGATGGACTATCTTCATGAAACTTTCAGAATATATTAATAGCATAAATTTATCCATTTGCCAAATTACAAGTCTCCAGTATTTAAAATACGTTTTTTTTTTCAAATTGGGGGCGAAGGGGGCGAGACATCTAAAATCTGAAAATTACAAAATCTGCGTATCCATAATATTTATCTAATATACAAATTTGAAGTCTCTAGCTAAAACGGTGTAGAAGTTATGCTCACAAAACCTAAAAAACGTAAACGAATTTTCGTTTTTTTATCGATAATTAAGGAATGGGATGAGTTATCGAAAATGTAAAATTTCAGCTCTCTAGCTTATGTAGTTTCTGAAATCTCGACGTTCATACGGACGGACGGACGGACAGGGCTATATCAACTTATTTTTTTATGCTGATCAAGAATATATATACTTTATGGGGTCTGCGACGTCTCCTTCTGCCTGTTACATACATTTTCACAAAAACATTATACCCTGAATTCCCATTTTCAATGGGTTCAGGGAATAATAAAATAAAAAGAACATTATATGAATCTCTAATATTAAATGAATAATATATGCTTTGATTAGAAATCTTTACTTACTTTTGAATACTTAGAATGCATACTCCTCTGCTTTACTCTCTCACTTACTCGAATAGTTTAATTGTTAAAAATTACTTGCAAAAGAAATTATTATAGTAGAGTAAACAAATATTTAATGAGTCTAAACATTATTGATTAACTCTCTTATAATTGAGTTAGCGCATCTTCTGATCGATTTGTGAGCCATGCGTTTAATGGCCCGATCGGGTGCAATTTATAAGACTGCTAATAAGGCAATCTGTGGAGCAATCAAATGTCAATACAGGCACATAAAGCGCCAGATTGGTTTGGAACAAAATACGATCATTTATTACAGCTAATATGCGGCTGTGGCTCGACTAATCCCCCCAATGTAGATAAAATATTTGGTGCCATTCGCTGGCCACAACATGAACAAAGCCACGTCGTAAACTCCACAACTAGGCTCGATGGTTCGATGGCTCGATGGCTCGATGGCTCGATGGCTCTGGTCTGGTCTGGTCTGGCAGGCCGATTGCTGTTGTCGCTGCTGACTGTTGGGATGGAGATGCGTATGTTTGGTCCGTTCCGGTTTACTGGGGAGTTGGGGAGCTGGCAATGGTGCGAAGAGCAATGCAAGGGATTCGAAAAATTCCCAGGCGTATGGTGCGAGTGCGAGTGCGAGTGCGAGATGCCCATCTAATAAATTCAACTAATTAATGGCGAGTATGAGAGCAGCAGATTGACTCCGTGCGCCGCAGCCACAGTTGCTGCCACAGTTGCTGCCACAGTCGCTGCCGCTGCCTCGTTGCACATTAGCAAAAATCTACATGATATTGAGATGCCGATGGCTGATGCTATTCGAGCCGAGGTGACTGTGTGCGCCTGCTTGGCTGCTCCGCACACCAACACAGCAATGAATTCCTGGCCATGAAGAGCTCTGCTCATTACGGTGTCAGGAGCGTGTGGCGGCGACGTCCTTAGATACAGATTTCTTATCATTAATTAAACTTAAGCATGTTAGCTACCGTGTTCACAGATATCAGGCGCACTTGGCCGCAGTCTCTCACTTGGTACGACCCAGGGCCTGAGGGCCCCAGCCGATTGATCTCGCCCAGCTTCTCGGCTGCGGCACACGCCTTATCGCAGACATGCAATCAGCCAGCGCTTGGCCGACACTCGAGGGGAATTCGAGGGGTTAACTCAGCGATTGAGCGACTTTATTTGTGATCCACACTCGAGCAACTCCATTGAGTTGAATATTTGGAAACTTCATTTTAATTACTTGCTCTGCAAGCGGAAACAAATTGCCAGCAGCTACGGATAACATATAGATTTTATATCATCTGGATAGCCATTTACACTTGCACCTCTCTTACACTACGTAATTATGTTGATGTATGCGAAAAATAAGAGAAAACATTTGCATAGCTTATATAAATGAAATATATTATATTTTAAGTTAACCAGAAGAGGAAATCGACCGTCTTCAAGTTGAAGTTATGAAAGTTTCTCTTAAGAAAGTAAATCCATTACAGTAGTATTACAGATAGTAACTGACATAATAGGATAGTCGGTGTGTTATGAGGAAGCTAGTGCGGAAGAGAGATGGATGGATAGATTGCATGAGAATTTTCTCAAAATAATTTGTAATTAAATTAATAGAAAAAGATAGCTGACTTGGATCAATTCAAATTCATGGACTGTTAATATTAACTATAACAAAATTAATATCAATAATAATAATAATAATTGTATTATGTAAAAATATAATAATATATTGTTTATAATATACAAGATGAAGTTGACTTTCTTATATTGCTCTGAAAAACTTACAAGTTGCATTCGAGCAGCTGCAGCTCATATCGAGCTAAATTTAATTTGACGATGAATTTTTGTTTCTTTCATAAGTATACTCTCAGTATATAAATTTTAGACGCTGCTCTTCGTCCAACGAGATTACTTTCAGTAACAGCAATAACTTTCTCTCCCTCTCTCTCTCTCTCTCTCTCTCTCTCTCTCTCTTTCTCTCTCTCTCTCTCTCTCTCTCTCTCTCTCTCTCTAGTTACCTCTCTCACACAATTATAATATGCGAGTCTCAATAAACAAGTCAAAACTAAGAACCGTACACTCAAGACGCATACTAACTCGGATATTACTCTCATAATAAATCACACTAAGTGCTCAAGCTTACACGAACACAACTTTAACAGTCGGAGGCAAATATAATTTGTTCAACATTTATGAAAATATATTTTGTTTCTTTATATAATTTTGTTATATTATATAAACGATAAATCATACATACATCATATATCGAGAACAAAATTGAACAAAATTAAATAGTGACAAAAAACTGTATAAGAAGATATCTATCTGAATTAATAATAATATATAGTAATCTGAATATTCGTTTCAAATTTTGTTCAATAGTTATACTTATTCTATATTTGCTCACTCAATTTTCCATATATTTAAAAACTATCTACATATCTAATTTGGCTTTAGGTAAACAGAGGAATAATCAAACAGATTACAGATCGATTATTGAAGAATGCTAATAATATGCATCTCTCATTCAACGAGTATAAAAATAACAATAATAATAAAAACTCAAATCATAGTTAACTATTTTGCCCTAACAATTCCAAAAAGTTGTTATGTTTCAGTTTGGTAATAAAAAGTTAGTTGAAAGAAAGTTTAGGACTCGAATATATTTTCGACATAAATGGCGAGATTTGATGTCCAAAAATTGCTGCTTGGGGCTCTGGCAACTGCGCAGCCGTTGTCAACAATGTAATTTATCAGGCAAGCGACATAATTACCTGCCACTTATGGCAATAAAAAAACGTCCAGCCCATGGCAGAGACCACGACACGGGGACTCTCTCTCTCTCTGTGTGTGCATGTAAAGCTTCCAGGAGTTGCATTCAAATGCTGTCCACAGCCAACGGCAGCAGTAGCGGCAGCAGCAGCAGCCGCTGTTGCTAACAGCTGAAGGATTTATGTTCTGACAAAACGCTCCAAGGCGCCAAACAAGTGAAGACGACGACGACGACGATAGCGATAGCGAACCGAAGCGATAGATTGATCGTCCGTCGGGCGGTGTCCGGCACTGGGGCGGGCAATGGGGCGTATGTGCTATGAAAATTCCCGCCGCTCTGGTAGCCAACGTTTAGCGCCTTCCGCGAGTTGTTGCAACTGAAACCGCAACCGATTCCCACACCAGCTGCGCGGCAGCTGCGCTTTGATCTGTGTGTGCTGGAAGGAAGCTGTGAAGTGCTTGCAAATCTCTAGCAGCAGCTTCGTGTCGTTGTTGCTGTTGTTGTTGCTGTTGCTGAAAGCGTTGACAACTCACATGAGCATTGTGCTGGGCTGCATGCAACATTGCCCCAATGCGGCTATTGTCTGTGATGCATTCAAGCAGAGGGCGGCTCTGTCGCAGCGCAGCTTCTGAAAAAGTGTGTTCGTGTGTGTGTGTGTGTGTGAGAGTATAAATGTGTGTGTGGTTGGTCAAGGGAATAAAGCAAGGGAGCAACAAGTGAGCAGCGAACACTCACTCTTACTGGAATATTTTAAGAATCAACAGAGCCAATGGCTGACTACTCTTAAATTATAAATTTGAGTATATGATAACTAAAACTTCTTTATTAAAAACTAGAACATTTATTGTTTCTTTTCAATCAATTTAACTAACTGACTTCTGCTGACAGCTGGCGCGACTGAATAAACGATCTGATCTTCTATATTTAGTTGATAGTTTTCATTCACTTCATCAATCTCTCTCTTTCTTTTTCTCCTTCTTTGCTCTCTGTTTTCACGCTTTCTTATCTATTATTTATTATTCGTTCCATTTTTTTGTCTCTATGTCTCTATGGCTCTAGTCTTCATTTTCTTTCGCTTTGCTTTTCCAGTCTCTCGCTTCTCTTTGTTTCTTTTCTGTTTCATTCTTTTCATTCCTTTTCTTGTTCTCTCTCTCTCTCCTTCTTTTTCTTAAGTTACTTTCCTCTTCTAGATCTCTAACCGTCACTCTCTTCTCTTGTTTCCCTATTTGTTGTTCTATTCCCCTCTACTAATTCTTATTCTCTCTCTCTCTCTCTCTCTCTCTCTCTCTCTCTCTCTTTCTCTCATTAGTTACCTTCTTTTTCTAAATCTCTCATTATCCTTCTCTGTTATCTTTCTGTTTATTTTCTATTATTCCTAGTCTCTTTCTCTCTTGTTCTCTGCCTTATACTTTTGTTCTTTTTGTCTTTCCCTCTTTATGTCTTTCTCTCTCTCCCCCTCTCACTTTCTATGTCACTCTAAATATTTCTGCCCCTCTCCTTTTTTATATTGCTATCTCTTTTTTTTTTACTCTTCCTCTCCCCGTTTAGTTTAGCCATATGTGGCCAGAGACTGAGTGATAAAATCTTTAATGAAAGACAATTTAAGGCAACAGCCACGCCTACTGACGAGCACTCTGAATTATTCAAAATCCTACAAGAATTGGAATTTTTAAAATTCAAGACTAGTATGAAGCAGTAATTAAATCTATTATCTTATCAGTCTGCTCTTACCTTCAATTAAGATTTTTGCATAATGTTTCTAAAAAAAAACAGTTATTAGTTAAGCAAAAATTTACTTAAAATCTCTCTAATTCTGAATTGATTGTCTCTTACATGCATATTTCAATTGTGCTCCATCTTTAGTATTCTAGTTTCAAATTCATGGACTCAATTTGACTTTGACCTCGCAATGATGCAATGAACTCACCTGTTCGGGCTATCATTTTGCCGTTAGACTCTGCTCTGTGGCGGTGGCTGTGGCTGTGGCTGAGACTGCCTATGGCAACAGCAAGACACAAGAAGCAAAAAACAAACAAACAAACAAACAGACACAGCAGCCAGACAAATTCATATTTTATTGGCTCTGACCATGCCCGGTGAGGCAGCATTAACAAACAATGCGCCAGCAGCAGCAGCAACAACAACAACAACAACAACAACAACAACAACTGCAACAGATCAATGCAAAGCAAATATTTTCACTCGATGGCTTGGTTGTTGCCTAATCTGAATTTAGCTTCTGGTTGCATGGCCATTGTATTAGCTGTTGTTGTTGTTGTAGCGAAGCAAATAGCATTTTGAACATAATTTTCATATGTCGGCCTGGCAGTTATAATCACGTTCACAGCTCGTTAGCCAAAAGGCAACCACAACCCACCTGTAGCTGCTGATGCTGAGCTGTTGAGCTGCCCGTTTGGCCATAATTGTCCGGGCCACATATCGTACATAAGAGGCCATCAGCATCATCATAGCCATATTGACCATTAGCCGAGTGCGTTTGCATTTGTGCATCTTCATCGATTTCACCACTTGGCGCGCGGTGCGCATAATTGGCCAAGCCGGGTCAACAGAGCCACAGGCAACACAAGCAACAGAGGCACGAGCAGCAGAGGCGACACGGCCAACAGAGACTGCAACACGATTTTTTGTTGCTGATGATTACCGATATTGCCAGGCAGTGAGAAATGCGTTGGATGCGTGGAAAACTTTTGCCGCAGCGGCACATTTTCCTTCCCAAAAAAAAAGAAACAAAATTCGCTGAAAATATGCACTTGCCAGCGCTTGGCAGGAATTCCCATTCGTATAACGAAGCATTCGAGCACCCGCCTGCTATGCGGCTTGGAGTGGAAGCGGGCTTGCACCCGCAGTTCAATTTTCCGACTAAAAAAATAACAGAACAGCAGCAAAAAATTCACTAAATCGTATGTAAACAATTGTTGGCAGCTACAATTGATCTGCCTGATGAATATCAAGACAAGTCCTGAAAATGATTTTATTTGAAACAATAGGAAAATAAAAGCAGCCCTGTTCAAACTACAATAAATTGCCAATGAATACTTAATAAAGTAATTAACTGTTTATTTATAAATACATACATACTATTAAAAACCAATTTTCATATTAATCAGCTGTAGCCAATTTTAAATTTAGCGCCATTTGCTGTAAGTTTACAGCATTGCCAGTTAAGTAGATAGTCTGGCATCTCTCTTCGCCATCATAAACAAATCGTGTGGCAGCACTGCGCACGACTGTTACTCAATAACAGTTGGCTCTGTTAATCTGACTGTTAACCGTGTTGCTGCTGTTGCTGCCGGCCAAGCAATAGCAATAGACTTCTCCACCAACAACGGCGACGTCGACGCCAACGCCGACGCTGACAGTGAAAGCTCTAGTCAAGCGCCGCTTGCTGCTGGCTGTGCCAGCATTGCAACCTCAGTCGCTGTTCATTTTCTAACGGTAACGGGTTTGCTGCGCGTCGTCGAAGCCAAAGCTTGCGTCGCCGTTGCCGCCGTAGCTTTCTGCTACACAAACAATAATAATAAAAAAAAAAAGCGCTAGACGAAATAATAATAGTTAGTAATTGGCTGCCATTGTTGCTTCAGCTACTGTCACTTTGTCTGTTTCCAGTGACTGTTTAAAACTAATAGATTTGTTAACAGCAAAATATAAGAATACCGAACAGTGCCATAAAAATAAAAATAAATTTACAACGAAAATCCTTAGTACACACACTCACACACAGACGCACAAGTCGCGTGCTGTGCCTGTGTGCGTAAGTGTATAGAAATGCTTCAGTGCAGCAAGTTTTAGCGCATGCGCCTTCGTCTCTCCCCCCTTCAGCGAGTCGCTGCCAAGTTTTTGCATTAATTGTTTTCCGTCGAGCCTAAAAGCATTTAAATTTACCAACACCAGCACTGCGAGCGGAGAAGTTAAGGTAAGGAAGGGGCGGGCATGATTTGTTTATTAATTTACAAACATTTATAGGCTAGGCTCTAGCTCTAGCCAAGCGCAACGTGCTATCGGCTACGCCGATGTCATCGGCGTCGTTTGTTTGCCTTATCCCCTCAACCCACCCTCGGGCCCAACAGCCACCCACAGCCACAGCCACAGCCAGCATACAACCAGTTAAACCAGCCAGCTAGCTAGCTAGCCAGCCAGCCGCCCGTCCGCCCATCAACCATGCTACACCTACACCCGCACATTTACTACGCGCGCTTGCCGAAAAGCTTTTTCCAGTTGTGCTCTGCAGCGTTGTCTGACATTAGCGTAAGCTTTTTCTTTCATTCAAGTTGTTGGAGCGTCGTCGCTAGCGACGTCAACGTCAACGTCAACGTCAACGTCGACGTCAGCGTAGTTATGTTGCGTGAAAGTTAATTCCGTTTACTATCGGCATTCATCAACATCATCTGCGGCACTGTCGTTGGCGTTAGCGTTAGCATTGGCGTTGGCGTTGCCACTTTGCCTTCATGCGCCCCCCGTCTCCCATCCCGTGCCCCATGCCGTTGTTCTCGTTACCCCTGCCACCTGTCAAAGCGCTGTCCTTCGCCCAGCGTCTTTTTGCCGGCATTAGCATTAAGCATTTAAGTCATAATTGACATGCATTTGACGATGTGTGCTGACAGATAACTGTAATTTCTTTTCTCTCTTTCTTCTTCTTATGCTTAATATAATGATTCCAAGGCTTAAGTCTATAATGAAAGCTGTTAAAACTGCGAATATGCGAGCATAAATAAACACTTAAAGTTAAATGTGGCCTCAGGACATTCGACTTGAATTTCTGTTGATATGAAATTTTGTTTAGTTCATAATAATTTTAATATTTTCTAATCCCTCTCTGTTGAGTGAAAGCTTTTAGAAAAATACTTAAGTTGGCAGTTTTCTTTTAAAATTACATATATATATATATATATATACATAAATATATTTTTATTTTCTGTAATCCCTCACCTGAAGTGCAGGCTATTAGAGAAGCTTCCAGGACTTCGAAGGCATTTACATTTCTAAGGTCACTTTCAAATTCAACGTGTAAATTACATTTGAAAGAACATAATCCGCTTTTTGGCTTAGCATTTGCAGGAAGACAGAAACCCAAATTGCGCTCAACTTAAACTTAATCAGAGCGTCGTGCAATTACTTGCATTAGGGAATGAGAACATTTCGCTCGTTCTCGTTCGCATCATTCAGTTAGCTCAACTTCTGCTCCATCTTCGCGCTCCCTCTCGGTCCGTGCACCTTTTGTCATCACGCCTTTCATCAGCTCGCCAAGGGGAGCCAAGGGTTGAGCTGAGCTGAGCTGGGCTGGGCTGGGTTGGGCTCGGCTGGGCTGCGCTGTGCTGTTCTGAGTGGAGCGGCACAAGAAAGATATTGCACTTAAATTGCACTTAATGAAGCTGCATCATCACATTTTGCATTTCAACCAGCCAACCAAGCAGACACCTCTGCGCCGTCTCGCCCTCTTCCATGCTGCTGTCGCCCCCGTCCCCACCTCTGCTGCTTGTTAGCCCCCCATTCATGGCGTACGTGAGCAGATTCTTGACTTTTGTGGAACAATGGCAGCCACTTGCATTCAACAGACAAATGAGTGGAAATTATGCCAAGACACTGGCAATTAATAAGTGGAAAAGGCGACGAGTCGCGCCCTGACGTGCTGACGCTCTTGCACACCTGCCTTTCACAGAGATTACAGAGGCTCGAAATCGTACAATTCCATTTGTCGCACTTGCCTCGTTCAGCAGTGTCTGATTTGTCTGATTTGGCGAGTGGGCGTGGCAAAGAGCTATGCATGGGTGTGTGGTTGTGTGTGGGGGGGTTGGGTGTGTGGTTGTCTGTGTGTCTGCCTGTTTGCCAGCGACAGTACACAATAATAATAATCCCAACATTGGCCACAATCAGCACTTGGTAATTGTTATGGGGCAACTCGTCCCAGCGTGCGACTGCCATGCGCCAGTGTTCAACTAATATACATAAACAGGCACGAAAGGCTTGCTGCTTTGCTGGAATTGAACAAATACACACACACACACACACACATAGGCACAGCAACACACACGCAAGCACACACAGAGTACAATCAATATAAACGCATTTTCATAATTAATCAATGCTGAATAATTTGTCAGGTCGGGTCAGGTCAGTTCGGCATGTTGACATGGGGTAGATGGGCACTTCAATCGGGTCTGTATAGAAATCTGAAAATCCACGTCATATGTGTGTGTGTGTGTGTGTGTGTGTGTGTGTCTCTCAGGTTTGTTTTTGGCTTTTACGGCGGCTTTGCGGTTAGCCACATAGCATATATAAATATGAAAACTCTATAGCGGACTTATAAGTGGGCGAACATGAGCACCAATAACAACAACAACAACAAGAACCGCAGCGAGAAAAACACCTATAATAATATCGTGAAAAAACAAGTTGGCATAAGAAAGAAAGAAAAAAAAAAAAAAGAAAACTAAAACAAGTTATTTTGCTTGGGTTTATCAAGAATTCAAACTTATTTGTAGTGGGAACTGAAATTGAGAACAAATTTTTCAAATGCAAGATTATACTATTAAATGCACAATTGTATTAAATAAAGTATATATGCATATTTATATATTTAAAAAAAAATCAGAAATCATTGGAATTTTATAAATGCTTTGACGTCAATTAAAACGTAATTTTATACCCAATAAGATGACTTACAGATTTTACAATACAATAACTTAATTATAAATAAATTCGAATTTTACTAATAATTGCAGCTTAAAAAATTTTTATCTAAAATATAATAAATTCGTTTTCCACGGTTCTCACAGAAGTTTCAATGATTCATTTTTGAAATGATTAAATGAAATGAAAAAAAAAAAGATTTAGTAGCATGTTGAGACTTAAATATGATAATTTCTTATTACGAAAGCCCTCTACATTAACTGTATCAAGTCTACTGAGAGTCTTCCTTCAAAATAGCATTTAAGGTTCTTCAAAATCATAATGCAACAAGAAGCATTCATATACATATCTAAGAGCGTATCAATTACATACGTGACAAACCGTTACTTAACGGATTACAGGGATTCTCAATTAGATTCAGCATCTTCCAATTAGATACGTAAGTTCCGTTTGGTTATTTAAAGATTCATCAGACTAATATACAGAAGACTGCAGTCACGCTATGAAGTTGCTTCTACTGATCTTATCTGCGATGATCTCAACACAATGTTGCCATCCTGGTTGCCCACGTGACTTGTGCTTGCCGTAACGCCATAAATATATATCGTATCTAAAATAAATATATTATGAAAAATAAATATATTGATATGGTTTAACAGTCTACTGAATTATCCACTGATTCTAACAGCTAAATGCACGTATTCTATCTATACTCTGAAAATGTAAAATGACAATTATTTTGTGAAAACGTATATCACATTGAAGAATATATAATCTTGACGCGCTTACAAATGATATTTTCATATCTATTATTTGGCTACTCTAATTGCAATGTACAATAATGATTCAGCTATGATGCAGAAATGATTCTCCCAGTCTCAAAAAATTTGAGGCTGTTCAATAATATATTTTTGAATTTATTTAGTTGTGCTTAGCTTGTTGGTTAATGAAGGAAACATTTATTTGTTCTGAGCAATTTATTTTTAATTAATACATTATCATTAAGCTTAAAACTATGTATTATTTTAAAGCATTTCACTATTAATATCTTTCAAACAACAATTTACCTCAAGTTATAGGAGTGCTAGAGAGGGACATTATCGAGTCGATTTATGTTTATGTTTCAGTGAAAAAGTAAGATAAAATATTGTATACATTCGTATTATGAGATGGGATTTCAACTCTTTACAATTAAATACCTAACTTTGTTTCGCCACAGAGAACATGACAATTCACTGAGATATTGTTATATTATTAACCATATCAGATATTTATAACATATATAATTTTCCATACCAACAAGATTCACTTAACTAATCAAAATCCAGCCAGGTTTGCATTCAGAAGCAGAAATTTACTTCAATTTGAGTTTCACTTTAAGTAAAAAACTAAATGAAAGTAAAGCATCAGCAAAGCCAGCACCCACCCTTGTGCGTGCGTGTGTGTGTGTGTGTGTGTGTATGCTGTGGCATTATGTATATTTAAAGATCATTAGTGTACAATTTATAACTAAAAGCGGTACATTATGTAGATGCTTTATATAAACATATATCGATTGCCACCAGTTGAGCGAGCTGCCTGCTTAATGCGAACATCGACGGCAATGCCAACGCCGCATTGTTAAGAATGATTAAGAGGCATGCCACACGGATTGGCTCATGGCTGTTGGCTGTTGGCTGTTGGCTGTGGGCTGTTGGCTGTGTCGGGCACTGGCAAGGGCAGAGATTGCGTGGACGCGAACTGCTTGGCATCGAACTCCAACTCCAACTTCAACTTCAGCTCCGTCTCCTGCTACATTCCACCCAAACGTTGGCCGGTGGCAAGTGGCTGTTGGTGTCAAGGCCAAGCGTTAGCACCATGCGGTTGACAGGTTGTAAGTGTGTGCTCTGTGTGTGTTGCTGTGTATGTGTGAGGTGAACTGTGTGTGTGTGTGTGAACTGTGTGTGCTTGTAATTATCGAAATATACTGGAGTTCGTATAGAAATAGTTGCATAAACAATATTCTTCTTTGACATTCACTTTGCAAATAAGCAAGAGGCACTTGATGAAATATCGTTTGTGTAGCTGTGTAATTTTAATCTTCAAAATAGAGTGTATATTTCGTTAAAAAAGTTATTTAATATTGTGTATGCTTTGCCTGGCTTAATTGTTATTATGGCAAGCGAAGCTTTAGTTATGTATAAAGTATAATAAGAATATATATAAAGATAATTCAAGAATTCTCTTAATATTTTTTGCTCAAAATATGTGAAGTTTATTATAAATAAATAAATAAAATAACTATTTTATAAAATAAACTATATGAAAACTATATAATAATAAATTATTTTCGAAAAATTTCTATTTCTCAAACAGATAAATTTATTATTCAGAATTCAACTTCACTTTTATGATTCGAATATAAGGAAAGCTTACAAGATTTAAATTATAGATAAAGCTCTTAGTTTTAGAAAATGAAAACTTAATTTTACTGAGCTTGAAGCTAAAGCTCTTATTGAGATATCAGTTTTTCAAAGAAATCGATCCGTTTACTCTGTGGGCGAGCTCAATCAGATGTTATCCAGCTAAATGCATTACGGTCTCTGCCATGTGTAGTTCGTAGTTTGTTTGTTACATGCGAGTGCATAAAGTCAATTGAACCGATTTATCTATAGAGCAGATTACAGAATGGAAGCGGAAAAGAAGCAAACGTTTGCCAAGGTTGACATCAAATTAATGGTAGCAAATGGTCAGAATGAGGATGAGGACAGCGCAATTGGGTGCCAGCAGCAGACATGTCCGTAATGAAGCAAGGACCATACGCAAACATGAACACGCACGTATACACGCCACCATGTACACACACACACACACACACACACACTCACACACACACACGCACACATTCCGCGAATGCTCGCGAGTGAAGCAGCAAAGGAGCAAGCCATAAATATTTTTCGAAATAAATTCTCGTTTACAAATTATGATTTTATGACTTTTTGATGGCGTAGCCACAAAACTTCCCACACACATACACACGCACACATACATGTATATATATATATACATAAAGATACATACATATATGGCTGAGTGGTAGCTGGAGTTGGGCTTGGGGCAAAATGTCGTGGCAAACACTTCAAGGCAAACGCTTGCGTATTTATTGCCACCTCTCGCACTCTTCCTTACACGCACACAAACACAAACACACTCGCACACACACACAGACACACACACACACATATGCATATCAATACAAAAACATCCCAGTGCTGAAATGCTTCACATATTTTACATTTTTTCGAATGAAAAAAAAAATTAGCACAAAAAAAAACCAAACGCAAACGCAGCAATGAAAAACTTTAAAACAAAACCAAAAAAAAAATGTAAAAAAAAAATAAAATAAAGATAACAAAAAAACCGTTATTACTGAAAAGCGCACATAAAAATTTCGAGTTGAATGCAAGTTGCAAACACATGAGTATACATATATATATATATATATGTATATATATATATATATGTGTGTGTGAGAGAGTTTTTGTGCTTGCTGCAGCAGCTGCTGCCGTTTCCCAGGCTTTTCGCTTTTGCTCTTTTTTGTTGCCTACTTTTCGGGGCCGCATAATTTATGACCGCCTAGCATTAAATTAGCCAAAGCGCAGCATGAAAAATTGCTCCGCAGTCGGCAGACGGCTCCGGCGACAAGCTACGTCCGGCGCTTATTAAGCAGCCAACACAAAAAAATAAAATGAAAATAAACGAAAAAATGAAAGGAAAACAATAACAACAATAACAACGACGGCAACAAAAAATTCAACAAAAGCAACCTGCCAACGTAGCGAAACATTGTTTATGCCGCAAGCTATTAATATTTCGATTTGATTTTTGGATTGCCGCACGGACTTCGTCTAATTAGTCACAGCGCGTTGATTAGTCGCCAACTCGGTTAGAGGTGCTAACAGGCCAAGCTGCCAGCGGCATTAGGTGCCCAGCTGCCGCACAGCGAGGGTAGTAATAGGAGTTGCAGCATTATATGGTGTGAAATATTTGAAGAAGGATTTAACTATAGATATAAAATTATTCGGTTCCGAAAAGTATTTGCCAGAGTTGCAACTGTAATATTTGAAAAAGTATTTAGCTTTATTCATAATACCGAGTTTACCAATCCTGCTTGTTTTAATAACTTAAAAACGCTGTTACTTTTTCGATACTTCATATATTGTCTAAAAAATATAAAACTGGTAGTATAAAATTAAAAAAAAAAAACTGGATTCATATATGTGAATAAAATTTGTTCAAAAAGTGATAAAAAATTTTGATAGATTTGGAATACATTTTGGCAAAATTTTGAAATTATTATGAGCGAGGTTTGTGAATAATAACTGAATCACTAATATGAAAATACCATATTCTTCAATGTGATATACGTTTTCACAAAATAATTGTCATTTTACATTTTCAGAGTATAGATCTATCCATAAGTGCTGTTAGAATCAGTGGATAATTCAGTAGACTGTTAAACCATATCAATATATTTACTTTGGATAATATATTTATTTTACATATGATATATATTTATGGCGTTACGGCAAGCACAGGTCACGTGGGCAACCAGGATGGCAGCATTGTGTTGAGATCATCACAGATAAGATCAGTTGAATCCACTTCATAACTAGACGGTAATCTTCTGTATATTAGTTTGCTGAATCGAATCTGTAAATAACGTTCGTATATATATATAAAAGTTGGCAAAATGGCGAATCGTCTTAGCCAGAGGGCTTAGCAGCTAGTTAGTTTGCAGATTGTTAACTCTATAAATTAAACCAAGTAAGAAGGCTCTAGTCGAGACAGCTACGAGGTACCCTGAACCCTGCAAAAAAAAATTAATATGCTAACCGCGCAGTTGCTGCCGACGTACTTTGGATGCTTATAACTCCATTTCTAGATGGACTATCTTCATGAAACTTTCAGAATATTAATATTAGAAATATTAATAGCATTCAAATCTGTCCATTTGCCAAATTACAAGTTTCTAGTAGTTTTAATATGTTTTTTTTTTTTCAAATTGGTGGCGAAGGAGGCGTGGCAAAAAATTGAAAATGAAAACTTATTATAGAGATATATAGATATATATAGATATATATATATATATATATATATATATATATATATATATATATATATATATATATATATATATATATATGTATATATGTGTATGGGTTCTATTATCTTTAGCCTTCTGCCTACGTGCTAGGTAGCATTCTATTCTCTTGTACATAAAAGCTTATTTTATAGCTTATATAGTTATATTTTTTATATATGTATGTATTTTATGTATATATGTACAGCTTAACTTGCAAAAGCTTATTTTTTTATTAAAATAAAAAAAAAATAAGATAAGAGAAAACCAGCTCAGACAATAAGGACTGAAGTCTTTTCTTGTGGTTTTTCACAAAGTAATCTTCGCAAATATTTTATGGGCTGTTGCTTGAGTTTAACTTGAGTTTTAAGTCGCATTAGCTACGCAGCTTGATAAAATTCATTTTCATATATTTATTACGCCCATTTTATTGGTCCGATTGCTCAAGCAGCCTCCAATAAGTTACAAAAACTCTCTTCCAGTGTGTGTGTGTGTGTGTGTGTGTGTGTGTATGTATATGTATTTGTTGATGTTTACTTACAATTATGAGTGTGTTGTCATCTTCGTCGTCATCTTCAACTCCGGCGTGCACGTCTCCGTTGCCGTTGCCATGCCCGCCGCATTCGTCTTCGTCGTCGTCGTCGTCGTTGTCGTCGTCTTCATTGCCGTCTCAAGGATTCGCACACTTGGCGCTTTTCAAAAACTTTTTGCAAGCCCTTGCCTAAGGGGTGGACGGAGTTGAGCGGGTGCAGTGCCAAGAAGTATGCAAGCATTGCAATAATAATTACAAATGTTGCACAATAAATTGCAAAGTAAACAGACTCAGGCGACGTTGACGCCGACGTCTACTGAGGCAGCGGCAGTGGCAGCGGCAGAGGCAAAGAGCGAGTGCAGTGGCAAAATTACTTCCTGCTCAAGCGTCAGCGGAAATGTACATACAAATGCCGTACACACAATACACACACACACACACATGCAGGGCGAGAAGGAGCTGATGTCTGCCTGCCCCAAGCTATGTTTATTGAGGTTGGGCCAAAGGAGATGGTGTGGGCTGGGGCCAGGCGTTGCGGGGCACAGGGGAACAGTCACTTGTCAAAAACAAAATCAGACAAAAACTCCCCCCGCGGCGGCGACAAGATGCGTAATTGCAACTGCTGCTGCTGCTGCTGCTGATGCTGATGCTGCTGGTGATGCTGATGCTGCTGGTGATGCTGATGCTGCCGACTGTTGCTGCAAAGGATGTGAATGTGCCGGATGCACAGGATGCGCACAATTCGCTGCATTTGCATTCCATCTATTCGCCTCTCACCCCAAGTCCATTTGGCTGCTCTACTTCGGCTTAGAGCGCTGGCTCTGTGCGTGGAATGCAATAAATCGTGGCCAGAAAACAATGACAAATGTTGTGGCGTCCTGTCCCAAATTTGTGGTTGCCTTGCGGACACTTCATCTGAGATCCGCTAAGACCCCAATTGTTTTCACCTCTGACAGCCGCCCGTCCAAATTAATATTGAGCTGACTAATGCTCTCTGGCAGCGCAAGGAAATTAAGGTGTCAATGCGTCGAATCAAGGGGGATATTTGTGGTATTGAGATGCTAAAGGAAATTGTTATATTTGCATTACTTTCCTGTCCCTTTATTTGGAAGCTGACAAAGTGTAAGATTGAGCGAGACAAAGAGAGGAGAGAGTGAAATGGAAGTAGGATAAAGTCATGCTTTATAACAGTAGATTATATGTATTAGTGGAATTAAAGGTTATAGATAAGTAATTGTGAAAGGAAATGTAAAGTTAATTAAGCGAACCCTTTGGCTCAAAGTGAGATGGATTAGGACTGAGAGTGAGAGTATGAGAATGAGAGAGGTAAGGAAAAATGAGAGACAGATGAATACTGAATGATCCAAAGATATAAAGTGGTATGCGAGAAAGAGAGAGTGAGAAAGAAAGTATGAATGAGAATGTGATACAAGGAGACATATAAATATTTATTGAGAGAGATAGAGAGAGAGAGAGAGAGTGAGAGAGAACGAAAGGGTGTACGACTGGGGAGTGAGAGAGTGAAAGAGAGAGAGAGTGAAAGAGAGAGAGAGAGAGAAGGTGTGTCTGTGAGAGATAAATAAATAAAAAAGAGTTTGAGAGATAGAAAAAAAGTGAAATGTAGACAGAGACAGCAAGTGAGACACAAAAGGAAGAGAGTTGAGGGAGTGAGGCAGACACAAAAAATGAAAAATACGTACAAAGAGAGTGAAAGAGATATAAAAATATGTAAAGTGAAATGAGTAAAATAGAAAACGCAAATTATGTTTAAGCGAAAAAGCAGGAGATAGAGTAGAATACTTAGACATGACATTAAAATGTAAATGAAGAGGGAGAGAAATTACGTTAAGGTAAAATATTCTCATTAAGTATAGAAGACGAAATGAGAATAAGTCGTCAGTTAAACTAATGAACGAATGTTAAGTAAAAGAGAGAGGGAGAGCGAGAGAGAGAAGAGAATAATGAAAGAGTTACGGGCGAAAGTACTAATTGAATTTAAAACACGAAAAGAAAAAGAGAGTCCCCTCTTCCATCTCCCCTCTCTAAGAGATGACAAATGACAATTTACATGTGCAAAAGTCAAAGGAGAAGAGTTTTAATTGCACAGCAGTTGACTCAAATGAATAAATATTACATTTATATTTTAGTTATTTTATGTATAATTAATTCATTAACTATGAGAGATAATCCAATGCAGTTGGTTTTGTAATTCTTCCATTTATCTCCTTTATTTTAGACTTCACACACGCTGCAATGTAGATTGTTCTGCCCGGCAACCATTGTAAGCTAGCATCATGGTGGAATCGTCGAGTTTGGGGCGTGCCCCGCCAGCGGCACAGCAGCCCATACCGCAGCAGCATTCGCCGTCGCCGTCGGGAATGCGCTGCGGTAATTTGGAGACGCGCGTGCGTGGCTCCTGGTATCGAGTGATGGTGACGCTGGAAACGGACTTTCTGGCCGTTAGTTTGGATGAGTCATGTGACTCGACAAATCATTCCAGCGACGGTCAATCCACAACACTCAATGGCACGCTCGGGTATGTATGATCAGAGAGAGGGAGAGGGAGAGGGAGAGAGAGATAGATATATATGTGAACTCTTGCAGAAGCAATCATAGTGGTGGAGGTGGTGCCAGCCAGAATGGAACGCTGCCTAGTTCAGCCTCGCTACAGGGCATGGTGGTCCAGGATACGGAGCTGGATGGCTCCGTGGGCACTGGCACCGGCAACAACGACAACGGCGATCTTTGCCTGAACAACAATAATAATGCGGACGCTGGCGGCCTGGATATGTGCGATGTACCTGATCATGTGGCCAATCAGAAGCGCCACGTGCGCATCATCAAGTCCGACAACAATGGCCTGGGCATCTCCATCAAAGGCGGCCGCGAGAATCGCATGCCCATCCTCATCTCAAAGATCTTTCGGGGCATGGCCGCCGACCAGGCCAAGGGCCTCTACGTGGGCGATGCCATACTCACCGTGAACGGCGAGGAGCTGCGCGACGCCACCCACGACGAGGCGGTGCGTGCTCTCAAGCGTGCCGGCCGCGTGGTGGACCTGGAAGGTACGTGCACTCAATCCCCAGCAAATTTATAAACATGCTTAATCCCGACATTCTTATTTGCCCAAAGCATTTGTCCATAGTTCGCCTGCAAATAGATACATATGTATACATATACATATATATATATATATGTATCTGAAAAGGGAGATAGATAGAGCGAGTGAGTGTTCAAAAAGTGCCATTGAGCGAGTAGAGCTAACAAGCAGAAAGTTTGAATACACTGTACAAAAAACGAGATGTTGTTATAAAGACAGAAGCTCAGTTCTCTCTTAAAAGATTCAGATTCTATAAATCAGCTAGAAAATTATAGAAATGTTTATCAAATTGTAAAATGTAAAAATCTAAAATAATTATCATCTATCCTTAGCATGGTTTTTTCACACAGTGTAATCGCAGCGCTTCATTCACAACATGTCTATACACTGTGCAAAAAAGTTACTAGTATATATAAATAATCTCTATAGAGTTCAGTCTGCATTTTAAAGCTATTTCTCATGCTATATATTAGCTGAAAATTGTGTAAATTTGGCTAAAACTATTTTGATTTGTATTTACTATTCTCGTTTCGCTCAGTGTAGCCCTAGCGCTTCATACATGGGATTAGTCAGTACAACATGGCTTGCCTCAACCGGCTGATGCTGTTGCTCTTGTTGATGCTATTGCTATTGCTATTGCTATTGCTACTGCTGCTGATGCTGATGCTGCTGCTGCAGCTGCAGCTGTGTACTGTTATAAATCCCCCATCAACTCCAACCCGACCCGCCCTCTGTTCTCATCCCGCGGCCTGTTGACTCTTAGCTGTTGACTGCCGTTAGTTGCGCTGGTTTGTTGGCCTGGCTTGGTCGGTTGGTTCGTTGGTTTGTTTGTTTGCCTTGGCTTGGCAATGAGTAATGAGAAAAGTTTTCTTTCCATTTGATCAAAATGGCCCCAAAATACATAGTTGCCATGCCAAAGTGGGCGGCGTGGGCGTGGGCGTGGGCGTGGCAGCAACAGCAGCCGTAGTTGGCACTGCCGTGCGAATTAAAATGAATGCTACGCACTATATTTCCATCAACTGAAGTGGCAAGAGGCACACAATGCATAACACGGCATTGCAGCACTGATCAACTAGAAGATACTGTGGAATATTGTCTGTAATCGGATTGCTTTCGAAAAGCTCTTTGAGAGAGATTGCATTGAGTAACAGGAACAGAAACAGAAACAGAAACAGAAACAGAAACAGAAACAGAAACAGAAACAGCTATCACTCACTGCAGAGTGATTCTTCTATTTCACTTCTATGGATTATTTGCTCCAGTTGCAAGTATTTGATATTCGACAAAGCGCACGCTCCCCCGACAACGATTTACGGCCAAGTGTAGCAACTGCAATAAGCATCAATTAGGCAATTGGCTGGGCCAGACGTGAGACTCGACTCGACTCGACTCGACTCTAGAGTCCAAAGGCAAACAGAACGCATAAACAATGCAATGAACCATGGAGGACAATTTAGCTGCGCCAACTTCCATCTGTGTGCAAACACGCACATCGAATGGAGAATTGGAGAATTGACTCCATTCCATATCCACTTCCTCTTCCACTTCTACTTCCATTTCCGGCACAGCTGGATAACAAACAAGTGCTTAAAGGATGCCTGCAAATATTTAATACCATTTCTAGTTCGTATATCAGAGAGTTGGATTTGGTTTGGCTTGGTTTGGATTTAGTTGCGGCGCAAACGCAATCGTTCGCTGCGCACTCGCTGGCGTCTGAGGGGCTGCTGCTGGGGCTGCTCCACAGCTAGGATGAGGCGTCCGAATTGGGCGCCGGCGGCGTTAATGGGCAGCAGCACGAGGCGACCGCTGGACAGACCTAGAGCAGCGGCGTTCAGCTCTTGCTCCGCCTCCTCGACCAGCTCCACCTGTGACTCCTCCGTCTCCAGTTCGTTGTCGAGCTCCTCGAGCTCAGGTGCTCCATAGCTGCGGGCGGGCGTGTTGGGCGCTCCGTAAGTGTTGGCGGGTGTGGCGGACACCTTGAGGGCAACCTCAGTGGTGGGCAGCTCCTCCTCTGCGCTCAGCGTCGTCTCGGGCTGGTCCAGGGTAGGCAGATCAGCAACAGGCTGCTGTTCATCAGCAACACCATCAATGCCAACAGCGGCAAAATCCTGCGCAGCCTCGCGAACGGGTGGCTGAAAGTCCCGAGCTGGTTCCTGGGCCACCACCTCCACGGTATCTTCGGGCCTATTCGGTGCTCCGTAGGTGTTGGCCGGTGTGCGTGCACTCAGCTGCACCTCCTGCTCCAAGAGTTCGGTCGTGGTGCTCTGCTCCTCTGTGATGCCAAAGTCTTCCACTTCGGTTTTGGCTGACGGCGCCGTTGTCGTGGCCAGTGGCTCCTCCAGTTTGGGCTGCCTTTCGCTGGGCAGATCGAACGGTATCTTCGGCCTGAAGCCAGCTGCTGGGTACGGCGTGCTGGATAGCTCCACTTGACGCTGGCTCTTCTGCTGACGACGCTGCGGCATTGCTGAGCTGGCCACAGCCAGCAGAAGCATCAGGAACATTCCAGTAAAGGTCTTCATTGTTGCTCGTTGAACGTTGGTTAACGGTATGTGACTGGCTGCTGTGGGTGCACTCGCTTTTATAGTACATAACTCCAGCTGGCGGGTCGGCAGGGATTCTACATCAGAATTCAGTAACGGTCGCAAGGTCAGCTGCGCTTATATTTCGGCTATGATAACGATAACTCTGCGAACGGGTAATGCAAATGGGACACGAGTCGCAATATTTGCGCATTTAAAAACATATCGAAGCCCATCAAAGCAGCCATCAAGCTCAATGTTAACGACGCTTTAATATGAAACAACCTCCACCTCCACCTCCGCCCTCGGCCCACGGCCCACGGCCCTCTGGGCACGTCCATCTCCATTTCTACCGCAACCTCCAGCTCCACCCCCAGCTCCACCTTCACGTCGACTTCTACGTCCACGTCCGTTTCGATGCCCATGACGGCTTCGTCGTCGTCATCGCCAACGTGAGCCGCATGCTAGGCAGCTGACGAGCTGCTCGCACATGTCGTTGATCCATTTCGCCAAAGTTTCGACGCCCCAAAAATTAAGAGCGAATAAATGTCAAGTAACTAATCAAAAGTCATTTGTCGCATTCGTAATGCTCTATTCAATGCGTTATATATATATATATATATATATATATACACGTATGAATAAAACTATTTTGTTAAAAGTCTGATTAAATATTAAAGAATATTCTTATTTCTCAGTGACTTTAATTAAAATTAAACTGATTTAGTTCTGCTTCTATATCTATTTGTCAATTTCATTTTGCGTTTATTATTCTAATATATATAATTTTACATATATTAATTAATTATTTGTACAGGAAGTATAATTCAATAATAATAATAATAATAATTTTAGTAGAAAACATATTTTCGATAATTAAGAAAATATGTTTTCTACTAAAATTATTATTATTATTATTATTGAATTATTAACATCAGTCATATTTTTAAATTTACTCATTTTATTTATACGTAAAGTTGTATATATGGAGCTGCCAAATTTTAATAATTTTATCTTTATTTTATTAAGAGTTTTTTTTATTAAATTTTGCTTTTTTTCATCCACTTGACAGCTTCCATATTTTTCATTATTTAATATAATTTTTATAAATTCCGTATTCAACTCATTTAATGTGAATCATCAGAAATTATTTTGTGGACAATTTAATTTTAGATATTCATTCAAAGTGTTCAGGTGACTTAAGGGCTTCTTTGTAAAGCAAATAACTAATTGATGGATACAAATTACAGCCATAAATTCTAAAGCTATAAATTATTGTTTTCTCCAAGCGCTCAGTAAAACTTTCTATACTGAATTCTGAATTAAATGGAAGATTCTTATGCTGTATGAGATATAAATAAAAATTTACAATATTTATTTAATTAAAAAAAAATTTGTATTTGTAGATTCTTCTCATCAGTTCATAATAACAAAAAACACATAAAATAATTTTAAAATATATTATATTATTATATAATATTATTATTATACAAATATATTTCTTAAATATATCTTTTCTATGTCTATGTTATATTTATTTCATTGTTACAACTTGGCCGAGCCAGTCAACATATCCCTTCGCATATAGCGTATGCATAAGCGCCTTTTGTTATATTGCCGTTTGTGTGTGTGTGTGTGTGTGTGTGTGTGCATATTTAGGCAGCTTTCATAATTTGAATGGGGCGGTTCATTAAATTAAATTGGCCCAGATCTATAAGCACGTAAAATGGCACAAGCATCCATTAGCATTACCATGACAATCCCTGGCAAAATCACAGCCAAAAGGGCAATCGCATAGCGTAAATGCTCAACTGCGATCTGCTCCACGGACTTTGGCTCAGGCTCAGGCTCAGGCCCAGGCTCAGGCGGACTTAGCCCTCAACTCGCTTGCCTCTGCCTTTGGCTCGAACTTCAATTTACAACTTGGCCAAGTTGTTTGCCAGACTCAGGCGTTCGCCTCCGTTGAGTCGAGTTGGCCGTCGTCGTCGTCGTCTCAGCCGTCTTATTGTAATTTAAATAAGCTGCCGGCTGTAACTGGGATTCTGTGCCCCAACTTTTGCCGTCCAGTTGAACAAAATCCAAACTCCAACTGCCAAATGTCAACGGCAGATTTCGTCGCCCAGGCAAAAGGCGTCGACGACGACAGTTGGCTAAGGATTCAGTCGTCCACATCCCTCCGCCTTGCCGTCGCCCACGCCCATTCACACTGCCTGCCTGCCTACCAAAAGTCCATTAGCAATGGTTTTTACAGCTTGGCATACTTTTGTGGGTCTGCCAGCCGGCTGAACAGAGCCCGCATCTAAAAACCCGCCCAGCCCACGCTCCAGCTCTGCTCGTGGCGCCCCCTCCAACAAATTCTTCTTCCTTTCCGGAACGCAGCGCGTGAGATTTTACTCTAAAAACTTTGTGCAAAGTTTTAACGCACGATTTGCGAGAGCGCCAGCAACGCCGCCTGCACTTGATATCATATTTGTGCGCCCATTGCCACGCCACGCCCACTTTGGCTACTTTCCGGCTTGATTTATGCGGGCGGTCAGGTGCAGCTCCCTCCTCCACTGCTTCACGCCACCTTGCCAAAGGTGTAAAAAACTAATCTCCACTTGTGCTTTATGCAACTTTCGTTCTATTTTCGAGTAGAAAATAAAATAAAATAAAATAAAATAGAGAAAACATTTTACAAATAATTATTTTCAACTTATCTAATTGCTAAAATATTTGAATAAAGTTTTATAGTATGAAAAATATATTAATGTTATATATTAATGCTACAAAATTAATATGTATATGAATTTATATAATAATTAAATATATTTAAATTTTATGCTAGAGAATATTATTATTAACTATGATTTTTTTTTAAATTAATAGGGAATATTATTAAAAATATAATAATACTTTGAAGACTATAAATAATTGCATATTTAATTTGAGATATATGTAATTTTTTATTTTTAAAATATAAAATAGTCCTAATATATATATATATAATTTATAAATTTTCAGATTTTCTTTGAAAATAGAAAATAGTCTTAAATAGGACTCATAATTATATAAAAGCTTTATTATAATTATTATGTGCGTTATTATACTATTCCCTTCATTTAGTTTAACGGCATGTTTCTTATTTTTGTATATTTATTTCTTATTTCTATTGAGCTTTCGAGACTTTAAACGATATTATATAGTACAAAAGGTTATAAAGGTTGTTATTATTTTTTTCACATAGTCTACTATACACTAGTATTATAGTTAATCTAGACAAATTAGACTTGTAGAGCACGAGCAACTGTATTAAACGAGTGTTAATTGGTTTCTAATTGAGCTCGAACTTCGAGCAGGGGCTTTATATAGCCACCGCGCTATGGGAGCGAACTCACATTCAAATTGGAGAGATGACGGAACGAGTTACTGAATCTCTTTACAAGCTTTTACAAATAGAAACTCTTACAAGCTAATCTATTGATCCACTTGCTTCTCTTACGTTATTGGGACTTACAAAGTCTAAATATACATACTTTTGTCTTTACAAACATATATTTCTATATAATTATGAACATATATAACGATTTAATATATTTGTGTACAATAAAGTTTGATGCCTGGTTGATCGTATAAGATAAAAGCAATAGCTAAAAATCCTTCTTAACTTAAGTTCTCCCAATTTTATCGAGTTTTGAGTCTTGAGTCCTTTACTCTTCCTACACTCACACAGAAGAGACAACATGAGATAAATATGTATGTTTGTAATATTCTGCTGCACTCTTTTTCTCTAGAACTAAATATTGATTAAAATGAGTGCCAACTATAGCTAACGCATTGTCTGCTTGGGCCTTCAGCTTGCCGTACTAATAAGTTCTATACTTTTAGTTTATCAGTTGTCTTCAAATTGTATTTAAATATGTAGAATCTATGTAAGCTACATACAAATATTTTCTTACATATACGGTAATTACATTAAATCAATAAATAAAAAGCTAATCAAACTAAATAGACGAAACCTTAAAGCCTTGATAAATGATTGGAGTCTGAGCTGTTGAAAAAGCTCAGTAGCTTCCAATAAAGGGGGATATTACTTTCAATAACAATTTGCTGGCTATTATTAAACTAATTGATACTCAGATATTAAATATAAATTTAAATTAAATATTTAATAAATAATTATAAATAATAATATAAACAGTGATTGTCATTTATTTAATTTAATTAATAAAAAATTATATATATAGAAAATAAATCTTAAATAAATATTAATATAAATATTGCCAAGTAATTAATTAATTGCCATTTATTTAAATTAATTGATAATATATTGACATTTAAATAATTAAATATGGTCATTTAATTAATTAAATATTGTTATTGAATATGAAATCGTTTAATCAAATTTAACCGACATTACGTATTGATTATTAATGCGCAACACATTGTGAACTCGGTTATCATTACGTCTTCAGCACGCTCTTGGCACATGCCCAGAGACTTTTGGATCTGAAGCACCCAGACACTGACATTGAAGAAATCACAAAAAAAAAAAATAAAAATCAATGCGACGAATGCATTTCAATGCGTTCTTGCAAAAATAACGATGTCCATCTTAAACGAACTCATTCAAAAATTAAATCACTGCCAGCAGCGCTTTCTATTTGAATATAACATTTTTCCATATATCAATCAACTGCTGCAGTATTAACATAAAACAAGTAAAAAGCAGAATAAAATATGCATTTATAAATTGATTCATATATATCACATTTCCTTCAAACTTTTAATTATAATTTCCTCTATATTTTAGTACAAATATTATCTCATATAATTATGTTAATATTCATATGTATAAAATTGTGCAAACAGTTAATAATTGTTTGGCTTTCGGGCTGTGTGCAGGTCAAAGCAGGTTGTTTACTTGAAGTGTATGTGGCAAAGGTATTAAGACTAGTTTACATTTGGCTTACAGCATTCGCAGTTGAATTGTTTTATTTATGTTTATGTTTGCATTTATTTTATTTTATTTTTATTTTTTTATTTTTTCAGTTTTCTGTTTTCAGTTTTCTGCAATTGCAACTTTATTTACACTGAAATGCAAAAATTTGCACAACTTATTACAGTTGTTATTGTTGTTTCTAAACTTTTGCGTTGCGTTTGTTGGTTTTGTTGTTTGGATTTCAGTCCACTTCAGACCACACCCGCCACGCCCCCAGAACCACGGCCCACGCCCTTCTCGTCTTATATGCCAGCAGCGCCTCACGCTAGGCAACATTTTTTGCTGTTGTTGTTGTTGGCCACTCAGTTGTTTGTTTGTTTGTTTGTCTGTTGGTCGTCGGTTGCATATTTCTATATGTAAATGTTTGCTGAGCTGTGAGCTTAGAGGCAACGTCCACTCGTAGCCCATTTGGTGCACGTAAATGCCAAGCAATTAGTGAGCCACTGCGAGAATCCGTACTGTCGGAAGGGCCACCCATGAGGCGGTTATTTCAGCCCGGTCTGCTCTAATTAGTTGGAGCTAAGCGCACGAATTGAGCCGCATAAAGTGGAGGCGGCCCTCCCCACCCCCGCCGCCACTCGCCATCCGCAAGGCGCTGCCAACAGTTGGCATTAAGTGTGAAAATTGAATTTCCAAATCACTCGACTCGAACGACAACAGCGTCGCCAACGGAAATGTGCAAATGTTGTGGGCGGAAGGCACACACACACACAGAAAGAGAGAGAGAGAGAGAGACACCCACACAGCAGACTCGAGAGTCAGATAAACGAGTATCTATCTACTACAAACCACCTGCGTTCAGAATTTGCATAGCAGCTGCACAGTGGGGCGAGTGCTGTAGAATTCATATTCAAATTTTGAGATATTTTCAATTGTTCTATGAATTAAGTAAAACTTGAGTTTGAAGTGAAATTATATTTTATAAAATACGAGCAACATTTAAAAAATTGTCTTCAACTCAATTTTTATTTTTACATTTTTATACATGGGATTTCTGTATGACCTAAGCATGCATATGTGTTTAGCTTGAGATCTTGGGATAAAGGAATTTATTATACATTTAATTTATTATATACTACATGTATGCAGAATATTATAGATGGTTGTATGAACAATCCTATAATTTATTTTGATTAACATTAATAATAATTATTAACATTAATTATTAATATTACCTGTCAGTACATAACTTTCTATGCGATTGAAATCTATAAACTAAATATTTTACACAACTTTTTCCATCATTATTCAGAAATCCATTTAAACATTATCGAACTGTAGTGCTGTTAACTTATCTCTCTAGATTTAGATTTAAATTTTAGATTTAAATACTAGCATATCTCTTTAAATTTTTCATCTTCCATCAATAAATTAAAAGTAAGCTATATTTGAGATACCTCAACACACTGTTACATAAATATAAATATAGATTTTATGAGCTATTCCTGTTCTCGTTTTCAATAACAACAAAGAATAATAAAAAGCAAAGTCATTCAATAATTTCAACAACAATAACTCGGCACGATTACTTGCCCTCTCGACTGTAGCACTCTTATTGTTTGTTATTATAGGATTTATCTCTGATCTGTAAGCAAATGCTTTTCGCTCCCTTAATAGCGAACTCATAATGTAGCAATTATTGTTGAGCGAAGTCGAAGAATCAAATGGCTTAAGGATAACAAACAGAGGCATCCCTTAGGGTAGTTTCAAGTTTATGACTTGAAATGTGTTTGCCATTTGGCAACTCAAGTCGCAGCGACTCCTGGCAATTGGTTTTGTGTCAGTGTGCGTGTCTTTGGTCCTGGGCATGTGTGCAAAATCGAATAAAAATGGAGCGGAAACTCTAATGAATTTATGCCACAACGTTTGTGTTTGACGCTCTGACGTTGGCAAAGACTGACTGATTGAATGCTGCCTGGGATGCTGTGGTTGCTGTCACCACACACACACACACACACACACACACACACACATACATACACATACACGCGCAGTGGGTGATGGCTTGAATTCCTTTGGCATGCATATTCATGTGTTTCGTATATTGATGTCTGTATTTGCAGTTAAATTTCTGCGCGAGGTGACGCCCTATTTTCGCAAGGCGAGCATTATATCTGAGGTGGGCTGGGAGCTGCAGCGCGCATTCCTCTGCCCACTGGGTCCGGGTGCGCCCACATCCCCGCCAGCACCGACGCCCAAGACAACGCCGCGTGCCGATACGCGCTACATACCGTTGCAGCTGACGCATTTGGCGCGCAATCTCAAGTACATCGATCCGGGTGAGTGGTCCTTGGAGTCTTTGGTCTTTGGCTAAAGCTAATCCTGAAATTGAACTGCTCTTGGCACTTGCAGAGAACCGCTGCCTGGAGCTCCATTCGCCGGATGGCGTGCACTCGTGCATTCTGCGTGCGGCCGACTCCGCGGAAGCTTTGGTCTGGTTCAATGCGCTCCACTCGGCCATGAGCAGCAGCACACAGCGCTCCCTGCTCGAAGCGAATCGTGCTTTGTCGACGCTCATCGGGGAGCTCAAGCACATTGGCTGGCTGAGCAAGCGCCTAAGTGGAGGCGGCGGCAGCTCAGGTAGCGCCGGCGGCGGCGGTGGCAGCGGCGCAGCCAGCGGCGGCAGCGGCACATCCAACAGCGGCGGCGTCGCCGGCGAGGTGGTAAGTGTAAGTTTCCCCCATCTGTGGGCGCTTAAGCCTAAAAGCCTTTCATCTAATAGAGTCATTTTTAGACTCGAGCTATAAATAAATAATATGATAAATTGAAGCTGACATTCCATTATACAATATTTACAATCCCCTAGCCGAGCGGACGCTCCAGTTCGGAGAGCTCTGACGAAAGCGACAAATGGCTGCCCGTTTTCGTGGCAGTCACCGAGCGGGAGTTTCGGGTGTACGAGAGTGCTCCGTGGTCCGTGGAAGCCTGGAGTCGTCCCGTGGAGAGCTATGCGCTGGCCACCACGCGCCTGGCCGGCGCTGGCAACAACTCCTCTCTAAACGTTAGTAGACAGAGAAGGAGAGCTAGATAGAGATGGAGAGAGATAGAGTATTCTAATGAGCTAATGAACCCGCATTTTCCAACAGGGTCAGCAGACAACGGTATTTTGCGTGCGCTGTGGCACGGCGCGGGGCGTCCTGGTCTATTGGCTGCGCTCGGAGACGCATCGGGATATGGCTGCGTGGGCGCGTGCTCTGGTCCAGGGCTCCCATCAGGCGGTCAATCTGCAGCGGGAGTTCTCGTTTCGCTGCCTCTACCAGGGCAGGCAGTGTCAATTGGTTGTGCACATAAATCGCGGCTTCTTCTTATACGATTGCGGCGGCTTCGCCTCGTCCACGCCCACAGCGGCGTCGGCGACCACCAAAACGCAGCTCTGGCAGTTCGCATTTGACAAGTTGAAAGGATCGGCGGACGACGGCGCTCGCATGTTGTATTTGGACTTTGGCGAGGATGGCGAAATTGTGAGTGCCAGCAAAATATGAATTAGATTTACTATTGATCTCTCTCATCTCGTTGCAGGAACTGGACATGGAATGCTGTCCCAAACCCGTTGTATTCGTGGTGCACAATTGCCTCTCGGCGAAGGTGCACAATATTGCCTAGGTATCCTGGCCGTTGCTGAAGCAGCTGCTCCGAGCAAGCATGAAGAGGAAATTTTTGGAAATATCTAAAAGAAAAAGCAAAAGAAAAATAATAAATCAATTACATTTTTTAATTTTATAAAAATATGCTCTGTAGAAGGGAGAGAATTTAACATTCTTCATTTAAGTATTAAGAAATTTGTTCGCTTGTTGAATGCGGCGCTTGAGAGGATGTCCAGGCCAGCAGATGGCGCGAGCGAGTGAGCATTATGTGCTTCCCGATGGCTATTGGGCTATTTGTAAGGTTAGCAAAAACGAAACACAAACACAACAAAGCAAGACAAAGTAGTTTATTTCGAGCAGAGAACTAAATCGAATACCGACAAGCACAAACCAAAACATTTTTACATTGTAAGTAGACGTAAATTCATTTTATACGGACGTGTGTCATATGCGCACAGATAATATACCATCTAATAAAATACAAATGAGGAAAGAGAAAATTTAAAATTAAATCCAATTTGAAAACGAATATCTAAATGCAAATCTGATATCTACATTGAATACACACACGTTGAACAATAATTATCGTAATTGTACTTAACTAATTGTATCTTGTATCTAAACGAAGCGCACATATCTCGATGTATTAGGCCCTAAAGCGTAGCGGAGAATTTGTTCATCTCATCATACTACATACGAAAATACCTACATATTATCAACTCATCATATACGAGAACTTTCCGACATTTCCTAGCCCAAGTCCACTTTACTTGTACAACATCGATCGATCTAATGCAATTAATATGCATTCAATTCACATATATCAGCATCGCATATTCGTTTTATGAAATTAGAAATTTCGTTAAATATGAAATAATAATGAGCAGAACACAGTCCCAACAACAACCAAGAAAATCAACATAGAATCATAAACTTAAGACGTACAATATGTATTTTTAACATAAGTAGTGTTGAATCTTCGATAATAAACTTATATATATACAAATATATATACATAATACAAATAACAGATGCATACAATGTGTGTTTCATTTACTAATTTACAGAGTTGGTAATACTGCATTATTTGTCAGTTTATCTAACTACTTATAATGGCTTTTTCGAATTCGAATGGGATGAAGTAAAAATTGATATTAAATTTCGACATTTTCTTATTCGATAACTGGAGCTGTCGCATTTGGAGTGAGAATAATTCACAGCCTGTTCAATTACCATTAGATCGAAACACAGTTTTTATGCGCTTTATGGTCTAGCAAAGTCAGCGGCCCATATGTGTTCAAGAGCGATGATGGACACGATGATTGTAATGATTGTGAAAATTACAGTTCCAGATGGCGTCCTGCACGTGCCAGCCATGCCAGGCACAGGGCCAAAATCATATTTAAACATTTATATCATAAGATGTGGGCTATTCAATAAAATTGGCTTTATTTATATTGAAAATTATTTTATTTGCTTTATTATTATTTAAGCATGTGCAGCTCCAAACGAAACTCTATATATTTATATTATATTTATTTATCATTATCTACAAATTTTTAAATACATTTATAATTTTATTTATTTATTTTCAATGTGGTAGACAAAATATTCTATTTAATAAAATCCAATTTATTTATACTATTATTTAATTTATTATTATTTTATTTTGAGTAGCTCCAAACGAAACATGATGTATTAATTTTTATTTATTTATATATTTATTTATTTTATTTTCAACGTGACATGTAGCTGTCATATAATTTTCTATACAATAAAATAAATTTGATTTAATAATTTTAAAACAACTTTGTATTTTTTTGTATTATTATTATTTTATTACGAATAATTCTGAAAGGAAAAATATATATCTTTAAAGTAAATCCTTTATTTTATTTTTTTATTATTTATATATTTTTATAAATATATTTATTTTTATTCGTTTTTTTCGATTTTTCTGGATTAGTCAGTAAAACTTTAATTTAGCTAAACTGTCATCTGCCAATAATGCTGAGCTATATATTATTTGAAGATATAAGTTAAACTAATTATCCACTATATACATAAGTGCATAATGTCATCAAGTCAGCTGTATCAAAAGCATCCCTGCTTTATCATCAGCTTCTTTAACAACCTGGTGCGCCTTAGCCTTGGAACTTCGTTTAAACTTTGCTCATTTGGGAATTACTTGCATAAAGTTTTGAAAGCAGAAGCAATAATAATCTTAATAATAATTTTCTTCTTCTTCCTTACAAACTTTTTGATGCTATAGATTTTTAATTTTCTTTTAACTTGTTATTGATTAAGAAACTGGAATATAAAAGTTTATTTGAAGCGTGTTTCAGCGATTCAGTTAATCGAATTTAATGACTGCGAACAGCAATTCAAGAGATTTTTATTGAGTCTTAATTTAATGGAGGCTGTTGATTGGAAATAGAAGTTAAATTCTGATAATGTATATTTTGGATAATAGTATGTTTTGCTATAGCAAAATATATATATAAAGGTATATAAATATTTATATTTTTTTTTTCAACTTTTTTTAAAGCCCTGAATTTGCGTTTGTAATTTGAAGAGCAAAACGGAAAAACGATAGAGGAAATAGATTTTGAAAACCTCAAGATTATCGATTTTCATTTTGAAGGCCAGCTGCAGTCTTATAATTCTCACTCACAAATGGAATACATTTTCTTCTATAAGCTTAAAGACTTCTTTTAATAAAAATAAATTTTAACTCTTGTATAAAATATAAAAGAGGTCTACCTTTGAAAATTTACCTATAATTATTCCAATAGGCATATTAAATATGATGATAATTTATTTGATGTATTATTTTATTTTATTTAGATTATGAATTTTAAATTACAAATTCTTTAAAGGTCCAAATTTACTTTTCTAGTCCTAACTTAACTTTCTGCATAAGAGCTAAGAACATTTAATACAGATATTGTGCTTTTCAGGTCTGCCCTTAAGCTTTATATGAATAAATACTTTTGGCCACATAAAAGCTCTACCACTAGAAAATTCTTTTCATTACACATTTTCATTATTATTTTATTTTCCTCTCTTTCCTCTTTATATTCTTACTTTACTTTACTTTTGAAAATTAATATTAAGTTGTATATTAAGATCGTGCTAATTTCTGTGTTACTTTAATTGGACGCTCTTCTTTTAGTATTAATAATAATTACAAATATTCTAGCTTTAATTTATGTAAAAACTTTAATAAATCAAACAAAACATTTGGCTTCTATATTAAAGTGCTTTAAGTGCTGCAAGTTTCTCAGTCGTTATTGAGCTGCTGATGGCCTGTTAGGTGTTTATATGTTACATACCAATAGATATACAAATGTATATAGTGTATGGGAACGACTACGAGTATGAGAACATGCGGCTATTTATTTCAATTTTCCCAATTCGCATTTAAGACGAAAACAAAGTCACCAAGTGTACGTGCCCGGCATGCCCAACAACTGGCACTGGTCAGCCGCAAACTTTGCTCATCACCAACACAAGCTCAAATCGACTGCTGGCAAACATGCAGCAGCAGTAGCAGCAGTAGCAGCAGCAACAACAAGTACAAGTACATGTTGTTAAAGAGCAGTGACAGCGGGACGGGTGTGGGGCAGGGCAGGGGGTCAGTTGGGGAATATGTAAAGCGATTTTGGGGCTGACTCTGTGACCATCATTGCGGTCAACGGGCGGGTTTAAGGTGTAGCGAACGATGTCCGCCTTATGGCCTCCACGTTGACACGATGACCACGACTGAGACACTACCCAGAGCAGCCAACCGCACACACACACACACACACATACACAGAATCACACACAGGGAATTACATTTCCGGCTTGGGAAGCATGCGGAAGCAGCGCGTCGATTTAAATGCTTCAGGGTTGAAATTATGACAGGTGCCTGAGATTGGGCATGGATAAACGGGCGTTGGCCGCTAGAATTTGTTGAGCAGCTATTGCTATAAATACGCTCGGCTGGAAAATGTCAGCGCTTAGTAGTACAGCTAAAGAGTGTGAATCAAACGTTGAGAGCAGCAAACAAATATGTGGAAAGGATACGGATACGGATGCGGATACGGCATTTGCCTAGCACTGTTGCTGCTGTGCCTGGGTGCCAGCGTACGTACGGCTGTCATACGGCCGGAGGAGCAACAGGAGACAACCACAACAAGCAGCGGGTTAACCGAGGAGGCCAGCACCACGGTGGAGCCAGAAGCAACGACCGCATCGGTAGCACAAAGTCGCGACAAGGATGCCACCGTGCAAATTGGTTGGGCTAGTGTTGATCCTGCGCCCGGCACCGTTGCCGGAGACCTGAGTGTGGGTCAAATGAAGTCGGCTAAGCTGCTGCTGCTGAGCACGCCTGCCAGGCGCCCGGCGGATGTGGAGCAACAATTCGAGGAGCCGGACGAGAGCAACGCCTCAGCATCTGCTGGCAGCGGAGACGGCAGTTTACCAACTACAACGGAGGAGGTCAGTGCCACAACCGAGAACAGTGAAGCAACAACAACAGCAACAGCAACAGCAACAACAGCGACAGAGGAAGCCAGCGACCACAAGACAACAAAACTATTCGCCATCAATGCGACAATATCCTCCGAGGACGCGGCTCAGCCCAACGTAGCCGTGGCCGTGGCCACAGACAATGCCACAATTGCGATTGCCGAACAGCCTCAGGCCCCCGCTGCCAACAATGCGGCCATTGAGCTGGCCCTCGTTGAGCCGGAGGCTGAGTACGTGCTGCTAGATGGCAGCCTGGCCGACCTGTCGGACTTCAGCAGCTCCTCCACGCATGACGAGCTGCAGCTGGGCAGCTTCACGCACATCGACAGCGATGTCCACTTGCAGCCGGTGGTCCATTCTGTGGAAATCGTGCCCACCAGCCTCGACGATCCCCTGATTGTTAATTACGTGCACAATTTGCGTTGACTATCGATGACCGGGCAAGCACTGTGCTCGAGTTAAAGCTTTGTTTTTATGTTCAATACGATAATCGAAAATGTTACGAGTTCTAATTTAGTTTTAAGAAAGGAATTTTAATAAAAAATATTAAAAAAAGAGAAGATAAATATCTGATAGAAGGAGGAGTCAAGGAGAGACAAAAAAAGAAAATGCAGCTATAAGCTCTAAACGCATTCCCATCATGCTCAGTTTATATAATATTATAAAATCGCTTTTAAGTTGTTGTCGGATTCATTCTGGAATATGTCGCAAGTTGCAGCTCGCTTGAACAAGATAATTATTAATGAGTGAATTCAATATGGAAAACATCTTCCTTAATTAGATCAACTTATCAGAGAACGTACATTGGAAGCTACATGGGAGAAATTCGTATCTGACATATTAGCTAACTTCAAATCATTTGAAGCTGTATTCATGTTGTCA
This sequence comes from Drosophila stalkeri, assembly GCA_035047405.1. Taxonomy (NCBI): domain Eukaryota; kingdom Metazoa; phylum Arthropoda; class Insecta; order Diptera; family Drosophilidae; genus Drosophila; species Drosophila stalkeri. Next base: position 5,534,551 of record JAWNPR010000149.1, on the reverse strand, counting down.
ATTGCGTAATCACTCATCATTCAAATTACGTTGTCAAGTGTGTGGATGAGTTTTGGATGACTCAGTAATGTCTCGAATGCTGGCCTCGCCTCGACTTTTCTGGATCTGCTTCAACATACGTTTCATCACTTCGTATCTCTGGCTGGATGTTTGCTTAAGATTTAAAATATTGCTCTTATTGAACAACATTTCAAATGTAAGAGACATATTGATGCCTTTGATCACAAAAGCCTTCATGATGAAATTTGAGTGGAAAATTAAAAAATAATTTTGCATTTCTGTGAGATTCGCTAATTATATTGACACCTTTAATGTTATTAAATACAGATATTAATTATCAATTACTTAAACATTTACTGAAATGTAATTATCGAAAATACGATTCATTTTGTTTTGATCACTCTTTGAACTCTATATATATTAAAAATGTGTGTGGCTATGCTGAGATTTTACAGTAAATATTATTCAAATGAATAAGTATAGAAATTTATGTTTTCTTGTTTTAGTTAAATGAATTTCCGGCTTTTATCTATTGATTCCCTTCAATGCACTTTTTATTATATATTTAAGTATATTTTTATTTCATCTAATTATGTCTAATGTTCATCATTCACATTGTGAGTGTAAGAAGTGATATCCTTATTCTCTCTCTCTCCCTGTCTCCCTCTCTCCCACTCTCTCCCTCTCTCTCTCTCTCTATTTCTACAGGTTCCCTTCTCTATCTTTCTCTCTCTCTGCTTCATTGTTTCACTCAAGAAACTTTTTCTCTATCTCTTAATTGTTAAGTCTCTCGATCTATCACGCTTTCCATTTCACTCTTTCCCATTTTCATTATTTCTCCAAAGAAACGTTTTCTAATCCATTTCCATTTCTTTATAGTTATCGCTCTCGTTTGCTATATCCCTTCCATTTGCGATTTTTTTGCTTTCACTGTTCCTATTAATCTCTTCCTAAGACACACACACTCACTCCTTATGTATATATCTCTCTCTCACTCTTCTCCCTTTTCGCTTTCACTGTGAGATTAATAGGTAATCTGTCACTATCTGTTTCTCTATGTTCTATTCACTATTTTTCATACTTTTCCTTATTCTCTCACTATTTCCCTCTCTCCTCTCTCTTCCTCTCTCTATTTCTCTCATCTATATGTGTTTCTATGCTTTTTATGGTAATGCTTTCGCTACTTCCTCCTATTACTCATTGCGAAAACATCCATTTGAATATGTACATAAATATATGACTATTTTGGAAAGTACATATTCTTATACTATATTATATACATATTTACATATATGATTAACAATTTGTCTGCGCAAACAAACGGATGTGACCACATCACTACGGCTAATGATATACATTTGGAATATCCATATGGAATTTATGAGGTCATAGATATTTCCTTCTTTGCGTTACAGATTTCGTGACCAAAATTCGTAAACCTGCAGCCTTTGCGGCATTTGAAGTAATAAATTCATAAATATACATTAATGAAATACAGATGAATTGAAATTTATTTCACCGTGAATAAAACATAACATGGAATTCTAAATACTAAACTCTTTAACAATATAATACAAGAGATGATGGCCTTCTCACCAGCGCTGCTCCACATGCGTGGTGTAGACAAATCCTCGCCTGGGCGCCTGAATCAATGGCTGCGAGCGCAGTGGAATGGCCACAGGTACGCCATTGGAGACAGGTGGTGCTCTGGCCACCAGCACAGCTGGTCCCAGGTTGGCGGTGAAGAGCACATTTTCAGCATCGGGCTCATCCTTGGAGCCAGGCTCTGGCGTGGGCTTGAGCGGATTTGTGCTGACACCACACACTGGATGATTGGCATTGCTGCCAGCCGCTGCAGCTGTCTCAGTCACATTGCTAGAGTCTAATTGCTGCTGCTGATTCAACTCGGTGGGCAGCAGAAAAGCCCGACTTGGCCGATAGCCGGCGGCTGGATAAGGGGCACCAGCAAAGGCGCGGCCTGAGCGGAGCTCAACGGGTGCAGCAGTGGTGGTGGCATCTAAGGAATCCAATGTGGTTGTCATGCTTAAATCAAGAGTTTCCGTTGTGCTCGTTGTCGCATCATCCAGCGGTAATTCCGTTGTTGTTGTGCTCAAGTCTGAGCCTTCAGTTGGCTGCACCGCGGCTTCATCGACTTCGCCCGGCAGCCAGAAAGCGCGTCCCTCCGGCCTGAAGCCAGCGGCTGGATATGGCGTGGGCGTTGGTGTGGGTGTGGCTGTGGGAGAGGGCTTCACTTCCCTCACCAGTGCCTGTTGTACGTCATCCTCCTGAACACTGACCGCATACCGATTGATGCGTATCTGACGCGTCTCGGCGATTCCCGTAGCCCAAAGGCAGAGAACCAGAGCAAACATCCACTGCATATTGTGCTGTATATCGTAACTGAGGCGATATGTTTCAACTGATTTGTGCTGCGGATGCGTCTGGTGTTTTTATACAATGTTCTCGGGCGCTCTAAGGCCTCAGGTCTCGGGTCTCGGGTCTGGGCAACTGGCAATGAAAGCGAGAGTCGTCTCATTTCGTTCCGTTCCATGTCGAGTCGTAATATCGGGACACATACATACGTGGAACATCATTAGGCGCACGGCTATCACATTTATTGATTTATTTTATTACTTATATTTTATATACAAAATATATACAATATATATAGATATAGGTATATTTGCTTATATGTATATTGCTTTGAATATTTTGCATTTGTTTTGCTTCTGGTGTTTGACTGCTTATCCACATCCACCACGTCCGAATCGTCGCCATGTTCTATGGAAATAAAATGCGTTTCCTACGTGATCGGAAAGTCTAAGGCGCTGCCTAACCGGCCAAACCATTGACGAGCTGCCCACATCAATTGAAAGCGAAAACTTGTTGCCAATTGCATTATGTCTGGGCTTGAGTGTTAGAATATTTATTAAACACTTATAATCGATATTATGCGATCAACGACTGCCACTGAGGTGAACACCAAGGGCGCCTATGAGTAATTAACTAACTATCCTATCACGTCACGTCTTTGGATAACGATCGATTTAACCTATCGTGCCATAGATAGCCACTTGGGTGTCCCATGCGTAACTGATGGGGTCTACATAAACTCTATTACATTTTCAAAAGTCTGTAATATATATGTTTGTATAAGATTGTAAATTACACAGTATAACTAATATAACAATCGATCTAACTTATCGAGCCATAGATAGCCATTTGGGTGAACCATGCATAACTGAAGGTATCTTTACTCTACAATCAACTACACTTTGGAAAGGTTATAATATATTTGATAGAACACAGAATGGAGAATAAAACTATATGACTAGGTTATTTTTAAATATAAAGATCGATTGAGCTAACCTATGACGACGCTTTGAAGAGTCAAATATATAATTGATAGATTGCAGATTAGCAAATAATAATATATGACTTAGATAAATTTTAGATTACAATAGTATTGAGTAAATATATATACTGTGAAACTATGCCCTATTCGAATCGGAGAAATAATTTTCTACATTAAACTCAGCTTATTGGCTACTAAGTTTAAGGTATACATACTACAGATTTGAACTAAAATATGATTTTTATCATAAGAAATATAAAACAGATTTTTCAATCCAACATCTACAATGGACTACATTCTATTTAAAGCTTATCAAAGAAATACTTATCAAATAAGTTTGATAAATAGATATAAATTACAGAAACTCGCTTTCTAAGTCTCGCTTAAATACCACGATTACTCTTTATTTTTATGCAAGAAATGCAAATTTAAAAGGCAACTTCTGTTTCAACTGCCGATCAAATGAAATGCTTAATATGGTGCTCATTGTATAAGCTTTGGTTTCCATATATTTGAACATATTTGAAAGAGAAGAATAAGAAGAAATATATTACACAAAAGTTTAGTACATAATTGGTTTGTTTATATTTTTTAGACTATTTTATATAAAAATCATATTTTTATCAAGAAAAATTTATTCTAGGGATGCGATATGAACCTTTAATAAATCAATAGACATTCTAAGTTTATTAAATTCATTCTTCATTCATTATAAATTGAATTTTTAAATTTATAATTATATTTTTTATATATTATATATATTATTAATTTCCATGCAAAAAGTCAATAATCAGAGTTAATAAACATATGTTTTATATATATTAAAATACATTATATTAATATATTTTAGTATAAATAATCTTCCAACTAATTAATAAAAAAATTAAATTAAATTATTAATATTTTTTTTTTTATTATTTATTCATTTATTTTTAATTTTAAACAGATATTCAATGTGAATCATTCCAGTCTAAAATTAACTTATTAAAACATTTCTGCCAACATTGACTTGAGTATATGGAAAATACAATAAAATTAAGTTGATTTTAAAATTTAGAATATAATAACTTACCTGCACTAACAATGCCTCTCAGAAGTTTTTTCGCTTTCTTTTATATATTTAATATAAATATCACAATTGGGAATTCGCAAAGGCTGAATGATTTCAAAAGAAACTAGAACACATTCTTTGGTAGCGCCTCAGGTCTTGACTTTCCAAGTGTTATTCCATTGAATAGTATTCGCTCCGGTTTTGGATTGATTAATGGCGGAACTATAAATTCGAACTTCCAGCTCTTCTGCTACTTCTTTCTTGTCACGTCGCACGCACATAAACCCGCCGATCAGCCACTCACAATGGTGCCGCCGACGTCAGAGCGTGCGCCAAAAAAGGATGCCCATGCTTGGACTATGCGACGCAGCGCACACTAAACAGATTCGATTGGGGCTGTCCTAGCTATAAAAGCCCAGCGCTTGGCTGCCAACTGCAGCAGTCGTCGGCTTCAGCTTCCTAGAACCACACACACCTACACACATCTCCACCAAGATCCCAACTCATCGAAATGGCCAAGTTCCAAGTCTTGATTGTGATCGCCGCCTGCCTGCTGGCCATCAGCGAGTGCCAGGTGCAGCGCCAGCGCTCTCAGCGCCTGAGCCGTGGTCGTTCCCGCTACTTTGCACGCCAGGAGCTGGCACCCGCGGATCCGGATGTCGTCACGCCATATCCTTCAGCCGACGAACTGAAGCCAGAGGTGCCCTTCGATGAGGCTGCCGCTCCAGCTGCCGCCGATCCCACACCCGATGCCGTCTACGGCCCGCCCGATGCAGCGCCCAATGCCGTGCCCGACGAGGTCTACGGCCCGCCCGATGTCGCTGGCAACGATCTGCCAGCCGTTGACGCCGCCGCCGATGTGCCCGCCGAGCAGGCACGTCTCGTGGCTGCCAGACGCGCAGCCAAGCTGCGACGCGCCCAGCCTGTGGCCTATCGTCGCGCTGCTGTCGCCGCCGCAGCACGCCCTGCCAAGCTGAGCGCTGCCCGCTCTGTGGTCAGACGCGCCTAGATGCGCACACTCATCTGCTGGCGAGCTGCCTGAACCGGGCAGTCGCATCTAGCCAGATGCCAGTTGCTGCATAACCCAAAAACCCATGACGATTCAACGAAGCTCCCAGATGACGGCATATCAGCTATTCACACTCACCCACACACTCACTCACACTCACTCACACACACACACCATAAGCTATAAAGCATTTGAAATTTACCTTTGATTGTAAGCGATTCGCAAATAAAATGTTGAGGAAACATAACAAAAATTCTCACACATCGTGCTCAGACATTCTGTCTGCCTTATGAATCACAAAAGGGGGTTTGGATGCGATTGCCCCCATGCTCAGAGACAAAACAAAATGCGGGGCTGGCCAACCCAAGTAACCGGTTAAGGAGCGCACGCGCACGCGTCATAAAAAGCATGACGATAATGCTGATGCTGATGCTGATGCTAATGCTGATGAAGACGAAAATCAAGCTGCTTACATTGGGTTGGGTATCTCCAAAACCGCAAGTAAACAAGAAATTCAAGTTCAAATTGTCAGGAATCGAAATATTTTTACCCTATAGTAAAAGGAGGGAAGTACAGACAGAATAATAAGCAATATAAAAAAATATAAAAATATATATAATATATGAATGTGTATATATATTTATATATAATAAATACATTTTGTATATAAAAACATCTGGCGCTAGTTAGTAAGAGATTTGTGAAGCATTTAGCATATAGAGAATTTTATAGCTTTAAAAAGAATTTAATTAGCTAGATTGTGAAGGGAATTGGAAACAATAAGATAGATAAACTGCTAATTAGAATATTTTTATTGAGTATTATTGAATAATTTATACCCTGTAATCAACTCTAACAAGACCTGAGCTATTGCCAACAGAGAGGGAGATTTAACCGTCTCACAGATTCTTTGGCTCAAATCAATCCGCTGTCTATTCCATTTCAAGTGCTAATCATTTTTAATTTACAAGCAGATCGTTTATACACAATTAAATGTATACAAAATTAGAAATTTGTATACAAGACTGAGAGAGAGAGAGAGAGAGAGAGAGTGAGTTAGAGAGCGAGAGAGAGGGAAAAGCTGAAATGTTGCTTCACATGGGGGTCAAACAGGCCTTCAATCAGCTTGATAAGCCACACAAAGAGAACTTGCTTGGCATCTTTCTCTGTGGCTGTGGCTGTGGCTGTGGCTGTCTCTATCTCTGTCTTATCTCTGTCTCTTGCTCAATTGTGAGCTGAGTCAGCTCAGCATCTCGATGCTTATTTAAACAATTGCAAGCGCTTTCGGCTGTTCAGTGTATCAGACGCAGCAGCGAGTGAAGCAGTTACGCCATAAACGTGCCGGTTTTTGTGATCTTTGAGCTTTGATAAAGTGAAATTTGCAAACTAAAAATAAATCGACAAACAATAAATAAACTAAAATCAAAAATGTGGAAGAGTTTAAGCGTGCTAATGCTGATTGGATTGATCGAACTGTCGCAGGCTCAGCGGCCATCCTTTGCAGGCGCGCGTCCGCCGGGCGGACTCAGCCAGAAGGACAAATATCTTGCCACCCAAAACACGGCCGTGGAGAATATAACTGGCGTGGATATTGCCACACGCTTTGGCGCGGATGCAGTGCCACAGCGGGCGCCAACGGTCAATTTGGCCTACGGCGCCTCGCAGAAGCCGCCAGTGGGCGTGCCCTTGGTGCTGCCTGTCAGCAACTTTGAGCCCATTGCGGCATCGAGTGCGGTGCCGGCCACCATTGACGTGGCCAATCGCTTCGGTGGCGCTGCTGATGCAGCTGCCAATCCGCCATTAGCGGGCAGCATTCGACCCACTGCCACGACAGCGAGCCTTCAACCCACTGCCAGTAGGCCCGTCTCAAATGCTCTGCCCATCGATGCGCATGGCGATCAGAACTATGTGAACTACTTGAGCCAGCTGCCCCAGGATAATCAGCCGTTCTGGTTCCTCAACTATCAGGCCATCGAGGCACTGAGGAACAGCTCAAGGCCGAATGTTGGTGCACTGGAGACGCGGGGATCTTTCTTTGCTGGCTAAAGCACAACTTCCAGCCACATTCAAAACAATACTCATGGCTAATTAATGCCCATGCACACACACATACACACGCATATGTATGTAAGTGTGTGAGTAGAGAGTGTACATACGCTTACTCAGCAATATTATCTTGAAAAACCGGAGGAAATACCAAAATCGTGGGGAATGAATTGTGATTTTTCAAGCGATAAGATTGCGATTCGACATGCAAATAGAAAACATTTAAAATACAAATTATATTATATGTAAAAGCAATATGCAAATGTTAGCTATGTGGGAACAGTACAGATCCCATTCAATATCAATATTTAAATATATATATTATATAAATATTATTTATTAAAACCTATTAATCTGTTTTTCATTTTGCGTCTCTTTTTTGGGTTTTATCAGCATCTCCTTTAGTACCCAAAAATATATACATATATAAATATTTTAAAATGTCTTCAATATAATCGTGGGCACTGTGAAGGGCATCTGTGGCATCGCTCACATATGCGTCCAAGGACTCGAGTTAAAAGTTCTCCCTTGGAGTGTTTTATCTAAAATTATTTTAATTAATTAAATTTCATCCAACATTTTGGCCATTGCATAGTAAAGCAAGCCGAGTTAAGGGTATACGATTTCATTCAACTTTCTTCGAATTTACAAATTTAGTTGAGTTATTTAATAAATTAGCACAACGAAAATTATAATTATAATTACAAAACTAGTAAGACTTTATAATCATCTATCTTTTAAATCACGTTCAATCGACTGCCTAATACTTCCTTGCAATATGAAAACTTTTAAATTTATATATTATATAATCCGATCTGTAGAAGAGGAAATGACTTACATACATTGGTTAATTAATTAATTAATTAGTTTCTGTAAGCTGTAGTTCCATCTGCTCTAGCGCTATATATATATATACATATATAAATACATATATTCCAATGAAAATATTATTAGAAATCGAGTTACTAATTTCTAAATTTATATATTTTAAAATATAGAAAATTCAGTTTTTCAATATTCAATTTGCCACGCTTCTAAAACGTATAGATAAATGAATAAAACATTTCTATCTGGAAATTCTACATACACTAAACGAGTTATTCTAAAATTCGAACTTATATTTTCATAGATATTTGTTCTTCTTTCGTGTACTCTCATACATGTAGATGCTTAGCCCAAAATCAATATACTCTGTTGAAACTTGTGAACGAGTATGGAAATGCTAAACAGCTGCTAAACAACAGAAGTTGCACAAACTTTACTACATATATACATTCTGTATGCCCATCAGTGTATGCATGAAGCACATCAAGCTCGATTTAGTATATAAATCTTGAATAGACAAGCAACAAGAGTATTGAAACCTTTTAAAAGCGAAAAAAATGAAAAGAAACAATGAAGTAATAATAGAAGAAAAACATACAGAAATAACAATTTATAAGCAGGCAAAGCATGAAAAATGCATTCAAAGAGCCAGAACAAAGGAAAAGTGAAGAAAATGCAGGAAAATGCACAACAAAAACTCAACAACTTCAATATGCAATGGTTGAAAATGGATGCAAACAATGAAAAGTGCTCCTTGGGCGCTTGTTAATGGCGAGTGAATTGCGAAAAAGTCGATACTGGAGCGCAAAGTGTCAAGCACTGAAAATGCCACTGAAAAAGTAAGGAGTAGAGAATGGAAAGGAGTTGCAAAAAGGAAAAAAAAAAACTATTAAAGCAGCTAAGTTTCACGCAGTTTAATATAGTCAAAACAAAACATTTCAATGCAGATAACAATCAATCAATCACAGGATCATTTACCAGGCCACCTGCTGAGGGGCTGCAGTGTAGGCAACCACGTATGGCTGCTGGCCACCCAGATAGTAGAACTGTGGAGCAGGCAAGGCGGCCACCGGAGCAACTGGAGCCACTGGAACGGCTGGAGCTGCTGCCTCGACGGGCAATTCTTCGAGGCGAGCAATGCGCTGAACCTTGCGTTTGGGCTGTGCCTTGGCCAGCTGCAGCTTGGCCAGTCTATGGCGGCTGCTGCGCAGGCGAGCAACAGCTGCTGGTGTGGTGACCTCCTCTAGCGAGTTCTCCTCAATGTCTACTTCCTCGGCATCGGGCTGGAAGCTGTTTGCTGGCGGTTCCTCTTCAGCGGGCAGCTCATCCACATCTGTGGACGGTGGTGGACCATAGATGAGCGCAGGCTCTTCCGGTTTCAGCTCATCCGCAGATGGGTACGGTGTAGGCTGGACTTCCTGCCTGGCAAATGCTTGGCGCTGTCGACTCAGACGCAAGCGCCGTGGCGCCTCGGCAGATACGTGAGCCACCAGGATGGCCAGGAGCAGGAGGGAGCTAGTGAGCTGATAACGTGCCATGATCGTTTTGGTTGCTGTGACGGTTTGTTGTCGATCGTATATGGAGCTTTTACTTTTATACTCGCAGCTGGCCCAGTGCCAGCCAAGCTGCGGCGATTCTAGACCACTCCGCAACGTTCCGCATATAAAGCAGTCAATAATTTGATAGCCCACTCCAAAATAAACAAACAAAATAACAAGTAATCCGAAAAACCATTGACCTGCATGATAAGCAGGCGCCGCACAGTGCTTCAAAGCTCATTCATAATTTGACAATTTAATTCAATTTCAAGGTGCAAAAGGTGAAGAGCATATAAGTATATATCAGAAAACAAAATGCAAAGTAATACTATTATTTTCATGTTAAAAAATGAAGAAACTTAAAATATTAAATTTTATTATATAATATTCTTTTTTGTTTAATAAACTTATTAAAAAATAGATATAATATGTTTTTTTTAATAATTATTTTGAAAAAATTTATGAATTAAATATATATTTATATACAAAATATATATATTTTTTTTTCAAATAATTATATTTTATACATAAAAAGAAAACTATAAAAATAAATAGTAATTTAAAAAAAAATATATTTTTTATTTATTTATCTATTTATTAATTTTTTTTTTTACTTTTAAGATATAATTAGTATTTGAACAAATGTATTATATTTGAATAAATAATAATTATTAATGCTTGGGGTAAATTTCAATTTGTAAAATTAATAAATACTAATCAGCAATAAATTCAATATAAATACTGAATATTTAAATATTTTCAAAACTCCTTAGAACTTTATATTAATAATATATATATATATATAAATATATATAAATATATATATATAAATATATATAAATATATATAAAAAATATTTCAAAATTTATCAAGCATATATTTTTGTGTATTTAAAAAGTTAACATAAACTATAATTATAATTACGTATATTCTATTATTTTTCTGTTAATTGCTTTATTATACATATAGTATAGAGTGCCTTAAAAATATAAATAAATCTGTCATTATTCAGTTATTTAAAGCTATTTATTTATTAAAAATTTCAATTTGTCAAACAACTCGTAGTTTTTGTCCCACTGTAGGTGAAGCACATGGAAAAATCAGTTGAACATTTGCCCAAACACAAGTTGATTCGCCGCAGCAACAGGTTGCAGCAGCGTGAGGCGATCGAGTGTGTGAAGTTCAGAGTTAAGTGGTTAATCAAATTAATGGTCAGTGGTTATATGGTTATGGGTTAGACATGGGCCCTTGACTAAATATTGTCACGTAGGTGCACGTATGTGGACACCATCTTGAGGGTGTCCCTCGATTTGCCATTTATGACTGCCAAAATGTTTGTGTATAAAAAGTCGGCGATTCGCATTCGATATCAACATTCTAACAACAACCAGCAACAGTTCGACATGGCTTTCAAGTTCACCAGCTCTCTGCTCATCCTGGCTGCCATTGCAGCTGTCTCTGTGGCTGAGCCGGCGCGTCTGCGCAATCGCTCATCCCGTTTCCGTTTGGCTCGCCAGGAGGAGGCACCGCCAGCACCTGCAGATCCAGCTGTGGACGTTGCCCCAACGCCAGATCCGGCGCCTTATCCACCTGCAGGTGTCACGCCCGCCATTGCCTTTGATCTGCCTACCGAGACGGAGACCGAGGCACAACCCGATTTGACCTATGGCCCACCTGATAACACCTATGGTCCACCACCCGCCGAGCCGGAAAACACTTATGGCCCACCACCCGCAGAGCCGGACAACACCTATGGACCACCTGCCGACACTGCCGCTGATCTGGACCAAGATCAGGATCAGGCTCCAGCCGATGCCGATCCAGCTTCAGAGCCCATTCCCGCCAGCCTGATCCTTGCACGCAATGGTCGCCTGCGCCTTCGCCGTCCAGTCTCAGAGAAGCTGCGCTCCGCTCAGATCATACGCTCCAAGCCCATTCTGGTCTATACCCTTTAAATAGACTATTGTTGCGAATGATCTTTACGAATTATCGATCCAAATATTTGTTATTAATTAATTAATAAAACGTTGTTAACAAAAATTTAATATTGCCTTTAAAGGTTTTTTAATGTGGAAAACAGATTTATTTATTGAATCTTAGATCAAATTAATATTATATATTTTGCATTAGACAAAAATCAATTTTAGTTGCGATGACTTGAATGTGTTTCGGATTCAAGACTGATGCTAATAGTTGGTAACTTTGATTTCCACTTCTGTTGATTCAAGCCTTTGTTTTCTTGAATGTTTTTATATTTTTTATTTTAGCTAACAAATAAAATGCAATTGACGCTATCGATTTGAGAGCATTGTAGCTTGTATCTCATTATATTTACCAAATTCTTTCAAAGTGTAATATTCACAAAATTTGTATGAGCAAATATGTGAAAAAATAAAGTTACTAAAAATGCTTATAGATACGTTCCTAAATAGCTAATGCTAATATTTGGAAGATTATATTTTGTGAAAAAATATGCTTTTAGTCTTTGTCCAATTTACTTACTTCCCTCTCCTTATCTATGCAGTTTTATTCGGTTTTAGGGCTAATATCAATTTCTAGTTTAGTTATTGTTATTTTACAATTTAGATAATTTAAAGATGGCTCATAAGCGTAAGCTTAAACTTTAACCGGAAATTGGTATTAGGCCCAACACATTTTTCAGTACAGACAACAAATTTAATTTGCGACAAACTTTTATTTGGAAACGCAGTCTAAATATAAAAATGGAATATATCAAATTTTCGCGCTAGTAATATTATATAGATTTCAACAAGGTATGATTAAACTATTCTAAAACAATAGTGTTTTTTTTATATTTCTTAGCAAGTTCATATATAGAGCTTACAAATATCTGACTCTGGCTCTTGTTAAAAATACTAAAAATAAATAATAAAATATTTATAAATAAATTATATAAGAGTATATTAATACTGGCTCTTGTTAAAAAGAAAATATTTATAAATAAATAATATAATAGTATATTAATATAAGTATCACATAATACACAAAATAAACTTACTTATAAACAAACATATCGATATTTAGAACTATGCTCCTAACTATTTCAACTCTGTTTCTAATTTTTAAAACACATTAAAAACCGTGTGACTTTGTTTAAGGAACTTCTCGAATTTGTATTAGTTTATGTGACAGGATTTCAAGGGTATGCGAAAAGATTATATTTGAATATGAAGTAACCATAACATAAGAACCTAATTGAAGCAAATTTGTATGTATAATTGGACAAGAGTAAGCTGACCTAGAGAAGAATTATGTCTAATGGGAGGGCTCTTCAGACACTTTTACGAAAAGGCCACTGGTTATGAATATAAAAGCCATTAAAATAATTGAAAAAAATATGAATAGCCAAGAACCCGCCGAAATAAACAAATGGGGAATGTTGAACTACGATCGAAAGCCTATTGGAATCGCTGTCGACGGCGTGTTAATGAGGAGCCACAGAGAGACCAGCACCACCGGCACCACTCGGTTAGCATTGGCTGCCAAAATTGGGAAAAGGGTCACGTAGCCAGCATTAAACAGAAATCACAAGCCGATTCGATCGGGCAACATAATCAAAGCCGTGCCGAGTGAGCCGAACGAGAACAGCAACTAGCTAGCAGCTAGGAGGCCTACAATCGAAAGTGACGAGCATAAATTATGAACGGCAGATCAGATCGGGAGGCCCCTATATAAATAGGCCGAGCTCTAGAGCAACTCAGAACAGAATTGAATCGATAGTCAAAATGATTAAAGCTATTTCAACACTTGTACTGCTTAGCCTGGCTGTCTTGGTGAGCTCCGAGCCATTGCGTCAGAGATTTGTGCCGCGACGTGGACTCGCAAGGCAAGAGCAGGCAGCGCCACCAAGTCCGGCACCCACAGGCTATCCAGAGGCTGGTATCACTCCCGAAGTGCCATTCGATCTGCCAAGCTCGACTGCTCAGCCGGAAGTGAAGTATCTGCCTCCAGATAATACCTATGGACCACCAGATAGCGTCTATGGACCACCCACCAGTGTGGATGAGCAGCCGCAACCAGATGAGTTACCCGAGCTGCCTATCGAAACAGACGACATACCAGAAGAGGAGACTCTTGTTGATGCCAAGCAGCAGCCAGACGCGGATGTGGAAGACGAGGAGGTGCTTGTACAAGTGGCCGAAGATGGCACCGTGATTGCTGTATCCACGACACTCGATCAGCCCGAGGATAAGAAGTCTGCCAGAATCTATCAGCGTTTCCCACAGGCACGCCGCAGGCAGCAGCCAGTGCCGGAGCGCCTGGTGCTGCGCCGCCGCTGGTAAAATTGTAACCTAAGTCATGTAAATGCTATTAATAAAGTTGGCCATAACCACATAAAATCTTCGAGTCACAAATGCATGCGGTTTAGTCATAGCAGTTGGGCACGTAAACGCTTGGGCTTGCCGTATAAGTCATCGCTCGATTGGCCTTGTCGGCAATTTGGGCAGTTGGGCACTTGGGCAGTTTGGGCGATTTGTTGGCGAAGGTCAGGTTTGGTCTATGAGGGGTATTTAAAGCCGGCAGTTGATAGAGGGCAGCAGCAGTTCATGTTTTGACAGCAAAATGTTTGGAGCAAGCTTATTATTGGTGGCCCTTTGTGCGGCAGCTAGCCTGGATGCTAGTGAAGCAGCCAAATTACGTTTTCCAGGACCCGTTCTACAACGACAGGAGGCGGCTCCTTATCCACCAGCCGGTTTGACGCCCGATCCACCATTTGAACTGCCAACGGAGCAAGCGGCTAACTTCCCTCAACCAGATTTGACCTATGGGCCACCAGAGGAGCAGCCTGAACTTGTTTACGGACCACCTGAGGAACAGCCGGAGCTAGTATATGGGCCACCCGATGAAACCTACGGTCCCCCACCTGTTGAGGAGATTCCTGATGAGACATACGGTCCTCCGCAGCTGCCCACAAATATAGATGCCAACAGTTCAGCACAAAGTGCAGCAACCATTAGCCTAGCTAGCTTACGCCCTCAGCTTCAATTTGTGTTGCCTCTGGTACAACGATTTACCACATTCCGCCAGCTGCTCCGTCCAGGACAGACCCAACGCCGACCTGCCAAATTGACAGCTCGTCCGCAAAGAAGACCTGCGAAGATTATCAATAGAGTTAATGCTGCATTCCCGGCGACGCAATTGACTCTGCCATTTGTGGAGCGTCGTATTCCATTCAGGCCTGCGCGTTTAATTGTTAACGCTCCATTAAAACGAAAGCCTGCCAAGATTACCGTTAACTCATCTAAAGCACCTCTCGCTCAGTTGACTCCCGCCATACGCAGGCCAATATTTTCTGGCGGACGCATTATTGCTTATTCTGACCAAGTGCAGAATTGGTAAATTATGTGATTTTTGTAAATATTTTCTGAATAAAATTTTGTCTGAAAAACTGTTTTGTTAGAACCAAAAATTGTGCACAAATAATCTTACATTTATCAATCTGGCAACTTAATTTATATCGATATATTGTCCGTTGATGAAATATCGGTAAGCCGCCACTTGCGAGTCGCGAGCATTCAACATTGTATCCATCCCTACAGCACGCTAAACCGAATTGCCGACAACGCTATATTTTTAATAAAAATATAGTCAGAAAGTAACCAATTATATATATAAATATATAAGAATTGAATACCAGTAATAGGTACTGCTAACTGGGCTGAACTATATTGAGATTTCGCGCTTAAACATAAGGTAAATATTTAGCGATCACAAGTGGAAGAGCACAGTTCATAAAAATTTCTTTAGTTAACATGGCTGGTGTGTTATTTGAGGACATATTCAACGTTAAGGACATGGATCCTGAGGGCAAAAAGTTCGATCGTGTTTCCCGCCTGCACTGTGAATCTGAATCGTTTAAAATGGACCTTATACTGGACATAAATTCTTGGCTTTATCCCATGGAACTGGGAGACAAATTCCGTTTGGTCCTGGCCACAACACTGCGCGAAGACGGTTGTCCTGACAGTGGTGAATATAATCCAATGGAACACGAAGGCACGCGGGCAGATAGCTTTGAGTATGTCATGTATGGGAAGATCTATCGAATTGAAGGCGACGAGGCGCACAACGAGTCGTCGCGGCTGTCGGCATACGTTTCCTTTGGTGGTCTGTTGATGCGTCTGCAAGGGGATGCAAACAATTTGCACGGATTTGAGGTGGACCAGCATATGTATTTGCTAATGAAGCGACTGGCGTTTTGAATATTGTATAATAATCACTGTTTGTAAATTAAATAATTTTGCCCTAAAACTACAAATGGAAAGTTCAGTGTTACCGTTGGCGGAAAGTGTCAAAATGCTCAATTTTTATAATCGGAGCGAAAGTTATGTAGCTCAAAAACAATTGGCTATCGATATTCTGAAATTGAACTAGTTCTATCTTCATAATTATAAGTAAACATGACACAGCGGGGTGCAAAAAAGAATTAAATTTTACTAAACTAAAAGGTGCATTTTAGTTATGCAGTGTAAAAAATAAAATGTGAAAATAACTAAGATCTTAGCTGAGACTTGCTAAGAGTTTACATCATGTTTCTGTCCATGGTTTTACGAAGTGAAGGTAAAAGTAAATGTGCAGTGTGCAGTAAGAATGGGCGTTTGTTTGGCAAATGCAATAAAGTTTCAACAAACAATACATAAAATGTAGTCTTTAAGTCTGCCTGGTGCTTTGTGTGCTTGTTTTTACATGTTCCTGTGAGGTTGTTCAGTCAGTTGTAAGTTTTATATCGCAGCTGTTCTCTATTAATATTCGCACTCCACTGCGGGTAAGTTATTTTCATTTATGTTCTGATTTCCATAATTATGTGAATTTATTGTGGTGCTGGTATTTAATTACATATGTATGTGTGTATACGTATAAGGAAACAACTTAACTAGTTCTTATTGGTGTCGGTAATTAGTAGCAACTAATAAAATTCTTGCAGTAGTTTTTGTATTTTTCTTTCGTGCCATTTGTTCTGCTCGACATAAACAGAAGACTTCAACGATTGACCCCCACAACAAGACGCACGCCCAACGCTCTGCAACTGCGCTGCCTATGGCTGCTGCTGCTGCGGTTGTCACTGTCGTCGCCATCGCCGTCGCTGTTGCTGTCGCTTCCCTATTTGCCTATTTAGCATTACAAAACTGCTGTTTTTGTATTCTTTGAGCCCCACACCTTTTGTGAGTTTTCGCTGTCGTTCGTGCTTTTTTCAACGTTCTCTTTTAATTTAATGAATCGCTGGCTACCGTACGGGCTGGCAGGCAGACAGCGGCGTCGCTTCACGGGCGACGCGGACGCAAGCAGAGCTGAGCAGAGCTGCAATAGTTACAGTTAAAGCTCTTTGAGAGTGTGCGTGTGTGAGTTTTTTTTTTAGGGTTCGGTTCGCGCTTCCAATTCGCTTTTCAGCACTGTTTTCATTTTCGTTTTACGCTTCATTTGCGTAACGTGCAGCTGTGTGAACTGTGGCCCTGTCCCTGCACTTGGGCACATCATGCTTCAATGCTGTTCCCAATTGCCGTCAATAGCTTCATAGAAACTAAGCAGAGTAAGTTTTGGCGCGCGCCGCCGCCCCTTAATTTTGTTATTACTTTTATTTTGTGTGTTCGTGTATGTTGATGTCAATGAAGCGTCGCCAAAGGTCTGTAAATCTCCTCTAAGTGTATATGTGCATGTGTGTGTGTGTGAGCAATCTGTTCGCCAGATGTTTATGTGTTGAGCATTTCGAGCTAACTGTTCCCAGGGTCGTCATCGTCGTCGTCTATTCTTGATTTTCACAGTTCTTTGTTCTGCATGCACTTTTCCTGGTTTAATATGCCATTTCATTGGAAGTTTCAAGCAGCAAACAAGCAACTGCAGCAGCAGCAGAAGCAGAAGCAACAACAATTGCTTAGTGAAAAAGTTACCATCAGTTGAATAAGTAAACTCTTATCTGATCAGACTACGCCTTATCAGTTATTGCCTTTGTCGCACGCTTATCAGTGTTTTAGCTTGGCATTGCGCTCGTTCGCTTGCTCGCTCTCTCGCATTCCAAACAAAAGATTGAGAAAACAAACTATTCAACTTTTGAGTTTCCACATATGACTATATACTACCTGGAAATTCTAGCTGATAAAGTGATCAAAATAAATAAAATAATACTACACTTAAAAAAAGAACTGTTCAACTCAAGTATCAACATTTGTTATGTGAGTGAACGTGAGATAGTCAACATAAATTTCAAAATTACTTTAATAATAAGTCTGATTTCAAACAACTGGTAATTTTCTCTCTGTGTAACTCACATGTGCCTCTGCGCCTCCCCTCGATACAATTCTTATCGTCAGCGACAGTTTTTGAAGTTCGGTGGACACAGCTGAAATTCTTATTGTTGTTTTCATTGTTTTGTGTTTTGTGAGTTGTTTAGAACGTGGCATTGCAAGCTAAATAATTAACAGCTCTTAACTTTTTCTTGCAGCGAAAATATTTAACTAAATCGCTATAACAATCCAAGGTGTTTGGGAATCTACTTCTTTAGCTAAGACAAAAAAAAAAAAAAACCAAAGCAAAAACCTTTCGTAGAAACATTAACCCCTTACCCAAGTAAATTAGCATCTGGTGCCGGGTGCAGGAAGCTCTGTAGTATACATTAAACTAACTCAGCATGGTACGCAGCCGTCGCAGCCTCTCCAAAGAGGATGCCGTCTCTCTGCTCACGGATAGCGGTATTTCGTTGTCATCGCCGCCGGCGGCGCGTGAATCCTCGCCTGCTGCGACGGCCATTAAGCGCCGCAAGAGCAGCCTTAACAGCAGCTTACAAGATTTGTATGTGGATGGCGAGCAGGAGGCTGAGCAGGACTCAACAGACACAGATGCTGACTACATTCAGCCGGAGCCAAAGAAACCACCACGCAAGGCAGAGTCCTCCAAACGCAAGCAACACGTGTGCACTCATTGCTCGAAGGAGTTCGGGGGCAAAACCGACTTGCTACGCCACATGCTCATCCACTCGGATGAGCGGCCACACAAGTGCACCGACTGCGGCAAATGCTATCGCCAGGCAGTGAACCTTAAGAATCACATTACCACCGCCCACGAGCACAAGAAACAGTTTGCATGCACGCAGTGTCCCAAGTCGTTTGCACTCAAGGAGCGCCTCAAGCTGCACATGCGTCTGCATTCGGGTGAGAAGCCATATCCGTGTGCGCTTTGCGAGAAACGCTTCGCACGTGGCGGCCAAGTGAGTACCAAAATAAATTAGGAATTATCTCACATTGAAACTAATATCTATGATTTCCCTCGACAGCTCCAGCAGCACATGGTATCCCACCACAAGATGAGTATTCAACAATTCAACTGCACCAAGTGTTCGGCCAGCTTTTCAACCAATGCCAATCTGCGCGTGCACATGGAGCGTCACGAGCAGGGTATGGAGCACAGATGCACCATATGCGAAACTCAATTTGCGACTGAATTGGCACTGCGCGCCCACATCAATCAGGAGCACCACAAGCTGAGCCAACTCGAATGTGAAATATGCCATAAGACCATCGATCCAGATGAGGATCTGGCCACGCACATGCAGAAGCATGCTGCGGTTAAGACGCACGTCTGCGAGGTGTGCAATTCGTATTTTACACAAAAGTCGCAATACAATGTGCATATGCGAATGCATACAGGGGAGCGGCCGTATCAGTGTCGGGTAAGTGGCAACAAGGGATTTAGAGGCTACTTATCTTCTAATTATATCACTATACATTCCTCGCAGATCTGTCATCAAACATTCGCCCACTCCAGCGTGCTGAAGCTACACATTCGCAAGCACACGGGAGAAAAGCCATTTCGCTGCCAGCTATGTACGGATGAGGTGGCCTTCTCGCAGCTGGCACATCTCAAGAATCACATGAAGAAGATACACAAGCAGCAGAAACCGTACATGTGTCCCGGTTGCCACGAGTTCTTCAAAATCAAGGTGGAGCTGCAGGCGCATACCGAACACTGCAAAAAATGCAAAGCAACGGGGGAACCCAACGATAGTCAGAATGAAGATGCCCATACACTATCCAACATTCGCTTTAACATTGCCGTTGTTTTGAAGAAGATAAGCTCAGCGCAGAAGCTGCGCCAGCTAGGCTACGAAAAGCGCTTGATTGATAATGTCATCATAGCATCCCTGAAGCTGGCACAGCGTCCTTCACACGACGACGCAAAGCTAACGCCATTGGCTAGGCTGCGCTTAAATGTCGAGGAGTTTCTCAAGTGGATTGTGCCGCCGCAGACCATGCAGAAGTTCAGCGAGGAGCTGCTCTCGATCGATACGATACTCGACAAGATTGCAACCATGTACATGAACCAGAAGTAGAAAGCGACTAATGCTCACTGCTTTCCAGCAAAGCAAAGCGATTGTGCCATAGAGTAAACGTCGTGCTTAGAATTAGTTCTTGCCATTTAATTTAGCTTCAATCCCAAAAAGTTAAATAGAAAATTCAACCAAAAGATTTAGTCCAAAGATGTTTAGACTTAAGCACCAATATGAATTTACACAATCTTAGTCATAGTTATGCCAAAAAAAAAAAAAAAAAAATGAGAGAGTACCAAACCGGATCGTGGGTATTCCCTTGTTCCATTTATATGAAACTTGCCAGAGCAGTGCTTGCTGCTTAGTTTAAGCTCGTAGGTTTGCTTAATTTAAACTTAATTCATTGTGGCCATGCATATTTACTTAATTTAATCGAGTTGCATTTTGTATCCACTTCATTACACCCGTTAACGAAACCAAATATAAGCCAATTGAAATTTAGAACTTTAATTGTAAGCATAAGCAACTGAAGCATTTTGCAAGTGTAAAATAAATGAAAACAGTTAACATTCATATTTTGTATATATTTTAACTAATCAGCAAAATAATCAATTATTAGTATGTAATATTGCCTGAATATTTATGAATGACTGAGCAGAGTATCGCGTTGCTCACTGGAAAAAAGCCTTACGCTCACCTAGGAAAACCACTAAACCACTGTCCAATGCCAACAAGCTAACTACAATAACAGTTAGGTACAACTGTCAAGCATTGGTGGTTGGTGGTTGGTGGTCTGCGATCCGTTGACTGCCCCTGCCCCCAATGGGCCCATGCTGTAGCCGCTATATATGGTCGCGTTTGTGCAAATTTATAAGCCACTCACATTAAGGCGGCAAATATTTTTATGGCCACGGCGCAACCAGCAGCAGAGGCATCCTCGCCTTTAGCTGCCGTTCACCTGCTGCCCACCTGAGGCTCTGCGGGCGAGTGGGGGTGCACCGCCAATGGCGATTAATGAAATTTCCACAGCGAATTTATTGAAACGCTACCAGGAGTCCGTCCGCTGGGAAAAAGCTGAGCGCGAGAAATATGGCAAATTTAATATATAAAATATATTCACACACACACATAGATAAATACATACATATGTATGTATGTATTTGTATATGATTTCTTATGATGGCCAGCTGCTTTGTTTGGCGTTGGCGTTTGTCCATTGCGTGTCACTCGATGTTAAGGTGCGCCTCGTCCACGTTCCATTCAGCGTCTGCCGTCTGCATCTCCGTTCCCAAATCAGGCTCGCTTCGGCCACAGCCAGCAGCTTAATGTCTACATTTGTTCTGGCCATTGCGTGTTCAGTGGCTGCCCTTTCCTTTCTCTATGCATCTCCAGCACCACGTTGCGATGGCTCCAACTACGCCTGTTGCTGCTGCTGCTGTTACTGCTGTTACTGCTGCCATGGCGCATTAGAACAAATTGTTCTTGTTACGATGTTAGGATGGACATGCCTTTTGCCTTGTTTGGACCGATGGACAGAGTGCCACTGCTGTTGCTGCTGTTGAATACCCTGTAAGCTGAGAATCTATGCAAACGAGAATTCTCTGTCATAGATTATCTAATTTTGTTAATGCACTATATATAAAAAAATATATACAAATAAATTATTATATTTTATATGCCTATTTCCTTCAAGTTAATTTATTTCTATTATTAATTTATTAGTTATTATACAAACTTATCTTTTTTAAACATATTTCATTTGAATTTATTTCTTACTCAAAATTAACTATTTTATCTCTGATCATATTCGATAATTTTCGACAATTGTCTTATAATTTATTTAATATATATCTAGCAATTAAAAATATAATTTCTTTTTATTTGTTAAATTAGCTTTTTTATATTATATCGTTAATTTTAATATTTTAAAATTTAAATTAAATTTAAATTTCTCTTAATATCTAATTCCTTATTCTAGGATATGCTCCAGTTGCGTTTGCCTCACTTTCGTAGATATTTGTTTTTTTTTTTTTTTTGCTCTCTGGTTTAATGCGCTGCGAATTCGTGAAACAAATAGTCGCAGACGCAAGAGCTCTGTAACTAAGTACGCATGTTTCTTGGCTGGCTTAACTTCATCCGCATGCAGATTTCGTCTGCGCAATGTTAATGATGGGAAAAATGTGTGCTTGAAGTCAAGAGGAGGAGCAGCGGCAGCTGGCACTGCAGCAGTCAGATCCATGCCATGACCATTCCCCCAGTTCTCGTTTTCATTTTGTGATCCGCAGCAAATTGATTCGGTTTGGGCTTTGGGTTTTCTGTCTGCTCGGTGCCCAATCATTTGACGTTGTTGGCTCGGTACTCGCATTATATAATGTGCATATATAATTCCTTTGTTGTCTGCTGCTAATTTGCAAATTTCCGCTGACATTGAGGTAATGTCATAGCTGAAATCTCTGCACGATGAGAGCGCCCTGGACGAACAGAGGCCAGCAATCATGGCCCGTTGACCAGCGTTCAGCGTTGACTGACATCTAATTGTGTGTGATTTGTGTGAGGAGTTGGCGTTGCAAAAAGAAGCCCAGCTAATAGGCTGCTTATTTAGCCGTGAGTGAGTAAGAACTGCTTGCATACGGAATTGCAGTTCTCCACTTAAGCTTAGCCCATAATGGGTCTGCTGCTTTCATGCTTTTCTTGCCCAGAAATGATGGATGTTGACTAGAAAAGTAAAACAATATAGAAGATGTATGAATGCATAATAAGATATCAGCTTGTAAATCTGTTGGAAATGATTGAGGTGTCTAAATGAGAGTAATAGCAAAAGAAATTGAACTAAAATAAAAACAGCTTAAGATATTATGTTTTTGTTGACTTTATTTTCAAGCAATATGTAAGCCATTTTATAAATAATATGAATACAATTAAATTTACCAGCAGTGTCTCGAGTATTTATTGTCATTCAATAATGGTTGCAATGGCGGATAAAATCAATAAATCTGCTTAAATATTGACTTTATTTCCAAAAGACTATATTTAAAGCTCAAAATGTTCTACTTTATGAAGCGTTGGCTGCAGCTGAGGCAAAAAACACATCCAGACTAAGTCAAAATTTCTGTATAATTTTTAAATAATTTTAAGTTACATTGACAAATTTAATTAAATATGTTAAAAATAAAATATGTTTATTAGAAAATTATTTTAAAATCATAAATATCTGTAACTAAACAAAACATTGTTACTTGTATATCATGCAGTAAACATTTCTTATATTAACTAAGAAAAAATGAAAATTTTTAATTATCACCCACAGCAATGCCGCATACAAACATCTAGTAGGCATTGAGTTACGGCTCATCGCTGTGTCTGAATGTTGACCATGGATGGATTTCGACAAAGCTCATCAGCTCAACATATGCAGTCAGGCGGTCATTCAACTTGGGCCGCGCAGAGTCAAAGGCAAGTCAAAAGTCATAAAAGATATGCAAGCTCGCATCCTCATACAGCCTCTATATGAGCATAAATATGTACAAGGTACACACTTTAGCTACACATACATCTATATAAGCATATATAGCTATGCATATATGTGTCGGAGTATATGCGTCTCCCTACATCTCTGCTGCTGGTAATCCTTTGGCCGTGTGTGCCCTTTGCAGCATCAGCATCAACATCAGCAGCAGCATCAACATCAGCAGCAGCAGCAGCAGCAGCAACAACAATTACAAATGAACGACTTCTTTGTTCTGTCAGCAATGGTTGGGCCCAAGTTCGAGTTCGAGTTGCGGTAGCACCCAAAAGAGGGGGCGTCGTCCGAGTCAGCATCTCGCATTGCTGCTCTACAGTGTCTACAGTGGCCAGCAGCAGCTGCTACGCATAAAGCATTTGGCCATTTGGTTGTTGCTGCTGCTGCTGCTGCTGCTGCCGCTGCTGCGGATGCACCTTTTTTCTGTTTTTGAGGCGTGGGGCGTGGGGCGTGGGGCGTGTGGCGTGTTGCGTTGTAGCTGGCCAAAACAAATAGATGAGGATGCTTTGCTTGCAGAGGTGGAGAAGAACTTGCAGCAAAATGTGCAACGTTATCATAACTAAGTGCATGGGATGCGTGTGCGCCCCAAAAGCGCCTGCATATGCATAATTCATGCTATTGAACCCTCTGCTTCACAGACAACAGACTGCAGAGTGCAGACTGAAGACTGAGGTCTGAAGACTGCAGACTGCAGACTGCAGACTGTGGACTACAGACTGCAGACTGGACCCTGGACATGGACATGGACATGAACCTGGAGTGGCTGTGCGGCCTGGCTAGAAAAATTATAATTTCACAAGTCATAATAGGATTTGCAATTCAAATGCGAACGCAGACACAGATACAGACACAGACGCAGACGCAAATACAGAACTCAACTCCTTGAGTCGAGTTGCACAAATTTCTGTGGAAGGCGCAGTCAACAAATGACGACAACAATGAGCATCTCACAGCAAGGCAGAGGAGGCGGCGAAAGCTAGGCCGAGGACGAGGCAGAGGCCAAGGCAGAGGTAGACAGCGAACAGCAGACAGCAGACTTAGGTCCAGTCCGGTCTATGCCAGACAATGGCCGGGCCAAGCGCACGGCATAGCCAATATGTCAAAAATATTAAGCGACCTGGCCATCGAGCGGGGCATAAATATGCAAACGATAAGCGTTCGCCTCTATAAAGTTGTAAAATTGACAAGCGTTGCGATGCCAAAGTCTCAAATAAAGCAATAAAATGCGCTAAAACATCGCCATCGACATCGACATCGGGCCCCATCGGATCGACGGTAGCCGATCCCACAGTGGTCCAAATGCAAAAATTAGAAATGAAAGCCAGCGGGTTGCCTGCCTAGAATTTATGCTAGTTGCACAGCCGCAGCATCCCAACCACAGCCACTGTGCCACAAATTATGCTCCTGCTGCTGCTGCTGCTGCCAGAGTTGGGACAGTCACAGCTGACTCAATCAGTGGAGGAGGATGAGCATTTAAAGCTCTTGACCATCTATTGGGCATCAATGCATGGATGGCTCTGTGCATTGCCTTCAAGGAAGTGCAGCTCAAGCATCATACAGATAACTAATGCGCTTGCCTTGCTGAACATCGTAATAATGTCAACTGCATGCTGATGATGCTCCCCCAATGGGAGTGCTGGACAAAAGGGGAATACGTGGATGCTGCTACTTCATGACGTCCATTGATGGCCTATCTTAAGTAGGAAGTGAGAGTTTAGCATTCAATTTCTTAGCTCTCACTCAGCACTTACGTTTAGGCAGCTCGGCAACTTTTATATCCCGCTGATCAAAAAGGAATTTCAAATTTACTGAACTATTTACATTAATTACTTTATTTTCTACTCACGATTCTCAATGCAATATTCAATGTGAGTTATGGCAATAATTTTCTTTATCCACTATTTCATATTCATAAATTTCGAATCGAATATTTTTCAGTATAAGAGAACAAAAGACTTAGGCAACGAACTTGACAGTTTTCTAGCTAAAAAAGGCGAACGACCCAACGTTTTGATTAGGACTTAAGCTCAGCCAGTGCTCAGTCGTTGCGTCATAAATATTTAATGATAATGATGATATAGCCAGGCGCTGACCACGTTCCAGCTGGCCATAGAATAGCCTTGATCTTAGCCTTTGGCATGGCTCTGGCCTTAGCTTCAATTTAAATCAAATGCGTGCGCCGCCGATGCCTCTCGTTGCTCTGAAGCTTTACCTTTTATATATTTAGCTGACCGACACACTCACTCACTCACACACAAACACACACACATACACGTATCTATATAATAGACATGTGTGTATATGTGTGTATGTGCTATTTTTAGAGCCGCATTTAAGTGGCGACCGCGTTTGCGGCCTGAACTCTCGCTAAAATATGTCCCGCTGTGAATTATGTGTCTACATAAATTATCAGACCAGGAATTAATCATTTTTTATGCAGGACTGTAGCCGCTGAGGCTGAAGCTCAGTCGCTGACTCCGACGCCGACGCCGACGCCGACTCGGCTCGAGCTTCATGCCAGTCCTGGCAAACGCTGCTGCTGTCCATTAGGTACCAAAGCGCAGCTAAAGTCTACAGACATAGTTTGGCACTGACTTTAACTGGCCCAGGCTGGTGGGCACTTAAAGTCGCTTTGAATTTTTGTCTTTGTCTTGGCATTCGGTTTGCCTTCGGACTAGATTTCCCATTACCTTCCAAATGTTGCAATTCACTTGATTGGCTACACCACTAAAATGCAAATGAGTTGTGCTCCAGATAGTTAATAAAGTCTTAAAGTAAGAGTATGCTTAAATGTCATAAGTTAAATTGTATTTTAGTTTCGTTTTGGGAAACTTGTCAATGGACAACAAGTAAGTCAGTGAAACTGCGTCAAATTGTGCTCAATAGATAATATTGCAACTAATGGTAGTTACGCTATTTCTAATACTGTTAATCTTACTACTACTATTATTCCTACTACTACTGTTCTAGTAACAGTGTTAGCACAGTATTAGTTACCATTAAAGTTATTCCTAATACTACTACCTCTGTCATTCCTATTACTACTACTTGTTTCATTCCTACTACAACTACTTTTACTATTATTTTTATTCCTATTACTACTACTTGTTTCATTCCTACTACTACAACTACTATTAATACTATTACTGTTATTCATATTACTACTACTTCTGTTATTTTTACTAGTACTATTATTACTATTACTACTATTACTACTACTTCTGTTATTTTTACTAGTACTATTATTACTATTACTACTATTACTACTACTTCTGTTATTTTTACTACTACTACAACTACTATTATTACTATTACTACTACTACTACTACTATTACTACTACTTCTGTTATTTTTACTACTACTACAACTACTACTATTACTACTACTTCTGTTATTTTTACTACTACTACAACTACTATTATTACTATTACTACTACTACTACTACTACTATTACTACTACTTCTGTTATTTTTACTACTACTACAACTACTATTATTACTATTACTACTACTACTACTACTACTATAACTACTACTACTACAACTACTACTACTACTACTACTACTACTACTACTACTACAACTACTACTACTACTACTACTACTACTTTTACTACTACTACTACTACTACTACTACTACTACTACAACTTCTATTACTACTACTACTACTATTATTATTACTGTCATTCCTATTAAAGTCAAGTGGTGCATGGAAAGAATTCACTTCAGACAGCAACTGCGCTACATAATAAATTAAATTGTTAACTCTTATTTTGAAAATATATATATATATATATTATTTAGCTCACTTTTAAACTTAATTTAAAATTATTTGGAATCAACAACATATATTACCTTGATTTAGTGATGAGTTGACCTAAATAATGAGGATTCGGGTTAAAGAACCAGCCTAGTGTTGTCACATATTATTAGAATGAAGTCATTGTTGCTTTAACAATAAAACAAAAGTAAGATTGATTTTAATGGACAACCATACTAGAAATCATTCAGAAAAGCAACAAGAAACAGTAAAAAAAAGAAGACTGCTTTCCACTTTCATCGTAATTTTATATAAAAAATAGAATCAATTTATCATATCTTTGTTTCTAATCGATTGAGCTGCATTGTTGCCTGCTTGTAACAATTCCCATGTGGCATCGCATGTTCGCCCTAAAACCAATAATTTGATGTCGTTGCCCATATTGTTGAGATTGTTGTTATTCTTGCCGTTGTTGTTATTGCTATTGTTGCTGCTGTTGTCGTTGTTGTTACTGTTGCTTATAATTGATACGTGCTGCACTGTGCGCAAAGACAAAATCTGGCCACAGGCTATTTGCTTTGGCTCCTCGACTGTTGCCCCGGTCGCGAACGCATCTGCTGCACAAGCGTGGGGCGTGGCACGGTCTCGAGCCGAGGTTAAGAGCAGCACGGCCGTGGTGCGGCTGTGCTCGTGGCAGACAGGCTGAACCGCCCCACTGACTGCGTCTGCAGTTGCATTGCATAAATGTCAAGGAAATCGCATGTCCACCCTCGTTTGTTTGCAATTTTATTGTGCAGCAGCAAGGCTGCCAAGGCTGGCATGCCAGCCTGAAGATGCCGGGCGTGGCAGGGGCTGTTGCCCGATGGAGGCCGACCCACTTGTAAAGCATTTTATAATTTAATTTTCATATGAACGCCTGAAACGTCGCGTCGCATTGCATTGCCTTGCGTTGCGTCGTCTGACTATCAAGTGGGTGTTGCTATCGATTATTATCGATTACTTTTCAGTCCGGCAATCATAAATCATATAGGGCACCACCCGCTCGCCCCTCGGCGTGGCAATGACCGCTTAAGGCTTTCAGCAGTTCATTTATCACTTGGTAAATGGCAAGTGGCGTAAAGAAAAACAAAAGACTTAGGCAACAAACTAAGTACGCCTGTCTTCTAATGTTCTCATCTGTCGCCTGTCTGTCGTGTGTCTTCGTCTTCTTCTTATTCTTATTCTGCGTTGGCATCATCCACTGGCGTGCTACCGTCCGGTAACAAAAGTGATAATTAATGTGTAAACTGACTCCCTGGCCCGCTCGCTCCCAGTCATCCAACATATGCGTACATGCATCCTGGCAAAGCCAAACAAAATTGTCAACAGCTGGAAGCTGCAAGGGGCTCGCAGAGCGAAGGGAAGATGACTCAGCTCAGCTCAGCCCAGCTCCGCTCCACTCTGCATGCTAACCAAGGTGCTGACACTAAGCACTTGTCACCCAGCCCCAGTCGAAGCTGCTGTTGCTGCTCGCATGCGTGTGTCTCTGCCTGCGATGCCATGACTCCATCTGCACTCTCTCACTCTCTCTCTCTCTGCCTCTCCGCCTGGGCTTGTCTCAAGCAGCTGGACAAATTGCAGTTGTCGTCGTTGTCGTTGTCGTTGTTGCTGCAGTTGTTACTGCTGCTGCTGCTGCTGCTGCCTCCTTTTATAATATTTCTGCCAGCTTCTGGCCGTTGCTATGTGCGTAGTTATGCAAACAGTGGCCAGCTACAAACAAGTTGTTGCAGTTGTATATGCTGCTCCTACTCCTGCTGCTGCTACTCCTGCTGCTGCTGCTGCTGCTGCTGCTGCTTTGGTTGTCGTAATTAAAGGTCAACATTTGTGCATGTTGTCAATGGCACGATCATGTGAACGCAAAGCCAGCTCGCAATGAAAACTGAGAGCTTTCTGCTCAATTGATCAAAGAACTAGCATCTGGATTTCTGTCAGGGTTTAACAATTTGTAGGTATTAGAAAACATTGCAATAGGAATAAATGAAGTAAAAGATTTTTAGTTCATATAAATTAAATTATATCTAAATTCAAATTTATTAATATTGTCTATATATTGTATTAAACTAAATAATGTATAATATATTTGATCAGTAAAAAATATTAGGTTTTCATGAGAACTTTGGGATATTACGTAGTTTGAGTTGGTTGATATGACAGACAAAGATTTTTAAATTTATTTTTCAATTTGTTGTATACATTCAAATACATAAAATATATTTTTGTATGGCCTATTATTTTAACAATTGTAGAACTTAGATTTTATTGTACTTTTGGAAAACTATGATAAATTAGGTTTCTTTAAACATATTCTTATATAATATCAATAAGTTATTTAATGGAGACCGATGAAAAATATATTTATTGAGAAAATTATAAAGGTTATACAATATTATACTTATGATTAAATAGTTTACATTATATATGTTATGCGCGAAAATGTTGAGAATCGGAACTTAGTTATAATTTTTTTTTTTTTAACCATCATGTAATCCTTAAGTTTAGTATTTTCTATTAGGTTTCAGTTTATATATTATATATAATAATATCTGATTTGGATTTAGGTTTTTGAATTGAGTCTCAGGTACATTCTTGCCTCTTATACTCAACATGTACATTAAAAATTGTAATCAAGATTATTATTTTATTTATATTTATTTTATTTAACGGCATAAATTGGGTTTAATAGTCTGCAAACTGATTATTAATAAATATCAAATATTTACACAATATTTTGATAAAATTTAAAAATTAATACAAATTATTTCAGCCATATGACAGATTGAAAAAACTTGTATTTGCTAAGCCTTAAAATTTGAAAGCTGTTAGTGCGGGTTGCATCTCGACTGTTTCCTTAAGCAATTAATGATTCGACTTGCTACATAACAGATAGACACATCATTTGAGTAGACTTTGAATTTTGAACACTTGGATTGCTTTCAATTTGGAAAACTTTTATGAGTCGCATCTGCTGCCTTGACGGAGATCTAACTCTCGCTCCACTGACAATGCCATTGGCAATGACTCTCAGCTCTGGCTTTGGCTTTGGCTGTGGCTTTGGCTTTGACTTTCAGACCCTGCCATGCTCATTTGCAATTTATATAAAAGCAAATTTTCATGTTGATTACTGCTTAGGCTTTGCACCAGCTGTTGCTGTTGTTGTGGTTGCCGTGGCTCTTGTTGCTGTTGTTGCTGTTGTTGATGCTGTTGCTATTGCAGTCGATTTTCAATTGCTCATGGGCTGCAGCAGCATCAACAGGTGAAATTTTCACTTTTGCTGCTCGGTTTTGTTTGGACGGTGCGCACTTAACCATTATTACCATTGTTATTCAACAGAAATACAAATTTTTAATGAAACTGGCCAAGTTGCTGCTCCATTGCCTGCACAAATTGCAATCTGTTCTGCGGCCTTCTCCTGGCTGGCTGCATACAAATTTTTATTGTTGTTGCTGCTTTGACTTCGTCATGCTTTCATTGTTTCTTATGCACAATGTGCATTGTGAGATATTTCAGCCAGCAACAGTTGCTGTTGTTTTTCTATTTCTTTCTATTTTTTTCTATTTTTCCCTGCGCTAATTACAGCCAGCTCGCTAGGCTTTTGTGTGATTGATTGCAAGTGCAACGTTTCGCTGTAGTTGGAGCTGGAGCTGCGGCTCCCATGAAGCGTGGCACGTGTTGCGTTTAATGTGCAGTTTCTATTACTCTCGCCACTCGTCGCCGTCGCCGTCGAATTGAAAGTGAAACTCGCGCTTATGAGCTGCGCTCTTTATATTCGCATAGTCCCAGACCAAACCTCAGACCAAGCCCAGGCCCAAGCTCTGGTTCGGGCTGGTGAACAACTTGCACTTTTGGCTGCGGCCCATTGATAATTGACCTCATTTAAGATGTTGCTGCTGCGATAAGGCGATAGGAATTAAAAGCGGCATCCACTAATTTAGCCAGGACCCGTCCAGAGCTAGCTAGCTAGCAAGGCTGTGATGCTTATCGAGCGGCCCTTAAGCCTAGACCAAAGACATTGACTGGCTGCTGCTGCTGCTGATGCTGCTTCTGCTGCTGCCGTTGCCAATTGCCAATCGCGGCCAGCAATCGCGCCTCGCTAACGAGACGACGTCGACAACATGCTGCAGGCACTGCCAGCGAGGGCTGTTCCACAAGATTACTCTCAATTACAGCTAATTAGTTTGGCCAGAGAAAGTCCTGAAGTCTAGCAAATGCCAAATAATTAAAATAATTTATGAAATTTTCTTTTTTGCAAATTTCATCTCGAAACAATTGAGTTGATTATTTATATTAGATTTCCAATCGAGATTAACCACATTTGCCTGGCTCAATATCTCTCGAACTACCCTCGTCCATTCGGTAGAATCTAAACCTGAGCCCGAGACGCGCCTTGCAGTGGCTGCCGCTGCATAAGCATCTGTAACTTTTCGCGCTTATCTAAGCAATAAATCTTCGATGGCGGTGGCAAGTTCCAGCTCCCAACTCCCAACTCCTAGCTCAAGTCCATGTCCATGTCCAAGTCCAAGTCCAAGACCAAGTCCAAGTCGTGCGGGCGTTGGCTTTGTCTTTGCTCTCGCCTTTGCCTTTGCCTTTGCCTTTTCCAGTGGCTGCCACTTGATGTCTAAGTGACTGAGCCGGAGACTGACTGACAATCAACTCGATGCTTGATTCGCGATTCCCGATTCGCGATTCACGATACCCATGGCCCGTTGCCCGTTGCCCGTTGCCTGTTGCCTGCTGCCAAATGGTCGATCGTCCAGCTTCTCTAATGGGCTAATGTCACACTTCCTATCCTATCTAACAATAAGCCAGGCCAAGAGTAGCAATCGTTGCTGCTGGCAACGCCTAACAAATGCGACCCACATACGCGACCAGTTGGCTGACCAAATTTTGCATCGCCCTCTCGACTTCCACCCGAGCATTGTACGTACGTTGGGCTTGTTACGGAACTCGCTTGCATTTCCAGTGGCTCAGTGGCAATAAATTTCAATTTGCTGGCCGGCCAGAGCTTAAGCCTGGGCCTGAGCTGCTACCTCTACCTCTACTTCAGCCTCTACCTCTACCTCTGCCTCTGCCTCTGTCAATGTCTCTGTCTTCGTCTCTGCCACAGCTTCTCCCTCCCTCTCTGCCCATCTGTTGCAGTAGAGTCTGGCTAGGCTGCCTAGCAACAATGCAATGCGGAGGTAAAATGATAAAAATTCGATTACATTCAGGTGTGAAACTTACATATATCGCAGCGATTTACTTGTTTGTACGCTACACACAGTAAATGCAGCTTACCCAGTGACCAGATACAAATTGGATGTAAGTCAGTTTATATTAAATAGAAGTGAGAATATTGTACAATAAATTTGAGAATTTTTTTTTGAATATATATTATTCCATTTTAATATTTACAATCATATTTCCATACATAAATAAACATATATGCATAATTTATATTTCAAAATTTATATAAAATAAAATAAAATAAAGTAATAATTATAAATATTTATGTACTTTTCTGTATTATTAAATGAAAAATTAAAAATATATTATTAATGATTTAAATGAAATAAATTATTTTATAAGTTTCATATACGAAATTGGATTTATAAAATGTATATATATATCTATATATATTATTATTATATTATTGAATATTAAATGTATATTTTTAAATACATACATTTCTTATATGAAATTATAATTATAAAATATGTTAATATATATTAAATAATTAACTCTTAACAAATATATTGTTTATCCAATGTAAAATATGATCTTACATTTTGAACCATATAATTATATATAAAAATATCAGACAAAATATCCTGAAATTCTTTTAATTCTTCTCTTATTTCATTATAGATTCGTTTATTTTAAAAATAACTTCATATAATTTTCTCAGAATTTTTAAAATTTTTTCTTCTAGCTATAAACTTGTATAATTATTCATATAATAAAAATGCAAAAAATAAATAAAAAGTAATATTGCTTATCTAAAAATCAGGTTGAAACATCGTCAAGTTTCAAGTTTGGGATAACATCAAGCGAAACTTGTTGCTGTGCCGCTCCGAATCGGTGGCTCAGCAATCTTTGCATCTGAGCCAGAGTTAGCCACTGCAGTAGCTCATTGGAGAATCGGCTCAAATATCATTTGGCCGGTTTGCTAGAGTGCCAGCCAATTGCCAAGCAGTCGGGCACTCAGACGGTCGGCTGGTCGGCTAGTCGGCTGGCTGGAGCTGGAGCTGGGCTGGCATCCTTTTTTTTTTTTTTACACGACTTCCATTTGGGATTGGCCCCGGCCCTTGTTGGTCATTAATCATGCGCCTGTGAACGACAAGCGTATAAGTTACTAGCGCACTAACCCAAAAAAGGCCAATGGAATGAGCTCAAGCCCTGGCTCAGGTCGTTTGGCTGGCATCGATTCCCGGCTCCAGGACCAGAAAAGAAAGCAGCCCAGCAGCGGCAGCTCGCCTAATACCTAATTGGATGCAGATGCCTAACGGGCACAAATAGAAAGAAGCCCAACTAGGAGAAGGGTGGGCGAGGTACAGACAAAAAGAGACCGATATAGAGGGAGAGAATGAGAGGGAGGATGAAAATATTCAGCCACATTTGCAATTTGCAATTTGAGTGCGCGCTTCGCTGATTTTTGGCTATTTAAACCATGCGCAATGGATTTGTGTCATAATTGAAATGTTGGAACAGGCCAATGCACGCGATCTGCAGCGCATCAGTGCATCAGAGCATCGATGCATCGGTGCATGTGCAGCTGCACTGATGCGTCGGCTGCCTTGCAGAAGCAATTAAAACCAGTTTTCACTTTTACACACCATAAGCAATGGCCACAGCCCAAAGGCAACATCATTTTCACCATGTGAACTGTACAAGTCTTTGTGAGCTGAGAACGCTCTCGTTGTGGAATTTCTATGCCCAACACCCACAATGGACATCGAGTGCTCAGCATTCAGTGCAGGCCGTTTGTTCAGCCGTCAACAGCCATTAGCACTTTGGCACATAATTGATACGTGGCTGGGCCATAAAGCAAAATTCATAGACATCATAGCCAACCACATCCACATCCACATCCACATCCACATCCACATCCCGAGCCACATCGACTGTGGAGCTGGGCATAGACACTTGGATCTCCAGAAAATGACGTTGTAAAAATGGCAGCACGTTGAGCGGCTTTTTCATGCTGTGTTCCTGCACAGATTTTCTTATACAACACCTCGGGGGCGTTTTGTGCCGTTTGCCATACGACACCAAAGATCCACAGCAACAACAACAAGAACAACATCTGAAGCACTTAGAGAAGCAAGAACTGAAGGCGAAGGGCTTGGGCTGGTGTATGGGGTCTGGTGCCGCAACGTAACTAACAATTTATTTAATACGCTGTACGTGCGCTTTAATAAAAGGCTCAATCAATCTGCGCGCGCGAAGAACAAAACATAAAAAAAAGTCCCTAAAAAAGTCAAATATGTGGGAACAGCGCATCAAGCAGCTGCTCGACTCTGAAATGCTCTTGACAGTTGACCCAAAGATATTCAATTGAATATCGAAAAATCTATTGATTCTCCAATGATTGAAAAGCTTCTAACAAACACAAAAGAAAGAAAGAATCAAAAAAATCACAAAGACTTTCAGACAAGAGTTAGAAATGGATGCGACAACAAAATTATTCTGTAAAATAAAAATAATTATAATAATAATAAATTGAAATTGCAGTGACCCATTAAAATTTAGTTGAAAAATGATTATTATTTTTGATTGTTAATAATTTAAGCAGTTATTTAATTTCCGTTTATATATTAATATATTATATTAGGGAATATTTGCTGTGTGAAAGTTATATAAGAAGCCTAATTTTATTAGATGTTAACTTAAATTAAAAAAAGAAAATATAATAAAAAAAAATTAATAAAAAATTATTAAGTAAAATATTTGGTTGAGTATTTTCAATAAATACTTAGTTTTTTTTATTAATCAATTATTTAATAATATTATTTAATTCCCTTTAATATATTTATACTATATTTAAATCTTAGCAGATTTTAGATATTAAATCAAATAAAATGTGGTCCTCTTCTTTCTTTACACATATTCATATCATTTGAAATATTTCAATTATAATCATAATATAGATTATTTATTTTGTTCATATCCTAATATGCATGAACTGCAATATTTAATTTAACGCTTTTAAAGCATTAAATTCAAATATTTATCAGTGTATATTTTATTCTATAATTTTTTATTTGTCTGCTGCCAATCATAAATCAAGTATTTAAAGTTATATAAAATATAAAAAATTAGTATATTTATTAAATGTATTTCTTTTAATAATATAAACTAATAAATTTATATATTCAACAATTAAGTTTAAATTTATTCATGTAAATTTATTTTTTATTCAAATACTTGTACGTTAAATATTATATTATTGATGTTATTTCTTTAATAATTGAATTTAATTTATGTCTAATAAATATTATTGAAAATTCCTTATTTGTCACAAATTTAAATAAAATTTTAAAATTTATTTTTATAAGTAAAACTTGAAATTTTAGTTTAACTTAATTATTAGCTTGACTTTCACTGTTAAAGGAAATATAAATATATATTTTTTTGTTACATTTTAAAACACAGAACAAATCATTCCGCTTTGCATATACCACTAGGGCATTAAGAAGAACCTCTTTGAAGTCAGCACACACACACACACATATATATACATACACATACATACATATAGGTAGTGTCTCAAGTGCATGGTGCCCGAGGAATGATGTGATGTGATCTGATGTGATGCTGGCCGAGTCCAAGTCCGAGTCTAGTGACAGAGAGGGAGACAGCAGCAAAGTCTTTTGACGACTGCGTCGATGTCGATCCTTTTGGCGCTGCTGCAGACAGCGTGTCGAATGGTGGTTTATGTGGACCTCTGATGGCAGCGCTGGTGGTGCTAGTATTGGCTGGTTGCTGTTTGCTAGATGCTGGATGCTGGGAGTGGGGCGTTTTGGTTGCTGAACGGCTTTTCGCTAATGAAGCCATAAAGATATGTATTATTCCTATGCCATAAATTTAGCTGAGCCGCCTTGCGCTTCGACTGTGACACCCACATGGAAGTGAAACAAAGAGCAAGAGGTACACAGAGAGAAAGAGGGAGAGGAATAGAGACAAAAAGGTGGCACGAAACACAGGAACAGGAAAAACATTTCAGTCTCTTTTGGTGGGTCGTTCCCTTTGCATCTCGCACGTCGCCGCTTTGATTATCTAGCAATGTTTATGCATTTGACGCTGGTGCCGCATTTAATTTTAACAACAATTAGCCACGCAAATGCAACAGCTCGAGGGGGCGGGCCCGCTGCGGATAGGGTTTGCCTTTTGGCAACAGAACGTTCCTGTTGGCCATGTCTAACCCTAGCAAAAAAGTTTGCCCGCTGCCAGTTGCAAGTTGCGGCCACTCGACTCTCTCAAACGCCTAACAAGGTGTCAATATCTTAAAAATGTTATCTTTCTGCACATAAAACTCAAGCGGATCATAGTAAATCA
This sequence comes from Drosophila stalkeri, assembly GCA_035047405.1. Taxonomy (NCBI): domain Eukaryota; kingdom Metazoa; phylum Arthropoda; class Insecta; order Diptera; family Drosophilidae; genus Drosophila; species Drosophila stalkeri. The sequence goes on along the minus strand of JAWNPR010000149.1, from coordinate 5,497,592 downwards.
GCCTTTGGTAAGCAGACGATGGCCTGGCCTCGGTCAGCGTCGCAGTCACAGTTGCAACCAGCCCAGCTCAGCTCAGCCCAGCCCAGCCCAGCCTAGCCCAGCCTAACTTGGCTCAGCTTGCCAAAGACTATAACAATGGCCGCCTGGCCAATGGAGCGCACAACGTGCCTTTTATACGCCGGATTTACGAGCCAAGTCGACGACGTCGTGGCGAAGAAATATTCGATGGCCAAGCAACGATTAAAACGGACTCTTCACGCATGCGCGCACACACATACAACAGCACAGCCAAAGCTGCTGCATAATGGCTATCACGGACTACTATGCAGGTCATATGATTAAGTATAGCTTATGAAAGTTGCAAATATATTTACATAGTTCAATGATAAAGTTCATACAGTGGTCTATTGGATTATTTTCGTGTCTTAACTTACAAATTTCAAATATCAAATGTAAAAATTTTATAATAATCATTTTTAATATTATAATAATATAAAAAAAACCTCAATATACTCTTTTTCCCTTTGGAAACAAAGTATAATTAATTACAAATTGATTAGAAAATATTATTGAGTTTTTTTATTTACAAAATGAAGTTAATAATTTCACTCTATTGTACTTCTTTTAAATTGAAGTGGAAAAGCCTTAAATAAAATAAATAATATTTAAATTAAGTAATAATATAATAAATATTGTGTTAAGCAAAAATATAATTGAATTTAATATAATTTAAATGTAAATGTGTGCATATATACAAATAAATATGTTTATATTTATGTATGTATGCGTGCATATTTGCATACATTTTATAGACGAATTTATGTGCTTTTGTATGAATAAGATAAATTATAAGAAAATAGCTCAATTTTTAAATTGTATTCGTTTCATATAAATATAAGTACATTTTCCATACTACAAGTAGATTATCTAATATATTTGTATAAATTGTGTTGACTATAAACAACATATATTTATTGACTATAAACTTTCCGATTCGCATCTGCTAAGTAAATATATCTTCACAGCAATTATCTACCTTTTCTCATTTACAATTTAAATGTACTCTTCATTTCTTTTTATTTTATTTATTTAATAGTAATATGAAAGTTTGTCTACCTTTAACTTAGAAATTAAGCTCCAAGTACATATGATCGCATAATAATGAGAATTCAAGTCTTTGTTTAAAATGATTTATTTAACTTAAAATTTCGACCAGCATAGTAAGAGGGGCTCGCTTGCTAGCTCGCTGGCTGGCTGGGTGTTTGGCCTGGCAGCATTTGCAACACCAGAGCAACATCGACATGAGCATCGGCACTGAGTTGAGCTTGAGGCATGCATGGGGTATTGGATTGGGGAGCAGTCGCATCATGTGCGCATTGCACGCACGTGATTAAAGCGCAGCCCCGTTGAGTAAGGGCAGCGGCATGAAGGCATTGAAGGTGGCGTAGGGGGTTGGGGAGGCCTCTGCTGCTGCTGCTGCTGCTGTTGCTGCTGGAGAGCGCTCGCGATGCATGCTTATAAATCAGAATTCAGTTTCGTTCCCAATGACGTCGACAATCAGCTCAAAGGCAAACCAGAGGCGGTGCGGGTACGCACAATATATTGATAAATAAATAAGTTCGCCAAAGGCTTTTGTCTTTACGTATAGTCGGGCAATATCTTCTTTTAATATTGTTGTTGTTGTTGTTGTTGTTGATACTGTTGCTGTAGTATTCATTTTTCGTACAAGTTCAATGCACTTGTGCAACTGGTTTAAATTAAAATTTGAAAATTCATTTTGAATGATTTATGCGCAGCATCTTTTGCAGCACGTTGCGATTTCATTGCCGAAATTAATATCAGAATGTTTTACGATCCAAATATAAGTATCCGGAAAGCATTCACAATTCACAATTCACAATTTACAATTCAAACGGCGTCCATGTCTGACTTTTGACCCTGGCGCCGGCTCGTCTTGTAGCCAATAAATTAAGGCGTTCAAAGATAAGCCGCTCTCTGATCAGCCAAGCAGCAAGATCAGCCCAGCTGTAGGCCAAGAAGAGTTCTTAGAACTGCTCAAAAGTAAATAAGTGCCTGAGATTTGTCATGCTGCAAAGTGATCAGCAAGCGGTGATAATAATAATAATAATAGTTTCCAGTTTACTTTTCTAATATGAATTTCTATAATTCATTCAGTGCCATAAAGAGGGACTACCAGTTGAGGAATTCCTTAATTGCAATCTCAGTGCGTCATGTCAAAGTCAAGTCTGGTCTAAGCCGAGCTTAAGTTGTTTTAATAACAGTATCTGCCGGCTCTCTAATTAAAATCTCACCTCGCAAATTAGAAGTACTTCAACTCTTTAGCATTAGCATAATCCTCGGCTTTGGCCCCCTCTTGGCCACATTACACAAATTCCTCGTACTATTCAGTTAAGTCTCAGTAAGTATTACTTAAGAGTGCGCTTTAGCCGCTTGGCTGCCTCGATCGAATTTCAATATGGCCCATTGACAAACTCGAGAGACATTGCATTAATAACGATCGAGTGCTCTTGGACAGGATTGGCACAGCCCTGACAGCAGCTTCAGCAGTTTTGGCTCGTGCGCAGCCAAAGAATTAATTATCTACATCTCACATTTCAATGGCCGTTGGCTAAACCTGATATTTACATGCGAGGCATTATCGAACTCTAGAATTTTCGAGTCAGTTATGAAATCGCCTATGGCCAGCAGCTGCTATAAATGTTTAATTTCTTTATAGATTGATTAATATATTTATTTGCTTTTCTTCTTCTTTATTATTATTAATTATAGTTATTTCGTACGTCAACTAAATGTTGAGTTTGTTGCCTTAAACCGAGAGTCTTGATATGTTGTTAAGTATGAAAAGAATCTACAAATATCAAACTGAAAATATTCGAGCATGAGCAGCATTTAAAAGAATATCTTATAAGGTTTTTTAAATGATATATAATATTTTTTTTTGATTTTAATTTTAATCTATTTGGTATAAGAGATAATTTTGTATTAACGAAATTATATTAATACTATTGTTATTAAATCTGTAGAACATAAAACTAAATAAAATAAAAATGTTAAAATAAAATGTAAAAAATAGAAAGTCTGAAAAGTTTTCCTTTTATATCAAATGTATTTTTATTTATTTATGTATTTTTTATTTTATTTTATTTTTTTTAAAGTTATATCATTCCTACTTACCTTTCTCTTCATACACCTCCCTCTACTCGACTCTCGACTAACTCAACTCGAAAAGCTACTGTGTGGCAAAACTCTCAAGAATATATATATATCAAGATAAACGCGATGCCAATAAGAATTTGAGTATGAATAAGAATGGCTGACAGTATGCTGACACCTACTTCTACCAATTCGTCATATATAATGCATGCAGTACACTGTGTAATGAGAGACTGAGGGCGAGTGCGCGGCACAGCGTGGACTACACCTTCGTTTATGTCACGGGACAGAAGTGTTTTGGGGAATGCCGAAAGGTTATTTACCTGTCTTTACGTCAATAATGGAGAACAGAACCGAACAGGGCAGGGACGGTCAGACGGACGGACGGACGGCCGCAGTTCAGTTTCAGACAGATCTCTACTAACGATACCGTTTCTGCTTACCGCCCCCGTCGCCCCCACCAACGACCTACGCCTCCCTTCCAGCACAAACAACCGCCAACTGAGCGCGCCGGCTCGACACGATCTACATAACATTTGCTGCGGCTAATGGCTCGTTGTGCGCTGTGCCAAATATGGATGGAAATGGATACGGTTTTCGGATGACCAATGACCACTGGACGACAGTAAAGCCCACTGAAGCCGTGCTTACACTTGAAAAAGAAATTTCTAACAAATCGATGAAACACTTAATGGCACTTGATGGCTTGCATATGCTTCAATAGTTCTGTTCATTAATACTTATATAATAAGTAAATAATTGCATATATTGAGTTGAAATATTTAAGATACTTGAAATATATAAAATAAAACTTCAATCAATAATAAAAATTGCAGAATATAAATAGAAAAAAAACAAGAAAAAAAAACATAATTAAAAAATGTTAAAAATATTAAAGAATATAATTTAAAAAACATTTTTTTAAACAATAAGTAATATTTTACAGAAATAAATATTTTAAAATAATTTGCAATTTTAAGCCACTTAAAATATAAAATCAAAAGATTCCAATTAGAATTATACAGTGAAGGAAATAAATATGTAATAATAAATTTATTCAAATATTACATTAAAAAAATTGAAAATAATTTTAATAAAAAAGAAAAAAAAAGAAAAAAAATATTTTTAATTAAAAATTCTTATCAAAAATTCTGTAACCAATTTGAACTTTCTTATGAGGCCTTCTAAAGTTTCATAAAATAAACTAAAAGCAATTGCGAAACATATTCAAATATTGAGCACATGATAATGGACTTGCAAGTGTAAACGAACGACTTAACACTAACGGTGTTTCGGAACAATAAAACTCTCTGATCAGTATATATATAGCCGCGTCGCAGTGGCCTCCGCTGAGCGGACTATATCGATATATCATTAGCTGGCTTTTGATTTACAACCGCCTTTGTCTGCCTGCTTGCCTTTTGTTGGGCCCATTTTGGCGAGTGGTAAGCGAGGTAAATGTTGCTGACTGCGGCTAATAGCACTTTCCAGCCACAGCCACAGCCACAGCGCCAAGCCAAACTATTCACATATGCAGAACGAATGAAAGTGTTCTCTATAACAAGCTCCAATTCGCCAGCGGACAGACAAAGCAGAGCAGAGCACAGTAGAGCACAGCAGAGCAGAGCAGAGACGAAAGCATTTGTATGAGTTGCAACCGAGTTGTACGACTTGGTTGACTTCAAACCTAGCTCAAACGTCTTTGCTGTCCGAACCTGAGACAGAGACCAAAGCCGAAGTTGCGGAGCGCTCGAAGACGGCAGTCAATGTTGGTTGGGCCTGGCGAGCGGACGTGTGAGCGCGCTTGAAGACGAAGACGAAGTCGAAGAATAACACGAAGAAAGACGAAGAATAACACGTAAAACGACAGCCAAATCGCGAGTGTGCGCCTCTGCGTTTATATCCATTGTTTACGTGTGTGAGTGTATTATTAGTGTGCGTGTGTGTGTGTGTGTTTGTCTCTGTCTCTGTGTCTGTGCGTGTGCGCGCGCGAGCATGTGCAGCATTTGAGTTGTCACGTAACTGCAAACTGCAATGGCCAGGAGCTGGATGGAGGCCAGCAGGCTGCTGCTGTTGCTGCTGCTCATCCTGCAGCTTATCGCGGCGACGCCAGCGGCGCGCAATCCAAACTCAAATGCCAACAACAATAACAACAACATTTGGCGACGCGTCCGCCTGGTGACAAGCGTCAGCGCCAGCTCCGCTCAAGAGCGTGAGCGGGAGCGTGAACGCAATGCCTATCAGCTGCTGAAGGCGAATAGCAGCAGCATAACCACTACAACCACCTCCACTACGAGCACCTCCACCACCACCACCAGTAGCACCACACCTGCACCACGGCGCAGCGCTAAGCAGTTGCTGCGCCGCGAGGATCTGAATGTGCCCGAGAGCAATGTATCGAGTGCAGCGCGCCTGGAAATGTCCACAGAGTTCTTTGTTGTGCCCACTCTGATACCGAGCACCACCACCAGCAGCAGCAGCAGCAGGAACAGCAGCGCCACCACCACGCCAGCCACGCCCACGCGCAGCCAGGGTGCCCGTGCACGCGCCGCCAACACGCCGCGCGCCACACAGAGCGGCAGCGCCACGCCGCCCAGCATCGTGTCCACCACCCAGCTGCCGTTCGCAGGCCTCCGCAAGGAGGTGTGGGTGGTGCCGGTGCTGGTGCTGGCCAGTCTCACGATGCTGATGATGGGCGCCTTTGAGATATTTGTGCTGTTCAAGGCCTGGCGCACGTCGCCCTCGCGCCGTCATCTGTTTCTGGGTCAGATGCTGCTGCTGGGCTTGTTCGCCTGCGCCGGATTGGGGGCTGTGATTACTGCGCAGCCCACACTGCTCAGCTGCGGCGCCATACGCTTCGGCGTGGGCGTGGCCTACGCCCTGGTCTTTGCCGCGCTGCTCGTCAAGTGCGTGTTCCTGATCAGCCTGAACGGCGGCGTCTATCTGCCCGCCCCCTACCAGGGCCTGCTGCTGCTCTTCGCCCTGCTCATCCAGGTGGCTATCGGAGCACAGTGGCTGCTGACGCAACCGCCCGAAATCTATACGACCAGCGTGCCGGTCATGGGCAGCGGATTCCTGTCCACGACAGTCGCCTCGCAGACCAACTACTCGGCGCTCTTCTATCCGACGTCCTACACAACGCTGGACGGCACGCCGGAGATCTACACGCGGATCGCGGCCGTGAGCACCGTGCTAATCCCGTTGTGCAAGACGCAGTTCTCGGAGCTGCTCTTCTCGCTGATCTACATCGTGTTCCTCATTGTGTTCATTGCGGTGCTGGCGATCAAGTCCCGAGGCATCCGCGACAACTATCGCGAGGCGACATATATCGGCCTGGCCATTGGTGGCGCCATACCCATCTGGCTGGGCTGGATGCTGTGTGGCCTGGCGGTGGCCGAGCGGCATAAGGATGCCTGCATCGCCTTTGGATTGGTGGCCACGTCGGCCACTGTTTTCCTGGTCATGTTCATGCCCAAGGGCAGGCAACTGGCGGCCATGGGCAAGGAAGGGCTCTACGTCGAGGATCGGGAGGAGCAGTTCAGTTCGCTGAGTCGCGCCGGCTCCGGCTATTCACCATCCTTCTTCCACTTCAAGCCCATCAAGTATGGCGTGATGAGCGGCTGCGGCCTGCCGAATTCCGCAACGAATACCGGCCAGGGCCTCAGCTCCAAGCACTGCTCCAGTGCCAACAACGGCGGTGGTAAGTTTCCTCTACGCCTAAGCTGCTTGCCATTCAATATTCGATTCAATAATGTCACAATTGCCCGCATCGAATCACATTTGACGGCTCAGCCCGGCCCACTCTACCGGGTGTCCCGGACATCAGCTACGATTCCGGCTCTGACTGTGACTCTGGCCCTTGTCAGCTGTCAGTTTCAGCGGATTTTGTAATAACTTTCTTTTCTTGCCTCAGCCAGAGTAATAGCCTCAGCACATATGTCGACCAAAAGGGGGTGGGGCACGCCTTGGGGCGAACTCTTGAACTACTGTGCTGTGTGGTGTGTTTATCTGTACGCTCGCTCTTTCTAAAAACAAAAGCCAAAGAAAAGCAAAAGTCTTAACTTTCATAGTTGATCTCCAAACGGTAGCCACACACACACACACAGCACAGTGGCACAACAATTTAGCGTTAGAAAAACAATTAAAGATGAATTTTATTACACTTCCAAGAAAAAGCTTATGGATTTAATTATTTAGAAGAATTTTGGAAGCTATCTTATGCTTTCTCTACTAATCAAGTCAGTCAGTCTATAGGAATCAGACTTTGACCATTGAAACTATGAACAATTTTACTGTAATTTAGCTGCAGAGCTTCGGCATATCTCGTACCACTGTGCAGCGACATTAACTGGGCTTAAAATTGTTTTACCATGCCTTGTAATTGTTTGGCATATTAATTTTCTCAACAGCCGTCGTGTAAGCCGAGTGTAAAAAGAGCATACAACATGCAGCAGCTATCCATCCGTCTATCTGACAGTCTGTCCGTCTGACAATCTGCTTGACTATCTCTGTGTTCATTTGTCTATTTGCCTGGCTTTGGCACTGGCCTGTCAGTGGCTGCCTGACTCTGTTTGGGTCTGCCCGAGTCTGCCTGGCTGCTTTCATTTTCGTTTCGGTGAGAACGTCGCGCAGGTTCGTTGCTTTAGTCTTTTGATTTAGTTGCGGTTGCTGCGGCGGTTGCTGCGGCGGTTGCTGCGGCTGCTGCTGCTGCTGCTTTCTTAATCATTTTTGATAACTGCTCGGGTCGTTATTATTATTGTGCAAATGAAGCCATCAAGCCAGAGTATAGATATAAATTTATTAGCCAGATTTCACATCTGGTCATTAAGAGGTGTTAAATGTCATTGTCAATTGACGACCCCCAGCAAATGGCACAGCGTCAAAGAGCAAGTGAAAATGTGACCAGCTTTTGCTCTGCTCTCATATATAAATCAAGCTCAAACAAAATAAATATTTGGCAATGTTTTTGCTTAACTTTTCTAAACAACACAACACAACAAAAGCCTTTGCACGTTCGCTTTCTAATGAAAGCAAAAACAGCTGACCAGGGTGCTATTAGAGTAGAGCAGAGGAGGAGGTGGAGTGAATGGGGGGGGGGGGGAGGGACTGAGGCAGGCGATGGATGTGCGTGTCCGAAACATGTAACACATTTTACACTTTACGTAATTTAATTAATCAAAAAACATAAAGTTTACGATTACATCAAACAATCAACGAAATTGTAAGTTAAAAATCGAGCTTAGACGAAGTCGAAATGCTCTTACGTAAAGCGGAGCTGAGACCATAAAACTCAATTAATTTATTGCCTTATGCAAGTATTTTTCATTGTAATTAACAGCTGTTATTATTTATTAATTTATATATTTCATTTGCATCGTTCTTAAGAGTCATCCTCTTGAGTCCTTGGCATCCAATTGCTTTATAGCCATAAAACTTGTAATTGTTCATTATTCTCGGACTTACAAGCCGCTTACATAATAATTCTCTTGGTTAGGGTATAAGTGTTGCAATAATTTACCGAATTATAACAATGCGCCTCTGGGCTTAAGTAGGAAGCATTTTACATGGTAGCTACTTGACGACGACGACTCTTTGAGTGTGAGTGTGTATGTGTGTGTCTGAGTATGGATTGGGCCTCTTGCCACGCATGAAAGCAAGTATAACCAATACAAGGCACTGGCAGAGGTATAACTGGAGCTGGAGCTAAAGCTAGAGCTGTAGCTGTAGCTGGAGCCGTACAGCCCACAGCTGAAACGCTTCGTCTCACGCCAAGTGCCTGTGGGCAGCCTCACTCTGCGTCTGGGCCTCAGCTATCGATGCATAAAGAAAGCAAAACAAAGAGACACAGCAGACAGTTAGACAGTCAGACAGACAGACAGACAGACCGATATACCGACAAAATATAGGTAGGTACATATATAGATAGATAAATGAAAGATATAGTACTTTTGCTAGCTACATATATACGTCAAACTGTCTGCAATTGAAAGTGCATTTGAGGGTACCAACTACAACAACTACGAGTATGACAAAAAAAAACCAACAACAACAACAACAACAAGAGGTACAAATGTCTGGAGACACAGAGCTTAAAATCAAAGTTGGCACAGGGCTTAACAAGCAAACGGAGCAGCCTGAGTGCTGATCTGAGCTGAGCTGACATTATCGGTCCCGTCCCAGCTCCGGACTATGGCATGTGTGTGGGTTGTGGCTGTGATTTGAGCCAAGCCAAGCCAAGCCAAGCCAGGCCAGAGCAAGCCAAGCCGAGCCAACTCGAGTCGAGTCGAGTTGAGTAGTGTTGAGTGAAGTGAGCGAGGTACAGGCAAAAGGGTTTTTGCTTGATTAAGGGCAAAAATGTAACATGAAAATAATAAAAAATAAATAAAAAAAAAAAAAAACTGAAGCTCTACGTGGGATGCAAAGGCAAAAAAAAAAAATAAAATAAAAACTAATTTCCATAAACCAACGTGAACAGACTGAGAGATAACAAAAGACTTAGGCAACAAACTTGAAAAGACACTTTTAGGATATAAATCAAAATACAGTCAATTCTCAAAGACTTGAGCCTACTTTGAATTATCTCGAGCTCGAGTCGAGTTCTAATTAGTGTGGCATATTGAGCTGATAAATATGATTTTGAGACTCATTTGAAACTAATCCCAGCTTTCAGCTTTTCTGCCTTCCCTCTTCAGAAGAAGTTGAGAAAAAAAAAAAAAAAAAAAAAAAATTAAATTGAAATCGAAATTTAGCGCTGAGCTAGCAAATGAACCGTTCGTTCATTCTTAGGTACACAAGACGGAACCCACCGTAAAATTGGTTTCTAATAAACCCACCATATCAAATTTCCTGTCAAACCCTCTCTCATAATATATCAATGTGTGAGTGTGTGCGTGTGTGTGTGGTCGTTCGCAGTAAGCAGTTCGGCACATAATTCACTGAGCAATTTGCAACAATAAACTAAACGACAGCTAACGGCGTTGACGCCAAGGAATGAGCCAAAGCCGGAGCCGTGGTCGGAGCAGAGGCCGCGCTCGATGATTGCCAAGGCAAAGGCAAAGGCAAGGCAGACGAGGAACGCAGATTGACAGCTTCAGCTACAACTACAGCTACATCCACAGCTACAGCTACAGCTACAGCTACAGCTTCGCTTTTATCTGGGCAGAGCTCACCGGTCTGGTTGCTGTTGCTGTTGTTTGCTGTTTGCTGTTTGTTATTGTTGCTGCGAAGCGTCGTCAACATGGCCAAGGATCGGCGAGCTGCTGACTCGCGATATGGCCGATATGAGCAGTCGCTGTTGCCGTTGATTGAACGCGCATAAACCGCTTGAAAAGAGTTCAAGGTTGCTCGCTTTAATTGAAGGCGCATTGTTGTAACAACTACAACTACAACTATAACTACAACTGCAACTACAACTACGGTGATGTTGCTGATGACGACGACAGCAGCAACAGCAACAGCAACAGCAACAGCAGCCGCAGCAGGGAGCAAACGATGCGTTGACAGGCGTAGTCACAAAAATAGATACTCAGAGGGAGGTTCAGCAACTATGTGGGTTTGCTATAATAAGACAAAAAGCTGCAGGTATATGTGTACATAAATATAATATATGTAATATATACATGAGTTATAATATATACTTCATATATATAACAAATTGTTAATGGGTGCTATCTCATAAATATATGTTTGATCATCATCAAGGATTTCGTCGCTTCTGCGCAATTAAATAAAGAAACCTTCAGCACTTAGATACACAAAAGTATTAATTGAGCAATACAAAATGAGGCCGACTTAATCAGCAATTGTTTAAATATATATACACTCTTTTAATATATATATATACATCATTTTGCTTTTATAGACCTAAGCCCTAAGGTGAGCAAGTACTTAGTGGAGCATCCCATTATTTAGGTACTTCCGTCGCTGTTGCATGATGAAATCATTTTTTTTTTTTTCTTTTTGCTTCTCATCTCGTTTCGTTTCTCTGCTCTGCTGTTGTTTTTTCAATGATGTGTCGCCGTCAGGCACTTGAACTGGCGATGGCCACTTGGTCAGTAAGGTGGCTGTGGATGCATCTGCCGTTGTTGGCCTTTGTTCTCTGCGACAGCGCATTTTTTCGTAATTTTATTGAGTGACTTTATGCCAGGCAGCTACATATATAAAATCAATCATTCAAGCCAATGCTGCAGCGACAACAATAACAATCGCAATCACACAAATAATAACAACTACAACAACAACTACAACAATAATGCTAATTCATTGATTTGTCTGCCTTGTTGTTGTTGTTGTTGTTGTCAACTTGGGTACCTGGCTAGGAAGGTTAAGCGCGGTCCAAGCTGCGCTGTTGCGGAAGTTTTTGTGTTGTGCGCTCATGTTTATCTATGGGATATATCAATACTTATACACTAAGCCGTCAGAGGAGGCCACATTCTGGCATATCCATTTAACTGTGCCGACGCCAAGAGCTCAAACACTTGAGAGGCTGATCGATTCTTCAATGACTTTGATCGCTTGAGTCAACAACTAGAAAGCAAGAAAGTTCTGTTATAATTGGCATAGCTCGAAAAAATCCATACATAATCGAATCTTCTTAACCTAGAATTGTGTCAATAAGCCAACTAGTTTGTTGCCAAAAGTCTTTTGTTAAGCAAATTGCAAACTTTCTGACCATATAAACCATTCCCTGCATTCTAATCGAAATCATTTCTCATATAGAAATTAGATTATAAACAATAAGTCAATAAAATTCAGTTCAAAATAAAAATATTTATTAAAATTTACCCTTTACCGCGGCACGCCTTCACAATAGAAATGTTCTTTGCGAAGAATAAAACTAGTTTCTGGCCAAATTCAACCTGAGAAAGATATTTTATGATCGTGTAATACAATCGGCAGTATTAACAAGCTCCATTGACCTTCGCCTGGCTTTCTTGCTGCCTATAGACACATAATTAATAAACTGTTCAAGATTGTAGATTGTTCGGCTGAAAACATTTGTAAATTCTGTGTGTGTGTGTGTGGTAGGGCTAGGATAGCCTCCTAAAGATGCTTAAGAAATTATAAATAGTTTTATTTTGTATTCGCAAATGTATTCCAAGCACATCGACAATCTCTCTCGCTTATGTCAAGACTTTTATATCGTCAAATTCTTCAACTTTAGGCACTGAAAAGCCAGCTTTATCGCTTCGAGTGGTTCATTGAATTACGTTGACCAGCATTAGCTGTCAAAAATTAAAAAAAAAAAAATCGATTAGCCTCAATTGTTCTAAGCCCTCTTCAAAGCACACAAAACCAAAGACTTAGGCAACGAACTTGAAATTGAAAAACAAAAATCAAATTGAGCCGAACAGAAAATGGACCGCAAAGAACGATGACGATGACTATGGCGTAACGTACAAATCTGTGAAGTACGTGTTGCTGAGTATCTTTGCAGTATCTGAGTATCTGAGTGTCAGTGTGTGTGTGTGTGTGAGTGTGAGTGAGTGTGTGAGTGTTCGTAACTTAATTTATGAGTCGAGTAAATGCTGCAGCACGTGCTTGAAACGAGCGTCGCTGTATATTACCACAAAATTATAGCGGTTTTGCAATAACAGCAATAACAGCGCCCCACTCAAAGTCGAGCCTGAACCTCTAGCTGCTGGATGATATTTAAGTTTTGCCTAGAAATAGCTGCAGCAGCAGCAGCAGCAGCCACTGCCAACGACGACTGGGAGCTCGACTTGGACGACGATGTAAACGTAATCGATAACCAGTTCCGAATTGTTGCAATGAAACCGAAAGCGGAAAAGCCAAGCGATTGAAGTAGTCAGCCAGGCAGTTAGCCAAGCGAATGGAGCAGCAGCCACAGCCGCAGCCACAGCCACAGCAAGAGCCAATGAGCCATGCCAACTGCATACGTTAAATTATTACGCTAAATTGGCCAAGACGCTGGCAACACAACGTTATACGGTATCTTGCATTGACTGCGATTGGCAGCGGCTATTCGCGGTTAAGGCAGCACGCACTTAATGCAAATTGAATTGTAGCAATTTGAAGGTCATACGCCCTTGCCCAAAATATGCAAATTGCTGCTGAGCCCAGCGCATTGTGGGCATGTGAAAAATGCTTTTCTTCCGCCTAGAGCGTGGCTAAGCGCTCGCTAGCTGCCAGCCACGTTCATGACAATGAACTCTCTGCACAGAGAGCTCCCAACGAACGTGGCCAATTAGTTATAATGCTGCTTCGTGATATCACAACATCTGGCAACTCACTCTCGAAGTACACACACACACACAGAGAGAAACTCAAGTCAGAGAACAGAACCCCAGACCAGAGACCTTAGAGTTCCAACAGCAGACCCCTCAGATGTAGCTGTAGCTGAAGCTAGAGCCAATAAGGAAAAACTCGACGCTCGCCAAGGAAATTACTCAAGTCTGCAAAGTATGTAGCAACAAACAACAACAATAAGAATACTTTGCAATACGGATAGAACAACGACAACAACAACAACAGCAGCAACAAAGACAACAACAACAAAAGTGAACAATGACAATCTGCACGTAGCAATCAGTCAACGTGCGGCAGTTGGTTTAACTTTAACTTGTTGCCAGCGATAGTACGTGCGAGCGAGAGGCAAACACAGCGAAAGCGAATGAGAGAGGGAGAGGGCAAGAGAGAGAGAGAAAGGGAGCTATGGAGAGTGAGTGTGGAAGGCGGTTAGATCCGAGAACTTCCCGTAAACGACAACTGCAAAATGCAAAACGTGGAAAAACTTTAGCGGTTAGCTGACTGTCAATGGAGATGAGCAATAATGCGATGCGAGAATATTTCAGTTAACTTAAATGGTAAATGAAAAGGCATATTATATGAGTGTATTCAATTTTAAATTGTTGAGCGGAAATTTGAATAAGAATATTATATTTTATTAAACAATTCAAAAGAATTTACTTCATGATTTTCATGAAAAATTAGCAAAAAATCGAAATACAAATGAAAATGTATTACAAAATATATTAATTTATATTAGCAATGTAGAAATTTAGAAATTATGCTCAGATATAGGTTAGCAAATTTATTAAAAATCATGGAATTATGAAAAGGATTTTAGAAGGTTTCCCAGTGAGATATTTATAAATAAATACATATAGGAGAAGAATTTAAAATGATTTAAAGACATTTCTATAAATTTAATGAGTATCAGTGTATTTATATATAAATTCATAAATAATAAATAAATAAATAAATTAATAATAAAATAATAATAATCAAAAGAGATAACAATTAAAAATTAAATAATATAAATAGAATTAAAAGCATATTTATAAAAGTGTTAATACGGGAAAGATTTCAATATATATATATATATATATATATATATATATATATATATATATATATATATATATATATATATATATATATATATATATATATATACTCTAGCTCTACATGCAGCAAAATGATTTTAGTGCTTACACATTCAAGTGACAGTCACTGTCGCTGTCATCAGTCACTGTCATCTCTAGCGTGCTGTGACTTCAACGCCCACACATGCAAACGCGGATGCACCAATACAAATACGCTGCGAAACACGCACATGAAGGAAGGGCAGCGCCGCTGAGCCTGGTCATACATATTTGCACTTAATTAGCCGCTTATTTTGCTATTGTTTTTGCTTTCGTTGTTGTTGTTGTTGTTGTTGTTAGTGACGGGAATAGACAGCTGAGCAAGTGGCAGCAGATGCAGCAACAAAATGGCATATTTTGTGCAAGCGAGCATAATTCATAAATGTAAAGCGAGCTGACAGACATTTTAGCACTGCCAGAATCTGCGCTCAGTGCGCAGTTAGTAACCAGAAATCTTATTTGAGTTGAGCTCCAAATGAAGTCAGGCAGCAGCAGCAACAGCAGCATTGGCCGTGCTCCAAGAATTAAGCCAAATTTGCCGCTTCAGCTGGCGGCAAAACAGCAGCAGCAGCAGCAGCAACAACAGCCGTAGTTGAAAACTAGTTTGCAAATGTGCATGCAAACACACACACACACATGCATACACACTCACATACATAGACACGTTTATACACATGTATTTTCATTTTCTGACACATAATTCCAGATTCACAGCTCGTGCTCCGCCAGAGCAGCCAGGCAGCAGAAACAAGCGAGCTTAATTGCAGTATTTGTTCTAAGTTAATTAGAAAACCAAGACTGTGAAGCAGCAGAGGCAGGTCGGGGCTCGGGGCGCTGCTTGGTCTAAAGAAAAGCTAAAGAAAAGCCAACACTCAGATAGATGGCGCATGTGTGTAACTGCTGCATTTAACACTGTCAAGAGTTCACCACTCGCAGTCGCAGTCGCAGTCGCATTCGCAGTCACAGCAGCAGCCACAGCCGCAGCAATCGCAGTCCCAGTGTCCAGTTCAGCAATTCCAGAGTCTACTTTTTTTTTTATCTCAGTCTCAGTTATTTTTGTTCGGTTTTTATGTCATTAACATACTTTACTGTGTATACCCTATGTGTGTGTGTGTGTATATGTTACTTTGGCCTGCAAGCTGTTGAAAATATAATAATCATAATTTATAAGCATGTCTGCAAAAGCGGGCAGCGGCAGCATTCTCATGCCGGCTCTGATTTAGGCTTGCCAAGGCGCTCACTGCTGCTGATTGGCTCACATTTGTTTGGCTTTGCATTTTAAGTGATATTTATATGAGTATGAGTACGCAAATACCTCTATATATAAGTTGACTCTAATGATAAGCTCGTGCTCAGTCCAAAAAATGCACAGCTCAAGGCGTGCTCAAACAAAAGACTTAGGCGACAAACTTGATGAAGTAGTTGTTTGATTAGGACAAGTTAGTTGCTCACAATTATGCATTAATAATGCAATTAGAAGTGAAATTTATTACTGCAATCCATTGATCTAGCTACGGCCACTTTTGTATAGATAAATGGAAGTAAGACTGCTTTGTAGAACATTGCTCAGATGTGATTTCAAAGTTTCATTGACATCTTGAAAGAATTTAAATATATTTAAATTAAAATTTAATTTTGATATATTTAAATTTAAAATATATAGTTTATTAAATGCAGTGGCTGAGCTCCAATTATTTGAAGCTCTATCGCTACATCTTTACATATTTCCTTTCTATTGAATAATTCTTATAGATCAATTTAGATTTCTATCAGAGTTTGCCTTACAATTCAGTTTGCTGCTTTAAAGCACACACACTTCTAACATATTTCAAGTTCTCATAAAGCAATAAAACTACTTCTATTCGCTTATCAAAATATCTTTTCCAAAGCACGTAATAAACGAAAAATGATCAGAGATTGTATTTTGAAATATTTGTTGACTGAACCAAAAATAATAAAGTTATATAAACACAGTCGAAGATCTGGAGTCGGTCAGCGTGATTGGAATGATAGAGTTGAAAGCGTCTTACGAATCGATGTGCTGTTAATGACCTTGTCGCACAAAAACTGTAATAAGCCAAAACTATGTTTGAATTCCTATGAAAAACGCTTTGGGTTTTGCTCAATGCGATAAACGAGCCACAATCAACAGCACGAAGACTTTCTCTATGGCTTGAGGGTGTTATAATATTATGTTGGCCCATTGACACGAAAGGTTTTAGCTCCATTCGCGCACAGATTTGACATCATTAAGCTCATAAATTGCTGTTTACAGCTGGCGCCTTACCGAGAGCCAACAGACGGCAGACGAGAGTCGAGAGTGTGAAATATGGCAGAGTAATTTGGTATTTGGGTTGTTGGACAGTCGGGTCAGCGGTTAGGGCCGCAATCTGTGCCCAATGCGAAAATTGTGACATTCATTTGAAATCATCTCTATATATGTGATTTACCATTAAGTTTTAGATCTAAGCTACCTTGCACTCAATTTGTCTATATCTATATATCTATATATTCATATATTTTTTTTATCATATCATTTTTGTCAACTCATCAAAACATCATCATCGCCAACACACTATCACGCTCATCATCATCATCATCTAAACACATAAAAAATTTCATTGCAACGGCGACAACTAAAAAAAAAAATTATTAAATCGTCTCCTTCATCGAATTGTCAACATCATGCATTCAAAATTCTTGTCACGCTCACGACTCTCACGCACGCTCGCTCACACACATACACACATACAACATACATTACATAATCATTCAATGTTGTTTTTGTAATTTGTATTATTTTATTCATCAATCATTTTGAATGTTTCTCTCATTTTTGGTTATGTTTCCGGTATTTTACCTTATTGAAATTTAATTAAATTTACATTTATTGTTAAAAAAAATATCTACATATATTTATATATATACATATTCGAATCTTTGTTTATATGTGTGACACAACAAAATAATTACTGTAAATATGTTTATTCCATATACTTATGTATTTATGCATATGTCTCTCTGTGTGTGTGTCTGTGTTACGGCTGGGCTTAAAATTTGGTTTGGTATGGAAAATCACTATCGATAAACTGCACACACGCACACGCAAACGTATACACACACATGCAAACACACACACACACACACTCATACTTACGGCAATATGAAACAAAACCCTTGCACACGAACTATGGGTTCCGGGCCAGCAGATCGAGTCGCTTTGGTCACCGCCGCACCGCCGAGCTATACACGTATGTATCACTATTTTCCAGCACATTTGAGCGCGCACCCGTTCTGCTATTACCCACCCGCACCACCACCACCACCACCGCCTGCACCGCCCACACAGCTGGCCACACCGTTGACCCTCAAACAGCTGGGTAACTCGCTTACCTCCATGACACAGGCGGCGCAATTGGCCAAAACGCTCCGCTATGCGCCAGGTAATAACAATTACGTTGTTAATACTAGTTTTTTTTTTTTTTAGCTAACGATTTTTATTTATAGATTATTTACAGCAAGTTTTGTATTGTTCATTATTGTAGACAAAATGAATATGACAAAAGAGATTGAATATCTTTTGTATATAAAATTTTCGATTATATTAAAGTATTACCAACAAGCCGCTTACAAGTTAAGTTTCTATTTAGAATTCTTTTAATTCGTATATCTTTGATCTTTTTGAGCTCTATATATATATATCTATACCCGCCGTTACGTAATGTTGTATAAAGACAGCGAACTCTTTTCATATAAATTTATCAATTCTTTTATGTAATTGATAAAAAAATCGATTTTCTTTAAGCATAATTTTATATAACTAGACAAAATACGGTAAAGCAGAAGAATCTTTTTAGAGACTGTTGTCTAGCTGCATTCCAGCGCGCCCTGGGACTGTGTTGAGAAGCTCATTATTAATGTATCTAGACTGTGGCAGCATTTTATATTAATTACAATAAATTTAAATATTAAACAATATATATAGATGAGCTTCAAGCTTCTAACAAACTGAAACTAAGAAGCTTAAAAAGCGACTCATTTAATTGAATATAAAGCACTCAGAGCAGTTTCTTTGCTGTCAACTCTCTGATTCTATGCTTAAATTACGAAATATATTTTGCTTTATTCCTTTAGAAATTATCTTTTCATTTATGTATAGTTTGAATTGAGCTTAAGATTAAATTTTTATGCTATAGATACATACTTGTACATTATTATTATTATTAATTCTGTTATCATTATATTTTGAACATAGACTTCATATTAAACCAATTTCATAGTTTAAAGAGTCCAAACATAGCTCGGTTTAGAGACAAGTTTGTCATAAATTTTTTTGCTGCAACTACTCAATTTTTTATTGACGTGCCTGGTATATACAAATAGCACATACATACATATATTTATGGGTATATATGAACTCCCAGACATTACACTTGATAACAATATAAAAATAAAGTAATTAAAAAAAAAAAAACTACACATTCCAACATAATTATATACTAGTTTAAGTTCAACCAACAGTTAATTGATATCAATTAATCTCAAACCAACCCCAATGCATTATGTAATACATATATATATATATATATATATATATATATATATATATATATATATATATATATATATATATTTATGGTTATTACATTCAATTATCTAATTCATTATCTTAATCCATATCTGTCTCTCTCTCTCACTCTCTCTCTCTCTCTCTCTCTCCCTTTGCATCGTCAGGCATGTTTATACGACCCGACGAAACGAATCTCTATACGACGCTGGAGCCGACTTTGAGCAGCAATCCGAATGTTTATTTTCAGCGCAGCGGCGCTGTCCATCCGGGAATATTGTACTGACTGGAGGAGCAAAGGAGGATGGAAGAGAATCCCTGGAGCTATCGAGAGCACTGGAACTGAGTATTTTTTCTTAATATTAAGCTGCAGCACATAGCGCTCCCCACACACACACACACACACACACACACACACACATCACATAAAAACATACAAAAACAACCCTAATACGGCTCCCAAGGAGCAGCAATAAGGTATAATAAATGGAATAATTAGTTTAATACATTTGTCATAACTGCTAAGCTTTTAGTATAAGTATAATGGAACACGATCTATGAAAATATATAAATATGTATGCTTAGAGTCGATATATGATGATATATATATTAGCCCAACTAAGTAACAAACACACACACACACACAAACACACACATACATTCAACAATGAGATTTTGGTAAATTTGTAGTCTAAGATTAAGCGACGATACGAGCTCGAAATGGATTTGCAATTTGTAGTCCTTGACAACTATAAATACATATGTATACACCAATATATATAAATATCTATATTTGTATATCATAATATAAAAGACAATTTTCACCATTTATACAGGCCATATTTATATGTATTTACGTTGATCTAATCATATTGACTAAAGCGATTCTCACTTAGTCTGCAATAATGGTGAAAAGTTGGCATCTTGTAGATATCGTTTGCAGCACAGAACATTATTGATTTTCCTTAATTAAAATTGTAATAACAATAAATAAAATAATAACTAATTTAAATAGAATTAAATATTTTTTTTGTCATCTTAGTATTCAAACGATATCTTAAATGCGAGCAAAATAATAAAATTGATATTTTTATGCGAGAACTTAATCAAGTTTAACTGATCTTAAAGATGATCGATCGAGGCACAAATATCGAAGGCAAATAACTTTTCAATTAGACTAAAAGTGTAAGGCGATTTATAGATATTCTGATACAATTATTTGAGAGATGTATGCCTCTTCTATAAGCAATTAGGCCCGAATAATGGCCAACATCAAGAAAAACATTTGTTTAGCCAAGTAAACGATCGTTTAAGCCAACACGAAAATGTTATGTACATAATGCCCGCAGGCACACACACACACACACACACGCACACACACATATACACACGATGAGCAAATACTCTCAATAAAACCCGATAAAAAAACAAAAAACAACATAATAGCAACAAGTGTAGAAGAAGAAGAAGCAGACAACACTCACACACACTCAATTACGAGCTGTTGTGCCATACAACAATTACAATTACAATCACAATTACAATTACAATTAAGTATAATTGCAAATTATTGGCATTGCAGCGCCTATTAACGCCTTCAGCTGGCCAGGGGATGTAAGTTGGTATCGACTATATCTATATATATATATATATATATATATATATATAGATGGGGTGTATATTATTGGATGCCTATGCGGCATGTTTCACATAATTTCTTAACGCTTGCGATTGGGTGCCAGTTGGTAAACGTTAATGTTAAGCTATTATCGCCAGGCTCTAAGTGTAAGTGCCTTATAGCAATTCCATTACACGACCAACGCCTATCACTTGACCTTATATGGCAGCACACACATACGAATGCCGAGGGCGTGTTTGAAGCGGCATGAAGTGAACCTCTCTGGCTTGTAGCCTCGCATTAATTAAGTGCAACAATGCAGCAGCAACAACAGCTGGAGAGAGATCCCATTGCTGCCTGAAGATGGACGCTGAGACGTACTACGTCCTCGAATAGTTACTAGAGCCGCATCCACAACACGTCGTTCGTATTAATGACATTTCTCACGAACATTTTGCCAGAGCTACCGACAACACGGCCAAGACAGAACGACGGAGCAACAGAGCAACAGAGCGGCAGAGCGACAGAGTGTCATGTGTCCAGTCTCCAAGGCATGTCAGTGTCTACAGTCTCTCGGTCTCTTAGACTCTCGATCTTTGCCTGGCACTGGACTCGCTTCAATTAGGCGCGCCTTCAAATCACAAGTCAATCAAAGTTGTTAGATTTGCCGTCCTTTTTGCCTAGCTCCTAGCTGCGACTACGACTCCAACTACGACTCACAGTCAGAAGCAGAGTCAGAGGCAGAGTCAGACTGACCCTCTTGGTTCTGCTCCTAGGTCTGATATATTCCAGTCACTGCCTGGCTGGCTGAATGGTTGACATCTGTGACATGGCACAGCGGCGGCATCAATTACAACATCTATGACAGCACAGCGTGAAATGTTTGTACATGTCTCGGCGGCGCTTCCGATGGGACCAATTAGCCCTAAGTAGGCATTTCAATGGACTCTGCAATTAGCCAAAATCGAAGCCAACAATTTCATTTCATCATGCCCATCATCATTATCAGCATCGCTCATCGCCCAGCCAGCCAGCCACCCTTTCATCCATCCTTCCATTCCGTCACCCAGCAATATGCAGCCCCAATTCGATGCGATGCTATCAATGCCTTTCCTTTACCTAGGGCGTGCCAAGATTCACGTGCAAATGGCATTTGGTAACGCTTTATGGCCTAATGTAGCAACACGACTCGCCTCAAATGCTGTTACAGATCTCAGCAGCGCGAGTCTATCAGAGATGCGCAGTAGCAGCTGCGATTGATCTAGGAAATAATTTTTATTAATCGTTTATAAAATATTTATATTCAATATTGAATTTTTAATAAGCTTCTATATGCTAGGTGTATATAAAATGATGCAGAGTCAATAATCTAATGAATACTGATCTAATATTAAGTTTTACTGAGATTTAATACACTACATTTTTCAATTACGTTATTGAGGTAGAAAATTATTTAATAAATATATTAACTAATCATTATAAATATAAATTGCGACAATTTAGTTAAATTGAGCCTAGTCAAAAGAACCATCCAGTAGAGGTTTAATAATTTAGTTATAGATTTTCATGAATTTTTATAGCTAATTTTTTAATTTGTTTATTTTTGATTATTTGTCCTCCTTTCAAAAATATTTATTCTTCGCCTGAGGTAATTTTAAAAACATATCAAGAATTTAATATCTATATCCATAATATCTTAACCTTTATTTTATTTTATTTTATTTTTATTTATTTTGCCATCCTTTAAAAAATATTTATTCTTCGCCTGAGGTAACTTTTAAACATTTCAAGAATTTAATATCTATACTTATAATATCTTAACCTTTATTTTATTTTTATTTATTTTGCCATCCTTTAAAAAATATTTATTCTTCGCCTGAGGTAACTTTAAAAGATTTCAACCAGCCAGAACCCGAGGCGCTATAGCTTCATCTTAGTCCAGTCGGCAGGTCATATATATTAATTAGAAAAGTTTTTGTAGCCGTTGAGCTTCGACTACTCAAACGTCCAGTGGGAACTCCTGCAATGACCTCACTTGAAAAGCAATAACAATTCTCGTAAAATACGCTTTTAAGCATTCCCAGGTATTTGCCAACGGTTCTTCCTCCGTAATATGTTTTTTTTTTTTTTTTTTGTTTCGTTTATCGATGTGGCTCGACTTTGGCTTAGTTGAATGATCTTTGAACACCTTAAAGTTGAGTGCGGCTGCTTTATTACCTGTTGGGTCCTAGTTATTTCGCACGTGTTTTCATTGTTTGTTGTAATTGGCTTTAGCATCAGTTAAAGTCAGTTTATGATGCAGTATCTACTGTTAGAGTTTCACACAAGACGCCGCTCATCTCCGACTGCGACTCCAACTTCAACTCAATGCCAGACGCCAAAGCCGCCCGAGGAATTGTAGTCTGCGCTGCTGTCTAGGCTTTTCGTCTTGGATTTTCTTTTTTATTTATTTATTTTCTTTCTTCATTATTTTTTGGGCACCTTTATAATAATGTGCCGTTTGCTGTTGCGGGCACGTTGCCAAATGAAATTACTTAGCCCAGGCGTAGCATTAACCGTAATATTATCCTTGAATGAATGAAGCGCACTCAAGTTCCTATTACTACTATTATTGCGGTGCAAATGTTATGGCCGTGTTATATATAAGTTGCGGCGAATGTCCATAACACGGTTATGGGCCCCAAGGGCAGCGTCACGTTGCTGATTTGATGGGCTTGCTGAGACCGATGCAGATGCAGATGGAGATGGCGATGGCGATGGAGATAGCTGAGATATAGAGTTAAGGCTGCTCTCGCGATCGGCTGTTGATAAGCTGGGCAGAACTGGTAATGCGTGCATTGACCGCAGCCCTCGAGCTGAGGCTGGAACTGGAGCTGGAGCTGGAGCTGAAGCTGACGTAAGTTGAAATTAAATTTGAGGTAAGGCACAAGCATATCGGACCGTTTGGCTGGGCAGCGAGTACAGTTAACCTCGTTTAAGTGCGCCACGCACATGGCCGACAGGAATAGGGACTGGGGCAGGAGGCTGGGGGCAGGGGGCAGGGGACTGGGGACTGGGCGTGCCAGTGTAAGTCCAATTAACAGTACCCAGAGAGCGACGTCGCTCTAACTACGTGTCGTGCCTGTCGCATCCCATCCTGAAGGAAGTCACAGTTGACTTGGACGGCATTTGTCGCATGCTCCTGCTTATAGCATAACTGGTTCTGGCGACCGACAGACCGACCAAGAGCAGCCAGTCAGCCAGTCAGTCAGCCAGCCAGCCAGCCAGCCGGCCAACTAAGCCAACTAACCAGCCACTCAACTAACCCAAGCAATGCAAGCAACACCTAAGCTTAGAACCGGCAAGCCGGCATATACAAGTTTATAGCGGATGCGTAAACGCATTTGGCTCAAATGCCGTTAGGGCCTTTGACTAAATTGCATGGCCGTGGACAGGGCAGCGTCGCCTTCGGCAGGGGCTCATACGATGACGGCGACTGCAGCAGCGGCATTTGCATGCACAGCCAGAGCCAGAGCCAGAGACATGTGGCGGGCAGCGCATTTCAAGTAACGAGATTTGCCATTGAGTTGGCATCTTGAGCAATGTTAATGCATTACGAGCAAGCGCAAACAACCGCCCAGATCGCCAGCCACATTTGACGTAATCAACACAATGGCCCAAAATGTTTGGGTCATTGAATTCTTGGCTCACAGTATCTTTGCATCTTAACGGTTTTCTTTTAGTGGTGCGAGATCAATGTACCTGCCTCTGCTGCTGCCGCTGCCTCTGCTTCTGCTGTCGCTACAGTGGTTGAGCGTACGCTAGAGTATCATTCAGCTGCTCTCATGCCCTTTTATGTACGAGCCCCATTGATTAAATAATCCCAGCAAAGTGACGAGAATAAATGTGCTGGCAATGCTCAACTAGCTGAAACTCAAATACGCTTACCGCATGGCAAGCATAAAACAAATGCAAATAATGAGGCTAACTTCCGGATAAATGTAAGAGTAAGAGGCGCCTAGATTTGTCGTTTCCATATGATAAATATCAAGTTATAGAAAAGTTGCTTAATGAGTCTAAAAATACTTGAAATGTAAATAATCTTATTTAATTAATAATATATGAATGTAAATATAATGTGAGATTATATATATATATTTTTTATTTTATTTTTTTTTTCTAATATATATATACATAACAAAATATCTTTCTGATTTCTGATTTCTGGTTTACTATCTGCTGTCTTCAGTAAGTTGCATTAAAAAAGTCTTAGATTTAAAAAAATTAGAACTTGTTAATTATTTTTAATTAATTAAATATTTACATATTTAATGTAGGCTAACTCATAATACATTGAATAAATAAATAAAAATAAAATATAATAATGAGATAAAAAAATAAAAATAAACAACTAATACAAATAATGTTTCAGGGGATATTCAATATATTTTTAGTCAAAATTAGATCTGTAGGATGTGAAGAA
The DNA here is from genome assembly GCA_035047405.1 of Drosophila stalkeri. Lineage (NCBI taxonomy): Eukaryota > Metazoa > Arthropoda > Insecta > Diptera > Drosophilidae > Drosophila > Drosophila stalkeri. Next base: position 5,472,384 of record JAWNPR010000149.1, on the reverse strand, counting down.
ACTGAACCTGACAATGGCAAATATTTATATAACTATATTTATTTAATAATAATACAAACAATATCTGATACATATATTTGAATTGAATAATTGAAATAATTGATTATTCAGTTTAATATAATAGAAAGCATCATAACCAAATACACAAAGCTAAACATTGTTATCTGATGTCAAATATTCAAGATGATATAAATACATGTATTATATCTGAGCAACAGAAGCGAATAATTTATGGAAATTTTTTAATTTATGGAAATTTATTTTCATTCATTAAATTTAATATATTTAAAAGCAGCATCAAGAAAACAGGCTCGGCTATAAATATAGAGAGAAATGTTTTTATAAATATACAATGTCAGAGCAACAAATAAATGTTGTAAAAAACATTTTAAATTACTCATAGAAATATATTTCTTTAATTACATTTAATATATTTAAAATCATCATCATGTATATACAAATACTAGTAAATAAAATTTTAAATTATTTACAGAAATAAAATTTATTTATTCATTTAATTTAATATATTTAAAATCATAATCAAAGCTAAACACAGATGCCTGATGCTCAGCATTGAAGGTAGAGCATTACGCAATAGTAAACGATGCTAGAGAATACGTAATTATTTTTTATGATCTCCAGTGAAATGGCTACCGACTCATCTCTCGTCTCTCATCTCTCTACACAACGCTCGTAACTTATCTCCATGCCATTAGTTTTGGATGCCCCTCGTGTAGTTGAACTCGAAATGCTTCGAGTCGTATGGGTTGTATTGAATTGGGCCAAATTGTTTCAGCAGCGCTAAGAAGATTGAAATGTGTTTGTTTTTTCTTCACTTTTTTTTTACGTGTGTTGATTTTTTGTTTACAGCCCGAAGCGAGGAAATGCAAGTTCATCAAGCTGTTACTTGATTGAGTTGTTGAGAGGAATGCGGGAGAAGAGTGAGCGAGAGTAGGAGTGGAAGAGGGAGTGGGAGGAGACCCCAGATAGGAGACTATTTAATTGTAATTTATGTCTGAAGAGGAAAGTGTTGGCTTATAATCTGTAATTATTTACTAATGGATGGATAAATAAAAGGCCATGGATTACAACCTTCTCCTCTCATAGGCTCAATGATATTGCAATTAAATGGCCTGCGTCTGAGACGTCACTGAATCGTTTGTTCTATTTAAAGCTTCAATCACGACTTTCTGTGGCATCTGCTAATCCAAATCATCTTTTTCTAGAGATGTTCTATTCAGGTTTGCCAGTTGCCGCCTGCCGAGCTGCCAACCATTGTATGCAAAAGCCTCAAAACGTGCGCTAAATATAAAATTTAATATTGCAACCATACACATACTATATGTGTTATGCTCTCTCTCTCTCTCTCTCTGTCTCTCTCTCTCGCTCTTGTTCTCGCTCTCGAGTAGTTTAAGCCAAATGAAGATGATCTCAGCTGCTGCCGGCCTGGTCTGATCTGTTCAGTTCAGTTCTGTTCTGTTCTGTTGCCTTCCTGTGGCCTAATGGGCGCGTTTAGCTAAAAGCTCAAAAGTTCAAGTGCCTTTGGTTTGGGGTTATTTGCAGATTTTTTTACGACTATTTTGTATCTTAAAGATACAAGTTTATTTATGGGCAGCGCCAAGTTCACGATCCTTCGAGCCGTAAAGTGCAAAAAGTGCATAAAATGCAACGAATGACATTGCAACACCCGGCACAAGAAGTCGCATCAGCGTCACAAACCGAATCACAGAATCTGCCACTAAAGATGCTGTTTACACACACACACCCTGACTCTCTGTATGTGTGTGTGTGTGTGTGTGTGTGTAAGTTGAATTTAATGTAGTTTGCTTGCTAAATGCAAACGCACAGCAGCCAGCACAGAGCCAGCGTGGCCACCGTCGCAGCTGAATGCTAAAAGGGTTTTGGCTTGGATTCGTTTATTTTATTTATTTAGTTTTTTTTCTCGTTCTGTGCTTTTTTTTATTTTTTTGATGCGCCTCATTAGGAGTGGCTGGAAACCAGTTTTCAGGGGCACAGATCCCAGACAATTGACAATTTAAACGAATTTCTTTCAAACACAGCTCTGACATGGCCCAGGCACATATGACGAATAGTCAGTCGCTGCCAGCCCGCCGCCTGGGGCCGAAGTTTACGCATGAAAAATGCAGCTCAAGCCATTTGGCCACCAGAGCGAAGGAGACGCTAGCCGAGCAGGTGGCAGGATGCGGCAGGAGGTGGCAAGCAGGAGGCGAACAGCCAGCAGCCAGCAGCCAAAGCAGACAACCGCCTGTATGAAGTGTCATTCATCTGCCCATAAACGCATTATTCAATATATACTTGAGCTAGCTTGGGGTAGAAGCTGCATCAGCATCAGCACCAGCATCAGCATCAGCTCGAGCATCAGCCTTAGCCTCAGCTTCAGCTTCGACCACAAGAGATGGAGGACTGCCGCAGCTAGACAGACGACTGATCGGCAGACGAACAACAACGACGATGTCTGACTAAATGCCTCATACTGCGCTGAGGTCTTGTGGGGCTGTTGCTGCTGCCGTTCCTATCCGTCTGTCAGTGTGTCTGTCCGTTTGTCCATTTGTCTGTTTGTTCGTTTGTCTGCATAGTTTCAAGGTTAACAAGTTGCATTTGCAATTTGGAACTGCAGCCAGACGACCGACGACCGACGACCGGCGACCGACGACCCTTCGACTGCTAGCCGCATCAATCGCTTTGGTGAGAATTAAATGTTTATGGCCTCAGTGTTTGCCCAGAACCAATTTAATGAGCGACCCGCACCGATCCCACAATCCCAACCGACCGCAGTGGACATGTACAGCAAAAAGCACTCTGCGTCGCGGCAATTGATACGTTTGATTGCAGACATCTTAGTGCTAAAATGTTGCTCAAATTAAAGCCTAAACACTCTCAAACAATGTTGTGCCATTTAACGACTAAGGACACGACTGAAATTGAGCCATGTTCGAATTCCTGCCAGCCATTCAGCTCTCTAAGCACCTCATTAAAAAAAAACGTTTGTCCTTTGCTAAGCTCGTTGATTAAACGAACTTTAACTTATGTTCTTTAAAATTAGAGAGAGAGAGAGAGAGAGAGAGAGAGAGAGAGAGAGAGAGACAGAGAGAGAGAGAGAGCGAGATAGAGAGAGAGAGAGAGTCTCTCTAATACTAAAAATAAGAAGATAAATAGAAAGATGAAAAGAATTCAAATATATAAGACAGAGAGCAAGGAAAGGGAAAATGAGAAAGATGAAAAATATTGAAAGATAAATGAAAGGAAATTGGGAAATAAAGAAATAAGAGAAAGAAAATATAAAGAGAATTGGAAAAAAGAGAGACCACGAAGAAAGTGAGAGAGAGAGAAAGAGTAATGGGAAGAAAGAGAGACAGAAAAAAGGAGAGAGAGAAAGAAAGAGAAAGAAAAATTCAGAAAGATAAAAGAAATAGTGAAAGATATAGAATGAGTTTGTTTAAAAATAGGTCATAGAAGGTATGGAAATCATGTTAGGGAGTGAGCGACAGACTTTATGAGGAATCGATGAATAGAAGAAAATTAATAGAATATTATAGAAAATATGAGATAAATATAGTTAGAGAAATGGAGAGATAGCCAGCAACAAATAGAGAGGTATATGTTAAACTTGTGATAGAGTAAGAATAACTTTGTTATATTATTCTTATATGTATTATACTGATCTTTATAGTTTTTCATTTCAGCATTTTATCGAATTCTGATATTTCTGGATAAGACTCGCATTTTGATTCAGTGGAGAATTATACAAATTATGATATTGCCTAGGCGACACTGGTGATGTCAGAGAAGTGCGAGGGCCCGCTGTGGCAAAGGACAGTAACGAGCGGCCGGCAATAATGCGACGCTGATCTATTATTCACCAGATTGTAAAAATGTAAAAATCACGCTTTCGTGTTGTGTATAAATTGAATGCAATTTATAAATGTCCAGGCATTGAATTAAATCCCAGGCCGCCACATGGCCACGATGTTCGGCCGGGCGTCTCTCAGCAGTTGGTGATTTTTCAAAATAAACAACCTTGAGCTGCAGCAGAGAACAATTGCCAGCGCAGCAGCAGCAGCAGAAGGCACAATAGACAACAACAGCAATGGCAACAACAACAACAGCAGAAATGGATCCGCGGTTCCCCTTAAAGGCACTGGGAACGATGAAAAATTGCGCCAATTGAATTTGGCCAACGATTGTGCCCTGCCAGAAAGACGGAAGGGCGACGTTTGGGTGCAAATCTACTGGGCGGTCGCTTACTTTTCAACGCATTTATCAATACCCAAGTGGCCGAGTACCTTGGCCAGAACCTTAGCCACGACCACTACCACTGCCAATGCCAATACGAAGACGAATACGAATACCAATAGCCGAGGTCCAGGCGTTGACAATACCAGGTTTTCATATATATGAAACGATGCCGCCGCATAAAATGTGAGCAAGCCAAATCTGAATAATCGACTGGGCCAGACATAAACCTACGCTGTGCCTCTCTATTATCATAGCTAAAGCAGGGAAGTATCTAAATATGTATCTAAATATATATAAAATAAAATATATAAATAAAAAAAAATACAAATAAAATTGCTCAGAAATAAATTAAAATTTTTAATATATATGTAAAGCGTAACAAAAAAAAATATTTAAAAATGAAATTTATTTCTGAGCAATTTTTGCTTATCAAAATTATTTAAAAAGCTTGGTTTTTCTATTTTCCAATACTTTTGTAATTACAATTAATTTAAAATATAATAGATATATAGATACTAAATAATAAACCTTTAAAGTAATTTAATAACGTTGCTGCTTAGAACATAAATTCTGTCAAATAAAAAAAATTGCAGTTTTCTACTGAATATATAGATTTATATAATTTAATATATTTGCGACATTGATTATAATAAATATATGTAATTTATAAAAAAAAATATATATATTGTGAATTTAATATATATAAACATAATTTATAATATATTCGAGATATTTCAAGAAAAATATTCAACTAACAAATCGATAAAGAATAGTATTCCATTTAATGTAGACAAATTTGGTGTAGACTGAACTCAAAACTGTGGGACTAGTTAGCCTTGTTAGCATAAGGTGGGCTATTCAATAAATGTTTAATGAAACGTTTGAAAAATTGCACATTTGAAATGAGATGATTAACAAACATAAGAAGTTGCTTTTGCAAAGACAACAACACAAAAAACAACAAAACATAAAGAACACAAAATAAGTACATTAAATAATAGGAAAAAAATTGAAGCTAACTTAACAACTACTATTTAAGCTAAATGACTAAGTGACTAATGGATATGGCTGATGTTGTGTGACTCAAGCCTTTTCGGCCACGGCGCGCAGCTCCTCCATCAGGGATGGCATCGTCTCTTGCCGTGCCTTGTTTGACTCCAGACCGGCCAGCAGCTTGTTGAGATTTAGCATGTCCTCACGGCAAGCGGCCAAGCCCTTGCTTAGTTGGCACAAATTTGGCTGACTCCGTTGACTACGTTCAATTAGGTCTAATATATAACTATTGCGTGGGCGACCCGTCTCCTGTGCAGTTTGCTGAATGAGCTGAAAATAAAATACAGTTTAATTCAGTTCATTGTTCGGAATAGATGACTATATGCAGTGCTCACCTTCTTATAGTCATCTATCAGATTGGCCACTTCATGAGCCGGCTCCAATGGCGTGGAGTCTGTTGACGACTTTCCCAAATCAGCAGACTCCAATCGAGCTTTTTCTAAGGCCAAGCTTTCCTCTAGAAACTAAAGAAATAGAAATGATTAAACTCAGTTGCCCACTTCTGCTGTGCGTAGCCCACCTTGATTCTGCTCAGAGCTTCCTCATATTTGCCTCCAACTTTAGCTAGCTTCACTTTAAGCATAGGCAGTTCAGCTGCAGCTTTCGCTGCACGCAGCTCCTGCCGCAGCAATTTGATCAACTGTGGCCAGCTTTTGACATGCTGCAGCTTGCGTCCCGTTTCCATTTCCAGAACTTGCAGCAGGCTGCTGTGCTGCTTCCTGGGTGCACACTGACGCTCTTTCAGCAGCGCCTGCACATGTGCCTGTAATTGCTTCAGTTTCGCCGCATCGGCAGTTTGTGCCTGCCTGAGCTTTTGCAGCTCGTTGCTGTTTTGGCTCTCATGGGCTCGACTCAACAACTGCAATTGTTGCAGCTGTTCATTTTGTTGAGCAAACAGCTCATTGAGCTGCTGCAGCTCGTCGGATTTTTGCTGCAGATGCAGTTCCATTTGCTGCTCCATTTGCTGTGTGGCTTGCAGCGCTTCAAGCAGCTGCATCCAGTCGGCTTCCATTTCATTGGTATTCCTTATCTTATCATTCTGTTGTTGCAGCAGTTGCTGCAGCAACGCAACGGTTTGTTGCTTCTGTTTGCTGACTACTATCAGCTGCTGCTCCAGAGTCTCAATGCGCTGCTCTAGCACAGGTTCAATAGCCATCGTTTGGGTGCCAGCACTTATAAGCTGCTTATTCTGTGTTTGATTCAACTTCTCCTCCATTTGGGCCTTTGCGTCACTCAGCTGATTACATTGCTCCACATTAAATTGAAGTTGCTTTCGAAGATCATTGAGCTTCTCTTGCTTCTCATTATTTTGTAACTGCTGCTCTTCGAGTTGGCATTTTGCGTGCTCACATTTGGCGCTCGTCTCCGAGTGTTGCTTCTGGAGCTCCATTAGCTGCTGCTCCACAATGTGCAGTGCTTGCTGAGACTCTTTTAGCTGGGTAGCCATAGCTGCCTTCTCCGCTGTTAAATCCTTCAGTTGAACGTCTTTGAGAGCCTGTTCCAATTGCTGTGCCTCCAGCTTAAAGTTTAATTGCTCCAGCTGCCGTTGCTGCTCCTCATTCTGTGCCTCTAGCTTCGACATGAGCAACAGCTCCGACTGTAGCTCGAGCAGCGCGTGCTTCAGAGTAGCTATTTCGCTAGTCTTGGCAATGATCGCGCCATGGAATGCCATGCTATAGTTGTGCATGGCATCAATGGTGCACTCGCTGCTTAGCTTGTGTTCATAGTGCTGCTTCATGTCCAAAAACTCCCGCTCCTTCAGCGCAAGCAACTGTTCTTGTGTTTGCAGCGTCTCATTGAGCTCTGCAATCACCTGCCGCAACTGCTCACGCTCAGCTGTCACATGTTGAAGCGTAGTCGACTTCAGTTCTAGCTTATGAGCCAGTTCGCGCTGCTCGTCGATCAGCTGTTTGCACTGCCGCGTCATGTGTTTGTTTTCCAATTCAACACCTGCAAGCTGGCGCTGCAGTTCCAGCTGTTTGCTATCATGCTCAAGACTCAGACGCTCCATGTCGGCGAGCAGTTGTTTCTTTTGCTTGCGCAGCACTTCGGTGAGCTGTCGCTGATCCATTAGCCTTGCATGCTGCTGCTGTGCCTCAAATGATTCGAATACATTTTCGCTTGTGCCTTGCTGTTCTGTTGCAGAAGATAGTGGCGCTGTTGTCACAGCTGTCGCCAGTCCACATCTTTCTAATGCGGCGCATTTCTCTTGGAGGCGCTGGGATTCCTGTTGTAGTCTCTGATTTTCTATCATATACTTTCGTTCCTGAACATAGAGACGCTCTAGCGTTTCGAGACGATTGTGCTTTTGTGACTGTAGCTCCTGCTTATACCACCGCTCCGACTTGCTCAGACGTTCGACTTCACTGCGCGACTTGCGCAGCTCCTGCGAGACCATAAAAAATGAGGTCTGTGCTTCGTGAGGTGGTTCGTCCAGTTCCACCCGTTCCTGAGGCGATTGCCATGTTGTGGAATGATTTGTTGTATCATCTGCATCACTGCTGCAGCTAAAGAGGCCAGAGTCATCTGCCAGCGCTACGCCCCCCGAATTCTCAGAATCCATTGCGTTGGCCGAGACCTACAAATAAAAATAGTCAAGGTCAAGGCACTAGAAGGTTACTTTTGCTTACCTGCTTTTCACACTCGTTGCCGAAATGTTTTAAGAAATGGCGGAATTAATAATAGTTAGCACATAAATGGAAAATACACATTTTCCACGTTGTAAACAAAATTTACAATCTAATAAAATTTGCCATCGGCACAGCTGTTGAAGGTAAAGCAATGTGACCGTTCCTGGCTAAGAACAGAATATGTAAATAAAATAAATACTAGCTTGGCAATTACGTGCACCTTTGTATTAATAATAATAATTATTGATATATTTTATATATTTATTTAATAGTTTTGTAATGTATAATAATCTTTATCAGTATATATAAAAATATTAAATATATAACTTTACAGATCACTTCACTATTGTTAATATTTAATTGACAACCTCAATTTTGCTAACTAGTGTATGTTTTCACGGATTAGACTAGCTACGGACGGTCACACTGGCCGCAAAACCATCACAAATAAAATCTTAATAGAAATTTGCTAATTTGAAAAGCGAATCACACGATTGGCAATTCGCGTCCGAGTATCAATTCATAAATAGTTCAAATGTGCTCTTAGAACGCATTGAGCTGCTGGGCACAATGCAATTAATATGTGTAAATAGAGTCTAATTAGTGTAGTTGCAATTGCGTGTTACAAAACTCGCAAGTGGAAGGCAAAACCACAACAAAAACAAAAACAAGGACCCGAAGAAGAAGCATGTCGAACTCCAGCGAAGCAGGCAACAGCAATGCTGAGGCATTTGCCATCTACTACAAAGGCAAGGCGTTGCAGCTGAAATGGAAGGGCGTGCCACCGCTCACCCGCTCGCCTGCATTGCGTCTCTGCTGCATGAGCAGCAACAAAAGCGAAAATGAGAGCGAGAGTGGGCCGAAGGCTGGAGTCCAGTTTGATTCTGATTGGCTGCTGCTGCTGACGGCGGATCATTCGCTCTATTCGGCCACGCTTCTGGTTACGCATGGTGTGCACACTCTGGAGCTGTGCTTGCTACGAACGGATGTCGTCGACGTGGACTTTTGTCGCGGCAGCCGTCAGCTCTTTGTGGTGCTCGCCAATGGCAGCGTCCAGCGGCAGCTCATTGCAGGTAGCTATCGACCGAGTGCATGGCAAACGCTCAGCTTCGATCCTCTGGAGCTGCACGACGAGGGCGTATGCATGCGTCGTGTGTGCTGCTCGGAACAGGGCGTGGTCTTTGTCAGCGTACGAGGAGCAACATATGTGCTTGGGAGCTGTGGAGAGGTTTTTAACGCCGAGGAGCCGCGTCACATGCGTCTCTGCGAGGAGGGTAAACAACTGCTGGACCTCGTCGCTGGAGATGAGCACTTCGTAATGCTCCTGGCGCCGCATCAACAAGCCGACGACGTGCTGCAGCTGCAGCAAGAAACCCCACAAGAGGAGCAAGGTTCACTAAAATCGTTACACAGCGGCAGCTCGGAGCGGAGCTTTGCAGCCAACACGCGTCACCTGCTCCACCAAGGCTATGCGCTGCTTCATACTCAGCTCTTTACATTTGGCGCCTCTAACGGTGGCTTGCTAGGCACAGGAGATCACATACGTCGCGCCCATGTCGCTCGCCTCGAAAAGCTCGACGGCATGGGCGTCTGCAGCATAGCCGCCGGCAGGCAGCACAGCGTGGCGCGCACCCTGGACGGACGCCTCTATCACTGGGGCATCAACAATCGCGAGCAACTTGGCGAGGACTTAAGTTCTCCCATGGAAATATGCTTGGCCGAGCAGCTGACGCCGGAGCAGCACACAGCGCTGGAGGCAACTTGTGGCGACTATCGCACGCTAGTCCTGGATGCAGCGGGGCAGATCCAAACGCTGCCTCAATCCCAGTCCAGCACCTATGCGCAGACAGTGCTGCACCTGCAGCTGGGCGCTGCCTGGCCACGTCAGCTGCGCCTGCTGCACTGCGCCGGTGGATTCACGCTCCAGAATTGCCGCCAATTCCAACGCCAGTACCACTACTTTCTCAGTCACCTAGAGTCGCAGCTGCAGCTGCTGCTCAAGCAGCGCCAGGCCGTGCAAACGCTGATGATCTGGGAGCTTCCTGTGCTGGCGCCTCTATTGCTCAACTGGGAGCGCATCGTATGCCTCTTAGCAGCCACGTTGCACTCTCTCGAAGGGTTCTATCGCGCGGACTATGTGCAACCGGCGGATCTGCTGTACATATGTTATCATCGCGAGTACATCGAGCTGTTCGAGAGCTACACCAGAGCCTATTGCGATGTGCTGAGCGTGAACGGCTTTGGCGAGGCGGTGGCCGCCATTTGCTTGCCTCCATTGAGCAATCACAATCCACTGGCGGAGCTGGGCGAGGAGAGCTACTTGACCCGCCTGTTCCAGCAGCCGTTCGGCATCTACCAGCTGTTCATGCAGTTCATGGAGCTGCTCGTGAAGACCCAGCCCGAGTACGATGAGCATCGTGTGGCCTGGTCAGAGTTTGCGCGCAAGAGCTGCATCAGCCAGGAGCTGGCCGTCAATACCAAAGAGTTCTGGAGCAGCAAGGAGTGCACGCCGCGCATTGCACATCTGAGACAGCGCCAGCGACGCGTCATACTCACCTCCACTCTGGTGCCGCTCAAGCTGGCCCACACTGGCATCAGCATGTCCAACCACAGCTTCATACTCTTCTCCGACTTTCTCTGCCAGCTGGGTAGCAATACGCTCAACTCCTATCCATTGAACGCGCTGTGGCTCTGGCCAGAGGGCGAGCTGAACTTACGCATTGTAACGCCCGAGAAGAGCTTTGTTTTGACCACCAAAAAGGTGGAGTCGCGCAAGGTCTGGCTCGACCAGCTGCAGTCGAGCATTGTGGCTGCCTTGGGGCAACCGTTGGGTAGCTCCATGCCCAACTCGCGTTCCACCGCCTACGAATATAGTCGCGAGCATCCAAAGTTCTCCAGAGTCAAGGCCTGTGGCAACTGGCGCAAGGGCGTGCTCCATGGCAATTGCTACCTGGAGTATCCCGACGGCAGTGTCTATTGCGGCGAGGTAAACCGTGGCGTCATTGATGGTGAGTGATTCCACTTTTTAGTCAAATAAATAATTGTCTATAGAATAAGTTTTTTATTTTCAGGCTATGGAAAAATGGTGATTCCCTCGACTGGGGTTTACGTGGGTAACTTCAAGGGCGGCCGCTTCCACGGCTTCGGCATGTACGAGCTCAATGGGAGTGCGGCGCAGGAGAGCGAAATCTATGAGGGTAACTTCTGTGAGGGACTCTTCCACGGCCACGGCATGATGCGCAATAATCGCTACATCTATGTGGGCGAGTATGTGGCCAACACGCGCAGCGGCTACGGAGTCATGGAGGATCTGATCAGCGGGGACAAATATATGGGCATGTTTGCTGACAACAAGCGCTGCGGCGCTGGCATCTGCATCACGAATCGTGGCGACTACTTCGAGGGCACTTTTGCGGCCGACGATCTCACTGGCAGCGGCGTGGCTGTGTTCGAAAATGATTACTACTACGAGGGAGAACTGACGCTTCAGGGACCCAACGGTCGCGGCGACTATTACATGCCTTGCGGCGATGCTGGCAATGCGCTGGGCGCCAGCGAGGAGGACGACGACAACTATGAGTTGATAGGAAATAAAATGTTTGGCCAACTCAGTGGCAGCTGGGAAACGGTGCGGATTCAAACTGGGGAACTGGCACTGAATCGACGTTTCCCAAAGTTTCCCAGGTAACTATGAATTAAAGATGCTCATTCACAAAATATTTGATCAAATTTCAATTGAAGCTCTCTTGGTCGCATGGTAGTGGATCACAATCGCAAATGGCGCGCATTGTTCCACAATTTTGAATCGGATCTGGCGAATTGCAGTGCCTCAATTAGCAGCAACGGCGTCTTCTCTGGCATTTTGAGCGGCACTCTAAAGAAGCCGGCAAAGACCTCGCTGAGCACGGCGCAGATCTGGAGCTGCATCGCCATTTATATGAACAAGCAGCGCTCTCGAGACGGCTCAAAGCCGGGCAATTACTTCAACAACATTCTACTCAGTTTGCCGCTGCCACCGAAGCCATCGACACAGCCTTTGATGAGCAGCACGCCGACATTGAAGTCGCCGCTAGTGCCTCGAAAGCAGGGAACTTCGTTGAACATGTTCAGCTCGACGCCACGTCGCATTCAGTCGCAGGAGACGCTATGCAGCAAGCAGGATGATCTACAGCGCTCGGATAGCCTGCTCTCCATTGGCCGCAACTCGACAATAGACACTAGGAGCTTGGTTAGCTTTGGTCTCAACGAAAGTCTGCTGGAACGAAGCTTCAACGGCGGGCCGGATCCAGGCAATCTGAGCACCAGCTTTGGCAGCGTGTTGCAGAACAATAACAACAACAACATATCCAAGAATATAAACAACAGCAATTGTTCAATCACATCAACGACCTCCGCGAGCAGCACAATGCTTGAGCAAGTCCCTAGCTTCGGCATGGCCTCCACATTGACCGAACACGATGTGAGCTGCATTCGTGTGTATCTGGAGCAAGCCTTCAAGGATCGTTATCATCCGCTGTATGCTTTAAATGAACGCATCGGGAACTGCTTCCACTACTCCTACGGCTATTGGAAGGTGAAGCCCACCTCCATTCTGGCCAAGCAGGCTATGCGCGAATGGGAATCCATATCGAAGCGCATGTACCGGTTCGTGCGTAAAATGTTTCCTGCCCTGCCGGAAGATTACTGTCATCTGGAAGGCAGCAGGGAGGTGATCTCTCACATAACACTCCTCTACCCACTGATGCTATCCGAGGGCATTTACTCAACGCTCTTCGTACTATACGCCAACAAATACAATCGCAAGGATGAGCTGTACCGGCATAACTTAAACCATGCCGAGAAGCTGAGCGACGGGGAACTGGTCCAGCTGCTCGGCCACGACAGGTTAACAGATTATAAACATTGCGATTATTTTATTTACACTTTCGATGGCACCGTGAAGGCAATTAAAATTGATGGGCTTATTCGCAGTTCTACGATTTGTGTTAATATCAAATATTTGCATGATCTTAATATTATTTACCTGTTTCAGAATTGCGAGGGCGATTCGAATCTTTGCTGCGCGACAGTAACTACCCGAACAGTGTAGCCATTTGGAAGACTAGATTTAAATGCTCAGCGACCTAATCACAATATTTAACCATAATTTGTCAGCTTGTTTCAGTTATCTGATTGCCCCGACATTCTGAACCTTAATGGCCACATTTTAATTGCCAAAACAAGTCTTTCCCGTTCGCATCAACTACTCTGATTCATCAACTACTGTCATTTGCCTTTGCAGTTGCCTCAATGCTGTGATGCTGGACACGCAATTCGAGGCCGCAGTACAGTCACTGAAGCAGCTGCAGGAGAAGTTCAGTCCCCAGGACATGTTGACTGTGATACAGCGCAGCATGGAGCTACTGTCCGAGGCATATGAGCACGCCATGGCCAGTGAGTATTTCATTTCCGCTTGACAATCGAATCTTTAACGTTTGGCTATTGCAGCAAGTGCCGCACAGCTCAATGCAGATAATATGATCCCGCTCTCCATGCTGTGCATGCTGCGTGCCGCTGTGCCGCATTTGGGCGCAGAGCTGGCGTTGCTGGACGATCTGACGGGCGGACCCAATTTTCAGGCTGAAATGAATGGAATGGCAGGCTACTGCTATACGACCCTGAAGGCTGCCTACGAGCATATCACGATGAGAGCGCTGCAGCGCAACTCCTTGCCTTGAGCTCAACTCGAACGGACGCCTGTATTGATATTGTTACATTGTTATGGCTCTGGATGCCAACGATCAATATAATTTATAATTTATGCTTCGTTACATGCTAGCGTGTCAGCAAGATATCGATGTAAACGTTATATACCCTGTATATAGAAAATAAGTGCAACTGTCCTCATAGGCATAGATGTAGGCTTGTTATTTATCTGTACAGTTGTCGAGGGGTTTTGAATCGATCTGTGTATATCTGTTTATGTATGTATATGTATATTTCAATAGCTTACAGTTTAAGGATAACACATTCCGATTAAATACATTTATCATAACAATTTAATTTACATTTGTATGGCTAAAATAATCTTGATATTACTGCTCAATGAGAATACATAAACATGCCGCCCTTCTCTGCGCAGACGTCACACTCGGCATCCTGTGGAAACAGGGTCTTCGCTAAGTGGGTCACGAAGTGGTTCTTATCAAATGTATAGATGAAATACTTCTCGGGAAATGTGGTTCCCGTGGCGAAGTTGTAGACAATTATAATCTTGTCCCCATGCTTGATGCTCTTGCGCGAGGCGAGATAGGCCAGGGCGAAGACAGATTTGCGAAAGATGGTGCGCTGGTGGCCAATGAAGTAGGTGGTGCGGAAGGGCAGCATGGTGACATTGTGGTACAGAGACACGTACTCCTCGGCGGAGCGCATGTGACTGACAAACAGAATGGGCGTCTTGGGCCTGAAGTGCGCAATCTTCTGGACCATGCGCGTAGTGACGCCGCAAATGACAATGGATGCGGCATTCGACTCCATGGAGGCGGCGACGACAGCACGAGCCATGCCATCGGCACCCGTGTGCGAGCTGTCACAGAGGGGCATCTTGGACAGAGCCACGGGTAGGATCTGATCGAAAATGGCGCTCTGCAAGAAAATAAAGTAAAAGACATCCTTATGCTGGTGCGACTTGACCAGATATTTGTCCGGATAGAAGAAGACATGGTAATAATGATCGGGATCGACACGCAGTCGCTGCTGACTAATCTGCCACGGATCGAATATGATGGGCTTCTTGGCTGCATAGGTCAGCTGCAAGATGCACTGGGCATCGGGACACATTCGCAAAATATCGGGAACTCTTGGGGGCGCGGATAGCTCCACCAGCAAGCCGTCGTAGCGCTGTGCGACCCAATTCAGTTCCCCATCACAGCCCAATATATCGTTGACCACCACACGGGCGTAGAGCCTGAGACCGTCGCACTGCAGCGATGCCATCACCTTCTCCATATCGTCCACATACTGCACAGTGCCGATGATGTTGGATACTACCACATTGATGCCCACCTCGCGGGAAAACGTCAAGTCCTCCACCTCCTCGTAGGAGACTCGGTATCTGCTGCAGCGTTTCGGGAACAGCACCGGCATATATGACTGAAGTGTGCCCTCGCGGCAGACGCAACAAATGAGATGATCCTGGCGAGTGGCGCGTACCATCAGCTGTATTTCCTCGCCAACCAGTATTATATCGAACTGATGAACATCAATCAGCAGAAACCGGGCATTCACATAAATCAAGCGCGGTGTGCAGACGATGGAATAGTCCCGATCAGTTGTCAAGGTCACTTTGTCGCCCCTTTTCAGCTTGACGCCTTGCCTGTGTTCCTCTGTCAGATATCCGCTGTACTGATAGCGCGGCGACAGCTTGGCGATAATAGTGGACACAACGGGAAAGCTGAACTCCTTCGACACAGCAATCTCTGCTTCGCGCAGTCGAACAATCATATGTTGGGTCCTGCCCAGGGGCCCACGGAAAAGATCGACCAGAAAGCAACGTACTCCAGTTTCTGCAGATGAAATTATGAAATAATCCCAAGGAGTACTCTAGTCCCCACCCCCCAGTCATCAGTCGCACTCACGCAAATACGTATTCAGATCCTCGTCGCTGGTTTCGTAGCTCAGCTCGATGCACTGGTTGTTGCCATTGGGATTGACGCCCTCTGGTGTGCCGAGGATTTCAAAGTCTGTGAAGAAATTGCCCCAGCGCTCCTCGTCAAATGGCAGCTGGCACACATCCTCGCTCAACTGCTCATTGCTCCCCATTTCGGTATCCTGAACGCTGACGTCATCTCCTACTACGGACATCACCGTGAGGCTGTGTATCGATATCAAGCGCTGCATGTCCTCAACATTCAGTTCGCTGAGTTCATCCTCCAGGCCAAGCAGATTCCTGAAAGCCTTGCGACGCTGCATCGCGGCCAGCTGCTCCTTGGCCCTGAGCACCTTGTCCACATCGATGGTGGCTATTTTGAGTTTCTTCCATATGTTGTCATATACTTCTATCTGGCTCCCTTTGGCAGATCCGCCTACCCTATTCTGAAATGAGATGGACATTGTGCTCAATTCTCGCTTATCTTCCAATACAAAAATCAAATATAAAAGTAAAGCTGAACTGCACGATTTACGAATGTCAAATATATATACATATGTATATCAAAGTATGTTGTTGCTCCGACACATATCAAAAAGTAGTACTACCAAAATAGTTCTTTTACATTGGATAACATGGGTTAGTTGATGCCAATCAAATATTTGATCTGAATTTGAAAGTTCACTTCGGGCAGAGAAAATGTATGTGGAGACTGCCATTTTCTATTCGATATAAGACTTGGGAACACTGAATAAAAGGCATCAAAGGCATTCAATTGTGAGATGATTCACTGAGTCACAGATGCAGGACACACGTTGATCCCGATCACGTTGGTATCAAGACAAATGGCTGTGAGTCAATTCAAGCAACATAATTTTCCCTTTTTTATAAATTATTAATTTTAATTTTTTATACATTTTGTTTTATTTATTTATCTATTTTATTTTTTTTATTTATTTATTTTATTTATTAATTTTATTTTATTTTATTTTATTTTTTTTGTAATTTAGACATTGGCTATTAAATTATTATTATTATAAAAAAATAAAAATATATAAAAATATGAGTTTAAGTCTATTTAAAAAACTCCTTTTAATAATCGTTAATTAATTTTATGGAAGTTAATTCTATAATGGAGTAAAAATAAAAATAAAATGAAATAAAATAATATTAAAAAATTATAATAATAATAATAATAAATAAATAAAAATATGATTTCATTATAATAATTTTTACAAAACCAAACAAATTTATTTATTTATTTATTTTAATCAAACATTTAGCTTATATATATAATAATATATATTTTATATATGTATAATATTTCACATATAAAATATATAAAATATATATTATTATATATAAAATAATATAAAATATATATTATTATACATAAATCGGTATATTATTCTATATAAATTGACCAATCTCAAAGAGTTACTAAGAAATAATAGAAATAATTAAAATAAATATTTATAATATAATATATATATTGTATATATATTGTATATAAATCTACAAATCACAAAAAGTTACTGAAAATAATGAAAATTTGAATCTCTTTGATTTCTTTTATTTAGAAGAAACCGCACAGGTATTTTATCTCAATTTTCTATCATTGCTTGCTTTAATTTGTTTATTTCCGTAATTTATTTGTGTGTTTTGTGAAGCGAGAACGTTAAATTTAGCAACGCGTCAAGTGAAATGTTTACAATATGAGAGAAAGTTAAATGGAAGCTGGCAGCACGGGTAACTAAGCATTTTCCGAGTTTCCAACGCCACTTGAAGCCAAGTCAACCAGCAGCAGCAGCAGTAGCAGCAGCAGCAGCAGCAGCATCCCGCCAGCCCAGCGCCCCGTAAACATAAACAGTCGGAATGTTTAGAGAATAAAAAATTCATATTCCAGGCGAACATTTCTCAGTTTTCCATTTTCAACTGATCTGTTCTTTTGGGCTGCTGCTGCTACTGCTGCTGCTGCTGGTGGTGGTGTTGTTGTTGCTTTTATTGTTTATTTTGAGAGACACGGGCCAGGTCTTGGGTGTGGCTAGTGCACGAGCTAGTCTAAACAACGGCAGCAGCATTTCCCTTCTGCTACCTAATCACACTCGAGTGCAGGCCGCTTGAACTTTGACGTGAACTGCAGCCGTCGGATGTGGGACTATGGCATGGGTATGGGCATGGGTATGGGACTCCTCCCTAATAAGCTATTTTGTCCGTTTTTAGAAACAATTCCTATGCCGCAAGACGACGATGACGGCGACGGCGACGACGACGACGGCAGTGGAAACTAGTGTGTGTGTGGGTGGGAGATGATGTATAGAGCTGGTGGCTGGGGGCTGGGACTGGGGAGACCATGGGCGGCCAGCTGCTGAGCATCGAACATGAATTGCCGTGCTCGTCGTGGATCGTTCGTGCACTTGAGTTCCGGGCCACTCGCTCACCAGCTCGCTCGCTCGCACCGCTCCCGAAAATCTAGCATCCATCTCTTACAGTTCGTTTCGTTTCGTGTCGGTATTTCAATATTCTTTTCTTTTTTTTTCTCCTGCTTCTTCTTTCGGTTTTGTGAATAGAATTTTTCAACAATTTGGCTGTCTTAGAGTTTTCGAAATTTTGGAGCGTAGTTGCAGTGTGTCGCGACGCGTCAGCGTGTACGGATCGGTGCGCTATAGTTTCCAATCAACCCACCCACATAACAGAACAAATTAAGGAATATTACAAAAAATAAAATCAATCAAGAAAATTATTAACTATTTGTGTTTGTTCCACAACTTGATGTGCTTTGCATATACGTCAGGATTTTTTGGGTAGGAAGTGTTTCACTCAATTGTGCGGAAGTGGGCGTTGTGCCTGTTGCCAAGTTCCAAATGCACATATATATATGTATATATAGACACACGCACACACACACACACACATACACAATTTTCGGCTTTCCAATATTTGTACTCAACTCTGCTCTGCCTTTTGGCTAAAAATATTTTCCGTTAAAAACGTTGAAAAATCCAAAAAGAAAAGAAGCAAAATCCACTCATCTCAGCGCCTGGCTGCCGCCTGTTTTTCATAATTTTTCATCTTTATTTATTTATCGTATAGACGAACATTTTGCTCACGAATTTTGCGTTTCTCATTCGATTTCGCATGTCGTCATTTTTGTTTATCCCCCAACCCCATCCCCAACAATTCGCAGCCTTTGTCTAGTGGGAGGAGCACAAGGAATAGAACTGTCTTCATATCGTCAGCCCAATGAAACAAATCACAATTTAATAGGCACAGCGCATAGTTTACAACTTCCTTGAATATGTCTCTCTCTATATATATATATATATATATATATATATATATATATGAGAAATATATATATAAATATATATTTTATATATATATATCAGTGTTCACATCTGTGTGGCATGGGAAGACAGCTGTGTGCTCTTTGGCAGATGCCACGCTGCGTATGTGGGGGAAGTCCATAAAAAATAAAAGCAAAAAAATAAAAATAAAATTTAAAAAATGAAACAGAACTAAAAACAAAATCAAACCAGCGCACAGTTATAAAAATAAAACTATTTTTGTATTTTCGTATATTTGTATATTTGTGGCATGCGTGGAACAGTCGATGATCAGAGTATTTGACTTTTTGCGAAGACAGTCGGCAGTCTCTTGGCACAGTTTTCCAGACTCCCCTGGCCTCGAACATAAATCAATCATGGCAAATTCAATTAATTCAATTCGAATACGAAATTAAAGCAATGTGGCAACAGCAGCAGCAGCAGCAGCAGCAGCTCTAGAATTTTATACATACTTAAATCTTATAATACTTTATGGAACTAAAACGATTTTTATATAAAGTTCTAGTCGATTTGTCTTTTTCCGCTTACTGACGTTTTATTAAACAACGGCAGGGAAGGGAAAAAGGCGTATTTACTATGAATTATTTCAACGAAATCTAAATTATAATACAAATCAGAGAATGAATGAAACAGTGAGAGAGAGAGAGAGAGACAGAGAGAGGTGAGTAGCTCTTCCTTTACAAGTCTGTTGCTCTATTCCTAAATAACTCGTTATCGAGGCAGACGTCTTCAACGAGCCTTGCAATCGCACAATTTAATGCCCAATTTAATAAAATGATTCATTCGATTAATCAACAATTTGAAAAGTGTGCTTAAGCCATGATTTTTTAAAGGATGCTTCAGCAGACTTAATATGAAAATAATATATTCATAAAGAGCATTTCTGAGAATATTTATTATTAGCATACTTAATTTTGTAATATATTTAAATTCATTTTATATCAACTTTACATCAAAACACATCTCAATTTCTTGTTTCGTTGTTGAATAATTTAATAATTTATATTCATTTAAATATTCTCCTTCTCAGTGTGTATGCAATATGGAATATGTTGACTATTATATATTTATAAACTAATTTGTTAGACTTTTTATAATAACGTACTATAATTATTTTTTTTTTAATATTTGTATATAAATATATATATATATATATAAAAGAAAACCCCTTTTCTAATACATATAAAATTTAAATGGATATTCAGTTCTTCGAAGTATTGAACTTAAACAAAAATATATTTTGAAGCAGTTTATTTATTAATTTAAATTTTATATTTTTGTTATTATAAGTAGTATTATTATAATTTAATAATTATATTTGTAATTAATAATTTTTATTTATTTTATTATTTTTATTAAGCTTAGCCTACTTTTTTCTCATTATTTTATTAAATAAATTTTATTATTTGATGCATTTTTGCATTTTAAACTGTGAAGCATAGCTTAATAGATTTTAATATTTATTGCGCCTAACATGATTAAATTTTAATTGAAAAGAGTTTAAGAATCTAATAATTAATAACAAAACCATTATCCCTGACTTTCCATTTTCAATTGTTTATTAATTTAATTACTTAATTATTTATTAATTAATTACTTCTGCTTACTGTAAATATATTTATTTAAATCCATATATATTAATAACTATGTAAATATAATTTACATTCATTTTAAATAAATATATTTTGAAATATTTTATATTCATTAACATAACAATTTTTTATTTCTTTAACTTGAAATATGCCAACGATTTGCATATGTACTTAAATGTTTCTAAATGTTTCTTGGCAATTTTAAAGGAATACTTGCCTTCAAAATTTGATTAACATATGTTTCATTTGTATGCATATATGTATGTATGTCTAAAAATAAACCAATTGAACAGCTAAAACAAAACAGTTCAAATTAATATGAATCCGTCAATTTATGTCTGTTGCTAACTGACACGAACAACAAGAGGAATATCGAATACTTTGGCATAAATTGAATGGGATATAAATAAAAATTCAATTGTAAATTACATATTTAACAAATACACACATAAGAGTACAGCTATTTAATTTGTGTATATATATAATATTTATATGTATAATATATATGTATATAATATATATATATATAATATGTATAAGGCAGAGTCGTGCACTTAGTAATATTTCCAGTTGCGTTTTCAATTGCTGCATATATAGAAATAAATATTGTACATATATAGCTATATATGCTTATATAGAAATATATATGGTGGCATAGCACCCCCAATCAGAGCGCTGATATTTCTGTAGCATTTCTAATGAAACGAAATTAAATGTATAATTTATTGTTGCATAAACAAAAGGCACGAAACCGAATCGAAAATCGAACGAAACGCAACCGAAGCGCATGTGGCACCTTTAAGTATTTCGATTTGTGTCTTGCCCCAGCCCCCTCTCGCCCAGGTCCGGCCCGGCACGGCCCGGCCTGGTCTATGTGGAGCGCATTGTGTTCTGCAGGGGCTGGAAAATTTCGTGCTCCGCACGAAACGAGCCAAAAATAACAATTTCAAAATGGGGAGCGGTGTGTGGGAGCACACAGATTTGTTTATAGTTTTTTCATTTTCGTTTTCCTATTTCTTTTTTTTTTTTTTGTTTGTTTCTCGTATAAACAATTGCAATTGAGAAATGAGAAAATCGCCGTTCGAGAAAAATCGAAAATAGTTTTACCCCTGAAAAATGACCACGATCGATGCGAAATTCGAAGGCATTCGATTCCAGGTTCCACAAAAAGAAAAGAAATATGTAAACTCAAATAAAGAGATGAGAGGGAACAAAGCATGCAGAATTATTCGGCGAGCCGCAGCCTCCTACACCATAATCACATAATCATGCTCTATAATGAATGCAAAGCAAAGCTGAACTGGGCTGGCGTTAAGAGCAAAGTAAACAAGTGCAAGGAATGCGAACTGCTGAGGGTACAACACACATATATATATATAAGAATATGAATACTCATGAATACTTATGAATACTTATGAATGTATTGCCATGTACTTGAGGGCCTCCTCTCCGACTGTGTGCATCTGGCTGGATGATTTGAAATTGAATGCCTCAAATTGTAGGGCGTATACTTGCAGTTAATTGATATAAAATTAATTCTTAGAACGAGTTTCAGTTCACGAATTTTTGCGACTTAATTGTATGTCACAAGCGAAAACCGGTAAGGAAGATGACCACAATGAGATCTTTTTTGCTCGATTTGTTTTGGGCCTTTATAAGGCGTCCGCCGGCCTGGCTCAAGCTCAAACGGTGTCGAGCAGTGGACCGAACAGCAACATGTTGAAGCTTGTGAGTAGCCTTCCTTGATTGCTCTCTCTCTCTCTCTCTAATATGAATTATATACTCACTCTCTTCTATCGTCGCGCAGCTATTCAGCCTTTTTGGACTGTGCCTGGTTGGGGCCTTGGCCGTGCCCGTCGATCTGCATGCGAGTACGACGGCGCCGAGCGTGGGCATCGTGGACTCTGGTCAGGAGAAGAACGAGGATGGCTCCTACCATTTCTTCTACCAGGGCGAGGATGGCTCACATCGCGAGGAGACAGCCGTTGTCCATAATGCAGGCACCAAGACGGAGTTCCTCGAGGTGAGCGGCTCCTATTCGTACTTCGACGGGGACGGCAAGGAGGTGGTGGTGCGCTACAAGGCCGACGATCACGGATTCGTGCCCGAGGGCGACAACATACTGCCGCAGATCTCGCAGGCGGCCAAGCTGACTAGCGAGCAGGAGCCGCCGCAGTTCGTGCCCGACACGGACTACAACAAGCCGCCCAGTTACTAATAAACACAGAGGACGATTTGTAAAAACTGTGTCGAGTTTTTATTCGAGTTTTTGTTTAGATTAATGCAGAAACAATTTCAACTAACTACAGGTAGCTACAGGACGCTCTAATCCCTACCAGAATATCTAGCATAGGCATTTAAATTAACAGTGCGCTGAACAAGGGACAACTGGGGCTGGGAATGGGGCTCGGGCCCCTGGGAGTTGGGAGCTGGGAGCTGGGCGTTATATATAATACATACGAGCGAGACTTCGTTACAGAAAACAATGCAATAAATATGACATAAGCGGGACACGAATATCTATGTATGTGTGTGTCTATATTGGTCTGGCTGGCTGGCGTCGCCGCCTCTACTTCTTGACGGGCGTGGCTGACGGCGAGCGATAGGAGCTGACCAATCCGACGGCGTTCGGCTTGCGGTTCTTGAGCCGCTGCTGCAGCGTCTGCAGCAGACCGGCCAGGACATCGTGGTTTGGTATCTTCTTGGCGAACAGCAGACGCTTCACAGAGTCGTCGTAGGTCAGCAGCGCCACCATGTTCTGCAGCAGGAAGCACTGGCAGTACTCCAAGAGATTGTTGGCATTGTAAACCTGGCGAAGAAGAAGACAATCAGCTTAAGCATGAGCTCCGCGGCAGATAGAAAAGACAGCTTAAAAGCACCCACCTTTGCATGGATATACATGGCCACCACGTTGTCCACATCGACCATTTCGGAGCAGCGTGCCTCTGTATAGCAGAGCAAAGCCTCCAGCTGGAAGAAGCTGGCCGCTGCCATCAGCTCCAGCACATCACTATGAGAGACGTCCAGCGACTGGCAGCCGCCGCTGTAGAGGAACTGCATCACCAGCTGGAAGATGTGGTAGCGTATGTCATTGATCTGCACGGTGGGCGTGCTGTTTGCGTCGCTCAGCTTGGAGCTGAGCATGCTCTGGAAGCGTGGCGAGGCGGTCACCAGCACGATTTTGTGGCCATAGAAGATTTTGCCTTCGACGCTGCAATTGAATAGGATTAGCTCTAGATAGGATTAGGGATTCGAAAGCCAGGGCCTACCGAAAGGTGACATCGCTCAGTTCCGGATTGTTGACAAACTTCGGATCGATGCGAGTGCCCTGCACAGGCTGCATGGGCGGCTGCTCCTTGAGCGGATGCAGCGCCTCCCAGCCAAAGCAGGTGGCAAAGATGTCCGCCAGCAGCAGGGTGGTGCCCTCGTTCTTGTTGCGAAAGATGTTGAAGAGCAGAGGCAGGCACTCGCTGACGAACTGGGCGCTGTAGTCGTCGGGGCAGACCTGCAGGAAGTCCTGCAGCAGCTGATCGATGACTGCGTCCAGGCGTAGCTCGTGGGCCGCCGAGAGCGCGTGCATCCAGCAGTGCAGGGTCCAGGGCACGCCCAGCTTGCGCAGCTCTATGGTAATGTCTAAGGGAATAGCAGAAGGGATTAGCTATGTTCGATTACTCGATTCGATTTGCTACCCACCCAGATGATTGTTCTCGGCGCTGTGGTACATGGCCTCCTGCAGACGCTTGATCTGCGTCTTGTTGAGCAGCGGCAGCAGATCCTCGCCAGCCGCAGCCGAGGCAGCGCTTGACGCTCCACGCACGCCCCCTACGTCGCCCTCGGCGAGCATCTCCTCCAGCGAGAGCACATCCCGGTTGCCCGGCGACACGGGATGCGTGAGCAGCTTGCGCAGGCAGGAGCGATGCCCGTGCGCCGCCGCCACGGAGATGGCACAGAAGCAGCCCTTCTGTGCGGCACCGGCGAAGCACAGCGTGTCCTTCTGCTGGGTGGAGAGGAACGCGTTGGCGCCATGGGCCAGCAGCAGCGCCACCATCTCCAGGTTGCCCGTGCCCGCGGCCAGCTGCAGCGGCGTCAGCGTGCACTTCTCCTCGCTGCTGCGGGCGCCGCCCTCCACCTTGCCGCCGCGCTCCAGCAGAATGCGCAGCGCCACATAGTTGCCGCGGCTGGCAGCGAAGCTGAGCGCTGTCCAGTGCTGCGTGTCCGCCTGTATGGCCGGGTAGCCCGCGGTGCCCGCCGCCGGGACCTCCACATTGGGGTCACAGCCGGCGTCGAGCAGGGCGTGCAGGGCCACCTCATCGTTCCGTATGCTGGCAATCATCAGGGCAGTCAGTCCGGCGCTGTTCTGCGTGTCGTAGCGCGTGGTGGGCGGCAGCAGCTGCGCCGCCTGGGCCAGCAGCTCGGCGCGGCCCGTCAGCAGCAGCTTGAAGGCGACGGCGATGGTGGCACGTCTGCCCAGCTCCGAGGTGTCCTCGCCAATGCTGCTCACGGCCGGCGAGCTGGAGCTACTGCCGGTGCCAGTGGCGCTGCTGCTGCTGAAGTGCGTCTTCTTGGTGGGCAGCTCCTCGTCGTGGGCCACCGGGCGAATGGGGCAGTCCACGCCGGGCAGCAGCAAGCGAGCAGCCTGCCAAAGGAATTCGATTGAGTAAAAGTGAATAAAAATGAAGAGTCGGGATCGGGATTACCTGCAAAATGTCATCCTTGTCGATCATCAGGCCGTTGCGATGCTCCGCATGCGCCGAGGCCACCCGCAGCCACTCGGCCAGCGGCGGCAGCACCACATAGGCGCGCTCGTAGCACAGCTCCTGCACGTTCTGGGTGCCACTGTTGGGCGGCGCCTGGCCGGCCGTGGAGCTCTGGGCGGCCAGCTCTGTGTGCTCCAGCTGGGAGCAGCGCATGAAGTAGAAGAGCGCACTGAGCGCCGCATTGGAGAGGGCAGCCGCATGCTGGAACTCCTGCTGGGTGCGCAGCGCCTTCTCCTTCAGCTCGCGGATGCTGCCCACGCAGGTGGCCAGCGAGAAGGGGCTGGCCCAGCGCGGCATGGCCAGGGCGCCGGAGGCAATGCGCCCGGCGTTCAGGTGGGCGAATGGCTGCAGCAGGCCCCAGAAGTCACCCGAGCTGGCAATGCTTTGATCTAGAGCGGCGGCTGTAATGCTGCCGCCGGCAGAGCTGGCAGCTCCGCCGCACTGCAGCATGATCTCCTCGAGCAGATTCTCAATGCCGGCGCATAGGTAGACAGCCGCGTACTCGTGTATAAACTTGCCCAGCCGCGCATCCGTCATCCATCTGAAGAAGCTGCCCACCGACAGCTGGAGGCCGGCGCGAGAGGATTTGCTCTGCTTGAGAGCGCTCTCGCCGGGCACCGCGAACATGGCGGCGGCACGTAGGCACGCCTTGGTGCAGGAGTCGGCCAGCGTGGAGCAGAGCACCACCTTGAAGGCGCCGGTCACTTCCTGCTTGGAGCACAAACCCAATCCTGCCGAGAACCGTTGAATCTCCCTGGCAATGCGCACCAGAGCCCGCTGCAGCAGATAGCCCAGCCTGGAGATGACCTCGACCGAGATGTGGTCCGCCTGCTGCTTGCAGCGCCCGTTGCGCAGCACGCGCATGATGCACTGCTGGCTCCACGGCGGATGCTGCAGCTCCACGAGCCGATTGTGTGAATCCACCCACACGAACTCATCCGCGCTGGTGCTGGTGATGACCGTCTCCAGTGAGGAGTAACGGCCCAGGCGGCGGGCTGGCTCTGAGCTCTCCGAGCCGGCGCTCAGGCTGCTGTAGGTGCTGCTGCTCGTCTGGGAGCGCATCGTCAGCTGCTGTATGGCCAGCTTGATGTCCTCCAGCCCGCTGCCGCTCCAGGGCGCCTTGCCGGCTGGCATGATGCCCCGATGCCGTCTCGAGCGCGTGCTGCGATTGGTCACGCCCGCGGCCAGCCTATCCTCGGGCAGCGGACCCAGAGTCATGCCCCCGGCCGGCGACGAGCTGTGTCCGCCCGTGTCCGACATGCTGGCGTGGCCCGAGCTGCGATTCTCGTCCGAGGAACTGTGGCACTCCTGCACCCGCTGCAGTGCCCGGAACTGTTCATGCTGATGCGTCCGTGGCGCCGGCGTTGAAGTTGACGTCGTCGTCGACGTCGCTGTCGGTATGCCCAGCGTGGGCCGATTGGGCGAGCTCTGCAAGCTGCCGCTCAGCTGCGGCGGCTGTGACTTAACGGGCGTGCTCTGCACCGTCAGTCTAGCGGGTCCAGCCACCGCCCGCTGCGGCATTCCCGCCTTGACGACTGGCGAAACCAACTGTTGCTGCTGCGGCTGCTGTTGTTGCTGTTGCTGTTGCTGCTGTGGCAAGGGGCTGTTCACCAAGGGCAACGCGTTAGCTGTCGATTTGTTGCCGAGTGGCGCCTTGTTGGGCTGCTGCGCCAGCTCCTTGAAGACGCGTGGCGCTGGTGTGGCCATGGCCACGGTTAAACCTGCACCAGCAGCGCCCACCTGCGGCGTGTGTGGTGCATGCGCGGGCTGCGCCTGTTGCTGTGCCTGCATCTGCGGCTGCAGCGGCACCGGCGGCAATCCCGTCATCTGACCGGCCGCCTGCTGACCAAAGTTGGGTGGCAAATTTCCCGTGGGTCTGCAAAAGTTGAAATAATTTTAATAAGTTGCAGTTAAGCTGAGCTTCGATATTGTTTGCTGCAAATTATACGTAGATGTTTTAATTAGTAATTAAATATATGATTAATTATTAATAATTATATGATATTACAATATTAAACTAATAATATATTATATAAAAAAATAAATAAATATAAATAAAAATATAATAAATTATAATAACAAAATAAATAAAATTAATTTAAAATCAAATCGAAATTTAAAGTTAAATTATTTATATTTACTTTGTATTTCATTTATTATTTTAATTTTTTTAATTTTTTCTTGACATTATTTATTATTTTAATTTTAATTTTGTGTCTTCAGTAATTGCAAGTCTTAATTAATATTCTTGTTATTTATTTGTATAATATGTAAAATAATATTAAATAATTCTTTAAAAATAAACTTTTGTTGGAAAAGTGTAATAGATTCTGAAAAAGTTTTCATCCAAAGACTTTTAAATATGTTGATTGAAGCCGATTGTTTAAATTATTTATTTAAGATTTTAAGAATAAATTTGAACTCAGTTACATAAGAATTTAAAAAAAAGTCTTTAATTCTCCTAGGTATATCCTCAATACTCAATTATTTATTTAAGATTTTAAGAATAAATTTGAACTCAGTTACATAAGAATTAAAAAAAAAATCTTTAATTCTCCTAGGTATATCCTCAATACTCTATTATTTATTTAAGATTTTAAGAATAAATTTGAACTCAGTTACATAAGAATTAAAAAAAAAAAAAAACTTTAATTCTCCTAGGTATATCCTCAATACTCATACAAAAATCTCTAAATCGTATTACCTCTCATTCATGCTTGCAGAATGGAACAGCGTAACAGCTCTGGTCTTTAGAATAGATGCTAACAAATTACAGAAAGCTATGAAGATACATAACTATAAGCCAACTATAGAAATTTAGTGAAATCTCAAAAGATATAAAAATATGAATTGTGGAATGAGCTTAAATAAATATGCTAAAATATTCCAATGCTAGTTTACTGTGAGATATTTTCATATCTAGCTAAGGTATTATGACACTCTGAAGTAGATGTGCAAAAAAGAGAGCATGAAAATGGATATTTTATGCTAATAATTGAAGACTTGACCCATTTCAGGGCAGCTGGCCATCAGTTATGCAACCAATTAGAATTCAAGAGAATTTGTCAACCGAAAGTAAACAAAGCAACGCCTAACGGTCGTCGCAGCCGTTGCTGCCATAGATTTATCTCTGTATCTGTGTATCTGTCATATTACCGCTTATCTTTCACACCGTCTTGCCAATCTACTTGGCCATCTTTGCATCTGTGGGAGGTTTCTTTGTTGCTGAGCTTCAACTTGAGCTTGAGCTTGGGTTTGGACTTAGGCTTGGGCGGTGGCACCTAATTAAATGCAGATAAAAGAAGCTGATGCCCTTGCTCTGTCTTGCGAAATTTTGTCAAATTCTTTAAGCACTCTATTAAACAAAAGGAGGCTTAAGACTTTCTGAAGCTGTTGAACCCAACAGACGAACTGTTGGCAATATGAGCTAAGCCTTTACGCGTGTCAGCTTAGCTCCTTGAAATAAAATAATAATCAGCTGACTATTGAGCTGCATAATCTTTAAGGAATTCAATAAATTGTATGAATAAACAAAATCAAATTAATAAATATATAAATATCTGCGAGCATATCATTTGATATAGGCTTAATTCTATCTGGAATTCTATGACAATTCTTTTAAGGAATTCTTTGAAGTTCGTGAATAGCTAAAATTTAAATTAAAATATTAATATTTGCTAGATATTTAAAGCTTAGTTCTTTTCTTTGCCTTGCTGAATAAAAAATAAATATAAAATATGAATATTTACTAGAATAATATTGGACTCAAAGCTTATTTCTATATTAAATTCTATAAAATTTTTAAAATAAATTCTTTTAATGAAAATATAATATTAAACTATATGAATATTAACTAAAATATAATTTGACTTTAAGTTTAGTTTTAGCTTTAGTTTAATTGCAATTTTCTCATATACATTTTTTATGCAAATCGAATTGGGTTTCATTCTCAACTTCAGTTAGTGTATCTTTGGGAAGAGTATGACGAATTCTTTGTGCACGGCTTGATTAAAAGGTTTCCTTTTGTCTATGAAAGTGGGTTGCCATTCGTTCTCACATTTCTGCACTGTCGTCGGCCCCACTAACTGGGCCCGGCCAAGAAAAAACGAAACAAACTGAAGAAAAAACTCGAAAATTAAGAGCCAGTTACGAGCGCTCATTTGCATGGCGCACAGACCCAAGTTAAATCGTTTGCTTTTATTATGATTTTTGATTTCATGTTGTAACATAAAACGTCGTCTCCATGTTTGATTGACCCAGAATTTAGCCAAAGTCTGTTTGTGTTTATTTTATTTTTTTTTTCCTTTTCTTCTTTTAGCCCCCAAAAAATATCCATTGTTCTGCCGATGCTTGAGTTGAGTTGTGCTAAATACGATTTATAGCTCCTGAATTGTCTTACAATGCTGAGACCGACTGTAAACGATCAGTGACCTCTCGACATTATTGAGTTGTTTCAATATTATAATGTAACTAAATATATGTATATATGGAACACATGTTGAGTGATAGATTGGCTGACTGATTGATCAATGCATTCAGTTTGGCATAGTTTGCCATAGTTTGGCTAATTCCACTCTTGAGTATAAACATTTAATGACAAACGGATGTATGCATTGCTAATGTTTACTATTCAGTCTCATTTTCAAAAAACAAACAAACAAAAGAAGTGAACCGTGCTTAATGCGAATATTAATTTTCTTTGCTTTATAGAACAAGTTTGACAAAATACTTGCTTAGAAAATGTTTGCAAAATAATTGAATTTCTGTATATTTGAATTATTAAATATATAAATAAATTTTAATAAATGAATAAATAAATTTAAAAAATCATTAGCCCAATTTTTGTTAGATCTTTTAATGTAGATCTTACTCGGATTTGGAAGAAAGTATAAATCGTATCTTAAAGCCGATCTGTTGCTGAAAACTAAAACTCGATTTCTCTAGTCGGTTTCTCTGATCTCGAAGGCACTGGAAATTCTCTACAGCGCAATCTTTTATATGCTTATGACTTTTTTAATTAGTTAATAATAATTGGAACATTAACTGCTCTTCATTTTATTATGTACAATTTCATTATTCTTTACTATAAATATGAAAGCATTCGTAAAAATATAAGAAACATTTTATACGATTATTATATTAATTATATTAATAAAGCAAACAAAATGAAAACAAAATACAATAGAATGGTCAGAAATAACAATTAATAGAAATCGAATTTTGGAAAAAAAAAAAAAAAAGAAAACGAAACACAAAACATGTAAAAACTATGTTTAGTTATTTAAAATGATGAAATGCTATCTTTGTAGGGTATATATACAATATATACAAATATTTTTATGATATACAATTTTTAAGATTTTATACAGCTCCCTATTTGATTCTAATAGGAAAATAATTTTTAAAATAAAAAATAAATAAAGTGAATGAATTATTCCAATAATTTGAGATCCTTTTCAATACAAGGAAAGAAACAAATCTTTTCTCATTATGTTATAGTATTGCCAAGAGAATACTAATAATGGAAGTCAACCCGCTCGAGCCTGAAGCATTCTTCAATTACTATTTCAATTTCAGATAGAAAAGATAAGATTCGAGACTTAATTGAGATCACTTGAGCCTGTGGCATTTTCCAATTATTATGTCAATTTAAGATTTAAATTAGACTATACAAATTTTATAATTGCAACAAAAGAAGCTTGCTTCATATTTCCTCTAATTAGATAAAAGTATTTCCATGAGTTATGCAGATGTAAAGATTTCTGTTTTCGCTTTTACTCTCATGTATGTAAGCTTCACTAACCTCCCCTCCCCTCCCATCCCCTCCATCATGCAAATAGAAACTAAGCCCAAAAAGTTTTCACTTGCCAGTCTTTCGGGCAAGCCCTAGCAGCTATATCGTGGCTTTCACAGTCCCAGAATGGGAGCTCAGACAACAATTGATGCAAAAACGAAAACAGAGAACAACAATAACAACAGCAGCAAAAGCAAAAATAAAATGGATGGAAAATAATGGCAAATCATTTAAAGCATTTTCACTACCGTCTCGCGGCGCGTCGCCACTCCTGAACGTAGCTCCAATCGCATGAATCTGACTGACTCGCGGTCTCCGCATCGTGGCCAGGGCCAGAGACGCTGTCATCATCATCATCATCGTCATCGTCATCGTCATCGTCGTCGTCATCATCGTCATCATCGCCAGCTTTATCATGATGATCAGCTGCAGTCGGTTTGCAGTTAGCAGCATCGGATTTCATTTGGCCAACAACAGCTAGAGTTGGCTTTGCCACCGTTTCCACCAGAGCTCTGGCGCGCCGGTAATTGCCTTCAATTCTGATATTAATTACGCCATTCTGCACGCTCTCAATGTAGGGCGGCAGTTCATCATCAGCGTTAGTTTCAGCCTCCGCCTCCGCCTCCGCCCCAGCCTGAATCTCAGTCTCTGGCTTGGCGTTGTCATTGGCCTGCAGTTTTTGGGACATCTCCTGCAGCAGCTGCGAGTGGAGATTGCCTCCATCTGCGGGCAACTTTGGAATCAATGCGGGTGTCTGTGGCTGCTGTGGCTGTGCTCGACTCATGGAGTCACCAAAATAGATGACCACCTTGTGATTTGGTTTGACCTCGCGATCACCCAGATGCCCATTTCCATTTCCATTTTCAATTCCATTCCCATCACGATCCTGTTCCCGTTCCCGTCTGCGCTGCGTGGCCGCCCAGTCGGGCAGCTCCTCGATGGGCGTGGGCG
Organism: Drosophila stalkeri; assembly: GCA_035047405.1. Taxonomy (NCBI): domain Eukaryota; kingdom Metazoa; phylum Arthropoda; class Insecta; order Diptera; family Drosophilidae; genus Drosophila; species Drosophila stalkeri. Next base: position 5,440,376 of record JAWNPR010000149.1, on the reverse strand, counting down.
AGGGTGTCTGCGCTGGGCGTGGCAAGTCGCGCGGCTGCGACTGACACATTTCGCTGTTGCGCAGCGACTGCGGCTGAAAGTTCTTCAGCGAAATGCCGCGACGCCTCAGTATAAAGTTCTCATTCAGCATGCGCCCCAGCAGGGAGCTGGGAGGCGTTCCCTTGCCGGCCAGCTTTGTCTTCGACTTGGCGGGCGACTGGAACGGCATCGCGGACTTCTTGGCGCTCAGCTTGTAGTCGCGCAGCTCTCGGCACAGGCGACAGGCGCAGTCTTTGGTGCAGTACATGATGATGAAACTCCAATCGTAATGGAGTTTGATTTGAGAAAATTCGAAATAATACAAAATTTAATGATCTGGTTGTTGGTGCTGGTGCTGGTATTGCGGCGCATTAAGCTACGACTTTTGCTTTGGTTCCATTTCACTTTGCACTCGACTTGCGATTCTGACATACACAATTTAATACACCAAATAATAACAACAATTATGCAAATTATAAATTTTCATTGCTCTAGCGCCGTGCGCAGCGTTGCGTGGCCGACGTACGTATCCAAATCTGATTCCGAAACCGAAATCCCGACTCCGACTCTGACTCCGAATCCGAATCCGAATCCGACTCTGAATATTCAAAGCACTCGGGGAAAACAAACTTAAACACGTTACCGCTCACGCTCACACTTCGAGCTTGACTGAAGCTTGCCAACTGCTAGCCGGCGGTTCAAAGCCAAAGCAGTTGGCTGCCGCTTCTGCCGCTGCTGCCGCCGTCGACGTCAGCTGCGCTGCCGAGTCATTGTCTAAGCGCGGCGACGTCTATTTTTCCTGATTTTCACAGAGTGTAGCGCAGGCCTTTGGGGCCCATGCCACCTTGCAGGTCTTTGGCTTGGGTAATTTCAGCTGCCGTGAGTTGTTGTTTCTCAGCTGTGTGACCAAAACAATGGCACAACTGTAACATCCAACAACAGCCAACAAACACCAGCAGCAGCAGCAGCAGCAGCAGCAGCAACAGCAACAGCAGCAGCAGGCGGAGATTTACTCCAGGGCAGAGACCAACAGTTGTCTGTACTTCGTTTGAAAGTGATATTGTGATTTTCGAGTCACTGTGAATGCGAGCTTGGTCTCTGAATATTGAAGATCATTTATGTACTACATTTCTATTAATATATAGTAAATGAAAAACTCTGATCACAGCTCTCTAATTCTGTCTTTCTCTTTGTGACTGTCTCTTTTTCATTTGTGCTCTGAATTTAAATATTTAATCTTGCTACTTTAATATGTATTTTAGAACCATTTCAACTTAAATTTATATCAACTTTATATTGCATATTTATCATATATAATAATTAAGCTGCATTTACTAAAGGGATTCAATTTAAATATAGATAATACAATAATAATTAAGTTTAATTATAATTATTTATAATAATTTATTTAAACAAAATATTAAAATAATACAAAATTCGAATAATATAGATATTTAAAATATACTTGTTTTTATATTTTTTTTAACCCAATGTTTATATTATTTGTATATTTCTATACAATGTATAGGGTTATTTATTTAATTTTTTTTTTTTGTTATTTTTATTTACTTAATTTTATTTATTTATTTATTTTTAATTTTTTTAATTATTTATTTTATTTTATCATTATTTAGAATCAGATACAATACAATCGTTTTTCCTAAATATTTTTACATCTATGAATACAACTCCGAAGTATATCTTAAATAGTTTACAGCACCAAAAAATAGCTCACATATGCATAATAAATGAAATATTTATCTGAAAATATTTATCTCAATATTTATCTCTCAAAATATTTATCTATTCATACATCACTCAAATTACTGATCAAAGAAAAAATGTTTTAAACAGCGAATGCTTTGTTTTTATTTAACTATCCTAATATGTTAACAATATTAATAAAAATAATATATAATAACCTTTTTTCTCACATGTTTGCCAACTGCGTATACTGCCCTTTAAATAATAGCATAGCTCAAGGTTTTTTCTAATAATGTTAGCCAAGTCACATTTCAGCTCATCTCTATTCACAGACTTCATGAATTTAATTATGCACAACACAGTGAGGCATACAGTCAGAAAGAGAGAGAGAGGAAGAGAGAGAGAGAGAGGTGGATGTGGCCTGGGACGCACTCGAAGGTTATACAATCTTGACACTTATCAGATCGTTTTGCCAGCTTCCTTCCGCGCCTGGGCCCAAGATCACGTTTTGTGTTCTGAGCATGTGCAGACACGCGTAGGTTTTCAAGATACATCTGGCAGATACATTTCATGTGTAGTGTAGATAAATCGTTGGCCGTAACCTGCTTCTAATGATTTATACCAGCTCATCTTGTTGATATAACGGTCTTTTGAGGTTTTTATTGGGCAGCCAGCAGTCAACAGCCCCCAGCCAGCAGCTACCTAGCTGAGGTTCTTTTGTGCCATTGAAGAATTACATCCTAGGGCCGTGCCAGCTAAACCACAAACGAACCCCGAACGCAATTAGAAAGTTAAGACCGATAGCCGGTCATTTGGACGGAATGAGTTGAAAACCGCCCACGTAATGCGGAAAAACTTATGGGCGGGCGCTGCCTCTAATAGACGTTGGCTCTATGCGTACGGCGTACTCTCCGTCGGTTGGATTACACAATAACTTTCATCGTTTCTCTGGTGTTTTCCTCTGTTTTTCGTGTTTTGTGTTTTTCTTCTTCTGCCTGCTTCTAGCCGAAGCAGTTGGCATTGTTAATTATTTAAAACATTATGTTGCTCGAAACAATTTGCGCATTAAAAAGTTTAATTTACGGAATTGTAATGACAGACTGTAAATAAGTATGCGTACAGCCATTAAGCACGGCTGCAACGGGCCCCCAAAAGCAAAAGTAAACCAGAGAGTTTAATGTAATATTTGCGTGTTTATTAAACAACTCAACCAAAAACTTAGAGAAATAATAAAAAAAAAAAAAATATGAAAAAAGTAGAAAAACTGGCCAAAGGCGGCAACTGCAGCTCAAAGAAAAGCCCAAAAACCTATTAGCTGTGCCCGGCCCCTTGGGCTGCAGTGTTATATACAAACTATCCAAAGTATCCAGCCAACCCCAACTATCCGAACTATCCAAAATATGTGTGTCACTTTAGTTTGAGGTCGACTAATGGGATTTCAGTACATCGCCGCTTAAGTTACTTTCGTTTTTCCAGTCAGGAAATTGTGCTTCAGAACCATTAATAATATCGTCGTCAATTCATTTTTACTGCTAATTAATGTTGTGGTTCTGGCCAAGGTTAGCTCGAGTCTTAAGCTCATACTTCTTATTTTCTGCCAACTTATGTCTGCTATCAATAATCCACAATGCAAGAGCTTTCGACACTTCTTTGACATAAATTGCTCAAGACGAAAGACGAAATATGTCGAGTCATGTCTGGGAAAACAGAAAAACTGAAAATATTTCTGTCCACATATATTTATAATTATATATATATATATATATATATATATATATATATATATATATATATATATATGTATTTTATTACAAAGAAACGCACTCAAATCATAGAGATTGAAGAGATTGTTGTTTTAGGTAGACTTTTTAGAGAGCGAGAGCTAGATTTATTCTGGAACTGGTTTAGGTCGTTAATGAAATTTTCTTCTTTGGCCTGTTATGAGTTGGATATAAATTAGAGCTCTAAAACTTGAATAGAATTCCTAATCAAAATTGTAATGTGCGGTTGTATATTCGTATATATAGGTCTGTTAGTATTTGTATATAAATGTGTAGTAAATGTTAAAATTATATTATTATATGAGCAGCAAATCTGTAAATTAAATATACAATGAAATATATTTTATTTTAAATTCAAGCCAATTGCAAAATTTCTTATTTAACGTATATAATAAACTATACTATACTAAACTATAACTAATAATAATCTTTTGTAGTTTCATGATGAAATATATAAACTCTTTATCAAATTAAATAAGAGTTTAGTTGCAGATTCGAAACATATTTATAAAGTATTACAATTTATTTTTCCGAACTCATTTACAGTCTTAAAATTAATGAATGAATAACGAGAGCAACATTTATATAATAATATATAATCAATACCATTTAAAGATAAGTTAGAGCACTTTAGGCGTATCTCTGAAGCACACATCTCTTGGCTCGCTCGCAAATATTAATCATAATCATCCACTCAGAGCATAGGTAATTCCGCGCATGATTGGTCATATAAACATTATTTTGTGTACGATTTCAAACAGGAAATGTAAAAGAGGTCAAAGACCAAAGACCAATGACGACTTCGTTGTGCGTTAAGTTTTGTATTTTTTTGGATGTTTGTTTATGCAGCTAATTGCAGTTGTTATATAAGGGCTTTAGCCCCATCGTATATCGCACTTGTTTCATTTTTTTTTTTTTTGTTTCTTTTATTATTATTATTATATAGTTGCTTTTATTGTTGTTAGTTTTGTGCGCGGCGGCTCTTATGAAACGCAGAGCGTTTTATGCATTAGTAGCTACAAGCGAGCCCTATCATTACATCGCACCTGATCCGCAGATATATAGATAAATATGCGCCGATTGTGCGGGGCGCTAACAAGATTTCCGCATTTGGCTGCTTTACATTGGCCATTAACCACGGAGCCAACAGCCAACAGCCAGCAGCCAGCAGATGCGGTCATTGGATGCGACTGACTTTGCTTCCGTTCGCACTCGTTCGCCCCTCCTCCCTCACTCTATCTCTCTCTCTCTCTTTCTCTCACCCGCCTAACCAATTTTAAATCCCATTTGGCCTCAACGACTTAATTAGTTGAGCGTGTGACGCTGAGACGTTTGTCTATCTACAGCAGCAGCATCTGGCGTACTGGGCAACAGCTGACGACAACTCTGGCTAGTCACAAGACTTCAGATACCCTACAAACCGCAGCTGATGTTAGCTGGGGGCTACTTGACCACGTTCTTGTCTAGTACTTAATGCAAATGCCCTAACACCATAAAATGGTCGGAGAAAGCTGTCATGAGAGTTAACAGAGGCTGCGCTAAAATGTAATTCTGTCTTCCATATTTATGGCCTATTATTAAAGAAATACCCTGTAATCACAAAATGAGCATAGAAATGATTCGAATCGCAAACATAAACTATATATAGTTTATTGATTTATTTTCTAATGTCTCATCTTCTAATTAAAAGCTGTATGAATCTGTTAACTAAATATATAAAATATTTTAATTTGTTAAAAAGGCCTTAAGTAAACCTACTTGTAAAAAACTTTGTATTTAATTATTTATCAATTAAAACTTAATATAATTAATAACAATATTTAAGATATTTTTTATATTTTAAATTAATATATTTTTGATAAGGTCTTAAACTAAACTGATTGAAATTATAGAGAAGATTGTTTCACTTATAGAAAATTTAATTAAAATATAATATAATTAAATAAAATAAAATATTATATAATATCATAAAATATTATGAAAGCAGTAACATTATTTAAAAAAAAAAATCTTTTAGTCAATATTAAGGAGTATTTTTTAGTGTGTCAGTTTTAGTTAATGCCTTTCTGCATGATATTTCTATCTAAGCAGCAATTTAGCTGTTAGTAGATAGTCGCATTTTGACAAACGTTAAAAGTATCTCACAGATACGTATGGGTAATATGCCTAGCTGTGCTTAGAGCGTGTGTGTGTTTGTGTGCATCTGTGTATGCGTGTACTTGTGTGAAAGAAAGTGTTGGCACTGAGCATGGGCACGGGCACGGGCACGGGCACGGGCACAGCCATGGACAAGGTAAAAAGGTAACAACATTTTCACTTGCCTCGCGTCGTCGTCGTCGTCGTCGTCGCATTTTTAATGCTGCGCTGAAGATGCTTTAATAAAAAAATGTAACAACTGTATGGGGGTTTAATGCCCTCGACTCCAGGCCCCAGAGCCCAGGCCTTAGACTCGAGACACCGTCAGCCATGCCCATGCCCATGCCCGTGCCATTGTCATTGGCGCAGATGTTGATGTTAACGTTGTTGCTATAGATACAGATACAATTTGATATTGTTGTTGTTGTTGTTGTTGTTCGCTGGCGAATTGTGTGTGGCGAATTTTTGTAAATTTTTCCTATTTCAGTTGAGCTCAGTTCATTTTCTATGGCATTATTATTGTTTGCAGCTAATTATTCACATTTCGCGATTTTCACTTTCATCTGTGTGAATTTCTACTGTCATTTGTTTGTTGGTTACACGTATTTCAAAACTTTTAATTGTTTGTCCAACCAATGCAAAAAGTTTCCAAAATGCCAGTCATATTTCGGTTTCCTGTGTACATTACACACACACACACACACACACACATACATATACACACTAATACTCTCACTCGCACATAGATTGAAATTTGCAATTGTTGTGGCGGCTTTTGTTCGATTGAGAAATCGCTTATGAAAATTGAAATTGAAATATCTTCAGCTCCAGTTTATAGCTAATTGAATTTACCTTATGTTGTACGTCTCTCTCTCTCTCTCTGTCTCTCTCTCTCTCTGTCTCTCTCTCTCTCTCTCTCTGTCTCTTTCTCTCTCTCGAAATTTAGCTACAAATATTCATCTTGGCTTTCATAAGAGGCATCGAGAGGCATTTTTATAGATATATACTTTTGGCACACATCCGGTGACCAAGAGATCTTCTGCTCTACTCGTCTCACGCTGACAACTGCCGCATTAATTTTCCCCCCAAATTAACCTTGACCGGCTTCACAATGCCAGTAGAAAAAAGCATAGATATCTAGACGACTTGTGCCCGTTTCTGCTTCTACTAGTCCGGCCATAACAAACCCAATTCCTAAAATAAAAAAAAAAAACCGTCTACCATTTGGCATTCTTCGAATGATATTACTACTACGACTCGACGTACTACTTCCGAAAAGAAGTTCACCTAAGAACAAACAGAAAAGCAGAAAAACAAAAAAAGACACAAAAGTTTATTGTCCATTCAGCTTCGGACGCTTCACGCTTTTGTGCACAATTGTGCATGCAAGTGTCCAAGACCAAAAATAGTATCCATTGTTTGGCTATGGATACGCGTATCGGAAACAACAGAAAGAGATAAAAGCAAGAGAACCACCTGAATGGAAGAGCTATCCCTTCAAGTGTTCTATCAAAAATATTCAAATACTCTAGCATCAAGTCTTTCGATTCTGCAGAGCATTTTTATCTAAAATTGTACATCACACTCATATATACGATATTCATGAATGTAAATAAGTTCACATTCTTACAAGATTGTTTTGTAAAATATATACAAATCGGAATACTTTGTGTGTGTTGCTTAAGTAAAAAATTGAAATCGAAACTGATTAGAAAATTTCAATTTCACATTATGATTGTAAATAATTTAGTTTCATATAGTTGTCAAATTACATTCCCCACAGGAAAAATATTGTTGGAAAACTGTGAATTCGAATCAATAAAATATTCAGTTGAAGGTACTTAGCAAATTTATATACAGATATCTATATATATTTAATATAAAATAATATTAAATAATATTTTGAACAAATATATACAATATATTCTTAATGCGCTTATTTTACACTAGTCTACGATTTCAATCGAAACACACAAGAAGTGTTGCATGCTTTTAGGCAGTTTCCAAAACTTAAATGATATGCGCCATCTATTGTTCATTTCTAAATTATTATCAATATCTTAATCAATTAAAATGTTGGTTCAATAGATTTATTTTAACAATTAACACAGACATAGATATATATTTAATGATAAGATATAAATATTATTTTATCAAAAAATATTCCAATGTTAATCAATTAAGCTTACCTGCGTGGTTTTGGACGTAATATCTCATGATTGGCATCTGTTATGCACAGCGGACTGAGTGCACCAGCTAAATGTGCCACGCCCACGCGCTCTGTATCCCAATTGTGGCGAGTGGGCATTTTTCGAAGAGCTGATTGGATATGATGTGCTTAAAGTGTTAGTCGCAGCATTTTAGTGGCCCTGCAAACGAATGAGAAAATCAAAGAACTTATTAAAAATTGAATTCTGCTGATCGACAAGGCGCAGACATTCATTCGCGTTTGGCTAGTTAGATGTCTAGTGGTCGTCCGGCTCTACAAATTAAGCAGGCGGCACAGCGAGCGCAATTAGTCGCTGCCAACGTCGTCTCCACTTCCTCTGCCCATAATAATTAAGCCAACGTTGTCAGAGAAAGCCACAAAACAAAGTCACCAGACAGCTGGCAGAGGCTGAGACATAGACGGAGACTGCGACAGCGACTGCGACAGAGTCTGTGATTGAGACAAGGAGCTAGGCCCGGGAGCGCTACGGGAAACGGTAGCAGGAGCGGGAGTGCCAACAGCAGCAAGGGAGACGATGGGAGAGGGGTAGCAGTAGCATTGCGTGCTTTGCGTCATTGCCTTGAAAGTTGATCGTCTGTTGATCGTCTTGCTACTCTATAAATGGTTACTTGTCTGGCTGTGGCTCTGGCCCAGGCACTGGCTGCAGGTGTCAGCCAAGAACTTTGGAGCCACATTGGCATGCAATCAATGCCGTTCGATTTCATTTCATTGGAAATTGTTGCCAAGCATAATGCCAGATATTTTCGCTATAAGTGTTCTGCCAATACCCAGCAGGCTATGGCATTAAAAACAAAATAAAATAAAAATGACAGGGTATATTAAAACTAATGAAAAATATGAATACATTGCATACAAAAGGTGAAGAAGTTTAAACACTTAATAAGATGCAGAATGAAAGATTTGTGCTCACTTTGTTGATAATGAAGTTCGAGCCGAAAACAATGTAAATACCAGTAAAAACTCTAAAGAAAATTACGTGAATTTCTTAATTTAAATTAATTATGATCGAACGGAAAGATTAACGAAGCAAAATCGAATATGAATATCAAATCATTTTCTGAGTCCACAAATTATTTATAGATTAAGACTTTGCCCAGCCACTTTGCTTGCCTTCTAATTTAATATTCAAGCTGATATTTTTGGTAATAATAATTATTACGGTAAGGCTTGAAGCGAGTGTTAAGTTTGTTAAGAAATTTCTTGTAGTAAATAATTTAATAAGAAATATATATATTAACAAATATATATTTGATCAACAATGATTTACTCCCGGTGGCTTTCTATAAACATCTCGAGAAAAAGGAAGAAATTTACAGAGTATTTGAGACTGAAGCACTCCTCAGCTTCTATCGCTTTGTGGACGTTATGTTATGTAGCTGGTTATGTTATCGTTCCTGGTAAAAATGCTCAAGTTCAGGCAAATAGCAGAGGGCTGTGCTTTCTTGGACTGCCTGCCTTCTGTTCTGGTTTCTATTGAACCGCTGAGGCGATCTTATCGGAAGTGCCCAAAGGGGGACGTGGCAATGGTTAAATGGGTGTGGACGAGTGCGATGGGAGTGCATTGTCTATTCGAAGCAGACGACTGTGCGCAGATGCCCAATGCCCAATGCCCGTTGCCCGTTGCCAGATGCCAGATGCCAGATGCCAATGTCTCAGCTCTCAGCCGATAGCCAGAGAGCAAGACACGTCCACACATAACACTGAACGGCTGGTCATCCGTTAGACGCGTCTGTAACTATCCATAGTGCTGCATGATTAATGATTCGTGTTAGTCGACCTTGTTGCCATACACGAAATTTCATAATTTTGAACTGAGCTGAGCTGAGCTTCAATTTGGATTGTGCGGGCTTCCGCTGAAGAGCACTCCGGGAGCTGGCATTAACCTCGACGATATTGTTTTTACCATAATTTTGTTGTTCAATATTTGCCCAGCGTTTGACTCCGCGGCCCTTTATCGATGGCATACAAAGATTGAGCGATTTCTATTGCTTTTGCTTGTTTCTTATTAGAGTTTTTTATGTCTTCTTCTCTTGCCGTGCATTAATTAGCCAAGTTGCTAATCGATAGAACCCCGATAGCAGCTCAACTGACGCATTTTTAAACGGCATTTGTCGCTGTCTCAGATGCTGTCTGTCAGATTTATGGCGCTCGCCGAGAAAGCTCTGTGAACTGAAGAAACGATTCTGCTTGATCAGCGATATCAATTTACAGAGTTTATTGCCTGCTAGCAGTTGCTATTGAAAGAATTTCATTCATTTTATTTCTCATTCGTTTTTTTCTTTTCTTATTTTGAACTGCGATTTCAGTTGACGATAGGCTGGAAACCCCTTTTATATCCATGTGTTTAAACTAACAAATTTTGTGGTTTAATGTGTTTATATTAAAGCGGTGCGCCTAATCAGAGTTGAGTCAGTCTATGTCTGGAGGCTTTCTTTGTTCACTAGATATTCCTTATCTAGTCTAGAGGTTGCCTTTGTATATTCCTTATCAAATGGCTGGCTTTGTACATTTGCTGAAATGTGGTTTTATGCATGACTTTTGTTTTAAATACATTTTAAATTGAATTTTTAAAAATTTGATATATTTTATATATGCATACATTTTTTTTGTGAAACTCTCGTAAGACATTGAATACATTAAAGTAAAGATTAAAAGTTTAATTTATAGAATATTTTATAATAATAATAATAAGCAGAAATATAAAAAGAACTTAGCAGTTTGATACTTGTTAACTTTTGAATTAATATAATGTTTTAGCTTATTAACTTGTTTGTCTAATAACACATATATGTTTATATATTTATACATGTTCGTGCCACACAAATAGATGTACAATTGATCAAATACATATATTATATATATATATATATAATTTAAATAATATTCATATTAGTTTTATTTTGCTTTTGTTAAATTCTTTAATTAAATATAAATACAATAACATTTAGACATTACTATTATTATTATTATTATTATTATTATTATTATTATTATTATTATTATTATTATTATTACTATAATATATTATTCCCTATAACATACTTTTACGAAACTACGTTTAATAAATATATACATATATGTATATCTATAAAGTTCGAACTTTAAATTTGTAAAATTATTTAAATACATCAAAATATATTTTATTAAATAATTATATATTAAATAATTCCAAGTGAATAAAAAAGTATTATTAAAAAATATATTATTATTATGTAATTATTATATATATTATTATTATTATTATATATATACGCACATACATATATTAAATGCATTTATTCACATTCATCTATAAGAGGGTCACAGAATACTATAGATAGTCAAAGAATTTTTTCAGTGTACCTCAACGCAAGCACATAATTTATTTATTTTGAGTTTTTTTTTAGCCAGCTGCGTAGCTCCTGTGGAAATATTTTGGCAAATCTGATTGCACTGCTTACTGCTAAATGGAATCTGAACTGACCGGCTTGTTTTTTTATTTTTTATGTGCTTTATGGGCTGCTTTTCGCGGCTACCGCATTCCAAAGTGAAAGGCCAGAAAGTCAGCGAGAGAGAGAGACCGTGAAAGATACTCATAAATACACACACAAACACACACACACACACACACAGAGAGGAGCAAGAAATTTCATAATTAATATGCCGCACATGGAACTAACTGTTTGCAGCTGGCCATGGCACATTAATATGCAACAATGTGGAGAATCCAGAGTCCAGGCGTTGGTGTGATCGGACAAGCACTGGGCACTGGGCACTGGGCACTGGGCTGTGGGCTCTGTTCTAGCCGCATAGACGTGACACTAATGGATGCCTCGATCGACGCCCTTAACAAATAATTTAAATAATGACACTCTGTCCCTTCGATAAGCCCGGCTTAGCTGGCCGCTGTGGCCACGGCTCGGACATCTTTTCATTAATCATACTAAAAGATATACGTTGAAAAATTTTTAAATAGTAGTTTTCAAGCCTCAGGCGTGATTTGTGTGTTTGTCTTTCTGGTCGCGGTTCGATTTCTACTTATTACAAAGATTAATTGCGTTGCTTATGCAAATCGATTGTCATTAGCCATTTATAGCCAGATGCGGTGGCAGTTGCCCAGATGCCTTTAGATACAGCTACAGATATGGATGGCTACAGATACAGATTGGCAATGAGTTCGACTGGCGCTGCTATCTATTTCATCGATATATTTATAACCAATTTGGTAAGCATTCTAAATTTCATGCCAAAAAGTATCTTGTTTCTAAAGCATTGTCTCTGCTCAGCTCTCACTATATGTCCATCTGTCTGTCTGTCTGTCTGTCTGTCTGTCTGTCTGTCCACTTGACTGTTTGTTTGGCTCATTTAGGGCCAGGGGGCGCGAACGCGTGTTTAAATAGCTCAAAACAAACAATGGCCAACGATAACCGATCCGAAATTACTTTTCCAATGGACACGGCGCAGTGAGGCAGCAAAAAATTGAAACGTTTTGTAACTGATACTCTCAAGGAATTCCATCGGCTGCGCTTTGCTGTCAAGCGTAGTGCAAACACTTGAAATGGGAACGAGTTTTCAACTCAAACAATCGGACATACCACTACAGTTTATAGCTCTTGTAACTTCGCCTTGATTGGAGCATTACGGGTTTGCTACTCTGGCAGCCAACCATCTGACACATTGGCCACATTGCCGACTGGATCAATAAATTGGTATATGAGAAAAGAATTTCACATATATTATGCTCACCTCTCTGATTGTCTCTGAATCGAGCCACACAAATACCTCGTTATACTTGTGGCACAACTATTTGTTTGTTTCTTACATTATATAAAATGATTTCATCGGAAATTCCCAGCCTGATCAAAGTATTTATATTGTCTAACTAAAATCTATCATCCATATAAGAGAATACCAACTCCTGAACACTTATTTTAGTATATCGTATGAACAATATTTGCAGAGTATTGAAATCCCTTCTTGGACTTCAATAATACCAATATATGTTCAAAGAAAGATTCTTAAGAGGAAGACAATGTTATATTTATAAAATTCTTTAAATTATTTTATTACATTTTAAAACATTTTATTAAGTCCTTTCCTTTAATTTTTTATAAATTTATACCATAAATCTATGCTGCATTTTGAATGGTTCATATATGATAATTGGCTTTCTCGTTTTATATTTTTAAAACAATTAAAAATAAAATAAAATAAAACAGGTATAAATATAAAGACTTAAAATCTAATATTTTATGAAAATCTATGATTTTGTGCAGATATTTTATGCTTATATGATTAAAGTATTTATATCTATTTATTTGTTATTTAATTTATTTATGTTTATAGCTTATTTAATACATATATAGTGTATTAAAATAGTTTTTTTTTTAGCTGGTTACTTCTTTGTAGTTTGTTTATATTTTAGATTTTGTTTTTATAAATATATAGTTTTATATATAATATTAATAATTTAAAAACAAGTTTTTATTATTATTTTTGTATTATTCAACTATATGTTCTTTTTTATATCATCACCTTTTATATTTTTAGAATATTAATTTATTTTTTTAAATTTAGTCATGTCACCCATTGGCATATCTCTTCAGAATCCGCCTTGCGATTTAACAAATTCGTTGATTTATACAGTGCTGAAAACATTAAACAAGTGAGAGGGGAAAGGAGAGGAGATGAGGAAAAGTTTGCACCGCCTTATTTATCATTCGTTAAAGAAGCTCAATCTATAACGTGCCTAATTATTATACCTTCTGCTTTCGACCTGAACTTGATTATATGCCATGGCATAAATTATTTATTGTTGTATGTATTTGCTGGCATCTCATATGAGAACAGGCAAACTCTTGATTAATGTCAAAACGAACGATCCAACTGACTTTGGATGCTGCTGCTGGAGTTGCTGCTGCTGCTGCTGCTGCTGATGCTGCAGTTGTATGTTGTATGTTGCATGCTCGTATTTTTCTTTGCTGTTAATAAATTCAAAATTAAATTTTCTCTTAATTGCAGACGGTCGACGATGCGCCGAACAGAGTCGCTCGAGAACCCGATCAAGAGAAAGTGTTTCTGTTTTGAGGCTTAGCTGGCGACGAGCTGCGGGTCTGCAGGTCTGCGGGTCTGCCCGACCTGTTGCATTGGCTGCTCAAAATTGGGTCAGCTCTTGGAGCCAGCTTCCAGTCAACAGCCAGCAGCTCTCATCTCAGAGCTACCCAGCTGCCAGCTGTTGGGTTAGCTAGCCGTCTGCTCTTTTACTCATTGACATTTAAATTATGGATTGTGGAGCTCGGAGTTTTTGTGTACACTTTGCTATTGGGGCCAACAAAAATGCCACCGAAACAGCATTTTAGCAGCTCGACTGTCGCGTGATCTCTGCCAGGGGGCAAAACACAGAAATCTGACAGTGAAAAATCTGTTCAACTTCCAGCTTATGCAATCGGAGTGCTGAGCTCGCGCAGTTACTGGACAATTGGCTTTAGAGACCACGCCCTGCTTGACGTGCACAGGCCAGTTGACAGCTCCAACTGGGACAGTATCAAGTTGTCTGCAGCGCGCGGAATAACGGTGTCGATTATGCGCCCATCAAACACCAGAAACAACAACAACAACAACAATAAAGGGTTTCACTGGTAATTAAAAGCTCGCTCGATCTATGATCTCTGATTGGAACTGACAAAGGTGTCTGTTTGTCTGTCTCTCTGTCTCTCTCTCTCTCCCTCCCTCTCACTCTCAGTGTATCTGTGTTTTGTTTTGGTTTCTTTTCTCATTTGTGTCCACCTCACACTCTGCATTAATCTTTTGTGTCCCTTTCGCTTTGACTGCGGCCCTATAAAATGATCTCGTAATGTTCCATTCGATCTCTCGATTGTCGTTCCCGTTGCCATTGTCGTTGAGTCAGCTCTCAGGTGTGTCGGCACGAGCGACTCATGTCTCGTATTACCCCAATTCTGCCCACTGGAGGGCACAACCCACACTCTCGAATCAAAAGTCTCCAACTCAATTGCGGACCAGCTGGGTCCAGTTGAGTTTCTCGTGCTAGCACAATAGAATACTTCGCGACCGTTGTATAATGTGGCTTATACAATTCGTTTTATATTTGATCATTGAACATGTTCAATTGCTTTTGATCATATTTAACAATATAGTTTCCCTTTCTATAACATCGAGTAGTAATATAATTTGTTCTCTGACCAAAATAAAAACATTTATATGAAATTAATTAATTAATTATATTATTTTATTAATTATATTAATAAAAATTATTATATTAATTAATTAATTATATTATTTTTGTACAATACTAAACTGTGTATGTACATTTTTCAATATTATTATTATTTAATTATTAATTATTGATTATTAAATGTATGGCCTATCCCAAAAAGACGATTCTAATCTTACGCTTTTATAGTTATCGATATCTATACCTATCCAATAAATTCTCTGCTTTTCTATACATATTTTTAAATATTTTACACATTTATAAATTGTATACAAAAATCGCATATTTCATTTCTTTATATCAACAAGTAACATGCATTAGACTTGCTCAAAATAACATTTTTATATTGGTTTTTACCTAATTTTCATTAACATTCAGTATATACATTATATATAGTTTAATTTCCCTTACATATGTGTTATTTTATTCACTATATATTCTCGCTATTTTCCATTTTATTATTTAAGCTTTTATTGCGGAACTTGAATAAGTTTCACATTTCGAAATTCCATTTTAATGACATATTTAAGCATCGTTTGGTCAGTCCTAATGTTGTCATTCCCGCCCGTGGACCACACTTTACACGAACGACTCTATACCCAAAAATAGAGAAGAAGAAGAAAGCAATAAGTTCTATCTCATTGGCCGAGATCGTAAACAAAAGCGCAAAGGTGTCAAGCGTCAAAGCCAGAGTCAATAAAAATAGTTTACCAACGACTGTGGATATATGCATAAACATTTCTGTTTGTTTGTATGCTATTTCGAAACTATTTGAGAGCTTGTTTGTTTTCCACTTAAAACCAGAACAGCAAATGTATCTATTCGATAGGCGACATATTTTGTGCCTGCTGCCAAAAAGGCCGCTTGACCGTATTGTCAAAGAGTCCGGCAAAAGGCACAAATTTCGGCTGGGTTTATTCGCAGCATAAATTTGCCGAGTGATCAAACGGACAAAACTTATGGAATGGGGCTGCGACACAGTTGAGCCGTTGTAAGTTTTGAATATTTGCATAAACCTATTCAGTTTTGACCTACAACCTGCTCTGAGATTCTTAAACATATTCATATCATATCAGAGCAATTTAAGCGTCTACTGAATAGAAATGGGTTCCTTAAGTGTGGTATCTAATTTGCTACTTGACTTAAGATCCGCTAAAGGCTTTTATGCAAAGTTCAGCATTTAGCTATGAATTTGAGATAGATAAATGTGAAAGATTAGAAATATATATCCATACATGAATATATATATATATATATATGTATACATATAGTTGTTCTTAGAACTTATTCTAATCAAAAGATATCTACATCGTTTCTGAACCTTCTCTCTAACAGTAAATGTTAGTAACAAAACATAATTGTTTATCTCATTCGCAGAGGTTAATCTCAATCTCCAGTCTAGCATAATAAATGATTAGAGCAACATTTTATTGTATGCATTCACCTGGGAATCTGCTCTACTCACCTCAAATAGTTTTATCCATTTAGTTTTGTCGACAAAAATTCCATCAATTCTATGTCGTATGCTATCCAAGATGGTCTTAAATATTTATCCACTTTCGTATGTAGACTTCATAAGCGATGCTCGCGTGCAATTAATTACAACAAATTGCTTTACTTTCACCCAACTGCGGGTACTCGAGAGATATGTACATATAATTATTCATGTAGCATTTGCATATTTACGAGTACTTTGATCTGCTAGACGTTTAGCATTTAGCACATCACTAAACTCGCGCATACACACTGAGATGTTTGCCAAGTGGACCGCGGAGAAGGAGTTGGGGGGAGTTGCACTCGACACCAAATTTACGTATGTTGCATTTTGTTGTTGTCGTTGTTGTTGTTGTTGTTGTTGTTGTTGTTGTTGTTGCTGCTGCTGCAGTTTTGGCAGGTTTCGTTAACAGGAAAATTGACTTTATATACAAATCTGTATGCATGCATATGGGTAGACACTATATATATTCATATATATATATATATATATATATATATATATATATATATATATTTGTATGTATATAAATAAGTATGGGTTGTAGCGAAAACAACTTTTCGCGAATATTACATACACACACACACTCACGCGCGAGCACTCACACATTTGCACATACACATACACATACACATACACCCATAAAACGCCCGCGGCGTCTGCGTTTTGCGTCTGGGCGTTAATCACGTTTAGAGCAGAATCGTTCTGCACGACGAAAAGTCAAAAACACAACTGAAACTTCTTTGGGAAAAAGTATTTTTACAGCGCACGGCACGCGCAATAGACCAACAATGGGTCTTGCTTGGGTCTCAACAGGTCTTGAGCTCAACATATTGAGTGAGTTTTTTTTCATTTTTTTTTGTCTTTTAGCCTCTGGTTGTTGCTTTGAAACCAGTTGATCTTGTTTTTGAGCCGATTTTACTGCGAGTGCTGTTGTAGCTGCTACGGCTACTGCTGCTGCTGCTGCTGTTACATGACTCGGTGACTGCGCGCTGCTCCTTTGGCAAGTTCGTGTCCTAAGTCTTTTGTTTTGCCTGCATTGCAATTGCTTTACTCGCAAATGCATGGCATTATTATCTATGAGTTATTTACGCTTAGCATTTTTGCTCTTGTTATGACCAGACGCGGCTCTATGGCTCCGCTGCCAACGCCGCGACGTTGTGGTTGTCGTTGTCGTGGGCTTGGCACACGTTCAGCCTCCAACCCCGTACAATGTTTGGGGGCCCAGGAATGTCCATGGCAGCGACGACAGGTTTGCTGCTCTGTGCACTCCCAGCTCCACTACAGTTGGCGTAAATCTATTGGCTACTGTTTCCAGTTGTCAATTGCCAATTGCCAAATGTGTTCGATTTTTCCGCTCCTTTTTCTGTGCGGATTTCTGTTTTGCGGCGTAGGAGTACCTGGTTCAATGAACCGAGCCTGCAGATGGAGAGAGAGAAAGAGAGAGAGAAAGAGAGAGGGAAAACATTTGAGGTATGGAAGCTTTGAAACGACCTTGTCGTGTGTGCGAAGTTTCAAAGATTTGTGCTGGCTTCGGCCTCAACTTATTTCAGAATTTATTACCCAGCCGTTGCTCAGTTTAGCTCAGCTCAGCTCAGTTTAGTTTAGTGTGGCATTGTTCTGGCCAGCTCGTCGGTTCTTTTCAAATCTTATGACAATAAAGAGCGGCATTTTTCCCCTGGTTTGTATTTTTTTGCTTGAAGCTGCCGCAATGTATAAAACCAGTCGCCGTCCGTGCGCTCTGTACTATGTGCTCTGTGCTCTGTGCTCTGTGCTCTGCTCCTGCCAATGCCCCAAACGTGAACCGAACCCGAGCGTCAGGGCAGTCACTTGATCAACTGGCAGCCAACTGGTTAAGAGTTGCTGAAAAGCATGCGCCAAAGAATTTAGCCAACGATTTTTGGAATGTTTCCAATGTACCAAGTGTTCAAACACCAAAAACAAAGAACCAAAAATACTTCATTCTGAAGTTGATCGAAGCAATATGCTCTGAGCATGTTCAGTATCTGTGTTTATTTAAATTAAAGTAAATTTGCAGACAACAATTTTTCATAGGTGGCTCAATAAAATGAAGAGCTAGAATTTTCTATAATCCTAATCTTATATGCGAACTAAATTATTATTTCAGTATGCCTGCCACTTATGAGTGTTTGGAGCATTGGAAAAACAGCTGCACGAACACTTACAGCAGAGAAAAGTGAACGATGAATAAATGACTTGGCAACAATCATTTTCAGTCAATATTAAAAATGTATATAATAAGTATAATTATTATAAATACATGAATTAATATAAGTAGCTTATACGCCACAATTATTCTGTTTTTCTTATTCAATCAATGCTCCACTATCGAATATTCGTATGGAAGGCAGAGAAAAAGAAACACACAAAAGAGTAAAGCTATTGTAGATATAGTAGATTATTATAGATAAATAACATATATGATAACATATGATAGTAGTTGTATTTTTAAAATTTAAAATGTTTCTTTTTTTTTGTAAAGTATAAATTAAGTTAGTTGTCGTAGAGCTCCGGACTTATCCTAAGCAAGGTCCAAGCAGATCATTAATGCATCAAAAATAAAGAATATTAAAGCTTCTCTAAAAATTTTTTTTAATAAAAAATATAAATAAATAAAAAATCTAAAGCAAGATAGTAAAACAACAACTATATATATTTATATATATATATATATATATATATATATATATATATATATATATATATATATATATATATATATATATATATATATATATATATATATATATATATATATATATATATATATATATATATATATATATATATATATACATATACATATATATATTATATTAATATTAATATTATTATATTTATAATATTTTTTATTTAAATATTAGTAATTGTTGACTTCGTTTTTATAACCCATTGAAAATGGGAATTCAGGGTATAATGTTTTTGTGAAAATGTATGTAACAGGCAGAAGGAGACGTCGCAGACCCCATAAAGTATATATATTCTTGATCAGCACAAAAAAATAAGTCGATATAGCCCTGTCCGTCTGTCCGTCCGTCCGTCCGTCCGTCCGTCCGTCCGTATGAACGTCGAGATTTCGGAAACTACAAAAGCTAGAGAGCTGAATTTTTACATGAATACTCGTATCTTATTTACGCAGTACAAGTTTATTTTGTTTTTTCGATAACTCATCCTATTCCTTAATTATCGATAAAAAATTCGTTTACGTTTTTTAGGTTTTTTGAGTCTAACTTCTACACCGTTTTAGCTAGAGACTTCAAATTTGTATATTTAGATAGATATTATGGATACGCAGATTATGTAATTTTCAGATTTTGGATGCCACGCCCCCTTCGCCCCCAATTTGAAAAAAACTTATTTCAAATACTAGAGACTTGTAATTTTGCAGATTTGAATGCTATTAATATATTCTGAAAGTTTCATGAAGATAGTCGATCTAGAAACGGAGTTATAAGCGTTCAAAGTACAGCCCATCCCACCCCCAAACGTCGGCAGCAACTGCGCGGTTAGCATAGCGCGCGCTTATACGTCCGTAAAGAAGAAGAATACTAATTTTTTGCAGGGTTCAGGGTATCTCGTAGTCGAGCCGTCTCGACTAAAGCCTTTTTACTTGTTTTATACAATTCTGCTTTTAAAACATATTTTATTATGAGTTAAAATTAATCATAATATCATAATATTCATATACATGAAAAAGATTTACATTCATTTTAATTGCTAACTAGAGTTAGTCTCCTTTTTGATGTTCTTTTAAGTTAATAAATGAATATAGAAAAAAAATTAATCATACAAAATTCTTGGATATTTTAAATAAATAAAATAAAATAAAGATCTAGTAAACTGTAACCAGAGATCAAAGATGCAAAAAGTCTAAAGACAATTCTTTGATATATGTAATTAGTTGCTCAGAATGGACATGATATTGCTTATGATTAGATGACAGAGCATATTACAGTCGAGCAAGCAGTGACAGCGGTAGTGGCAGTAGCTGCCAGGCCTGCACAGCTCATAATCAACATTGTTGCGAGGAATTTTAATGCTGCTCATTAGTTGTGTGGCAATGTGTAGGGCACCAGTGGCACACCAGCTGTTATTTTACTGAAGCAATTTAAACGGCATTAGCGCTAATAATTTGCGTTTACCTACTGGCTGCTGCCTTGCGGCTGGTGCCTGGTGACTTCGAGAACGGGATTGGGTCGGGACAGCGCCGTAATCTGAAAATCTCTTGCATCACTTGAGAATAATCATTGGGCAAGGACGTGACTGTATCGTTGACGTTTATTGTGACAGACGCGCTGTGCTGACTGCTTTCCTGGTGCCTTTTGCCTGAATAGCTGGCTGGGCAACCTTCAGGTGCTTAGGTCTCGATGCGGTTCTGTTCCGTTCCGTTCCTGTGTCGCTGCATGGGGCATAAATCAACGCGAGCCGCAAACTGCAACCACAACAAAGCAAAAGGTGAAACGCAGGTAGCGACACCAACGACGACGACGGTGACGACGACAACATCAAATTCCGAAGCCTCCAAACAAACACAACGTTCCGTTTGTCGACCCAACTCTAAACTCAATTAGTGCATTGGTATAAGAGTGTGTTCGTGTGTGTGAGTGTTGCATTCTTTGCATGCCAATGTGGCATTTGATTGATAATTTCGTTACGCCTCGAACATGTTTCAAAATACATTTTTGATAGCTTTGGGTTGGCCCTTCCCCAGATTTATGACATATTATGTATGTATGTTCCCAAGCATCTATTGTTACTGCTATTGTTAGGCATTAGCATGATATTTGTCGCTGATTCGTTTGGACAACGACGCGCTTCGAGCATGACTAAGTGCCCGCATTCGAACCTCTCTTTCTTCATCTTCTTTATAGACATGCAAGACAATTGGGTTAGCTGGCAGTAGAAGCCAATAAAGAGATCCCGTTATCATCTATTTGGAATGGCATTCATTATGATAATGATAATCTCATAAGAAATCGTCCGCAGAGTTAAGATTTGCACAACATATTTATTAATTATATAAGATTTATAATCTTAAAAATTGTAATTTGTTAAAATTTGTAATATATTTATATTTGTATATATGTAAATTGGTATATCATAAGAAGGTAATTGGCATAATTTGTATGTATTTTATTATTAGCTGACTTGTATTGGAAATATTTAAAATATTTCTAAATATTTAATTGGAGCATCTATGTATATATTTCAATTATTGCATTTTCTACTTAATTGTTAAAAATTTGAATTTTAAATTCTGCATCTATGGGAGTATAACTCTTTTTAATACAAATACTATCTTCTTGAGATACAATTTTAATGTTCAACTACTTAAAATTTGGAGTTAAAGCAAATACATAAGCAAGCTTTGTAGATAAGCCGCCTATGTCTATATCATGTTCGTTTTCAAAATTTTAATGTATAATTTCTTTGTAAGGTTTCATCTCGTCGAATCACGCTGTTTTCTTGATGATTTGTTGTGGGTTTAGCTCACATTGTGACATCGATGACTTCGACAGGCAAAGTAAAGGCAATCACGAAATCCATTCGAGAATTCCTTTAGTTATTAGACTTCAAGTTTCAGCTTGCCGTATTTCTGAAACTTGCTCATAAACTCATCTCATTTCTTCACACCAACATAGGACACCGTCTTGCCACTCTTGCGCAGCTGGGCCAACAGTTCGTCGGATGATAAGTTTGAGGTGACGGTTACTGTTTTTGCCTCCAAATTGATGCTCACTTTTTCCACCTTATCTGCAAAATGCAAAAAAAAAAAAAAAAAAAAAAAATTTAATTGGCAGCCGCGACCAAACAAATGCCGTGCAACTGATAAGCTTCACTCGTATTAATATGTACTTAATCAAGAATGTGTGTACATACCAGCGCACAGAGCCTAAAGCTTAACTAGTTTATGTAAATACATATGTACATATACGCACCACCTAATTTGGCCAAGCACTTCTCCACGGCGCCGGCACATCCGCCACACGACATTTCCACTTTGAATTCATGTACCTAGGCGCAAAATTTATAATAATGCCAATTAGTCGAGTTTAAATTAATTCAAATGTATTCTTCGATTTTGTTTGTACGTACTGTCATTCTGCTGTTGGTGTTGTTGCTGCTGCTTGGACGGCTCGAATCAGCCGTAGTATGCTTATAGATTTGAGGTAAATTAAACAGCTTGAGGACCCTTTATATTATTGCTATATTAAACGTGGCACAGTCACTCGAGCAAGCGTTGACAAACAATAAAATACTTTTACTTTTGCGTTTGCGTTGTTATTAAGGCAATCGATGGAACTCGATAGTAATGTTAAATTGTCTTATTACTGCTTATCGATATATCGTTATTTAACGAAAAGTCTGGCACCACCGAAAAAATACTCAGTGAAATTTTGTAATCGTTAATTAATTTAAAATCAGCTTCGATAAATACATGATATATTATTTGCTAATAATTTAATTTTGTCATTTATTAATAGGCACATCTTATAGTTTGCTTATCAGATACCGGATCTTACACACGTTTTGGGCACGCACCGAATCTGTAAACTACTTGATGATCATATAATTGACCAGGATTAAGAATAATCGATGGAAAATCCGGATTGTTCACAGCATCAGGATATTTTTGAGTTTGCAAAGAGAATGCGCCGTGTTGTGCATAGTGTGCACCTCCCTTCCCAACATTGGGTACATCCCCGCGGTCTTCGTCTGGTAAACTGTTTGCAGTATAGAACTGCAATCCAGGTTGATTGGTGTGGATTTCCATAAAACGACCCGTACATGGGTGAACTGCGCGGGCAACAAGCTTCACTACATTAGGATCCACATCGACACAATAGTTGTTATCGAACCCGCTAATTGGACACCGATAAACCTGGTTAAGCCGCTTTCCCAAATTTGTTAGGGTCGAAAAGTCATAGGGTGTATTACGCACTGGCATCAATTTGCCAGTTGGTATTTGTTCGAGATCCGAGTCCACGATCGTATTCGCCTTGATCATTATCATATGCTGCATGAGTGTGTCCCTACCCGTGCCATGGCCTGCGAGATTAAAAAGACAGTGGTGGCCTATGTTGATGCACGTGGTTTCCTTTGCGCGTGCCTCGATCCGCAACCCCAGACAACCAGTTTCATTAAGTGAATAGTTAATGTTAACTGTTACCTCTCCCGGGTAGCCTTCGTGCCCGTCCGGCGAAACGTGTTGAAATGTGACACCGTCCTTGTGTATGCCAACCACATCCCAGATAACGCTATCAAAGCCCACATAGCCGCCATTCAGATGGTAAAGATCCTTGTGGTTCCGCGATAGATTCACATCTTTGCTACATAGCTTAAACCGGCCTCGTGCCACACGGTTGGCAACGCGTCCAATTACAGCCCCAAAATAAAATTTCTGGTTACGATAATAACCAGCGACATCGTCATAACCCAGACAAACGTCTTCTAGCTTTGCGTTAGCGTCAGGAACCTTGATGCTTTGTACTATGCCACCCAGTGTTAAGATAGACACGGACATGCCCTTCTCCGTGCATAATGTAAAGCGGCGAACGTGATCGGTCTTTTGGGTCATGGGATTGACGGCAATGCCAAATACATCTTCCACCACTCGCACCATCCTTCTGAGATGATAAATTTCAGGTTTTTTTTTTTAGGACAAAACAACAATTTCGAATATCATGGGTCAAAATAAAATTTAAAATATAATTAAATGTATTGCTGGTTGCTCAATACATTCGAATTTTGCACAGCCAACTTGAGCAGAAGCTAAAAACACAGATATTTGTACAAAATTTACAAAACTCAAAAAGTACGTTTACTCTACATAAAATTTCAATCTATAATGACGAAATCACTTTTATATACATAATTGAGGCACAACATTTTCAAATTTAAGCTGGCGCCCTTTTGAAAAATGTTCACATCTCGATATATAAATGCTTTTAGTAAATAAATTAATGTACATAATTTAAAATACAATAATACAATGTACAAATGTTGCTTATTTTAATCTAGGTGATTTCGCTATTTAATATAACATTTCAATAAGACTACGAATTATCGGGACAAGTTCACAGCTATCTCCAACTCCACGATATCGGTAATCAGTCAATCGACTCACGACATTGGTATTTTAATTCTAAACTTAAATTTGAAAACATCGATAAGCCATCGATATTCAGTAATCAAAATAATCTAATAATATCGAAATACAAATTCTTTATCTGTTATTAAATTTGATTTCACAAAATTTAAATTTTCGGCGAATTACGCTCAACTGATTGCTACTCATCTTGTTTGCAATATGCGACCAGAGAATAAAAAATTAACATTAGTGTTTATTAAAAAAAGTATTCAATAATTATCTTGAAAATATAAATTATGTTATGTTTCATATATAAAATGAAAATTATCAGGCACATATTTACATGAAACTAAATATATTATAAAGTGATATTCGACAGTTATTTTTTAAGAAATATTGTATATAAACATTGCACACTATCGAATCGGTTCTTTGTATATGTGTATACATTCAATGGTAGATGGATCATTGTAAAAATCGAAGTACAACATATGATTTTTACTTTTTGAGACATTACAAAATATATATTATCGATATTATCAACACTTTTTCAGTTAGATTACAATTTTTTTTTTTCTTTTTTTTTTCACTTAGTTTGCTGTTGTGATGACAGTTGCCAGTTGACAGTTAAGCAAAAATCAGATGTGGACGAGTCAATGGAACTTTAACAATTTAAATGCCATAATTTTATACCATTATGAATACTCAAAATATATTTACTATCCAATTGGAGCAAGAGGACACATCAGAGAAAACTGTGGTGAGCGTTGCTAAGAGGCCTCTGCTGAGTATTTAAATAATATACGTTTGTTTTCGTATAGCCGCCGAACGATTGGGAAGTGTTGCGGGAAAATGCCTGCAGTACGATTTCTCAGCTGAAGAAAATTAAATTGTCGGTGTACAAGGAGAAACTAAATTTATACAGCGAGAAATGTAAAATCAAGGATGATGTCATCTTGGCTCTTCAAACATGTTTGGAAACCTATAAGAACACCAATGAGAACAATAATGAACTAATATCATTCCTGAAGACGAAACTCGCCGAAAGACATTCCAAAATGGTCGCATTAAAGAAAGCACACGATAGTGAAAGCGCTGGCTATGAATCAACCATCTACGAGAAAAACGAAATGATTGCCATACAAGATGGCATTATTGAGGGAAAAGAGAAACAAATCGAGGAGTTGACTAACAAAATTAAACAGCAACAGGAATTGACTGTCAAGTCTGATGAATTGATTTCCTCGCTGAAGGCCACTATTGACGATAGTGAAGCCAAAATCAGGGAAAGAGATCAAAGGATTACACAACTCGAAGCAGAGTTAGTAACCAAAGCGGAAAGAATAAGGACAAGTCAAAATCTGGTAAGCTATCAGCTAACCTAGCCAATACAACTATCTAATCTTATGTTTACGTAAGTTAAAGTTTGATGCCGCGCTAATGCTCTGTAAGCAAAATGATCGTCTGATCGGCAGCACTATCAAGGAGCTGCAGGAGGTCCTTTCGGGAGAATGCA
This sequence comes from Drosophila stalkeri, assembly GCA_035047405.1. Taxonomy (NCBI): domain Eukaryota; kingdom Metazoa; phylum Arthropoda; class Insecta; order Diptera; family Drosophilidae; genus Drosophila; species Drosophila stalkeri. Next base: position 5,414,173 of record JAWNPR010000149.1, on the reverse strand, counting down.
GATCCGAAATCAAAATCATATCCCTGCCCCGCATTGGCCCAATTAAGGTGGCTGTTGAAAATGTTGCGACTGGCCCCTGCTGGATGGTCATTCTTCGTCGTGGTTATAAGGTGATTGACTTCAATCAAGGCTGGTTTTCCTTTGTAGAGGGCTTCGGCGTCGTGGGCGAAGATTATTGGATTGGCCTGGACAAGATACACGCTATGACCAAAGGTCACATGCACGAGCTCTACGTCCACTTAGTGTTTGCCAATAAAGAAACTCGTTACGCCTATTACGATAACTTTGCCATTTCTGGCAAAAGCGACGACTACAAGCTGAGATCTCTCGGCAACTATGTTGGAAATGCAGGCGATGGACTACGCACACACGAACACCAAATATTCCGAACCATCCGTTACGATACTAAGACCACCATAGAGTACAATCGGTGGTGGCAGCATGAATACCCCAATTGGTAAGTAGAGATGTGAAAAATGTAGACTTTTTTCTAGTACAACTAAAACAAATCATCAATTGCAGTAATCTGAATGGAACATTCAATGAGAAAACTGAATTCGGTGTTTGGTGGTGTAGAGGCAATGGCACATATAAATTTGTGGAATCCGTGCAAATGTTAATTAGGCGAAAGCAAGTGTGATTTTATAGTCAATAACAATGGTTTCGTTATATTTTTACTTTAATATATATGTATGCATGCATTTACATATATATACGTATATATCCAAATTTACAAATAATAAATTAATTAAAAAACAGATAGAAATTGAATCGAATTTAGCTCTAGTTCCAGAGTAAAAAGTAGTGTAGAGTAGCTCAGTTGTAGTCCTAACTTTAAATTTAGCAGGAGGCGGGACAGCTCCGTATGGATGAGCTGCATATATCTATTCTCCTATGTAATTCGGTTTAGCATGTATATCTTATCCTTTTCCTCAATTTACAAGGAGATTAAATAGAACCCTTTTACCCAGCATATCACCCAACTCCAGTTATTAGCAACTACCGACAAATAACCAACTTATGCACATATAACGTAATGCATTCGAGTTTATTATTGACTTAAGAAAACATGAAAAATTTCCTTAGGTGGGACCAAGCATATTTTCCGGACGTACCCATTCGTCAAAATCTTTTTCTGAGATGCCAGCAATGACGGCCTCCTCCTTCAGAGAGGTGCCATTCTTGTGAGCTGCCCTGGCTATTGTGGCTGCCTTGTCATAGCCAATGTGTGGATTGAGTGCTGTCACAAGCATCAGAGATTCATTCAAGAACTTTCCTATCCTCTCTTTGTTTGGCTTCATGCCCACAACGCAGTTCTGGGTGAACGCGTTACAGCCATCAGCTATATTGGTTAAAAACAGTTGGTATAACATGCAATGGAAACTTTGATTTAAAAATACTTAGCAGCTGTATTGAACGTAGCACATTGGACGCTATCAAGGGCTTAAAGACATTCAGCTCGAAATGTCCATTGGAACCGCCCACAGAGACTGCCACATGGTTGCCCATGACCTGGGCACAGATCATTGTCAGCGCCTCGCATTGGGTAGGATTTATTTTGCCTGGCATTATCGAGCTGCCTGGCTCATTCTCCGGCAACGAAAGCTCGCCCAAGCCACAGCGTGGACCAGATGCCAAGAATCGTATATCATTGGCGATCTTCATGAGGCTCACGGCAATGGTGTTCAGTGCGCCATGCACCTCGACCATGGCATCCCTGGAGCCCAATGCCTCAAAGAAGTTCGGAGCACTTATAAATGGCAGGGAAGTGAGTTGAGCAATGCGCCTGGCAGACTTCTCTGCAAATCCCTTCTGGGTATTTAGTCCGGTGCCCACGGCAGACCCTCCCAGAGCTAGTTGATAGACATGAGGCAAAACAGCGTTGATGCGCTCCAGGCCATTGGTAAGCTGTTGCGTATAGCCGCTGAACTCCTGTCCTAGTGTCAGCGGCACTGCGTCCTGTGTGTGTGTGCGTCCAACTTTGATAATGTCTTTCCATTCCATGGACTTCATCTGAAGAGCGTCGCGCAGGTCTGTGATCGCTGGCTTAAGGTTCTTCACCAGCTGAAGCGCCACCGCAACATGTATGGCTGTTGGAAAAGTGTCATTCGAGCTCTGAGATTTGTTCACATGATCATTAGGATGCACCGGATCCTTGGAGCCCAGTTCGCCGCCCCGTAGCTCGATGCAACGGTTGCTAATCACCTCGTTGACGTTCATGTTCGTCATCGTGCCAGATCCCGTCTGCCAAATGGGCAGTGGAAAATGACCTTCATCATACAGCTTGCCCGAGATGAGATCATCGCAAACAGTCGAAATGGATGAACAGACCATGCTGTCCATCCCATACTCCAGGTTGACCTCAGCGGCGGCCTTCTTCACTATGCCCATGGCTTGTATAATAGACTTCTGCAAGATCGTATCAGCAGACTAAATTCACATTCTCATTCCTGTATATGTCCCTTGAGCACTTACCGGCATGCGTTCACTCGGATCACCAATAGGAAAATTGGCCAGACAGCGCATAGTCTGGGCCCCAAAGTAACGATCAGCTGGCACCTCGATATTCCCGAGTGTGTCGCTCTCAACACGAATCTGCGGCTTACTCATCTCGTCTTGCTTGTATCTCCATCCAATTATAATACTACAATATAAATAAATGTATATTTATATATGAAACAGACTGACATTGAATCGTATAATTATGAAAGTTTCAAGCCAAGCCTACCTCACCTTTATGTATTAGATTATTAAAATAAATATACAAATTTATTTTTATGCACTCCCCAAAAGATCATAGCTTACCTTTAAAATGACCAATATATAAACATTTTATCGTATATATTGTAATTAATGTATATTAATTTTTCTTTATTTCATTTAATTTACTCTTTTGCATATAACTTATCTTTACAACAAACTCATATTATATGTATTAATATCTAGGATGAACAGATTTAGTATTTATATATATATTTATATTTATATTTATATTTATATTTATATTTATATTTATATTTATATTTATATTTATATTTATATTTATATTTATATTTATATTTATATTTATATTTATATTTATATTTATATTTATATTTATATTTATATTTATATTTATATTTATATTTATATTTATATTTATATTTATATTTATATTTATATTTATATTTATATTTATATTTATATTTATATTTATATTTATATTTATATTTATATTTATATTTATATTTATATTTATATTTATATTTATATTTATATTTATATTTATATTTATATTTATATTTATATTTATATTTATATTTATATTTATATTTATATTTATATTTATATTTATATTTATATTTATATTTATATTTATATTTATATTTATATTTATATTTATATTTATATTTATATTTATATTTATATTTATATTTATATTTATATTTATATTTATATTTATATTTATATTTATATTTATATTTATATTTATATTTATATTTATATTTATATTTATATTTATATTTATATTTATATTTATATTTATATTTATATTTATATTTATATTTATATTTATATTTATATTTATATTTATATTTATATTTATATTTATATTTATATTTATATTTATATTTATATTTATATTTATATTTATATTTATATTTATATTTATATTTATATTTATATTTATATTTATATTTATATTTATATTTATATTTATATTTATATTTATATTTATATTTATATTTATATTTATATTTATATTTATATTTATATTTATATTTATATTTATATTTATATTTATATTTATATTTATATTTATATTTATATTTATATTTATATTTATATTTATATTTATATTTATATTTATATTTATATTTATATTTATATTTATATTTATATTTATATTTATATTTATATTTATATTTATATTTATATTTATATTTATATTTATATTTATATTTATATTTATATTTATATTTATATTTATATTTATATTTATATTTATATTTATATTTATATTTATATTTATATTTATATTTATATTTATATTTATATTTATATTTATATTTATATTTATATTTATATTTATATTTATATTTATATTTATATTTATATTTATATTTATATTTATATTTATATTTATATTTATATTTATATTTATATTTATATTTATATTTATATTTATATTTATATTTATATTTATATTTATATTTATATTTATATTTATATTTATATTTATATTTATATTTATATTTATATTTATATTTATATTTATATTTATATTTATATTTATATTTATATTTATATTTATATTTATATTTATATTTATATTTATATTTATATTTATATTTATATTTATATTTATATTTATATTTATATTTATATTTATATTTATATTTATATTTATATTTATATTTATATTTATATTTATATTTATATTTATATTTATATTTATATTTATATTTATATTTATATTTATATTTATATTTATATTTATATTTATATTTATATTTATATTTATATTTATATTTATATTTATATTTATATTTGTATTTATATTTATATTTATATTTATATTTATATTTATATTTATATTTATATTTATATTTATATTTATATTTATATTTATATTTATATTTATATTTTCATTCAACTAACTATTCAAAATACAATATTTATAGTTTATAATAATATTAAAATATATTAAAAATAAATGCAATTTATTTAAATTTTAATCTTTAGAATAAATGTACTTTATTGATCTTTGAAATATTTAATTGCTTCACTATTTATCATAGTTGAGTCCCATGAGTTTATCCAGCTGCAGCCAGTTCTCGAGGTCGGCATTGGAGAGGCCTTTCTTATAGGCCTCCCACTTGATGGTGGTGCCATTTGCATACGCCAGCTTAGCAATTTCGATTGCTTTATCATTGCCGACGTATGGCTGAAGTGGAACTGCCATTACAAGAGATTCATTCAAGGCCTTCTTAATGTTTTCTTCGTTTGCCCGGATACCCTTGAGGCAACTGTTGGTAAACTCGTTCAAGCCGTCGCTCAATAGACCTATGGACCGTAACACATTGGAGGCGATCAAGGGCATAAAGGCGTTCAGCTCGAAGTGCCCATTGGAGCTGCCAACGGAGACAGCCACCTGGTTGCCCATCACCTGGGCACAAATCATGGCCAACACGTCGCATTGCGTAGTACGTACATTGTCCGGCATTAGCGAGCAGCCCGGCGCGTCCTCCGGCAGCGAGAGCTCGCCGAAGCCACAACGTGGACCGGATGCCATGAGTCGAATATCATTGACAATCTTCATAAGACTGACCACAATGCTGTTCAGCTCGCCATGCAGTTCGACCAGGGAGTCCTGTGCACTGACCGCTTCAAACATGTTGGGTGCGGAAACGAAGGGCTGTCCCGTGAGCTCCGCAATGCCACTGATGCACTGAGCTCCGAAATCCTTGTTGCATGATCTACCCACACAGCCGGTGCTAGTGAGAGAAATTTCATATAAGCGCTGCATGCACGAGTTGAGTCGTGCGCTGTTGTTGATCATCATTTGCTTGTAGCCACCGAAAACGTGTCCCAGGGTCAAGGGCTCTGAGTCCATGAGATGATTGCGGCCGATCTTGATGATGTGCTTGAACTCCTGATCCTTATTATCTAGGACCTCAATAAGCGCTTGAAGCGAGGGAAAGAGCTTCTCGTTCAGCTGCATGACAACTGCAATATTGATGGCCGACGAGAAACTGTCACAGCAGCTCTGGGACATATTGACATGTTCCTCGGGATCCACGGGCTTTTTGCTACCCACCTGGCCGCCCATAATATTGATGGCGCGATTGCAAATCACTTCGTTGACATTCATCATGGTCGACATACCCGAGCCCGCTTGCCAAATGACCAACGGGAAATGATTCTCATCATACAACTTGCCGGAGATGACATCATCCGAAGCTTTCCCAATGGCATCACATATGGACGGTTTCAGTCCGTTCTGAAGGTTTGTTTGTGCGGCAGCCTTCTTTATGATACCCAAGGCTATGATAATGGAGCGCTGTGGGGAACAGCTGGTGGTAGCTAATAAGGGGTTGTTCAATCAGAGACGCCTACTTACCGGCATACGCTCCCCCATGCCACCTATAGGAAAATTCATCATAGAGCGCATTGTCTGCGGCCCAAACATACGATCCAGGGGTACACGGATAGCACCCATATCATCGTATTCGATCCTTGTATCCGGCAGACTCATACGTGTCAGCTTGTACATCAGACTAAACATTTCTTTCTGGTCGAATGACATGTTCGAGCTAATATATGAACTAACCCCAATTCTATAAAATCGTGATGTGGAAAGTGCAGATTATTTGTGACTACTGGGAACTTAGGTTAGAATATAATATATGAAATATATTGATATTTCTTTACTACAGAGGCTACTCTTTATATTTATATTTAAATTAAAATTAAAATTAAAATTAAAATTTAAATTTAAATTTAAATTTAAATTTAAATTTAAATTTATATTTATATTTATATTTATATTTATATTTATATTTATATTTATATTTATATTTATATTTATATTTATATTTATATTTATATTTATATTTATATTTATATTTATATTTATATTTATATTTATATTTATATTTATATTTATATTTATATTTATATTTATATTTATATTTATATTTATATTTATATTTATATTTATATTTATATTTATATTTATATTTATATTTATATTTATATTTATATTTATATTTATATTTATATTTATATTTATATTTATATTTATATCTATATTTATTTTAAATAAATTTAAATTAAATAAATTGAATACTATAAATTTGTCAGCATTTTTATTAAACTATATTATTTATTACAACAGCATTTCCAGGACTGCTCTACGATAAACTTGTATATAACTTCATGCAAGTACTTTTCTTTGGGATTGAGAAAGACAGAGGAAAATTCGGGATGTTGATGGTTGACAGCGTCCGGAAATTTTTCGGTTTCCACACAAAATGAGCCGTGCTTGCGATAATGTGAACATTGCTTGCCAATCATAGGAGCATCTCCTTTTTCCTCGTCTGGCAAATTGTTCGCCGTGTAGAATTGCAGGCCAGGCTGATTGGAATATATTTCCATAGCACGACCACTGGGTGGGTGGGCCAGCTTGGCAATCAAATTAATGCCCTCCTTGCCTTCGTTAACCACAAAGCAGTTGTCGTATCCCTTGATTAGGCGATTGTCGAACTGTTTGAGCCGATCTCCGATCAGCACGGGTATACGCATATCGAAGACCGTGTCGTTCACATCTAAGAATTCACCGGTTGGAATTTGGTCGTCATCCGTGTCGATAATTCTTTTAGACGATATCTCCACTGTGTGTTCCGCCAGTCCCTTGAAGCCAGCATTGTGGCCAGCCAAATTGAAGTAGGCATGATTGGACAAGTTGATGGGAGTCGTCTTATCCGTATACGCCTCGTAACGGATGCCCAAACGGTTCTGGATGTCCAGCCAGTAGGTTACTGTGACAGTTAAATTGCCCGGATAACCCTCGTGACCATCGGGGGATACATGCCTGAAAGTAATACCCAAATCCGATTTACGTACCACCTCCCAGATAACGCTATCGAAACCAACAAAGCCGCCGTGCAGCTGAAACTTGTCCTTGAAGTTCTTGCTCAGCTCGTACTTGGTCTCACCTACAGTGTACGAGCCATTGGCCACACGATTCGCCACACGGCCCAGGGTGCCGCCAATGTAAGCATTTTTGGCATTCACATAGCTGGCAATGTCATCAAAGCCCAAGCACACATCCTCGATCTTCTGATAGGCATCTGGCATACACACGCTCTGGATGATGGCGCCCAGTTGAATGACCGAAACGGACATCTGATTCTGGTTGGTCATTGTGAAGCGACGCACCATTTCGGGTACCTTGGTGAAGGGATTCTTTGCCAGGCCAAAGATTTCTTCCGTAATTGTCACTGACATCTCCCTAACGTTGCTCTTGGCTCCTGGTTCTGCTGACAATTTAATAGGTTCTGACTCGAATAATAGTCTAACAATAACTGCCAGGCAGCCTAACACACACCTTTTATTATTGTACTTGAATTCCGTAAAGGTCGCGCGATGTTGCAGCAAAGTCAAAAAGGGCAATAGACGCAGCTCGCTGGCGCTTTATAAACTGATACATTTTGCAATGTGAGCGTATTTTGTTTTTATTGCTGAAGAGCGACGTTGCTGATAAGCCTATAGATCTCTGTATGCATGTACATATGTATATGAGAGTTGTGTAACTCAGGTAGTAGTTGATTAGTGCATTGCCCATTACTTTCTCTCTCTCTCTCTCTCTGTCAGTGGAAGGGCTATTAAGTTGATATGAGTAGTCTAATTCGTATATAATTTGAGACATAACAAAATGCAAATGTATATAAATGCATTCTGTGACATATCTCAGTTATATATTTGGTCGAAATCTGATTACACATTTTGTTTGAAATACCCACTTTTATGACAGCTATTGAATCGATACATCAAATCGATACACATTAGTCAGCAGTAAAAAAAGTATATTTACACAAATCCAACAGTAAATTAAATGACAGCTACCGGCTTAGTCTTTTATCTATAAATTATATATACACAGGCTCATTGAACGATAAGCCCACCTGTCTGGCAAACGTTATTTACACTCATTTTGGTACTTAGTACATTCGCATTTTAGTACTTATTAATATTAAACAAACGGACGCCATGGAACTGCGGCAACTTTGGCAGCGTGACCACAACCAAGGATATAAAATTTGCAATGAAGTGTTCGGTGCTGTTACGCGTGTAGAGACAAGTCAGAAGGAAACTGCAATGAATATAATTAGCAATGAAAATAGTATTATGTATATAAATGCCAACATACAGAACAATTGGCACAGCGGTTAGAAATTTGCGGGTTGGAGTTAATTGAACGCCGTCATCTATTTGCTCCCAGTGAGTCCATTGCCGGTTGGCATCATTCTCGATACTTAGCCAAGGAGCTCCTTTGATGATGTGTAGGAAATACAAGTGTGCCTGGCAAAAGTCAGTAAATATTAGTTAAGTAAGTCCTGCAAAATTTTGCGTAAAATATCAATACTTACTCCGTTATGCAGCAAATTTGTTGCTGTCCATGCGACAGAAATTGTAACAAAGGGCACTGATAATAGCAGCAAATGCACAAAGAGTAATCCTAGAAAATAAGCAAGCCAGAAGCCACGGGCACTTAGCCAGGAGCTATTTGGATTTGTTTCGCCATGTCCTCCGGCGATGGATGTCATTTCTGTACGGTGTTACACTTTAATCGATGCGAATTTTGGTAAATGTTTTATACAATAGAGATGAGCGCAATACACAATACAAAAATAGCTATCGACTATCGATTGTTGTATTCTAAAATTTGTTTATCGATACTGAACTTGTTTAGTTCACAAATTGTAATTGCATTTTACAATGAGTGGCAGATTTTTCCAAGCTACGCAATGAAATTGACTTTGTTTAGTAAGATTGAATGATGTCTGGATAAAAGAATAAAAAACATTAGAAATGAGCGGAAACCACGTGAAAAACAGTAGCGGAGGTAAGTACTTCGAGTGAAAATCAAAGCGAAGCTCCTTCGTCTAATTTACACTGATACTTGCAGCCGGCTACAGCGGCCAAGCAGGTAGCGCAATTACCATACCGAGCATTGAGGAGAAAAACAAAAAAATGCAACAGGAGACGCTGATGGAGAAGCTACGCGCCAAGTATCGAAATAAACCAAAGAGCTACGAGGAAATCAAGAAATCAGTGCGCATGTACTTCATAGAGAAACGATACCCGCTGGATCCGCTTTGCAAGGCAGCGCTGCAGTCGGCATTGGATAAATTGCAGCACTACATCAAGGTAACTTCCCGGCACGGGCTTGTGGAGCGATTGGAGAGTCTGTCTCGCCAGCTGGGTCTCAAGTTTATGGAGGATCAGCAAATGCTATTCATCTCCACAGACATGTTCTACGTGGAGATCCTGCTTGACGCCAGTGGTAATCTAAGCGATGTCAAGGTGCACCATGAGTGCAAAATTGAACAGCAGTCGAACTCCAGTGCCAGCTCGACAGAGTTGCTGAACTGCCTGAAGGCAGGTGATTTCGCTGACTTCACAGTCCAACTGGAGGGCCTTTCCTCCATTTACCAGCTGAATGCGGAGCCGAAAGTAAAGAAGAAGGCCTTTGTAGCGCTGCAGGCAATGGAAACGGACATCTTCAGTCTCTATCAGCACCAGCTGCAGCACCAGTTCAGCAGTAGCAACGATAGCTACTACATTATGAACAACTCCTCGGTGGGTTTGGTCCTCCAGCGACGAGGTGGGCACCCGATGAAGCTGACCTACTTCTGCCCGCCCCTTCACCTCATCGAGAAAAAGGTGAAAGGCGAGAATGTGGTCACTTCCAGCGGGACAGCAAGCAGGGACTTGAGCATTGAGCAGGTCATAAAGAGCCCCAATGGAATTAGCGTCACGCTAAATCTCGAAGCTTCCTCTGCAAACAAGCTGCAAATTCTGCCGATTGTCAGCTTCACTAGTGAATCTGGGATACCTCTGGAGCAACCTGTCTATGCGCCGCTCACGCAGACCAATTCCATGCTGATGCCGGCTACTTATGTGCTGCGCCTCAGTAAGCCGATGCCCGTATGTGTTGAGTCTCTGCGGGCCTTGGGGCTGCCAGGCCTCACAAGCAATGCAAACGAGGAAACTGCGACAGTAATGAGTCTAATTGTGCAAACGGCCTCCAGACAGTTGATAAAGAGCACCCAGAAAGGCTTGTATGTGAATCTCCCGAAGGAGACGCACTGCTACTTCTTTACGGACAACCGAAGGCTGAAGGGCACACTGATCTCGTCCTTGCCATTTACGGAGCCTGCACAAGTACCTAAAATAATCGCGTTCCTCAAGAAGCAGGCGCTCTTCTACACGCTGCTCTCCAGCTGTGTCAGGGAACAGCAGAAGCAATACAATGGTGGGTAAAACCTTCTCGAAAGGAAATATGAATAATCAAATCTAATATAAACCGTTTGCATTTATTACAGACATGGACAGCACTGTTATCTTGGAGGTAACTGCCGTTTCGCTCAATCAGATCACAGTGGAACTGCAGCATCCGTATGAGGAGTCGCTGGCTACAGTTGACTTCCTGCTGGACGACGGACAGGTGACGTGCACCATTTATAGCATCAACAACGAATTCGAACCGCTCTCCGAAAAGCTTACAAGAACAGTGCGCCAGGTGTTGTCCATTCCGATGGTCATATACAAGTTGCTCAAGTGCTGGGATGAGGACCATCAGCAAAGGCTACACGGCAACTTGGCACCAGGCGCTGGCACAGGGAGCGGCGCATCGGGTGGATTCAGTGGCACAGGAGGAGGTGGAGCTGGAGTGGGAGGCGGCGGGATGCATGGAGCAAGCAACTTTGGACAATTTGCCCTTGATGCAGCAGGGGAGGGCGGCAGTGGAACTGGCGGCGGATTCAGTAGTATTGCCAATCTGAAAATGGACTCCAAAGTGCGCTCCCTGGCGGATGCATTCGCTGCATCTACTTCGGCTGCTGCGGCCATTGCGGGTCTGATGAATTTGAAGCGTAAAACCGATCCACAGTCAACTGGAGAGAGCAGCCCTGTTCTCCCCTCCAGCTCTGGGCAGGAGTCCAAGGCCAGCGAGCATGAGATCGCCGACAAGTATAAAAATATCTGGAAAGATAAAACGCCCACCCTGAAGCACTGTGTCAGCATCACGCCCATTGCTGGCGATGGCAAACCCTCCCTACAGCAACAGGTGGATGTGCAGCGCACGGGCGGCATCGAGATCATACCACTGAATGCGCCAGCCAGTGTGGGCGCCACCCCAAGCACAGGGTCCCCAGCTACCACAATCACTATCACGCCCATCACTGGTGGTGGGAAAGAGACGGGTAAAGAGGCGAAGAAGCCAATACTAAGTGGGAGTGCAACCAAGCGTCCACATGAGGGCACCTCCACTTCGAGCTCGAGCAGCAGCACTTGCACCAGCGCCTCCAGCGACGCTCAGAAGGAAAAGAAGCGCAAGAAGAAACGAGACGACTCGCCCATGGGGCCTCCCGAGAAGGTGTATTCGCGCCAGAACTCGCCTGCGGCTGGCGGAATGGCAGATGCCTCAGCAGGAAGTGGAGTTGTGCGCAAGTTCTCGTCGCCCTCAACTTCGTCTTCATCCTCGCCCAAGGGAGGCAGTGCAGCAGCTGCAGCTGCGCTGGGGCTCATGGCCGGCCAGCCGTCTGCGCGTCCCAGTCCCAAGCACTCCCCAGTATACAGCAGTCCAAAGCACAATAGCAGCAGCAACACTGCCTCGAACAGCCCCAAGTCGCCGTTCGGGACGCTCTCGCCCAAGCATGGCTCCTCCGGCAAGCCGAGCATGTCCACTCTCAAGAGCGCAACAGCGGCCACCAGTCTAAGCCTCAGTCCCAAGGGAGAAAAGTCCATCTCAACAGGCGCTGGAGGCGGCTCAAATACTCCTCACAGCATTCCTTTGGCTGCTGCTGGCTCCGGCTTAGGGGCAGGTGGTAATCCGTCCATGATGCGGCCCGTACCACCATTGGCCAGCAGCAGCCAGTTGTCCGCTGCGATAAAGAAAGACAAGTCCATCGCCAGCAGCTCAACTTCCGCTGCCTCGCCGGGGGTGGCAGGTGCAGTAGCTGCGCTCAAGAGCTCCCAGCAACAGCAACATCAGCAGCAGCAGCAGCAGCAACAGCAACAACTAAAGTCATCTGTGGCCAGTTTATCGCATCTGGCTGCAGGTGGAAATCTGAGCGGCTATGGGTCTCCAGCAGTGCCCGCCTTGGAGCTGAATGCACTGCGCAAGGGAATGGCGGGAGCGGGAGTGGGATCGGGATTGGGCGCAGCTGCGGGAGCGGTAGGTGCGGTAAGTCCGTTTTCAATTTATGAGTAGCTCTCGTTGTGTGCCCACCTCCGCCTCCAACTCAACCTCCACTTCCACCTGCACCTCTAACCCCTAGTTGATTATCTGTTTCCATTTTTGCATAAACTAAAACTCTGATCCGAATGCAAAATATAAAACGAATAATTGTAATCTATTTATATACTCTTATTATTATTATAATGAATGAATGCTGTCACTGCTGTAGTTTTTGTTTTTGATCTGATCTGCTGTACGTTCTGTTTGTAAATATATTACTTTTATTACCTATTTCCTAACTGCATCCGTGTTATTTGATCTTATTAATCCCTGTGATGGGCTCTATGCTTCAGTAGTCCCAACAGAATAAAATCCCTCCCTTGCAATATAATTATTATTTAATGTAGTCTCTGTGCACGTTTCTCTTTAATTGTGTCTACAATATTATTTGTATTTCTAGAGATTATTAGTATTAATGTAGAATGTGGTTTAAGAGAAGTCTATCTGGGATGCTTGCGAGTTTTCCCTTCTTTATATAAGGTTTTTGGGACCTCTGACAAACTTTATACTAACGAGTTCTTTCTCTTTCGCTCTTCCTGTACACCCGCTGCGGTCTTGGCATGATTCGGGACATGATTAACCCTCAATCGACACTGTGCTACTTTTTGATTGCTTTAATTTGCGTTCTCGGTTCGTTTTTCATTTGTTTGTCTTCACACACTCACCAACACACACACACGCACGCACGCACACACCACGCGCTTCCTTTGTCAGGTTAGTTCGATGACGTCGACGGCAGCTTCGACGGCAACCATCCAAACCACAACAGCAGCGGATTCCTCGGGCACCGCAACAGCAGTGGGGGAGGCGGGAGCATCAGTGGGAGCAGCACATGCAGCAGCAACAGCAACAGCAACAACACAGCAGCTGCAGCAACAGCAGCCGCAGCGAGCAGCGCCACATAATACCGACAGCTCCAACTCCAGTTGCACGAGCAGCAGCTCCACTGCGGGAGCAGTCTCTGGCCTCTCCACGGGATACATGGTGAAGCCGAGCAGCCAGGAGGGCCTCAAACTGACCATTAATAAAACGAGCAGCGGAAAGAGGGAGAGCAAGGGAGGAGCAAGTGGGTCAGCCGCATCTACATCCGCGTCCGCGTCCACGTCTTCGTCGTCTTCAAATAGCAGCAAGAAGCAGCACACGGGCTTGAAGCCAGGCGTAAACAGCGGACCAGCCTCGAAGAAGGCACTGTCATCAGCTTCAGGTGCAGGAGCAAGCAGCTCCGGTTCAAGTAAACATCTCTTCCAAAAGGCCAACTCCTCTGGAAACCTGAGCAGCAAACTTAGCGGCTCCTCATCTTTGGGCGGTGGTTTGCCGTTAACAAAGAGCAACAGCACCAACTCCTTCCAGGAACATAGCGTGCCCAAGCGCCGACCCAGTATGTGCAGTCCGGGAACTAGTGGCACCAGTGGCAGTGGTGGATCACAACGAAAGTCGTCATCAGGATCCGGGCCGGGAGGGGCAGCAGGTAGAATGTCACCTGCAGCGCTGAGTGGATCTATGTCACAGCCACCGCCGCGCTTCGATCACCATACAGACATGATGACTATTCTACAGTATGCCTCGCCCACCATGGCTGCCAGCATGGAGGGCTTCATCAAGGGACTGCACAATAAGTTTCAGATACCCAAATTGTCTCAGCGCCCAAGTGGCAACAGTGGCGGAGGTGGGTCGAGTACCAGTAGCACAGAGCCGACCTTAGCAACAGGCACAGCAGCAGCAGCAGCAACATCATCATCCTCTAGCACAGCCACCTCGCTGGAACAACAGCAGCAACAGCAGCAACAGCAGCATCAGCTTAACGCGGACTTAAATGCCCTGGCGTCCAGCCTAACATCTACATCTAATATCAGCAGTGGAGCAGTGCAGAAGCCATCGACAGCTCCCTCTGCAGCAAGCGATATGCTGCTTAACCTGACAAGCAGTGGCACACTGGGATCGGGTGATGGTATCGACGAGGAGCTGCTCGCCAGCTTGGCCGGCGAATGACAGCTCGAGCTCTGCATTCGCAACTTAGTTCAATTAATGTGTTAAAGGCATTTGGCTTTACTCTGACTACGAGCTGTTGATTTTTAAATCAAATAGAATAAGAATTATATATTATAACATTATTAAATATTTATCTGCATACACTTGTTTATCATATTTCACCACAAGAGGTTAGAATACAACAGAATATTGCCAGGAACCTTAATGAATGAAGTTACGTATGAACTTACCTATTTTACCCTTTCCTTTGGACTATTAAGATCGCGCCAAGGTATGAATTAAAATACTGACTTCGATTGTTTCTAAAAAGCGCTGAATAATCGTATATCGATGGGGTATGTTAATTGCTCTGGTATCACTGAGATGGAAATGCGCAACATGTGGTATTTTTTCATATTAGTACGAAATCTTGAATTGTGGAGGTGTTGCTGTGGTTGGTCCACTGATTTATTATAAAATTAATAAAAATGACTACAAGTTACGAAGGTTACAAGTCTCCTCTGAGTACACGATATGCCAGCAAGGAGATGCAGTTTCTGTTCAGTGACCAGAACAAATTTTCGACTTGGCGGCAGCTGTGGGTTTGGCTGGCCAAGGCGGAGCACTCACTCGGCCTAGACATAACCGAGGAACAGATAGCTCAGATGGAGCAGCACATAAAGGACATAGATTTCGAGGCGGCAGCTGCCGAGGAACGTCTCACCAGGCACGACGTGATGGCGCACGTGCACGTTTTTGCCAAGCAATGTCCGGTATCCGCGCCGGTCATCCACCTGGGTGCCACCTCCTGTTACGTGGGTGACAACACGGATCTCATTGTGTTGCGCGATGCACTACAATTGCTATTGCCGCGCGTGGCTACCGTTGTGGGACGCCTGCAACAGTTTGCCGAGACGTACAAGGCGCTGCCGACACTTGGCTTTACGCATCTGCAGCCGGCTCAGCTGACGACAGTTGGCAAACGTGCCTGCTTGTGGATCCAGGACCTGCTCATGGACGAGCGAGCTCTACGTCGCTGTCTTGAGGATCTACGTTTTCGCGGTGTAAAGGGCACCACGGGCACGCAGGCTTCATTCATGGAGCTCTTCAACGGCGATAGCCAGAAAGTGAAACAACTAGACAAGCTGGTTACCCAGCTGGCAGGCTTCAGTAAGCCGTACGCCGTTACCGGCCAAACATACTCGCGCAAAGTGGACGTGGAGGTGATGGCTGCCCTGGCCAGCCTGGGCACCTCTATTCATAAGATGTGCTCTGACCTGCGCATTCTTGCCTCACGCAAGGAGCTGGAGGAGCCATTCGAAACCACCCAGATTGGCTCATCGGCAATGCCCTACAAACGCAACCCGATGCGCTCGGAGCGCTGCTGCGCCCTAGCTCGTCACCTAATCACATTGTTCAGCAACGCTGCGAACACGCACGCCACGCAGTGGTTGGAGCGCACTCTGGATGACTCGGCCAATAGAAGACTGACATTGTCAGAGGGCTTTTTGGCTGCCGATGCAGCTCTGCTTACTCTGCTGAATATCTCGCAAGGCCTAGTAGTTTATCCAAAGGTCATTGAGCGCCACATTGCACAGGAGCTGCCCTTCATGTCCACGGAGAACATTATCATGGCAATGGTCAAGGCCGGCGGAGATCGCCAAGTGTGCCACGAGAAGATACGGGTTCTCTCCCAAGAAGCCGGTTCTCAGGTTAAGCAGTTTGGCAAAGACAATGATCTGATAGAGCGTGTGCGCAGCGACTCCTACTTTGCGCCTATTCTGGATCAACTGGACCACATACTAGATGCGCGCACCTTCACGGGTCGTGCCAGCGAGCAAGTGGGCGAGTTTATTGCCGAGGAGGTGCAGCCCGTGCTGGCCCGCTACAGCGACGCTCTGAAGAGCGTCCAGGACGTCCAGCTAAACATCTAATATAAATATAAGTAATTGGTGCAACATTTACAAAGTCTTTAAGCTCAAAGCATTTAAATACATTCAAACATTTTATTATGACGTATCTGTTTCATTAACGCATCTCCTCCTGATGTGGGTTATCGCTGCAGTTCTTTGACCCCTGGACCCCAATGCAATTCCTATTTATTTCACGTTTCTGACGCTCTCAAAACCACAAGCCTCCAGCGTCGAGGCCGATTCGCAAACCGCATCAGATAACCCCAGCATTTGTTTACACATCTTCAATCACCGTCTAGAGCATATATATATATATATATATGTATATATATATATATATATATATATATATATATATATATATATATTTATTTTGCTGACTATTAACAATTCACGACATAAAGATAAACTATATCAGGGTATATTAGATAATACAGCATCTCATTGGGTAAAGGCAGCCACTTGATACGCCATGCATCCTAACGCTTAAAACTATTAAAGAACAGCTCGTAGTCAGAGTAAAGCCAAAGGCCTTTAACACATTAATTGAACTAAGTTGCGAATGCAGAGCTCGAGCTGTCATTCGCCGGCCAAGCTGGCGAGCAGCTCCTCGTCGATGCCATCACCCGATCCCAGTGTGCCACTGTTTGTCAGGTTAAGCAGCATATCGCTTGCTGCAGAGGGAGCTGTCGATGGCTTCTGCACTGCTCCACTGCTGATATTAGATGTAGATGTTAGGCTGGACGCCAGGGCATTTAAGTCCGCGTTAAGCTGATGCTGCTGTTGCTGCTGTTGTTCCAGCGAGGTGGCTGTGCTAGAGGATGATGATGTTGCTGCTGCTGCTGCTGTGCCTGTTGCTAAGGTCGGCTCTGTGCTACTGGTACTCGACCCACCTCCGCCACTGTTGCCACTTGGGCGCTGAGACAATTTGGGTATCTGAAACTTATTGTGCAGTCCCTTGATGAAGCCCTCCATGCTGGCAGCCATGGTGGGCGAGGCATACTGTAGAATAGTC
Source organism: Drosophila stalkeri (assembly GCA_035047405.1). Lineage (NCBI taxonomy): Eukaryota > Metazoa > Arthropoda > Insecta > Diptera > Drosophilidae > Drosophila > Drosophila stalkeri. The sequence continues at coordinate 5,396,268 of JAWNPR010000149.1, read as the reverse complement.
ATCATGTCTGTATGGTGATCGAAGCGCGGCGGTGGCTGTGACATAGATCCACTCAGCGCTGCAGGTGACATTCTACCTGCTGCCCCTCCCGGCCCGGATCCTGATGACGACTTTCGTTGTGATCCACCACTGCCACTGGTGCCACTAGTTCCCGGACTGCACATACTGGGTCGGCGCTTGGGCACGCTATGTTCCTGGAAGGAGTTGGTGCTGTTGCTCTTTGTTAACGGCAAACCACCGCCCAAAGATGAGGAGCCGCTAAGTTTGCTGCTCAGGTTTCCAGAGGAGTTGGCCTTTTGGAAGAGATGTTTACTTGAACCGGAGCTGCTTGCTCCTGCACCTGAAGCTGATGACAGTGCCTTCTTCGAGGCTGGTCCGCTGTTTACGCCTGGCTTCAAGCCCGTGTGCTGCTTCTTGCTGCTATTTGAAGACGACGAAGACGTGGACGCGGACGCGGATGTAGATGCGGCTGACCCACTTGCTCCTCCCTTGCTCTCCCTCTTTCCGCTGCTCGTTTTATTAATGGTCAGTTTGAGGCCCTCCTGGCTGCTCGGCTTCACCATGTATCCCGTGGAGAGGCCAGAGACTGCTCCCGCAGTGGAGCTGCTGCTCGTGCAACTGGAGTTGGAGCTGTCGGTATTATGTGGCGCTGCTCGCTGCGGCTGCTGTTGCTGCAGCTGCTGTGTTGTTGCTGTTGCTGTTGCTGCTGCATGTGCTGCTCCCACTGCTGCTCCCGCCTCCCCCACTGCTGTTGCGGTGCCCGAGGAATCCGCTGCTGTTGTGGTTTGGATGGTTGCCGTCGAAGCTGCCGTCGACGTCATCGAACTAACCTGACAAAGGAAGCGCGTGGTGTGTGCGTGCGTGCGTGTGTGTGTGTTGGTGAGTGTGTGAAGACAAACAAATGAAAAACGAACCGAGAACGCAAATTAAAGCAATCAAAAAGTAGCACAGTGTCGATTGAGGGTTAATCATGTCCCGAATCATGCCAAGACCGCAGCGGGTGTACAGGAAGAGCGAAAGAGAAAGAACTCGTTAGTATAAAGTTTGTCAGAGGTCCCAAAAACCTTATATAAAGAAGGGAAAACTCGCAAGCATCCCAGATAGACTTCTCTTAAACCACATTCTACATTAATACTAATAATCTCTAGAAATACAAATAATATTGTAGACACAATTAAAGAGAAACGTGCACAGAGACTACATTAAATAATAATTATATTGCAAGGGAGGGATTTTATTCTGTTGGGACTACTGAAGCATAGAGCCCATCACAGGGATTAATAAGATCAAATAACACGGATGCAGTTAGGAAATAGGTAATAAAAGTAATATATTTACAAACAGAACGTACAGCAGATCAGATCAAAAACAAAAACTACAGCAGTGACAGCATTCATTCATTATAATAATAATAAGAGTATATAAATAGATTACAATTATTCGTTTTATATTTTGCATTCGGATCAGAGTTTTAGTTTATGCAAAAATGGAAACAGATAATCAACTAGGGGTTAGAGGTGCAGGTGGAAGTGGAGGTTGAGTTGGAGGCGGAGGTGGGCACACAACGAGAGCTACTCATAAATTGAAAACGGACTTACCGCACCTACCGCTCCCGCAGCTGCGCCCAATCCCGATCCCACTCCCGCTCCCGCCATTCCCTTGCGCAGTGCATTCAGCTCCAAGGCGGGCACTGCTGGAGACCCATAGCCGCTCAGATTTCCACCTGCAGCCAGATGCGATAAACTGGCCACAGATGACTTTAGTTGTTGCTGTTGCTGCTGTTGCTGCTGCTGCTGCTGCTGCTGCTGCTGCTGCTGCTGCTGCTGATGTTGCTGTTGCTGGGAGCTCTTGAGCGCAGCTACTGCACCTGCCACCCCCGGCGAGGCAGCGGAAGTTGAGCTGCTGGCGATGGACTTGTCTTTCTTTATCGCAGCGGACAACTGGCTGCTGCTGGCCAATGGTGGTACGGGCCGCATCATGGACGGATTACCACCTGCCCCTAAGCCGGAGCCAGCAGCAGCCAAAGGAATGCTGTGAGGAGTATTTGAGCCGCCTCCAGCGCCTGTTGAGATGGACTTTTCTCCCTTGGGACTGAGGCTTAGACTGGTGGCCGCTGTTGCGCTCTTGAGAGTGGACATGCTCGGCTTGCCGGAGGAGCCATGCTTGGGCGAGAGCGTCCCGAACGGCGACTTGGGGCTGTTCGAGGCAGTGTTGCTGCTGCTATTGTGCTTTGGACTGCTGTATACTGGGGAGTGCTTGGGACTGGGACGCGCAGACGGCTGGCCGGCCATGAGCCCCAGCGCAGCTGCAGCTGCTGCACTGCCTCCCTTGGGCGAGGATGAAGACGAAGTTGAGGGCGACGAGAACTTGCGCACAACTCCACTTCCTGCTGAGGCATCTGCCATTCCGCCAGCCGCAGGCGAGTTCTGGCGCGAATACACCTTCTCGGGAGGCCCCATGGGCGAGTCGTCTCGTTTCTTCTTGCGCTTCTTTTCCTTCTGAGCGTCGCTGGAGGCGCTGGTGCAAGTGCTGCTGCTCGAGCTCGAAGTGGAGGTGCCCTCATGTGGACGCTTGGTTGCACTCCCACTTAGTATTGGCTTCTTCGCCTCTTTACCCGTCTCTTTCCCACCACCAGTGATGGGCGTGATAGTGATTGTGGTAGCTGGGGACCCTGTGCTTGGGGTGGCGCCCACACTGGCTGGCGCATTCAGTGGTATGATCTCGATGCCGCCCGTGCGCTGCACATCCACCTGTTGCTGTAGGGAGGGTTTGCCATCGCCAGCAATGGGCGTGATGCTGACACAGTGCTTCAGGGTGGGCGTTTTATCTTTCCAGATATTTTTATACTTGTCGGCGATCTCATGCTCGCTGGCCTTGGACTCCTGCCCAGAGCTGGAGGGGAGAACAGGGCTGCTCTCTCCAGTTGACTGTGGATCGGTTTCACGCTTCAAATTCATCAGACCCGCAATGGCCGCAGCAGCCGAAGTAGATGCAGCGAATGCATCCGCCAGGGAGCGCACTTTGGAGTCCATTTTCAGATTGGCAATACTACTGAATCCGCCGCCAGTTCCACTGCCGCCCTCCCCTGCTGCATCAAGGGCAAATTGTCCAAAGTTGCTTGCTCCATGCATCCCGCCGCCTCCCACTCCAGCTCCACCTCCTCCTGTGCCACTGAATCCACCCGATGCGCCGCTCCCTGTGCCAGCGCCTGGTGCCAAGTTGCCGTGTAGCCTTTGCTGATGGTCCTCATCCCAGCACTTGAGCAACTTGTATATGACCATCGGAATGGACAACACCTGGCGCACTGTTCTTGTAAGCTTTTCGGAGAGCGGTTCGAATTCGTTGTTGATGCTATAAATGGTGCACGTCACCTGTCCGTCGTCCAGCAGGAAGTCAACTGTAGCCAGCGACTCCTCATACGGATGCTGCAGTTCCACTGTGATCTGATTGAGCGAAACGGCAGTTACCTCCAAGATAACAGTGCTGTCCATGTCTGTAATAAATGCAAACGGTTTATATTAGATTTGATTATTCATATTTCCTTTCGAGAAGGTTTTACCCACCATTGTATTGCTTCTGCTGTTCCCTGACACAGCTGGAGAGCAGCGTGTAGAAGAGCGCCTGCTTCTTGAGGAACGCGATTATTTTAGGTACTTGTGCAGGCTCCGTAAATGGCAAGGACGAGATCAGTGTGCCCTTCAGCCTTCGGTTGTCCGTAAAGAAGTAGCAGTGCGTCTCCTTCGGGAGATTCACATACAAGCCTTTCTGGGTGCTCTTTATCAACTGTCTGGAGGCCGTTTGCACAATTAGACTCATTACTGTCGCAGTTTCCTCGTTTGCATTGCTTGTGAGGCCTGGCAGCCCCAAGGCCCGCAGAGACTCAACACATACGGGCATCGGCTTACTGAGGCGCAGCACATAAGTAGCCGGCATCAGCATGGAATTGGTCTGCGTGAGCGGCGCATAGACAGGTTGCTCCAGAGGTATCCCAGATTCACTAGTGAAGCTGACAATCGGCAGAATTTGCAGCTTGTTTGCAGAGGAAGCTTCGAGATTTAGCGTGACGCTAATTCCATTGGGGCTCTTTATGACCTGCTCAATGCTCAAGTCCCTGCTTGCTGTCCCGCTGGAAGTGACCACATTCTCGCCTTTCACCTTTTTCTCGATGAGGTGAAGGGGCGGGCAGAAGTAGGTCAGCTTCATCGGGTGCCCACCTCGTCGCTGGAGGACCAAACCCACCGAGGAGTTGTTCATAATGTAGTAGCTATCGTTGCTACTGCTGAACTGGTGCTGCAGCTGGTGCTGATAGAGACTGAAGATGTCCGTTTCCATTGCCTGCAGCGCTACAAAGGCCTTCTTCTTTACTTTCGGCTCCGCATTCAGCTGGTAAATGGAGGAAAGGCCCTCCAGTTGGACTGTGAAGTCAGCGAAATCACCTGCCTTCAGGCAGTTCAGCAACTCTGTCGAGCTGGCACTGGAGTTCGACTGCTGTTCAATTTTGCACTCATGGTGCACCTTGACATCGCTTAGATTACCACTGGCGTCAAGCAGGATCTCCACGTAGAACATGTCTGTGGAGATGAATAGCATTTGCTGATCCTCCATAAACTTGAGACCCAGCTGGCGAGACAGACTCTCCAATCGCTCCACAAGCCCGTGCCGGGAAGTTACCTTGATGTAGTGCTGCAATTTATCCAATGCCGACTGCAGCGCTGCCTTGCAAAGCGGATCCAGCGGGTATCGTTTCTCTATGAAGTACATGCGCACTGATTTCTTGATTTCCTCGTAGCTCTTTGGTTTATTTCGATACTTGGCGCGTAGCTTCTCCATCAGCGTCTCCTGTTGCATTTTTTTGTTTTTCTCCTCAATGCTCGGTATGGTAATTGCGCTACCTGCTTGGCCGCTGTAGCCGGCTGCATGTATCAGTGTAAATTAGACGAAGGAGCGTCGCTTTGATTTTTACTCGAAGTACTTACCTCTGCTACTGCTTTTTGAGTGATTTCCACTCATTTTTATTTATTTTGAAAGCAATATTCCTTACTAATTTATAGATGTTGCACATCGAACATATTTTCTATGTCCACTTTTTCCTGCAGCAAAAAGCAATGCTGCGCAGAATAATTGCCATTCACTACGATTTATTCGATAAAGTGAACTAGTTCGCCTGTTAAAATATATCGATATGTGTATTTTTAAATATAGTGTCTGTTTGCATTTTTTGAAATTGTATATTTGATTTGATGGAGCCTTACCATGGAGAATAATCTCCTAAATGTTATAAAAATGCCATTTAAGGGAATTGCCTACCTTAATATATATATATATATATATATATATATATATATATATATATATATATATATATATATATATATATATATATATATATATATATATATATATATATATATATATATATATATATATATATATATATATATATATAATTAACATTATGATAATGGGATATTAATTAGTATAATGTTTAATATTTGATTTGCTCTTGGTTTATAGGGTATCAGCTAGGAATCAATCTGTAGTAAATCAGTCGCGTGGAATCACATCCCCATCTATTACAAGCACAAGTGGGACACACGAAGCAGCTACGTTAACTTCATTAGTCTCTCCTACAAGAATAACCTTTGAACAGGTTGTCTGTCAGTCTTCTGTTTCCGCTCGGTTACCGGAAGCTGCGTCAAATATCCTAACTGCCAAAACAAGTAGCTTCTCTTATAATTCAATTGCCTTTTGGCTTCCAGCCCAACCTCACATACATATATACATCATACATATATACATCTAAAGCTCACATGCTTGCACACATCATCATCTATGACATACGCTCTGCACCATTCGATTTCATTTATTTACAATTTCTTTATTGCATTTTCAATTTAAATTTGCAGGCTGAGTTGGTCGACAGGCCGCCTGTCTGGTTTCCTGCCAACGTGAATGAGCTATGAAAGCCGAAAAGCCGAAAAACCGAAAAACCGAAAAGCCAACCACATTAACAATTTAATGAGTACTTATGGAGCTGCTTGCCACTTGGCTAGTCAATCAATGGCTGTGCAATTCGTGATGGTGATGGTGATGCTCGCGTGGATTGCTGCTGTAACATAAATCAGATATTTTCAAATCTACCAGATGGCAATTTGTTTTGGGATTATAAAATATATTTATTATATATTTAAATATCTAATTTATATTTTACACGCTCACATTTTCAGCCTTTTTATGTAGGGTATCTAGAGTGCCGTGCTGCTTTATACTCACACTTCAATTAGCTCGCAAAAAAACTCGATGTAGAGATAGATCCAACACAAATCACAAATGAAATGCTTCAACTGCTCCCCTACTGACAGCAGCATCCAATTTAAGTTGATTAACGCAATCATGTGCATAATTTGGCCTGGCTGGAGCTCAGCTCTGATTTAATATGGCCGTGGCCAAATGTTTTCTTAAAGTTGTAACAACCTCATCGGTTCGGCATTAGGCCAACGTCACGCCCCTACCCTTTGTTGTCGCACACACAAAGCCAACAAACAAGACCCAATTTACATAGAATAGCTAGCGATTATCGCATCAACATCGCCTTATGGCTGCCACAAAGTGCGCTTGCAGCGTTTTTAATATGCACCAACATTTGCATCATGTGGCTGCTTGCAGCTGTGGCCATGCTCCATGCTCTTCCGCCTAGTGATGGCCTCTAACGGCTTTTTCTAATCGAAAGAAAAACCCAAACTAATATTAAGAAAATACTTAATTAAATATACTTTGAATAATTATATTCACATTATCTCTTATATTGTATACTTATAGTATAGAGCTTTTTTTTTTTTTTTAATATATTATTTAAAAACATATATAAAGTATTAAACATATAATACATATAATATATAATTATTAGCATAATATATAATATTATAATTATTAGCATTATTTGTATTCTAAATAAATTAAGTAAAATAATGCTATTGACTCTTAGAGGCAAAGCTTCAACTTTATTTAATGTACAATAAGATATATACGGAATTAAGATTTAACTCTTTTACTTTTATTTTAATAATAAGTATAAGAAATTCAATTCAAAATTGTTAAATTACATAATGGTTTGATTATTTCTTTTAATATTATGCCACACTAAAATTATTTAACGCTTTATCTACAGAAATAGAAATCCCCGTATTTCGTATATGCGATCTTTTGATCTAGAATAAATTTTATTATTTTATTTTTAATAATTTATAATTAAAAAGTTTTTGATCAATGTTTCTATACAATATTCTCTGTAAAAATTATAAGAATTTAAATTAAAATTCTGGAATTTTGTATGATTAAAATCTTATATCCATATTGGCTTACATGATTATAACTATTATCATTATTGGTATTGTTTTATTAAAAATTATAAAATTAATTAATTTATAAGCAATAACATATATAAATTAATTATTTTTATTTATATCCTTTTTCTTTAATTTCTAAGCTATATTTTAGTTAAAAGTCAAATGGTGTCGAAACTGAGTATCTCAAATAATTTTGCTCGCATATATTTTGGTATACATTATATAATTAATTTTACAATTTTGGCCACTTATAAGAATGAATATGTATGTGGGGTCACTCGTGTCACGACAGTCAGCCGAGTTCAGTTCAGCTAAACTTCCTCTCTGCTAGCCGCATTGGCTAAGTTATAAAAGCAAACGAAAAAAGGATGAAATTTGTATGCACAACACTTGCATAACATTGACGTAGCCGTTGCTGAAAGTTTTGCCCTCTGCTTGGCTGGTTACAATGGGCACTTCAGGCTTCAATCAGCTCGCCCTGATGATCCCTGGGCGGCCGAGGACGTTAACTTCGTTGATATTATCCCTGCGGCTGCTCGATTTACACTAGCTCATAAACGTTTTGTGATGTAATAATGTTTAATAGGATTATATTTTGGGTATAGGGTGAGACTTAATGCAACGAAGAGAAAGAGAAAGAGAAAGAGATAGAGAATGAGAGAGGAAGAGTGAGAGCGAGTGCGAACATACAGTCGTTCTTGTTGTTTGTATTGTTGTTAATAGATATAACAAAAGACTTTAGCTATATTTGCAATATATAAGTGTTTGCCCTAACAGCATTTAATGCTTGCTGATAATCCAACTGAAAATATTTCGGCGAATGGATCTTAAGCTTCTCGCTTACAAATGTGCCTTAAGCTGTCATAAGCTCGAGCACATATCGCATCACCTTTAAGAACCACGTAAGCGTCGAGCCGTGCCTCGCATGCATTTCAAATGCAATTCAATTTCCTTTTTGCTGGCGTCCTCCATGGTCCTTGGAGTCATGTCGCTTGGCTGCATTGGTTATTGATTGCCAGCCTTAATTCTCCAAGCAGCTTCAGAAAGTCGCAGTTGTCGTCAGTCCCTTAATTTACAATTGTCTCCAACATATCCTGAACATGGTTTAGCGGGCTCCTGAATCGTTTTACCAATTACCTGAAATTGCGTCTGGCTTAAATTTCATTTACGCACATTTAAACTGCAATCACGTAATGCATGCCAAGCAATTATCATTGTATAAAGGGCTCAGGCCGAACGGCGTCGGGATACAAAACGGATTTAAATGCAGTTTAGCACGAGATGCCCTGTGAGGCTCACAGGCTTCCGAGTCGTTGCATTATTATGCTACATATATATACATTTTGTAATTATATGTTGGCCAGGAGTTTCCTATTGTCAGCTGTGCTGACTAGCAGTTGCCCTGCAATCAAACATGTCTCATCAATTTAGATGTTTCTATCGTTAATGTATTCTTAGCTGACTTACATGACATGACTTAGCTCTTCAACTGTGAATGAAGTTTCAATAAACAATCAGTTCTAATAGTCAAATCGGGCTTGTTTTGGCCAAGTTGTGAAGGTTTGCAAGACAGATTTACTGTCAAACACTTGAGTGAAACAAATGCTGCCCCATCTACAGCAATGAATCTGGATTTAGTCGATTTCAAAACGAAAATCTGAGATGTTTATATAAGTTAAGGATATGTAGTAGGCTGGATTCTCCTATCATACATTCGAGAGGAGAACACAACCAAGGAACTGATTCTGTTCAGTTTATATTCTGACGAGACACAGTTTCGATCTATTGTTCCTAAATTATACAAAATTATATAAAATATGTTATTCTATTAAATCCAAGTGTATTTGTATACTCGAGAGTATAACTCAGCGCAGCTAATCGCTACTCTCGTAGTGTGGCAGCGCTTAACTTATAATATATAGAATATATGTAAAAATTTCAATTATTTTTACAAAAATTCATACTTTTCTCCAAGTCAAATAAACATACATATACAGCCTTAACTATCTGGACAGTCAGAATTGAGGTGGCAAACAATATAAAATAGGTTCTTAAACAACGAGTTTATTCTGCAAACATTCTCATCAAATATTCTATTATTAGTATGACAAAATTGGGTTTTTAAGCCTCGTTAAATGACAATCCAGACAAATCGTAAAATAATGAAACTTGTTTGAAATGCTGGCCGTGTGCCATTCGATTTGTTGCGATTCTACAGTATTTACAAATATACAGAAAATAGATCAGCGAGGAGTTTAACTAACAGTTGAGCTCGATTAGAGAGAGAGAGAGAGAGAGAGAGAGAGAGAGAGAGAGATAGAGAGAGATTAGGATATAGTTGAAATTCATCAACAGCAGCAGTACCATATAAAAACTAGATATCCACTGTATGGAATACCTTAATAATTTGAAATTTTATGAGTATCTGCGTGAATGATAAAACTTCCATCATATGTATATTAAATTTCTTTTCAGCCTTTCAGCTAATATAAATAGAAGAGAAACAGACAAAGTGTCTTGTCGCTTGATGTTGATCAAGAATATATATTTTATATAATTACCTACGCAACGTTACAGTAATCACATTACTAATGTATAGATAAAATCTGTCATTAGCAAATAAATAAATACATACCATATGTACTTCCTATGCCATATAACCTGTTTAACGAGCTTCAATGGATACTATTTTTACAGTTCTGACTTGTTCATATCCCTAAGGTCATGTCCTACATGGTCAATTTTGTAAGGTTGATACAATGGGGGTATCTATGCCAGTTTCTGCGTCTGATTAACAATTGATTGTTGTTGTTGCTGTTGCTGTTGTTGTTGTTGTTGTTGTTGTTGTTGTTGTTGTTGTTGTTGCTGTTGCTGTTGCTGTTGACGCTGTCAGGTGAAAAGTAATTGAAGTTTCTCAACAACTTTTGCCATCAAACAAACCGACAGCTGCTCGCTTTATCTGTCATCAGCGACACCGCCTTCGGCTCTGTTTGGGTCTTTGATGTATTTGGCTCATAGTTTCTCCCTCTTGACTCAGCCCAATTGCAATGGGACTCTCCGATTTCGTTGAGTGTGTCAGATTCGAGAAAAGTTTTGAGCAACTTTCCGTCCATCTATAACACACCGAGTTGGCCGATTTGTTTACACGTTCTGTTCGCCACAAATTATTTGCATGTGGAGAGCCAGCCCAAGAGCTTTCGTTCTGGTAAATCTCGTCGATTAATCTTGTGCATATGTTAGGTCCTTCGCTATGTTTGCTTTGCAGTTTGAAATTTTCAATTTTGCACTTACAAGATTTTATGTTTGGTCTTAAATTCTGTCAGGTTCTCTTTCTCGTTTTTTGTTTTTTGTTTTTTGTTTTAGCTTCGCACTCAGTTTGTTTAGCCTGTTGGTTTTGGCCGAATGCCAACTGTGGGCGTGGCACACAAGTTGAGCAGCCCACACAAGTTTTAGTTAGTGTTGCGTAACACAACGAAAACTGTGCCAAAATCACACTTAAACAAGAGCATATGAATATAACCGAAATATTGATTTATAAAAGTGAAATTCTCTCGGATTATTCACGATTGGAAAATACGTAGAGTATTTAGGTAACATGAAAATCTAAAACCATTTATTCTAATTGAATATATATTAACCTGATAATTATGAACAGAACAATCAAGTTACATTTTTCTGCTGTTCTGTCAATTGTCTTCGAGAAGACAGCGCATAGATGTTGATGAAATACGCGCTTCAATATTAAAACAAAAAGATATTCTGAATATATAAAACTATAATTAGAATTCTATAATTTGAATTATATATGATAATAAATTCATTTAATCAGTTTGAATACATTTTCTTTATTAATATTTATTTTAAATTTAAATTTATATTTTATGTGTAATACTGTTCAGTTCTAAAATAGTTAACTTAAATTAAAAACTATTTATTAAATGCAATATAACTCTTTTTATTTATTAACTATTTTAGAATTTTATAGTTAAAATTATATGTCAAAGAGATTCAAGTTAGTCAAAACGTTTGAATACTTTTTTTTTAACTTTAACATTAATTTTTAACATTTAACATTTAATTTATTGAATAGCATATATTTTAAAAAATTATAAATGACTTTTAATTTATTAAATACTACGTAAACATTTTTGCAGATTAATTTGTAAAATATATTTTATATGTAGATTTTTATATTAAAATAAATTATATAAATTATTTAAAATGAATATATACTTTATATGTATATTAAATATTTTTCAATATATATTGAAACTTTAATTTATTAATTATTTAAAAATATATTAATTACAGAACTATAGCTCTTCATCTCTCAAATCCTGCGCATCTCTGTGATGAACTCTGAAAACTGTTTGGCAAAGAATTTCAATCAGCTCTCAACACGTTTTTGTTTACATTGGCCACACAGTTATGAGCTGGCGCTCGTCTGCTTATCAGGTGATTAGTGCTATCAACGCTGGTGGCCATGTTACCAAGTTCAATAAAAACAGGATCAAACCGAGAAGTGTCGGTCTCTCTGTATGTGTGTGTGTGTGTGCGTGTGTGTGTGTGTTATTGTTTACGCCTTTGGCATTGTAATCAATACAGAAAAAAAGTAGATGAGGAAAAAAGCCTGACCGAAAGCAGCTGAGTAGGTGGGCTTGACGTTTGCCAGAACCAGGCAAGCGTGTAAATGCAATTTCCGTTTGTTGCAGCCGGAATTTCGTGCACGCCAAGGGAACTCCTAGTGACTGCTTGACTGACAGCGGCCAACAACAACAATGGCAGCAGCAGCACAAGCAGCAGCACGACTGGCGTCAGTGGCAGCCACAGGGCCAACATGGTGGGACGCCATGCTGATGCACTTTCTGCCTGGTGCGAGGCTCGATGCGGGAAAAACATTTTTAAATTTGAACATAGAAAAATTTTTATTCAATTTTCGGGTGGCGTTGCAATTTGTCACATGTATCAAACGTGAGACATTTATAGTTGTGTCAATAAAATCGTGTTTGGTTTTCCCTTTTGTTATTTCACATTTCACATTTCGAATATTTCATTTTCCATTTGTGTAAGCACTTTGGCTGATGAAACCTTGCACAAGCTTATGTTATTCAAAAGAGGTTTTTACCTTTATTAGGTTCTATCACACGTGTGCGTAACAGGTCGACTCAAATTTCCAAAATATACAAAATATTCACTTAAGTGCAATATTCAAGTTGATAAATAAGATAAGATTTATATGAGCATATATAAAATAAAGTAAATATTTGGATTTGATATATAAATTTTAAAAGTGAATAATAGTAGAATAATAATATGTAAATTTAATTTAATTAAATTCAAATTTTAAGTTAGGCAGATTTAAGATTTTTTTAATTAAATAAAAATAATTTAATTAAAATTATTTAAACAATACATTTATTTCATATATAAATATATGGCATGAAATCAAAATTTATATTTTAATTTTATTTTTAATGTTAACAAATTAAATGTAATGGATAGAGAATAAATTGACTTAATTTAAAACAGTAAATTCCAATTTGAAATATTCATTCATATTTACATATATAAATATGACATAAAATTATAACTTCTATTTTAATTTGAATATAATTTTTTGTCATAATTTTGTTCAATATATATATATTTATTTAAAATTATTTTGACATTATATCTGTTTTTATCTCACTATATAATATTATATTTGCATTTACTTAAACTTCTTATATCTATTATATTTACCTAAACTATATAAACTTTAAACCTTTTTATGCACGTCTTCAGGGCATACAAAGTTCGGCTTTAAAAAAAAACATTGTAGTTTCTTGTTTTTAATATCTTCTCTTTGTTTTTAAAGCTCATATCCTGCATATTCATTTCGGCGCTCGCTGAACTCATTTCGAATCACAGTGCAGCATTATTGGAAGCACTCGTTGTTCTCTTCTGTGAATAATGCGGGTTATTGCTTTTTGTAAATATTGTTGCGGCGTTCAGTGTCGACCCCATCTGCTGCTGCCACAATTTTTGTGATTTAAGGAGAAAAAAAAAAACTCAATAAACATTTCATTTGGTAGTTGTGCGCAATAAATTAATGTGTGAGCACGTTTAAAATATTGAAATAAGAATTGTTTTCAGTTTGTATTTCATTTTTGTTTAGTTATCGTTACAGAAGCGAGATCAAAGAACAGCTTGGCTCGACTGTTAATATCTTTCGCTCGAATGAAACTTGTATTCAAATATTTCTTTTAGTGTGCAATTTCGCACTTTAATACGGCTTTTTCTTTCACTGGGCATATAGCGATGCACGCGTACTTTTATTGCTTGTCGGCGAAGCCGCAAACGCTGCGAAAACTCGTAAAACACGCGTAAGAATCACCTTAAGTGCAGCCATCAGCGAGTCCACGTCGATGGACTGCCTGGCTGTCTGAAATGCGATTTTGTTTGCTCAATGCTGCAATTTGTATGCTGAATGCCAAACGCAACAAACTGTGGCAAGCCCTGGAAGACCAACGAAAATGAAAAAGCAAATGAAACTTTAAAGTGAACTCTCGCTGCTGGCAATTAAAAAACGGATTCTTATCACATACAGCACTCATTTTTACTTTGTATAACATGTATTAAAAATCTCTTTCCTTACAATTGCTGTTGATGAGTTTTTTTTTTATTTATTTTTTATTTCTTCTGTAGGCGTCTCTCTTGATGCTGCCACAACAGCCATCATCAAGAAATGTAAGCAACAATGGGCACAAGCCACTTGGTTAAAAGTAATTTGTGCGGCAATTAGTGTGCGAGCAGGAAGGAAATACTTAAAGAAGACCTAGACCACGCATTTCAGCACCGAGCCCTGGCGAATGTGTAGCCATGCTTAAGATTTTCACAGTTCCGAGACTCGGGCAGACATTGCTCTAATGGGGTTGCTCTTGCTTAGTGAAGTCCTCAAACGAGCGCAATTATGATGCTTTCTTTAAAGTCTATAATAAACACATTTGTTTTTACATCGCTGCCCAAAGAGCTCTACAATACTCTTCATGTTGGCAATAAATATAATGTTTCGCTGCTTCTTCGATATTCACGACACATCTCTAAGCAGCATATATATATTATATATAAGTATATATATATGTATATACCTTCTATATTATCCCTTGTGGCACTTGAGACGCCTTCGTATGATAAGCAATGCTGACGACAAAAGCGACAAGTTGAAAGCAAACATCAGTGCCACAAAACAATGCATGCAACAACAACAACTACAATAATAGCAACAACAGCAACAGTAACAACAGCAACAACAACAATTCAATGGAATGTTCAGGCAAAGCACTTACAATAAAAAAGTGTCGAGCGAGTCGTAGAAGTCGTTTCATGAACATGGACACACTTAAATGCTCGTCCAGCACTTGATTCCTCTGGTGGTTGCCTTGGCTGCAGTCAGTAGCTGCCAAATGCTTCCTGCTGGCTGATGATGGCATTTCAGCTCTGGTTGTTCCGCTTTGCTCTCTTCGTCGTGTTGTCGGAATGCCTTTATTGTTCGCTTCCGTGCAGTTGTTGTCCACTTGGCGGCGGCTTCCGTCATGGTTGTAGCCATTGCCGTTACTGTTGCTGCCTCAATCGCAATCATATTACAAGCCACATTTAATTTAATTTGTTGCGGAAATCAAAAAGATGCTCTACTCCACAGTCTCCCCAACCCACACACACACACACACACACACACACACACACTGTTCTTTTGGCGCCCCGTTTGATTTGAGCAACCTTTTGCATCTCAGCAGCTGCAAGTGCAACTGCAACGCATACGCACTTTGTGGTCAACTTATGGCATTTGGTCTGTGCTTTAATGTGCCGGAAAAAAGATATCTGACTCTGCTAACTGTCTACAGAACGGTCGTTGCTCTGGACACCAAATCCTTGTCTTTGTTCTTTTTCAAGTTGCCCGCATTGCAGCATTCAAACGAAAACGAAAACCAAAATCAAAACCAACTCAGCTCAGTTCAACTCAACTCGAGACAACTCAACTCGATTCCCCTAATTGTAGTCCATTGAGTATTTGTGCTCAGCGCATGCTCCAATCTTTCACTCAAATATTTACCAAGCATCTGCCTCAGTGATTCGACAAATTTCTATGTTTTTCATAGATTGGCTCAAACCTGTTGCTTAGGCCAAATTACTAAATAGAATTTCATAAATAATGTTGTCAAGCGATGCTTATCATGCTGATGAACACAAGAGATTCGTAAAATAATTGTACCAAATTATATTTCAATTAATGTTATTTTATTGTAAAATATTCTGTAAATAAATTTTAATATTTGAGGTAATTCAATTTAATTTTTTATTAATATAAAATTTGATCATATATTAATTGCTGTTGATTTGTATTATATTATAAGAAAGACGAATGTATGTACAGCCAAAACTATCTTCGATCAACAGCTCTGCTTAAGTAATAAAATAATAATAATAAAAGTCGATGAAGTCAAAGTATAAAGTATAAATATTAACTGTAGTAAAGCCAAGGTGTAGCAGCATAAATGCTTCAAACCTTTTTAAGAAAAAAAAAAAAAGAAATAGTATATATAGAGCAAAAGCTATCTTCGATCAAAAGCTGTGTTGAAATAAAAGCTACAGTGAAATGTCTATTCAATTGAAATAATTATTCTCGGGGTATAAAAATTCAATATTTGATGGGTCAAACTGGCGAATTCAGGTATCAAATTTACTGTCAAAAATATAATAGACATACTTAGCATAAACAATCGGTGACTATATTATATTCAAGGTGTAACAGCATAGATGCTTCAAAGAGGGTCTGCGATAGTGCCGAAAAGGGGTTGGGTGCACACTGGACGGAATCGCCGAATAAGTGGGCAATTCCGTCCAGAGTGCACTGTTATCCATATTCCTGAGATTACCTTTCAGATCTTTTTTCGCATAAATTCCAATAAGGCAGCTGCCAGTATACTTGATAGATATAGGACTCTGCAGTGCGCAGATAGAGAGCATAGAATGGGTTCCGCGTGTAGGTTACTGCGAGCTAACTGTGGCTGCCCAGGTGGAAGGCAATCCATAAGAATGGAAGAGTCGATAAGTATTCAGATTACTAATCAGTGAAACATTTCTACCAACCTCAATCTCAGGTAGTTTGATTTATATTTTCTTAGATATCTTTTTGATAAACGTTTACCTAACTGTACTGCTTGCTAATGCATATACCCTTATGCTTAAATATCATAAACTGAGTTAATTAGTTAATATAAATATAGTGGAAGTTAATAACATTTAAAACATGGATATTAGTAACTTCACAATTATTTCTATATATGAACTCAATATTATATTAGGGCTAAAGAACTATTGAAAATTTTCATTTATATGAATTATTAAAAACTTACTTAAATTAAATCTTTAATTAACCTTATATTTATGTGCTTTTCTCAATATTTAATGCACATATTACAAAAAATATGTATTAAATAAATATTTAGATTGTCTAGGAGTTAACTAGGGGTTCAAAATTTAAGTTTATTCAGTCATATGGGCAAGTAAAGACAAGACTCGTTACATCTGACAAGACAGCTCTTTAAGCTCACTCCTACTCTTTCTTCAAGTATATTGAAATGATAGTTTTCAATAGTGAGTCATAGTGAAATCGGCTTATAAATTCCTTTCAATCGAGCACGCTTGTCAAAGCCCGTCTTGGGCGAATCGTTGATCTGCAAAGTGTTTACGATTGTCTTTATGCGTCTTTCGCTCGACCTGGGCTGCTTTGTGGCCATTGACCACGTGGAAATGAGCCTTTTTGATCCGCTGCCAATTACGTGGGCAACAGACAGCTTACAAAATGCTCGCCAAGGGCCACAAATACGACTTTCTAGACGGAATTTGCTCTTTGTAGCAAGTGGCGCCATTATTTCTCGAAAAGCGAAATGAAATGCTCACGAAAGCCTTTGATAAGTAGTGGACAGCCCGAGGGACAACGCAGTCAGCTTGTTGTCCCTAACCATTTGGCTCCAATGTCCAGCTCCTTGTACGTGCCCTTGCCTCTGGGCCTTGTCCTTGAACATGCTTTGAGAAGCGTGCAAAAGGTGCCACACCTGGTAACGGAGCTGCATAACAGAGCGTCCTTGTTGCTGTGAGTTTGAAAATTGGCTGCAACTCTGGCATCAGCAAATATTTAACTGCCAATACGATTTAGTTTGTCGCACAGCTGCTCAAGAACTGCAAATCGACTCAAGCAATCCAGACTAACAGCAGCTGCAGCTGTGCCCTTATTCATCTAAATACAGTTTCGGGTTCGAATTTGGTTTCAATTTGACATCAAATGCATTTGCGATTGCTTTTGGCATTGCGGCCAACCGCAGAACAATAAACGTCAATCACCAATTGAAAATAATAAATTTCTTTGTGCAGTCGATGAATGCGAATCGTCAGCTTATTGAAAATGTAAATGAAATTTACTTCATTAGTATTTAATTATTATTTAACTTTGTTAGTTGATTAGTCTATTGGTTAGCTAATTATGCTGTAATAAGCGTAGACAAAGAGTCAATTACTAATGAACATATTCCGTGACTGGCCTATGGATTTTCTGTTTTTAAATTTATTTGAAATTCAATTTTATGTTTAAGGCTGGAATTCTAATTTGCCACAGAGACTAAATAAACGTATATAAGAGTGATATTTACGTATTAAATTGTAAACTGAAATAAGATATTTAATGAAACATTTGAAAGAACTTATATTTCAAGCACTTTTGAGGTTCTACAGCATCAAGATTAATTTAAATAAAATATTGTTACAGCATTTAAATTTGTTATTTTGTCGCTAACAGAAATACTTTCTTAATTTGTTTATTCATATTAACTTAATTTTTTTATTTATGTTTTATTTTTTATATCTTCTGTTGAATATATTTGACAGTTGCCGTCTGTTGATTTGACATTTGCCGTTCATCATACTTCGCTCACTTTCACTTGAAATTAAGATAATTTTTCGGGTAGCCATCGAATGTCCAGAATTTTCCTGTCATAGGACCAATATGTAGAATTTGTTCTTGGTTCGCGCAGTCGCTAACACAAAGTGCAACTGCTCGGTTTTGGTTTCAATTCAGCAATGATTTTATTTTTCATTTCCTGAGCTGCAGTCACTGAGACGCACAGTGAGTGAAATCTAACTCCAAATGCCACTCTTATTACTCAGAATTACTTTTTCGTTGACCTAATTTAACACTAATTCAATAGTCGTTGCTGGACTCAGCGAGCAGCGCTTCGTCTAATATTATAATTTAATAGATGCAATCGACTCAATTAATTAGCTTCATTAGAGATTTATTTTATGAGTTTCTTACATTGGATATCTCTTTAGCCCATGTGCTTGATCATGCGAAGCCCACACTCGTAGTGCGAATATAAAGAGAAACCTAATCTCAATTGATTGTTGCATCTGCTCATGCAGAGAGCACGATAACTTTATATATTAACTGACAGCCCAGCTGAAGTCACTCTAGGTTGAAATGGAATTTAGTGTGTTACAGTTGCCTAAATTGACTTGAAGATGTACCCAAAATCAAGAGAGATGAACAGGCGTGAGAGATACTGCTTCAGCTCATGATAACTCTAGTTATATTTATTGGTTGTCCTTCTACATATATTATTAATTACAGTTGATGCCTCGCTATAAAGCGTGACATATGGCCAGAGGAGCTATATATTCATAGGAAATATATATATATCATATATGTATATTCTATGGAAACAGGGAATCATTTAACGTAATTCTACATTCCAGTTAATTAATGCATTTATCTTTGCTCAGACCACACGACTTTCAGTCATTTAAATAATAATCCCTCAGCTTGTGAATAATACTTTACACTCGACTTTACCCTTAAAGGCTTTAATGTTAAAATAAAAGTGGATTATATATATACAATTGTTTATATATCTTATATCATTATAGTTCCGATAAGGAAATAAATGTGTTTAACATTTTGTTTTCCTCTTAAAATATATATAAACTCCTTTTTAGTGAATAATTATGAAAATATATATATATGTTTTTTTTTTTTTTTTTTGTATTCATAAAATAAATACGCTTTGGCAATTTCTTGTTGAATTTTAAATTAAAGTTGACACACAAAGCGAATGTCAGCTGTGCTATTGTTGTATTTGTTTTTATTTATTTATTTTTATTTATTTTATACATATATATTTGTTGCTGTTGTTTCTTAAACAGCCACTGGCAGTTTTCATCACTCTGAGTATAGCCCCAACCAGTTTGCATTTTACCAACGCAATTTTTTCGCAACATTTTTGATGCTGCAAATAAAAAGGGAAAAGTAAATTAAGATATATTTTTAAAAAATGGTTTGCAGCAAGTGTATATGGATGGGCACGTGCAAGGCTTTGATATGCCTCTGGCAAATGCTGCCACTCAGCTGGCTGCCACGCCTTCACATCACCGCCTCCGCTCAATGTACAATCATTTACGCCATTTTGTGAGCGTAATGAAGCGTACGGCTGAGCCCAGCGGAAATGCATCGTAAACAAAAAAAAAAAAAAAATAATAATAAAAATAAAGAGCAAAAAACAGAAAACAAGCTGCTACAATGGGAAAAACTGGTTTGCAGTGAATAAAACATTAATTGAATTTTTCTCTTTTAATCATTTATATAATTGAGCCTCTGTCTGCTTCAACACTTATTGCAATTGCATATGATTAAATGCTCGCCGGCCTTGTGTTCAGGCATCGCCTGCGTGCGAGTTGTGTGTGAAGTTGCGGCATTTACAAAAGTTAATTTCGTAACGTTTCAAACATTATTCATTCTTCATAATTTAATTCATCAGCGTAAAAATGTGCAAGCGAAAAGTTTTCGTTTAACAAAAAAATATAAAAGAAGACCTGAAGTCCACAGAATGAGTTTCGCTTATTTAATATGCATTAACAAAGTTCCATAACTGAAATACCCTAGCAGAGGGTAGAGTGAGGTATTTCAATGTCGCTCTACCTGGAAACACAATTAACATTTTGAATTACAGGCTTTTACTGGGCGAGTAACTATGCAGCAGAAGCACTACTATGGTATACTCTATGCTATTCGAAGTATTTCAAATCTCAACTCTTTTTATACTCCAGAGTGCCAAAGCTATATTATATTTAATATTACCTTTAACATATCCTGAATAGCCCCACTCACAATGTAACCTGCAGCAGTAGAGTATTCAACTTGTATTCAACTTGCAGCAGAGTCGCCTCCAGCGCGTTGCACCTGACGCTCCCCATTGGATTTCTCAGTATTTCCGCTGTCAAAGTCAGAGCTCTGTCTACTGTTGGCGCTGGAGCGTGGACACGCCTACACAGAAGCACACGTAATTGCAAGGGCGTTTGGCAAAAAAAAAAAAAAAAAAATTGTGTTGCCCTTAGTCTATTGTTTACTTTTTTTTTTTTGGTTTCTTTTCTTTTTTTTTCAATGGTTTTTCCTCTGTTGCTTTCTTGACTTTTGCACTTTTACTTTAAGCTTTGTTCTGGCTGTTGATCGTCGTGTGCAGGCTGCAATATGTACAGCAAAATAGCAATACACCTATCAACACACGCACACCCTTAGACACACTCACTCACACACACACACACACACACAAACACACATATATACACACACTCACACGCTGCCTTTTAATGGCACTGTCAGTCGCGCATTGAACAACATCAATCATACGCAGCGTGGTGTGCCATTCATATAACGCCTCAAGGCACAGAATAACTTGAAGTGTGCTCCCGCTCCTGCTCCTGCTCCCGCTCCTTCTCCTGCTCCAGCTGTTATACACTTCTTCCACTGTTTCCACTACTACTACTACTGCTGCTGTGTTTGTTCATGTTGCTGATACTGCTCTGACTTGACAGCTGGCACCTTTGACAGTCTGTTGGAATTGGGATTGGAATTGAGATTGGGAGGTTGAGTTTTTTTTCGGGGTGTGTCTGCTGTCCATTTGCTTGGCTGTCACTCGTCGCTTCTGCTGCCTCAACGCACTGCATGGTGATTAATGAAGCAAAAATTGACCTTGATTTCAGTGAGTACCACACCCAAGTCTGCTCAGTACACAGCCATTCCATTATAAATATGTATATATATACAGTTCGAATCAGCACACTTATTAATTAATTAATTATGATTATGATACGCCCTCTGCACGGGTCAAACAAAGAAGAAAAAACTTACTTTCTACTTTACCTTTAGTTCAATACGTTGTTAGGGCATATATACGATATACCTATACATATAAAACACAAATATAAAATGTGAGTCAATATAGATAATACATGTTGATATTAATTAATTATTAATTAAAGTGGAAACATCAATATAAATATTATTAATACTTTTTTTAATCTATTATAATTATATATTTTAAAAAACAAATAGGTTAGCATTGAAATAATTATTAAATAGTGATTAAAAAAATTGTTTATGCTTTACTAAAATTATTGGAAAAAAGTCTAGAGATCGGGAAAATAAAAAAATATGTTGATGGTTTATATATTAAAGAGTTAAAAGATAAAATGAATTTAAATACACAAATAAAAAATATTTTAATTTTTTATGCAATTACAGCAATTTAACAAATTCTCTAATGTATTTATTATATTTATTTTGAGAAAAAAAGAGGACAAACAATATAAGGCAGAACAACGAAAAAATATTAAATTTAATTTATTTATATTTAAACAAAACTTTTTACCTCTTACATATAATATTTAATATATTTTGCTTTTGTAATAGTTGCACATTAATATTTCATAGAATATTACATTTTTTTTTTTCAATAAAAAGAAATACAAAATAAATAAATAAATTTATAGCTAATGGAGCAAAGTCAAGTTCCTGGCTAACGCCTCCTGTTGATATATGTATTTGCCAAAACGTAGTTAGATTTCGTTTAGTTTGTCTTTGAATGCCACGCAAGCAAATTCATCAAGTTAATAAGTCCAAATAAGTCCCATTTTGTGATGAGGGTAGTATTTGCTCGCTTAACCAGCAAAAGTGCCCGTAAAATGATATCCATCGGCTGAGCATAGTCTTCGGTTGGGTCGCACATTGCGTAGGCATTTCTAATTATAGCTGCGTGCAATTTCTAATTGCTTACGGCAAACAAACTAACAAACAGCAACAAGGGCCAAGGCAGCTAAATAAATAGCCACATTGTCACAATTCGGACACGTATTTCCAAGTGCGGGTCACTGCGCCGTCTACTCCAACTCGACCAACTGCTGCCGCGTGGGCGGCGCTGTTTGTGCAGCGTACACAAATTATGCTCAAAATTATCAACAGACGAGGACGTTGAGTAAATGTAAGCCGAAGCGTGTATACACTAGTTAACCCTTTAGATATTCATTTCATATTTATATTTATATATATTTTCCCTATTCCAATTCATTTTCAATTGTCTCTCTCTACTCTTTGTTCGCCTCATTCTCCCTTGATTTATTCATCACTAATATACTTTATAGAGTATATACATAGTATAGTATAGTATATAGTATAGAGTATATCTGACCATTTCGTGCCCGCATGCAAATGCTTGGCACACGCACGCGAGCACCATTTCAACAACTGCTCTGCCTGCTGATTTATGTATATATATATATATATATATATATATATATTTATGTTTATATATTTGTATATATGTATAGCATACTTTTTGGGGCGTCCTGTCTACGCCTTTTGGGAATTTCGCAGCTATGCGCATTGTCCGAAATATGCTTTATTTTCCCGTTCATTGTTTGCTGTATCCTTTGTGATTGCAACTCTTGTTGTGGCTCACGAGAGCTGGCAGTGTTGTGGCTGTTCCGCTTCTGGGATAAGACGCTTTGGATGTAATTAGAAAATCTGAACGGCTCCATTAATAATGTGTCAGTTTTGAGCGTGGCAATCGGCCGCGCGCATCGACTGATTTATGTGAGCCGATAGAGAAGTCTGGATGGCCGTGAGGCTCATTTAATGTCCTGCCATTTGATTAGTCAATGTGGGGGAAATGGCAGCGGCTTTTGCCACTTCCTGGCAGATGGAAGATGCCAGACGGTAGACGACACTCGTCGACAAAGCGACCCTTTCAGCTCGCATCTTGACTACTAATTGAGTAATTTATGCGTATTTGTCGTTGTGTTTCCGTTAGCCAAAGACCAAATCGCAGCTACTTCATAGCCCACTTCTATAGGCATACGGATTTGCTTGTGCTGCTGCTGCTGCTGCTGCTGCTGCTGCGACTGGGCCCCCCAAAGTCACTTGAGCCTCGCGGCACATTATCTAAGCCGACGCCGTGCACGGCTGACAATCTCGGCAGTCAGCTCGTTTTTCTGCTCGGTCTTATGTGTGTGAGCCTGTCGAGCTGTCGTTCTGGGTCGCTGGCGGGCGCAGCGAATTCACAAGACGTGACAGCTAACTCCGAGAATTTCGGCATAGTCGGCATTTGGCTCGGCTCAGTTGATGGCTGCTTCAGCTGCTGTTACCTTGATTGAAAAGCCAAAAGGCGCACGCGGCATTTTCCGGCTGCCGCCAGCGTGCTAAATTAATTTGACATTTCTGGCATTGTTGCGGCGCAGAACATCCATCCGCTGCCGGCGTTATCCTAGCCCTGATTTATGCCAAAAGAGTTGACGCACTCCAGCATGCCAGAATGCCTGCTCCAATTGTGTCGCAGTCACATTTTGGTTTATTAGCGGTTGCCTGAGCATAAATTAGATTCACATCGCGGCACAGCTAATAACATTCTTATGTTCGCGACAAATGATGAAGCTCTGCCAGCATATGAATTCACTTTTTATGACAAACTATATATATCTCAAGTGGAGCGGCAATCCCTCGTTCACTTTTTTTTTTTTTTTTTTATTATCTATTTTATTTCTTTCGTTTGCTCTGCTATGCAAATTTGCATGCGTTGTCATTTGTATCATTAGCCAGTCCTTTTTCAAGTTTATTTTCCTTTTTTTTTTTTTTCTTATTTTTGTTTTGTTTTTTTAGGTGCAAAACAAAGCGCTGACAATGTCGAGCTGTGCACGGGAGTCGGACTTTGGCCAGATTCAGTGATGCGTGGCGCGGCTTCATGCTTTGTTATGCATTCAAGTGATTTTTTAGCTGCTGTTTGGGGATAAAAGCGAACAGATATAAACAAAAATATATATATATATATACTTCAATACTTTATTCTTATACTGGCCACGTCAAGTGAAAAGGGTATATTAGTTGCGTGTCGTGTTCTTCTAGCTGTTATTTGATTTATATTTCGCAACTTTGCCTGCGCCACAAAATGATTTATTACAAGAAAATGCCAGCATGGTCGCAGTTTGGACTCAAATTTATAAATGAGCTTCCATGGATGAAGAATATTCAAAGTCGATATATTTTTTATCTTTTCAAGAGCAATGGGAATAAATTGAGTAATCAATAAGCCAGCTCAGTTTTTAAGGCTTTGTACCATTTAATTTAAGGATAGCCAATAAAACTGCTGCTAAAAGCTTTAGCTTTTAGTTTCTCTGTTACACGTGGCTAAAACTTTCAAACTTTGCCAAAATTCAGTTAGGATTTTGCCATTTCCTGTCTCCTGCAACTCTAACAAATCTCATTGCATGCTGTGACTTACTCTCCCACTCTACTCTCTCTCTCTCTCTCTCTCTCGCTCTCTCTCTGTGTGTCTGTATTTTTATTATATATTTACTGTTTATATATATTTATATATAGTACATATTTACCTTGTGCATCTGTAAGTAATTTCCTGTCCTATACACTTTGCCTGCTGTCCACAATGTGCTGTTCAGTTTGTATTGTCATTGTCAGCGCTCTGCCCCCCTATTTTTATTTTTCTTTTCTTTTTTCGCCACATCAGCAATTGAGTTTTTATTTTTATATTTATTTTTTAACTTTTTTAGTTACGGCTAAAATGTGTGCACATTGTCGTTTTAAGAATGTCGTTTAAACTGTCATACAGAAAAAGTTTTTATTGCCAAGCAAAAAATGAATTAAAATATTTAAGATAATTTAAATTCTGTTTTTATCCTTTTTCATAAATACTAATGACAATTTCACTAGAACTGCTTTAATTCGTATGTAAAGAGTTATAAGACTCTGTTTCAATAATTAAATATATATAAAAAGAGTTCGCTCTTTGGAGTTGAGTTCAATATAGATTAACTAAATCATCTCACTTCAGCACAAAATGTTATATCTCAATTATCTGAGATCAGCTGACATCGCTAGAGCTCCCCATTAGTTAGGCTTCTGCATAGATCTCTCATTTGTAAATTCTACTTAACACACACAAAATATTTAATCAATTTTTACTAATCGACTTCAAGTACCAAACAATTTGTATTTGTGGACCTTGAAAAGGCACTTTACATTTGGACTAGACAAAATGCCGACCATTTCCTCGTGCGTTGAGCATTGTGTGGTTATGCTAATTACAGCTAAAAGTTCAGCGGATGCGTATGTTGGCATTTCGCTGTGGTTGCAAATGTCTAAAAAAGTTTTGGGCGGTGCTCTAGAAAGTAATTAGTTCGCGGTTTTTCAAATCTGTGTTCAGTTTTGGCCATGAACCTGTATGTGTGCTGTGAGCTGAGATTTAAAAATATCTCTTTTAAATTGTTCTCCTCTGTTTCCATGGCAAACTCAGCTGAGTTGGCAAAGAGATGAGCTCGCAGCCACAACTGGTCACTAAAAAGTCATTTTCCATGTGCATCGAAACTCAATCAATCATTCAAAATGCATTATACACACACACACCTATAGCGTGTGTGTGTGTGTGTGTGTGTGTGTGTGAGGGGAGTGAAGAATTGAAAAATAAAATATTGCAAAAGGTTTCGCTTTTGCCATCTGATGGGGGTGTGGCCCATTACGTCATAGTTTGGACAGTTGTCAGGCCGTTGACAGGTAACTCGACGAGCAAATAATGAAGCATAAGGCAACACGTGTTGGCTGCTTGCCATGCTCATGTCCATGAGCGAAAGTATACGTCGACAGAGAGATAGAGAGAGAGAGAGAGAGATAGAGAGAAGAGAAATAAAACCATAACATGATTATTGTTACTTATGATTAATCTGTACTAGAGAGAGCATAAACTACTCTCTATAAATAAATGTCTATTTATACATTTCGTTTTCAATGTTTATTTATCTGGAAATGGGGAATGGCATAGGTTCGTAGAACCTATGCAAATCAAAGCTCTAAGTAGGCATTGCCCATGGCAAGAGAGCATCAAATATTTGTTGGTAATTTAAATTCTTTTTAAGCTGCTCGAACGACTCGCATATGCCAGACACTTGCCCAGCCTTCGAGCGCATACCCCATTTCAATTTAAAGCCATAAATCCACAACACATGCCAAGCTGAAGGCGCAAGAAGCAAATGTAAACAGCAAACAACAAACAAATCCAAAAACTACTTTTGGCAACTTGACACGCTCCGAGTAAAGACCCTTCAGAAATTTACATAAAAACTCAGTCTCTCTATCTCTCTCTCTCTCTCTTTCTCACTCCCTCTGTCTAAGTGTGCAAAGAGGGAAAGATAAGTGTGTTGAGTCAACTGGGTGTTTTGCCCGAGAATCTGGCTAATTTTCTATGGCCCGGAATGTCTAATGAAGTCCTCGAATTGTCACCGGCAGATGTTTTGGGTCAGGCCGTGATAAGAACTTGACTAACTAGCCAAATATACCAAGGTCTGTCAAATCACAGGCATTCTTAGTTGAAATTTATGAAAAAAAAATTAAATAATTGAAGATTGAATTAGGATAGAAAACATTTATGTAGATAGCTGGCATACTCCAAATATTTGAGGCTACAAATTATATTAATAAATTATTTAGGTATAGCGAGAATTAGGTTCAGTTAAAACTAATTGTCAAAAAAACATAAATTGATTAAATATATATACATACATATTTATTCATACATATTCATATTCATGTAATTATTGAAAGTGGTAAGAGAAATGTGACCATATTCTATGAACATGACCTTCCAATTGCATCTTCTATTATTTCCTTTAACATATTTCCCCAGCTAATCCGTTTCATAAAATTACAATAAATATATTTAGTCAAATAAAATTATATCGAGGCATAGCTGCAAACTGAAACGCTGCCCAAAAATATCCAGGGAAAAGCAGAGTCAAGTTTTTGCTGATTGAGTTAACAGGATAGAGTAGGGGAGAGAAGGGAGGCCACCCGCAGCGAGGCCCATGTGTGCCCATCGATATTGAATTAAAGCGATAACAAATTGTAATTACTGAGCGTGGGTCAAAGGTTGGAGCTAATGGAGTTTCGCCCAGCAGTGCGCTGCGGCAGCATAAATAAACAAATTGACATAAATTAGTAGAGATTGAAAAAATTGCTTCCACTAGCGCAGCTCCGGCTCCAGTTGCCCCTGGCCTGGTTCGCCTCAGTTATAAATGTCGTTTTTATGGCTGGGCACGTGTAAATCTTGTGAGGCTGGCAGTGCGCATTAAGTGCACATCTGCTGAACCATTCGCTGGCATCCGTGTGTGGCATAAATTAAACGCTAAATAAGGCCAAGAAATAAATTTCACTTTGAGTGCCCCAGAGACATTTGCTGCCGCCAGATCATCAACAAGTTGCCGGCAGTTAATAAAAAACACTCAAACAGCTCAGTCTACCTGAAGCACTCTACTCAAATATTGTCAAGCTGCAAACTTAAAGCCTGTATTCTAGGATGAGAGTTGTTAATCAATAAACAGATGAGTAACACATTTATTTTTTTAAAAAAATATATATTACATTCCACAGAGATCTTTTCATTTGTAGCAGATTTGTTTGCCAACGGAACACAACTTAATCAAATGACTAAAATAAATTAGCACAATAGCAGGGAAAGGAAACGAATTTGTAATTAACAAAAATCGATTTGAAATATTAAGTATTTTCATATTAATTTAAATACTTTTATTCATGGCAATATGAAAGAATGCCATATAGCTCTAATAAACGTCTCTAGTGTTGATAATGCTTTAAACATATGTTTCAATTCTGAATCAGTCCGTGAAGACGCACAGTGGCAAATTCCATATTCGAATTTGAATTTTCAATTTTCAATTAAATACGAATACGAATCGTAAAATGGATGCATTCAGCTGATAGAGAACTTATTAAATTGAATACTGAGTATAAATAGAGACTATCACAGTTATAGGAATTAATAACTTGAAAACAAAGTTGATAAATAGATCTTAAATATTTCATTAATATTTTCTTATTGAATTGCAAAAAAAAAAGTTTTTTTTGTTAATGAATCCTTTAAAATAAACAAATATATATATTTATATATTATATATAGTTTATTTTTATTTTAATTGTTCTCAATGTATTAACATCTAATTTAATCCCATTGTAAAATTCGCTTAACTTTCGAGCATTAATAATTAATAATAATTTGGCTTACTGAAGCTTAGAAAAAACTTTAAGCGATTATCTTGCATAAGCAATGCAGCCTCTGCCATCGACGTCTAATTTTAGCTGCCTGTTTAATGTGATCAATAAATTAATTAAAACCTTATGTTACCTCACCTCACCTCATTAAGAGAACAATCGAATGGCAATCCGATTTTGTTCTGTTCGCATGCATAAAGGATAAGCAAACGACATATGAAATGAAATCTTACATTCAAGTTATTAATCAGTCACTCGATTGCGTAATGCGCCTTTCGGATTAGCAGCAATTGAACAAATGCTGCGCTAATTGTGCCACGCATCACCATTGCATCATCAGGTGCATACATGTGCTCTATATGAATATGTAATTGGAATTTGCGCAATAACGATCCGATGTCTTATACGTTATTGAAAATTGTGGTCGTGCTTTCATGTTCGCCTTGCAATTAAGTTCAAGCTGCCAGCCTGTGTTGGCATTTGACATTTGACAACAATTCCGCCCACTCACATATGTAAATGCACACACACACAGACACAGAGAGTGTGAGTGTGAGAGGGCACAGTTGCTAAGCCACAGGCACCGGGTTGGCAATATTAGCGGTGATATGACAAACAGCGAAGTGGAAACCATCGCAAAGCATACACAAAGTGGCCCGTTTGTGCAGCACAAGAGCAACAACAAACTTAACCACTCAGAAGGCAGTTGAGCCTAGGACATGAGCAACGCAGAGATACTACGCTTTTTTTTTAGACTAGCTACCTTTGGTGTTGTCGAAACTTAATTGGAGTTTCAAATAAAATCCGATTCAGATTCGATTTCGTATTGAAATGCAAACGAAAATAATAATCATAATAATCTATATTTAAATTATTTAACAAATTCAAATTCATTTTTCGATCATTCGGTCATTTACACGGTATCAACTAGCTCCTAATCCGACCCATCATAATCTTAGCTGAGATATAACCGACATATGTCGCCGCCAATGAGCATTATGCGCTTTTGTGGGTTTTTAAGTTTAATTAGTGAACGCTGCTTGCTGCTTGGCTGTTTGGCAGGTCAAGGAGGTGAGGCTGACTCTGTGCCGATAAAATTACGTTGTCGATTCGGTTTTGAGGTTGGCGAACGACCCCACTGAATGCGAGATGAGAGCCAAGTGTCTGTCTGTGTTGAATGTGTGTGTATGTGTGCGTATGTGTGTGTGTGTGTGGGTATGTGTGTATTTTGGGTTTTAATAGCTAAAAGGTGGCATTCACTTCAAGAGTTGCCAACGCAGTAATAATGAGGGGTTCCCAAATGAGCTTAAGCTACCTGTTGGGGTTGGCAAAAATATATACACATACACATATACATATACATATACATATAGATATACATATAAATCCATATGAATTTCTCGCTGCTGATGAGTATTGGATGCGCTTTTGAAGTTAGCGCAGCTCGTTAAAAAGTTATTAAAATTGAAACGTGTTCATCTAAATAGTATCTATGTGGTTGCTAGCATAATAATTTTGGGGTTTGATGTGTGTGTTTCAAGGTTCAGCCAAAATGTCGCTTGCAATTATAATTATATAATATTTTTAACAAAATAAAAATAGAAAAGAAAATTTAATGCTGAATATTGTCGTAGCACATAATTAGTTCAACAATCGACATTTATTGCACTTATGAACTGAATATAAAAATTCCATGCACAGGAAATTTATGTATATATGTCCCCATCTAAACTGTCAACAAATTTCTTGAAACTAACAGCAAAGCTTTGTATTACATTTAATTTTTAGTTTTGTTATGATATATATAAAAATGATGAATTTTGATAAATATGTGAATATATTGTATTGTTAAATTATATTGTATTCCATTACACAACAAATATCACGCATACGCCATGTTTGTCGCATTCCACCAGCGAAATTATCGTGTGCATCTTTGCAAGAGATTATTAGTGATTTAAGCTGCGCAAAGATTTTTTTGATTTTATATTTGAACTTAAGATGGAATATCTGATACATTCAAATTGTTTTCTAGCTATTTATTTGTCTTAATATTTGTATTTGTTTGGCTTATGTGTTGTATTGAAACTATCGTTGAGTTTAATTAGCTTGCCTTCAGCTGCTGCGTTCATTAATAATGCACTCCAGAAACGTTGATAAAATTGTGATAGCAATTAATAAAATGGAACGGACCGAGGCAAGGGTACGGCATTGAAGCTGGTAGCACAGCGCCGTTGATTTATTTACATCTAAGCCAGCCTCAAATTGAACTGAGCAAACAGCAGGAAACTTCAAACAGGCTGGCAGCAGACTGCACAGTATTGGGCAATTGGCTTCTGAGTTGGGTCGATGAAAACTTTGGCATTGACAATGCTTTCCAGCACCAAAGGGTTATTCGGAACGGTTCTGAAACACGAAAAGCAATAGAAAAAGAAAAAAGAATGTGCTCTCTCTTTGGTTGCACGGCTTAATTAGCACAAAAAGGCAGCTTCAGCAAAAAGAAAACTCAAACAAATTGGTTTTAAATTTCAGCATGAGATGGGTTCACATCCAGCCGTTCGAGCCCTTCGACTTCGCCCAACTTCGCAAAGCAAAAGTAATTATGCGCATAAAAGTAGGCAACACTTTTTATTTGTCGATGCCAAGACGGATTCCTCGGCCCAGTCTGCCTCCAACTCTTAAAAGATAAATTCGAATTTCAAATATGCAATACATAAAAGCATCTACTTGATGCTAATATATCATTGAATATATTACATGTGATACTATTGTTGCAAACGATGAAATTGCATTTATAATTTATGCATTTTCATGGGTAAATAAACCCTGGAATTTTAAAAACAAGTTAGAAGGCTCTAGTCGAGATGGCTTGACTACAAGATACCCTGAACCCTGCAAAAAAATTAATATTCTTCTTCTTTACGCACGTATAGGCGCGAGCTCTGCTAACCGCGCAGTTGCTGCCGACGGTTGGGGGTGGGAGGGGCTGTACTTTGAACGCTTATAAGTCCATTTCTAGATGAACTATCTTCAAGAAACTTTCAAAATATATTAATTGCATTCAAATTTGTCTATTTGCCAAATAACAAGTCTCTACTATTTAAAATACGTTTTTTTCAAATTGGGGGCGAAGGGGGCGTGGCATCTAAAATCTTAAAATTACAAAATCTGCGTATCCATAATATCTATCTCAATATACAAATTTGAAGTCTCTAGCTAAAACGATGTAGAAGTTATGCTCGAAAACCGTAAAAAACGTAAACGAATTTTCGATTTTTTATCGATAATTAACGAATGGGATGAGTTATCGAAAAAAAAACAAAATTAACTTGTTCTGCGTAACTAAGATACGAGTATTCATGTAAAATTTCAGCTCTCTAGCTTTTGAAGTTTCCAAAATCTCGACGTTCATACGGACGGACGGACGAACAAGAATATATATACTTTATGGGGTCTGCGACGTCTCTTTCTGCCTGTTACATACATTTTCACAAAACCATTATACCCTGAATTCCCATTTCAATGGGTTCTGGGTATAATAAGAGAGCTTATTAAATTCGTTACACAATGTCACTTTCAATTAGATTCAGATCCCTCTGATTAGATACGCGCGTTCTATTTGACTATTTAAGGGGTGCCAAACCAAGATCCAACAAAGTAATATACTGAAGATTACAATTCCGTTATGAAGTGGATTCTACTGATCACATTTTTGATGACCATCACTGTGGCACTCAGTGAGGCGTCTAATGATGAAACATATCATACTGAGTGGATTGAGGATTAGCAGATCATTTACAAATGTATCAACTGTTAAAATAAATCCGTTTATAGTTAAACAGTCTTTTTACTATTTTTAGTTAATCATTTATTAAAATATTAACACTATTCATTGTAATTATGTGCATAAAAGTAGGAAACACTTTTTATTTGTCGATGCCAAGACGGATTCCTCGGTCAGTCTGCCAACAACTCTTAAAGGATAAATTCGTATTTAAAATATGCAATACATAAAAGCATCTACTACGTAGCCTTACATGACATCTGCCTGAAGAAGTATAAATATACAGAATATATGTATATTTCACTGCCAGGTTTTGCATTGAAAGTCAATTTTTTGAAATTGAAATTTAAATTATATGACAGCTGGTAGACACTCAGCTAACTGTACAAAATGCAATAGCTAAATTCCCATTGACAGTCTCAAATACACAGTTACATTAACAACTCGATGCACTTATGTTATTTTTAGTTGTGTGTGCAAGGCTCGCTGATTCACAGTTCTCAGAATCTGCAAATGCAAATAATTCGTATTATTCATAGAATCCTTGAATACTCCCTGAACATTAACATTACTCAAAGCCAATTGGGCCTGCCAAATATTTCTACAATTTACATCTCGCTTACTGATTGCTAATTAGTATACCAACACTTTCTTATTTGTCTGCCCAGTTTTACATTTTTACATTTACATTTACATATGTTTGCCGAAACGAATCAGATATTTATTGGTTAACTAATACTATGAATACTATTAAATGTATGTGATACTACTGTTGCAAACGATGAAATTGCATTTATAATTTATGTATTTTCATGGGTAAATAATTTGTTATATAATGATAAACCATGGCATTTTAAAAATAAGAGAGCTTATTAAATTCGTTACACAATGTCACTTTCAATTAGATTCAGATCCCTCTGATTAGATACGCGCGTTCTATTTGACTATTTAAGGGGTGCCAAACCAAGATCCAACAAAGTAATATACTGAAGATTACAATTCCGTTATGAAGTGGATTCTACTGATCACATTTTTGATTACCATCACTGTGGCACTCAGTGAGGCGTCTACTGATGAAACATATTATACTGAGTATCTTGTGGATTATCAGACCCGCTAGACAAATAAATATCGATGGCTGCGATCATTTACAAATGTATCAACTGTTAAAATAGTATTTTTACTATTTTTAGTTAATCATTTATTAAAATATTAACACTATTCATTGTATGTAGCGCTATCGAAGAGCTTGTGCATATCTATCATGATAATGAATTTATATTATATGAGTTTTCATGGGTAAATATTTTATTATGTAACGATAGTTTTAGGCATTTTAAAAACAATTAACAACGTTGCAATCGAACGATACCGATTGCAGAATAGTCATTCGCAGCCTCAACGCTGCTATATCTCTTTCCGATTTGGGTGATTTGGAAGCGCGCGTGGCAAGCAACAAGCGTTTTGTAAAAAGTCTGTGTAATCTGCAATTAAATTGTGACTTTTTCAATCGTTTCTTTTGTTTGGGCAGAAAGTATTCTATCAGTGAAGTTATTTGGGTTTAGCTAAGATATTTCGCGTTAATTCAGTGGCGTCTATGCAAAGTGTTATGCAAGTTGCGCATTAATAGCATTGGTTCGAATCCGGTCGGAGACTCTCTTTTTCCTCTTCTTTATTATTATTATTATTATTTTTTATTTATTTTATTTTTTATTTTATTTTAATTCATTTAATTTTTTTGGGTCATCGATAGAGGAGGTTCATTAGTAACTGAACCAATAAATTTGAAAATTCTAGTTCTAAAACTATATGAGAAACTTTTATGGTTTGTCACGCCACCTGTGGGTATAGATATATCTATCATAGCTTTATACCAAATTTCAAGTCTCTTGTATCAATAGTTGATACCAGAAAATGCATTTTCCGATTTGACATGCCCCTAAAGTGCGCATCGGGAAAATTTGTACACTTTATAATTCGGTAGTATAAATATCAAGTCTCTAGGTTTAATAATGGCTAAAAGTATTGCATTCATACGGACAGACGAAGGGACAGACGGACAGACAGTAAGACATTTCACTTCCTGAATGAGTATAATAAGAGAGCTTATCAAATACTTTACATCACGAAATATGCCAATGACAGCGATTTTATAATTGGTTCAGCAGCTTCTAATTAAACACACTCGTTATATGTGACTTTTTAAAAGGTGGCTGAACAAGATCCAGCAAACTAATATACAGAATATTATCGTCTAGTTATGAAGAGGATTCTACTGACATTTTCTATAACCATCGCAGAAGCAATCAGTGAGCCGTCTAAGTTCTACCCAGGAGGGAGACCGAAATGCTGTGCATACCGTTGCTTTCTTCTGCCGTGTGACATATAAGCTTATAAGTTGCATTATAGATATCAAGAATGAATTTTGAAAAAATTTGGGCATTTGATTTATCAGATATATGAGCTGTGTGGAAATATCACGAAAAGTGGTTAAATTGCTTTTGCTGCTTTCGCTTGCTTGCTGGCTTTAAGAAATTTTTAGATGCTTGTTGCTTCTCCCTTTTAGACAAACCCAAATAGCCAAACGACAAAAAAAAAAAAAAACAAGTAAGAATGCTCTAGTCGAGACGGCTCGACTAAGAGATACCCTGAACCCTGCAAAAAAATTAATATTCTTCTTCTTTACGCACGTATAAGCGCGCGCTCTGCTAACCGCGCAGTTGCTGCCGACGGTTGGGGGTGGGAGGGGCTGTACTTTGAACGCTTATAAGTCCATTTCTAGATGAACTATCTTCATGAAACTTTCAAAATATATTAATTGCATTCAAATTTGTCTATTTGCCAAATAACAAGTCACTAGTATTTAAAATACTTTTTTTTCAAATTGGGGGCGAAGGGGCGTGGCATCAAAAATCTGCGTATCCATAATATCTATCTAAGTACACAAATTTGTCTCTAGCTAAAACGATGTAGAAGTTATTCTCGAAAAACGTAAAAAAAATGAACGAATTTTCGATTCTTAATCGATAATTAACGAATGGGATGAGTTATCGAAAAAAAAACAAAATTAACTTGTTCTGCGTAATTAAGATACGAGTATTCATGTAAAATTACAGCTCTCTAGCTTTTGAAGTTTCCGAAATCTCGACGTTCATACGGACGGACGGACGGACGGACGGACGGACGGACGGACGGACGGACATGGCTATATCAACTTATTTTTTTGTGCTGATCAAGAATATATGTACGTTATGGGGTCTGCGACGTCTCCTTCTGCCTGTTACATACATTTTCACAAAACCATTATACCCTGAATTCCCATTTTCAATGGGTTTAGGGTATAAAAAAAAAAAACACAGAACACAGGCTAACAAACTAACAGCAAGCAAGGCCCGCAAATATGCCGAAATGATTTGGCATTCGACATGTCAGTTGGCCACAGACGACAGTCGGCAATCAGCCACGCTGGAATTGGAAAGGGATTTGCTTAAGTCCCTCTCTTCGTACATCCCGATAGCCCTCGACAGGCGCTTCATTGTCGCTATCATTGTTGTCAAGCGGGCCTGAAAACACAAGTTTCCATACAACAGAGGCAAAAACTTTTACGCACGTTTCTTGTACATATGCCAATTCTAGCTTTTTTTCCTACACACTTTTAGAGGGTATTCAAATTATGTTACGTGATATAAACGATATCACTACGATTATATGAATTACATTTCTTTGTTTTCTGCAAGCAAGCATAATACACGATTATGATCAACTCTTATCTTATTAGTCTTTACCTAACCTCTATTAAATCTTTCTTCGATTATAAATCTGAATAGCTCTTTTATAATTCTTATGAGTTAGAATATGATATGAATTCTAGTTTTGGATAGGGTATATACTCTTTGACTTATTGTAGGAATTCTTTTATATTATTATTATTATTTTTATATATACACACACAAATATATATATATATATATATATATATATATATATATATATATATATATATATATATATATATATATATATTTTTTGTGTGTGTATATATAAAAATAATAATAATATATATATAAATATATATATATATATTTTTTTTTTTGTTTTGCTCGCTTTAGGCATTCGGTCGGTGTCCCAAAATGCTGAAGGGTTTCATTTGATTTGGTTGCTTTGCCATTTTTCTGGTTTCACCGTCTGTTACACTTGTTCACTTGCTGTTGTTGTTGTTAATGGTGCTGTTGTGGCTGTTGGTGTTATTGAGCAATGGGACCATGCCTCCATAAAGAAGCATGCAAAAATCAAAATTAAACATATGTTAGATCGTCCAAACTTCCATATTGG
The DNA here is from genome assembly GCA_035047405.1 of Drosophila stalkeri. Lineage (NCBI taxonomy): Eukaryota > Metazoa > Arthropoda > Insecta > Diptera > Drosophilidae > Drosophila > Drosophila stalkeri. The sequence continues at coordinate 5,359,373 of JAWNPR010000149.1, read as the reverse complement.
ACATATTGGAAAAGACAAACAAATGAAAGTAAAATGAAAGAAATGACACAGTTGAAAATCTACTCATACGCTTTCTAGACACCTACTGTAGAACATCAAATTATCAATAATAATTATTTTATTAGTTTAACTAGTTGAAGCCCTGGCGATGTAAAATTAATACATAAAAATCTTATTCTGTTTTCGTTCTTTTATGAAGAAATAAGAATACTAAATATAATAATTAATGTTTATTATTTTTGTATTTCTTTCCAGCCGATTTTAAAATCAAGCGTAACAAATCACAATATTTCTGATATTGCATAGTACTAACCACTGCCGGTAGATGGCGCTATATATAACAAAATCAGCCATGGACGAAGCACACCGGTTGATTGATGTGTACATACATTCAAATGCCAATTTAATATTTTCATTTGAAATGTTTCTGAATTAATATTTGAAAATTTATTATTTCCTTTTTTACTTTTAACTCAAAAGTTATTATTTTAACGGGAAACTTAAAAAAAAAAAAATTGCAAAAAATATTTTTAGATATCTTGTGTTGTTTTCTTCACGAAGAAGTTATCATATCTGATGCAGCTATTTTTTAAACTCCAAGTCTGTGCTAGTCGACTAGTCTACTAGATAGAAACATTTGCTCAACGTAAGAGAATTTACATTTTCAATTAGTTCAGGACTACAAAAAAAAAAAAAAAAAAAAGAGAAACAAATAAAAGAGAAATTCCTAGTATCAAGTTTAGTCTCCAAGCGCAAAAATTTCTAGATTCACTTCGCATAAATTTCGATTTATATAAAATGTATGCAAATTGAAACATTCTTCTTGAAGTGTCCAACTGATTGTCATAACACTGACACATCCGTGACATGTAATATAAGCGTATCAATTTGAAGTTTCCACCCAACTCATATGACATTCAAACTTGGATCATAGTTTGGCCAAAATACAAAATAAATTTGACTCGTAAGTCATCATATTCCTCAATTCCTTATTCGAAGCCATAATGACTTTTTTTATATATTCATAATGTGTTATAGCTGAATTTCTGTATTTCTGCATCATTAGAAATGTTGTTTGGCCGATATGTACATAGATTTCCAGAGTATAATATAGTCAGTATTGGTGCATAATTCACTTACGGGCTGTTGCAATTGTTTTCAAGCAATTTCACATTCAACCGTAACGATTTTTACAAGCCAAAGCTGAACACATCTGTTGCCCCATTTGCAACCTGCTGTTGCGATGCTTTTGCCTATTGCAGTTCCAGTTACAACCTGTAGATGGCGCTGCCTTCTGCGCTGCATATGCAAATGGGCTCATTGAAATCAATTTCGCATGAAGGCAAAGACTCAAATGACGCCATATGAGATTCACATCCAGATGCACATTCGCATTCACATACGAGTGCAACACACGTTGCCAGCAGTTAAATGAACCGGAAGTGTTTTATGCAGAAAAAGATGCAATTATTTATATGTGTGTACATAATCTGTGTGAGTGTGGGTGCACACACACACTCATATCTGTGTATATATATATATATATATATATATATATATGGATATATGATGCACTATTTATGTTTGTGTATGCCTTGGCAAATACCAACAAACGTGCAGAGAGCTTTTGGCATTTGCATGCAAACGCGCAAATATGAGAAGCCAAGTCCAATCCTCCATTTAGTGGATAGCTGCCACTTTAATACCCTGTACGCAAGTGATGCAGCGGGCATATGCAACAACTATATCTTGTGTAATTTCTAGTATCTGCAAGCTTTTAGTCCAGGATAGCATTTCAGTCATCCATATCCAACTGGGGTACACTTAGCTGATAATTCTGCAATTTAGCTTTCTATGTGCATCGTGCTCCCTCATCTCTTCTATACCCTGGGCACACACACACAGAGAGAAAGAGAGAGAGAGAGAGTTGGTCTGCTTTGCACTTAAGTGCTTCAGCGCTTTGTGTGGCATTGTGTTTGGTTGACAGAGCAGCTCTGCTAAACGGCTGCCGGACAGACGTGTCAGCCTCCAGCTAAAAGTCATTAGTTGCAGTCAACGTAAACACGGACATTGGACAGCAGCTGGACAACGGCTCAGTGCTGTCTGACGATGATTTCCACTGTGGCATCACTTTTCTTTCTTCGTCGAATGTGCTCCGCATACTCGCTATTTAATTTGCTAATGTGTCAGATTCAAGCACATATGCAGCTGCACTGGAAAAAGAATAACAAGAGTTGTGCAAGCTATGAATACTTTAAATATAAAGTAAATGTATTTTTATATATATATTACAAGTGTTAAAAAAATCAACTAATACATTTTTAATACCTCATTAGATAAATTAAAATAAATTTGTATTCATAATTCATATAGACAGAACCCATTGTTCCTTTAAATAGTAATCAGAAATATCTTTAAAAAAAAATACCTTATATGCTTGAGTATCTTTCCTAAAGATGAGCTCTTCAAAATATATCCTGGAATCAGAAGTTGATTCTATATGTTCAAACAAAGCAACGTTCGACTTTCATGAGTGTTAATTTGAATTTCAATGTATTTTTTATTCAGTAAGCAGACGTAGGCAGAGTGACATTCTCGCTGGCTGCTAGACTTTTTTCTAAGGTAAAAAAACTAAGAAGTTGTTGCATACTTTCAGGCAATTATTGTAAATACATATACAGCTGAACTAATATTGGGAAACATAACAAAGCAATTTAAATTATGTGAGTTTATTATTATTATTTAATGTCTTTATTTTGTTGCAGCTTTTGTCAGTGACTCTATAGCGCATGCTTAAATTTAACTTATCTAGGGAGATGGCTTAATGCCTTTATTGTCTAGTATATTCTTCTTTAATTTATGAAACGATTTTCCAGAGCAAGAGATCTTTTTAGTCTTCTGGTTGTTGTGTTTACGCACGACGAATAATCTATTCGCATACCTTGAGCTGTGTCGGCCAATGAGTTCTGCTATTGTTGGCTGAACTTTAAGTAAACAAATGACTTAACGTTGTCTTATTACAGACTGAAAATAACTCGAAAGATATTTCAGTTCAGCAATGTTTCCTGCATGGCCTGCAGACAAGACAATCTATAATAAAATTAAGACAATCTATAATAAAATTAAAAACTTTGTCAAATATTTCAATATCATTAGCTTTAACTAACTCTTCTTAACCTGCACCCACAGTTTGTACGTAATTGACTTTGTCAAGTGCTCGCTCTCAATGTAACTTTTCACTTAAAAAAATATTAATGCAGAAGCTTAATTAGTTAAAGTCTTTAGCTAATACTTGTTGTCAAAGTTGTAATTGCAACATGACAGCACGCTCCAACCACAGCTATCGAAGTGCACCTAATCGAACGATATTCCATTGACTATATAGTCAATTGAAAAGTTTCCAATTTTCATTTTTTTTTTTTGTCTTTATTTTTTTTTTTTCTTTTTTTACTTAGGTTTAATCCATCGACTACATCGCCTAACTTGCCTCAACTTTGCTTCTTTTCTTATTCTTCTCTCCTGTTTTTGAGTGACATTTTTCGCACCAAAACTTTTGCTCAACGCAACTTCAACAATGTTTGCCCTCCTCCTTCTTCTTCTTCTTCTTTTTCTTGTTGCTATTGTTGTTGTTGTTGGTGTAAGTCATTTTGGTTAAGTGGTTTTACGCGCTTTTCGCACTTGCGAAACAGTTCAGCAAAGTTCAGCTGTTGACTCGCTGTTTACATGTGAAAATTTGTTATTTGATGAAAATAATTTCACACCATCAAACTCGTTTACATAGTAAAAAGAGTATATTCGTTTCACTCGATGCTCTGCCATACTCTCTTCTAAAGAGATACAATCATTATTCTCTATACTGCCAGATACAGTAAGTCCAAATAGAATAGAATATTCCAATATTCTAGAGAATGTTACAGCAAGGTGCAAATTCTGCAGCTTCCTCAGTTTATTAAATAAAATCTCATAACTTTGCAGGTATGAGCTTAGTGAACGGGTATTATGCAGTCGGTGCCACTTGAATGCCAGGTTCTTTAGAGCCTTTCACATCTGACAATGAAATATACAAATGTTCAGGAACATATTCCCCTAGGCCCAGGCTGCCATTGACATATGTAATGTTATGTGAAATAAGAATTCTCCGAGAGTCAGAAAGGGTTGAAGCCAGAATATTTAAATGAGTTTAGCTGTGGTTGCAGGATATTTGATATGCATTCACCCGCCAAATAAATCACACTTTAATTTTTTCCCCTTTTCTTGAATATTTGTTATTTAATTTATTTGCAGTTTTTTGAAGTTTACAAATAAAGTGAGCTCTAACTCTTTTAGTTGGCTTTAACAATGGTACAACAACATGTCCTTTCGGTATTTGCTTTAACTTGCTGCGTGCCGTAACTTTATCCGGGCATTCAATTCTGTTGCCCCACAATGAAATCCCGCTGAAAACGATGCCAGTGGGCGAGTTTGAGGCAGAGCCATGTGAATTGCAACAAACCAGCCAAAAGCAAATGGAGACACATATTTTAAAGCTTCAGTTAGAAGCAGTGAAACCTGCCACAGAGTCGCACACATAATGGCCATTTGTTTGTACCAGTATGTGGTTATGGCTCGGAACGCTTTGGCACAATCAACTACTGAGTTGGCAATTTTTTGGAGCTGGCTAACAAACCTTTTGGTAACCCCAAACCTAACGGGCGGAACTGAGGTATCCAACCAGAGAACGTACCCTACTCTCTCTCTCTCTCTCTCTCTCTCTCTCTCTGCCAGTCTATCCCTGTTCCTGTCTCCGGGTCTGCCTCTAACGTCTGCATTTGGGTTTTCTAACGTATGATGCTGTTATGGTTTCCGGTCTAAAGAAAAATTGTAATGTACTCAGTTGGACAAACTGGGCTACGACTGGCAGCTGCGCCTCGGCACGAGCCCCACATGAGTTACGGTCGCACATTCGTAATGATTATGTTGCAGCTGCTCGCAGACAGTTAGTTGTCTACCTGGAGAAAGAGTATGTGTGTGCGTTGGGGGGGAGCGGGAGAGAGGTAACGCACATTTTCTCTTTTGAGGCTTTCAATTAGAAACCCAAGTTGACGCTCCCAAAGGACTTGGCCTGGTCCAAAACTGTTTATTAATTTTGACTTAAAATTTCCACAGTTTTCCCCCTTGTCAGCGTCGTTGCCATGGCCGTATCAAGTCTTGCGAACGTTACTTAGCTACAGCACAGAAGACAATCAGCCGTCTGATTGCGGCCAAAGTGGTACAAGGCCAACAGCATGACCTTGTGGTCTGTAACCAATATTTCTATTTCGATTTCTATTTTCTTAGCATTTCGTCTGCTTGCGTGAGTTTGAAATTTGATTTGCATGGCTTCTGCGAATCGGACTCATTGATGTTCTCTTTGGTCTCGGCACAGTTGAAGTTCGAGCAGCTTAAATAAGCAGGGACAATTAAATTAAAGCGTATGCACTTTATCCACATAATTTGTACTAAATCCACTTAGCAGCAACCACACTGTGGCTTCTGCCACGATTTTAGGCCTGATTGCGTAATTGCACAAATTACTGACTGCGCAACGGTTGTACTGTGTGTGGCAAGCCAGTGTCATGTGTATTCAACTCTCATGGTAATCCGAATTATCACAAATTACGCCAGTGGCAATTATAGCCAAATAATGACAGAGACTAAATGAATCGAATTGCCTAAATAAATAGAGTTAAAGAGAATTGCCACTTGAGTGGAGAGAGTTATCGTTGCTCAAGTCTAGCCAAATAATTGTTAGTAATAATATTAGCTAAAGATTCAATTTTGGTATTATCAAATGCATTCCGTCACTCACTCACATAAATTGTAATTTTTTAAGAATTTATTTCTTAACTTTCTCGCTCGCAGAGAAGTCATCTAACGCTTTGTATTCTCAATTTGGCAAATTGCATCAATTATTGATTGACCTCCACCTGCATCCCTTTTTTTATTTATTTTTTATTTTTTTGTGCCATTTGGCAACTCAGACAACGCTCCCCAGCGAATGCTGGGAATTTGTCAAGCCTTTGTCCGTCAATTCAATATCCAATAACAAATACAATAAGGCTGACATTTCACTGCAATCAACTCAGCCAAATGGTCCACAACGGTCGTTGGCCACTCGCCATTTAGCTGAGGGCCGAGACGCCAAATGTCAGACGCCACTTGCTTATTCCAAGCGAATTTCAAGTATTTCTCTCTTTTATATTTATAGTGTGCTCTTCAGATATCTTAAATAAATAAGGCCGAATATATTGGATTTTGGCAAAACTAGAATATACATATGACTGAATTAAATTTAAATAATATCTTATACTTCAACATTGTTAATTCAGAAATTCCAAGGAATACACAAAAAAAAAAAGAAGAATTTTCGCAGAAATATATATCTTCGAACAGAAATTTAAACACTTGAACTGAAGCTGCTGCAATCGAGTAAGCCACAATCACTTTTCACGTATGCTTTCAGCTCTGACGCTCATTAGCCAAATGACCTGAACTTTGGCCAGTGAAAAGCTTAAATCTGCATTTAAATGACCATAAAAATAATGCCAGTTAAACATTATCGACTATGAAACACCCTTTGGCAATTTAATGGGCCTTCAACTGGTCAAGCGTTTATTCCGCTTATTACACTCATTATAAATTCATTTCACATATTAAAGTTGCATTTTACTCAGTGGCCAACATCTACAGCCACATAAATTTCAAGAGTATCTGTGTGTGTGTGTCCCTGTCTGCCCTGGCTGAGTGGCCATAAAAAATTGTCATTAGCATGCCATGAATACCGAAAAAAAAAGAGAAAGTAAAATGAAACCAAAAAGCTATGAGACCCAAATGTAAAGAGGATGCAAGAGACTTTTGTTGGCAAAACGTAAAAAATAAAATACATACATATATATAAATATATGAAAAGAAAAGAACAAAATATATATAAGTAAATTTGTCAGAGAAACTTTAAAAAGACTCTGCTCGAGTTGAAGTTTTGCAGAGAACGGATACAATTTATATTTATTTACGGACATCCCAAACAGAATCTCTGACCACAAAAGACATCTCGAAACATAAATCAAATAATTTGAAAGAGCCAGCAAATATTATTATTATACAGACTCATATAAATACCCCTTGCGATGTCTCTGAGGGCTCTTAAGTATATTTAGGGTGAAACTTCCTTAAAGAGTCAAGCTGCTGAGTTGTGTGACTTGAATTAATTTCATAATTATTTAATACGCGCTGACAAAGTTTCGCTCTTTCTTTCTTTTTTTTTTTTTGTAACTTTGCTGTTTCTCATGTAATTTTACCAAACTTTGTTACGGCACCACAAACTTTGGCCATTTGGAGCATTACGTATACGCCCCGTGTCGAGCGTTGTCAAAACTTCTTGGCATGCCAGCATTTTAATTGAAAGTAAAACAACAACAACAACAACAACAACAACAACAACAAGAACAACAACAATGAGAAAACAAAAATAACTGGCCCACCTCAACATAAGCCGAATAACTTGTTGCTCACGTGTGAGTACACTTGGGACTGCTCGATTTGTCCCTGCAGATGCAGTCGGGCCAGTTTATTTGGCCGTAAATTATCAAGTGACAAATCGCTTGTCTGCACATTTGTCCTATGTGTTCTGCCACTTGTTTGTTTGCTCTGCAAACCCACAAACACGAGTAGATTGCTATGCAGCAACAACAACAACAACAACAGCTAACACACACACACACAAATACATACTAGACAATGAATACATCGAGGACTTAAGCACTCAACAATTGACACATCAGGCACCCACAAATGAATGAATGGATTGAATGAAGTGCGGAAATGTTCATCAGAGTGCGAAATTTGCAAGACAATTACTTAATTGATACAGCACACAAATTGTTTAGTAATTGTAAATATTTATGCTCTGAACACAGAATTTTTTATATACGAATTTCTTCTGTCTTCAGTTTCACAGTTCAGTAAGCGATATTTATTTGGAATTGAAACTATTGAAACATTCGCTACAGAATCAAGTATGTGACAATTGGAAAAGTTTTTGCCCCTATTAAAATCTTTTTATTAAATAAAAGCAATTTGATTTCACTATTTGCTAAAAGTTTAGGTATAAAGCACACATCCCACCACAGGGAATAGAAATGAGAAACTTTATGCCTATTTTATTGCAAAAACTCCCTAAGGACTGTCAGATTGACTGACAACAAAAACTATATGTTTGATCAGTTTTTATTAGAAACTTTATATATATTGCCGCGCAACTAAATATGTTTGACATTTTCTTTAAAAGCTTTGCAAGTGTAGGGACTCGGCTATTCCCTACACTCCAGTACTAGAAATAATAAGTTTAGTCAGTAAAAGCTTGTTTAACTCCAAACTTAATAATTAATGTAAAAATAATAAAAAATATAATATAATATTTATTTGTGGATTCTATAGCTTTCGACCTTTATTAGATAACTGAATGTAAAAAAATTTTAAAATATTGTAATGGAAATATACAACTTTTTTATTTATTTATTATTTTTATTTTATTTATTATTATTTCCATTTATTTATTATTATATTATATTTTTTTTAATTTATTTATTTTTTTTATTAAATGTAATATATTTATTAGTTATAACAGTTGGGACAGGAAATCGAGTTTATAGCTAACTCTTAACTGTTTTCTTTTTGAGAAAACTGGATAGAAAAGTAACTGAGTTATTCCCATGCCGTGTAAGGCAAAATGACATCAATAAAAGGTAAGAATCTGTTTTAAGCCACTATAGGAAATATAATATATTAAACATAGCAAATTTCAAAATCAATTTCTTTTGGGGCCTGCGGCAGAATGTGCAAGATTAAACTCTTTCAATAGATAATATCCGATAGCCTGCGAATTAACTTATATGCATAAATTTATAGTTACTTTGTATTTATTATTTTTTTATTGATACTTAGTTAAGCAGCGAACACAATTTTGCAGTTGGTTAGAATGTAAAATGCGATGTGCCTGTTTAAAAGGAGACACATATTTGGTAAACAAAAAGATATATTTAGAAGACTAGAATTTTATGTAAACACATATTGGTTTACTTAAACCCGTTTTTCAAGCATAAATACGTCAGAAATATATATATTCTTGGCATACAAATAACACTCGATAGCCTGCGCGTTATCTGACGCCAAGTCATCCTTTAGCTGCTGCGACCAACGCAGTGGATTGATATCTAAAATGGGACACTTGACTAAACATCTGTGAACTTGTGTGCATAGGAAATGTAGCCTTCCAGTAAAGTAGTTGTAAGATTCTCATATTAGATATATTTGAATATTAAGGAAATATACACTTCAGATTTTGAGTTTATCAAATGTGAATTTGTTTTTATTAACTCTTTAACAGTCCTCTAAGTATAATTATATGAATTTGTTATGTAAATATTTAAAATTGAAAGAATTCTGTTTCATTTAGCTCTGCCCATTTCCAAGCTAGTCAAATGAATTTATCTATTAGTGAGTCTAGCTTACTTAACTGGAACTTAGCCTTCAGCTGTTTTCCTTATTGGTTTCCATTGTTTTCTTAGTATTTATAAAATAGAAAACGAAAAAGTAATAAATAAAATCTTAATTTTACTATTTAGTTACCTTTGCAGCTGGAAGGATACGTGTTTATTATTAATATGAAAAGATTTATTTTAAAATATTTATGCACCATTTAATTGCACTTTGACAAACAAATTGCACGAGTTTTACTCATTTAAAATGCTTGGCTAAATCAACAGCAACCGTAAATCAAACAGAAGAAAAACCGCAAATTTATTAATTTTTTATTCAACATTCATTATTTATTAAATATTTTATTTAATTTAAAACGCATTCGGTATTTGCCATTGAAATTAAAATTAAAATATGTATTTTAATTGGTTTTTATTGATGGCTAAATCAATTGTAATACTCTTCTGTGACGGCTTCTTTTTTCTTTTTCTCTTTTATTTTTTGATTTTTGTTTTTTTTTTCCTCTTCACTTAAAAACAGAAATTGTTATATTAATATACACACACATATATTTATATATACATATATATATGTATATTCATATTCATGTATTTGCCAATTGAAATCTAATTTCATTCATTATTCGACTTTATGCCTGTGGTTTAGTTTAATTTAAAACATTTTAATTTGCATATTGTTATGCACAATTAATTAATGCAAGTTACTATTGGCAATAGAAATTGATTTTTAATTTTAATACATTTTAATATTTAAATATTTAGCTTAAGTTTTGTATACTTTAATTACCTTGTCAATGTTTAACATACAACAAACATTCATATATTATATATCATATATCATATATCATATATCATATATCATATATCATATATCATATATCATATATCATATATCATATATCATATATCATATATCTTATGCTTATCTGCTTATTAGTTAGCTTCATAAATTGGCCTAAATGTACGATAAAATTATAAATTCTTTTAAAAACTATACAATTTTTAAAAGATTTGAATATTTATTTATTTTGTCTGAGACTTTTTACTTATGAGTCTTTCACATAGAGTTTTTTCTACACATATACACTAGACATAGGTTTTGTCTTTAAGTTAGTTTAGTGTTAAGTATTTTAAAATGCTTCTTAACTGAGTTTTACGATTAACACAAACCTTATGAAATAGGTTCTCAATTAAATAGTTCTCCATTTCAATTCTTAGCCTAAGTCTGTTAGAATTATAGTATTTATTTATTTGGCTTTATTTTGTTCTTCTTATTTCTCAATAAAAATTCATTGGAGATTTCCGCTGAAACCCCTGCTTAGGTGACAAATATGTTTAAAAATTGCATTTGTGCTGTGAGTATTTATTTATATATAAATTATTTATTCATAGTCATATTCATATTCATAGTCATAGTCATAGTCATAGTCATAGTTACATTCAGATGAACCACAAAACAACATTTCACATGTCAACATGTTGAATTTGTCTTCGTAAAGTTTTACTCCATTTAACAACTAACACACATTACGTATACGCCGTGTAACTTTTCACATTTTCACATTTGACAAACCAAAAGTACACAAAAATCGCTGACATTTTTCTGAAAGCTTAATTTACAGGACATGCAGCACATGCTTGAGTAGCAGAAAAACAATTTGAGAGTATAATTGTCTGTCATCCTTGCCAACATGTCCTGACATCAACTTTCAAAAAAACTGGGGCTCATGGTCAACAGGACTTTGAATACTTTTGGTTATTTGCCTCGTCTCGCCTCGCTCTCTACTTGCACGTCATTTGCAGCATTTGAGACATGTTTTGTAACTCGAAATATGCAATTTACTATTATGCTAAATAAATAATTCACTGCATGCAAACACTTTGCAAGCGTGTTGAACAGCTTCCTCTTCTTACAATTAGTTAGCTTAGACGTCTAGGTTAATTAGTTTTTCAGAGTGTATGGGGGCTTACATCGCTTACATCGCTAGAATATAATATTGAAATACACATCGAAATAACGACTAGTTCTTGGTTACATCTAAGAGTTTTCACCCGCTTCGCATGGCGCCTGCTTGTGAATGCGACTGTTTCCTTAAGGAAAGTATCTGAATTCGAAATTGATTATATTGACTCAATCTAAGATAGTCGAGACTCTTTCATCTCTCTGCTTGAACTAAGTTAAATTTCAATTAATTGTCTTTGAAACATCCATCAAGTGGAAGGCGTCGAGGGCAAAGAATGCTCTCTCGTTCCAATTTGCTTACTTTCTATCAGCCTGTCAGTCGCTCGAACAACATTCGCCTCCTACTCCACGGCTGTGGCTGCGGCTGTGGCTGTGGTCTGCACAAATCCCATCAATGTCAGGCTTAGGCTTACTCTATTTGGCCAGCCATTGTTCGCCTTTTTTTTGGCATTTTAAGTTGGGCAAATTATTTTCTTTGGTTTTCAGCTATTTACCTTTTGTTGTGGTTTTTTGTTTTTACGCAGAAAGCCAAATGTCTGCGTTGACAGATTTCCACGCAATTGGCCCAAAAATTGCCAAACGAAATTTAATTCCACCAACAACAGAATGCGAATGCGAAAAAAAAACACACGATAACAACAACGAAAACAAAACAATGCAAAATAAAAGAGAAAAATCGTGCGACAGTTATGTGCAAATTTGAAATTGAAATGGAAGTGACGTATAGAGGCCAACCGTAAGGGATGCCAGCATTTTAATGGGTTCTCTTGACTCCCTGCAAGGCGGAACAACTGTAAAGCGAGGTAACCGAGGATATATATCTGCACATATATATATATATATTATAGAGTATGTTTAGAATTGGTTGCTAGCGCCTTTGGGGCCTGCCTAGATGACACACAGACATAAACTGACTCCCGCTAACGCACTCCGCACTTGGCGCACTTAGAGACTTGATATCAACGATTTGAGAAGCTGCTTGAGCCAATTGCTTGGGGGCTCTGTTCCTCTGTTTTCTGCTCTGCTCTGCTCTGCTCTGTTCCAGCGCAGCAATTTTCGCATCGTTGTCACTTTATTTGGCATTTATCAGCACTTTTCGCGCCGCACAATAGGACTACAGCCACACCCACTCGCCCACTCGCGCCCATGCTCCAGCATTGTAGTTTATGCCACATTCCCAGGCACTTTGCTGTCATCGAGTTCCTGCGCCTAGAAATGTGTTTCGAAAATCTGCAAAATACAAAGAGAAAGAGAAATACTTTAACAATTTTATGCATATCAAGTCGAGGTTATAAAAGCAATAAATTGCTTTACATAAATTTTACAAATTCAGAACTCAAACAGTCGCTTAAATATGCAGCGACACATAGATATGGTTGTTCGAACAGCTTATGCCAATCGGACAAACAAAGCACATTAAAGCCAAATGAATTTTGCTCGCAGCTCCTCACACCTCGTCTTCAGCTGGCCGCATAATTTAATGTCTGGCGTCGACTTGATGGCCATGTCATGGCGTGTTAATCGCCACTGCCAAGGCCAAAAGGCAAATGAGCAGCAAAACGAATGAGTGAATAAAAATACTTCCAACAGACGCGCCCACATGGCTCGGACAGCACCCGCTGGCTGCAATTAGCATTAGCCACTTGTTGCAGTTCGTTCGAGGCCATGGCCATTGGCGCTCCTCTTAGTCGCTTCTTTGTCTCTCAACTTGCATTCATAATAAACTAATATTACGTACACGCAGCATTGACATTCCACAGCGAAGCTTATTCAAATTATAATTACTGACAGGAGCTCAAGTTTTTCATTACCAGCTTGTACTTCGAAGGAAGACGAAGAAAAATAAATAATCCATTGCATTTACTTCTGATGAGTTGGTATGAAGAAAAATATTTACTCTTATATGTAGTTGTAAGAGGTTAGAGTTTAGAACTCGCTCAGTTTCTATATGCTTTTAAATTATATATATATTTTTATAGGTAAGTTAAAAGACTGGTAAAAATAATAGCTGTACAGAGACTTTCTAATATATATACATATGTAGAGTTTTAATTGATTTACATTCAATGTTAATATAACATGCGTTTACGGAACTGTTAACTAACATTATGTCTCAAAAGAGTAACTGGAGTAATTGAGTGGCCCGACAATAACTGTAAACTCTGCTCACGAGATCAAGCGAAATAAATCATATTCACTCGCTCTCGCTTAAAGAAAGAGCCTTCGGTTCTGTTCGTTTGGTTTTCGGCTGGGCGCCGAACGAACATCATTTAAGTAGCGACACGATTGATGCTCGGACAATGCAGGTCAGTAAGTGAGCAAGTCACTCGAACTTCGCACTTACTCTGTACTCACTGTGCTTAACGAAAGCAACGCTCGCTACAGACGTAAACAGACCAATTCATACACGGTGGGCAAAAACCTATTGAAGAACAGAGTCAATCGGTTGCTCTCCTCATTTTGTCTAAAAGTGTGAGTGAAACACACTTATTTGCAGACATCACGAAATGGTTTACAGATATTTGCGAAGCACTGGCAATTTGAGAAACGTATGCAAAGAGCGAAGCTTAAGAGTGATCGAACCGAAGATGATGCACGAACTTGTAGAGGTGTAAGGGAAAGAAAACTTTTGCTATGCATTCCAACAGCGAAGAGGCAATATCAAATGCATATTCTCTGCAATCAACGGATAATCAAATGTATAAAGAAAATATAAAATTCAGTCTGAGACACTGTTAATTCATATTCATGAATTATGGAGTAAGAGAGGCTTTTGAATTTAATATTGAAAGAGTCGAATATGGAGACGAATATAGAGTTTAGTTGGAGTTGAGTTGTTCACTCTCCATATGTCTGTCCACTTAATACAGCAAAGTTAATTAATGTTAAGTTAAAGGTAAACCAAAAGCGTGCAGTTGCAATTTGTATTGATAATTCTGTGAACGAAACTAAAATTTTATAAAGTTGCATATATTAATAATTGTTAAACTCGAACTTTAATATTTTATAAATTTACATTAAATATCAGTTTCATATTGATTGATCAACTCTATTCAAGCATTAAAACACACGGAATAAACACAACAACAAAAATTTGTTTTAAAATCAATTTCCTTTTAAACAACACATTTTCAGCTTTTGCCTTTCACATTTTGTGTAGTCAAAAGCATATTAGATTTCCATTAGAAATTGTGAATTTGAGCTGTATTTCCGTTCATAATTAAACATATTTGTCGTCTGCCAAATAACGAGCAAATACAATTTGCTTGCTCACTTCCCAAAAAAAAGGACAGAATCTTGAATAAAAATATGTCCTTGATTTCTTCTGTTTTGATTGCATTCCAGGAGTTTTAATTTGATTTTCAGCTCCGTTCGAGTGCACACAGTCAGGTGAGTGGAGATTCACAGTTTAATATGCCACATGCCAGCAACTCTGAATACAGATTCAGATCAAATTTGTTTTTGTGCGTTGAATTTATATTAATTCGCGCTACGATTCAGTTACTTCCAGCTCTTGCCTAACCTTTGGCATTCATTTTCATTTGTTAGGCCGCCCAGTTTTGCTGGCATTCAATTAAAATTCATCGAAATGCTAAAAATAATGAGCAAATTCCTGTGTTAAACAAAAACAATAATCGAAATTTGTGTATAAGGCTTCTTTTATAACTTTAGATGAGATTCCAGTTGAATTTGGGTTTTGTGTTTAAGTTAATTTAAAAAGAAACTTGACTGCATTTTAAACAGGTCGTATATAGGTTCAAGCTTGGGAGCACTTCGAGAGTTTAAAGGCAATTAATAATTTTTTACAATTTTTAATGAATTCGTTAGTAAATTATAAAAGGTTTAAATTGTTCAGGAACTTAAAATGTATTAACATATGCCAGAATATACAAAGCTGTACTCTTTATTGAAAATTTAATTTATATAATATATAATATATTTTATTATTATATTTATCAATAATTTAACAATTCAGTAACTGAAATATATATATCGAACAGCTCTAAACTTTAAATTATTATAATTTCTACAGGCAGCTAGAATTTCACACACTGGCACCTAAATGCTCATATATGCAAAATACCTGTTTGTTATGCACATCGATGCTTTCATGCCCTTCTTTCAAACAATAATGAAAATGCTTGGGTTTTGCATGAACTAGGCAAACCCTGGCATCATTTTTGTATACTCTTCTACTCCGAAGGAAAAAAACAGGGAAAACATCAAATTACGTGCACACCTATATACAGATAATTGAGAGAGAAGGGAAAATGAGAGAGAGAGAGAGAGAGAGAGAAATAGTATACAGTGAAACTTCATTTGAGAGTTGCGAGGCGAAACGTATTGGTGTTGAAGTTTCATAAGAAGCAAATAAGAATTTAAATTATGATCTACTACTAAATGTCCCATCCATGTATGTATTGTAAGGTAAGGTAAGGTAAGGTAAGTGGTATTAGTTAAGACAATGCGCATCAGACTCAACCTCAACTCAAACCTGTCGATGCTCAATCCAACTACGAATGAAATAATTAAAGACCTTCAGCTTCATCACATGCATAAACAGAGACGAATCTTATACTGTCAATTTGCCTTATTGTTTATGATAATTATAATTGAAGCGTTGGCCATAAGATTTCTGAAATGAAATTTCAAATATTGTTTATCATTTGCCTGGGCGCCACGATGCTGAAGTGTAAAATGTTTAGCATTAAAATAAATATTCATTAAGGAAAACCCCATGGCCAGGAACCTTTAAGGACGGCCCACAGCCCACATTAAGACGACCCGAAGGCTCCATTGTTGATAATTGAAATGAAATTTTCTCGCCAACCACAACTAGCAAATAAGAAATGCCGAACTGAGTCGCAGAACAAAGGTAAACTTTGCCTTGAGCCTTCTATGGAATTCGGTCTCTTAGCCGCCTTTTGCACGCTGTTCAAAGTGCTGGAACGGGATCCGGGCAACTACCTTTAATGCCACTTTATTAAGTATTCATTATTGTCAACTTGCCTTGTGGGTACGGTACCGGACGAGTGAGAGAGAGGGAACTGCGGGAATTGTGGGTTCTGCGGCAAAGTTGAGCCCAGCCGAACCGAGCCGAGCCGTGGGCGAGAGTTGACCAAGCTAAATGTGTGAGTTCCTCCAACCGTAAGGCAGGCAAGCAGGCAGGCAGGCAGGCAGGCAGGGAGGTGTGCTCCGGTTCGCTGAGAGGAACTACATCTGTGAGGTGGAGCATTAATTGCCAGCGGCACATTGATGTTTATGTAATTAATTTTAATTGCAGTACTTTTCTCCAGCTCCGCTTGGGCGCCAAAAGTTTCTGTTTATTGGTTTGTTGTTTTGTTTGCTCTTTTACAGTTTTATTACCGGGCAACATTTGTTTTCATGTTTGCAGTTGACAAAGTGCTCGCTGCTAACAGCCCAGCAAAATCAATAATAACAGCAATAAAATATTTAGCTACACAACACACAGCGCGTATGCGCAATAAATAAATCATTAACCATACGGGTAAATAAAATGTAGCTAAGAAACGTTTAACAACTATAAAGCATGACTCTCATATACACATACCGTGAGCACCGTGGCTACAGCCATTGTATTTACTCGACAAGTAACAAAGAGCGGCTCAACGGGCGTATACGCAATAACTAAATTATTGCGCATACGCTTAAGGACAATAGAAGCGGAGCAGTCATTGTGTGAGCTCATAAGCAGAGCAGCTGGGAAGAGCCATGCATGCATGACGCCCATATATCATGGAATCGATAAAGAAAACACGATCTCAGTTAGCAGAACTAAACAAAAGCCACTCATTATATATAAATATTACTTTGAAGCAATAAATACATTATGCAGCAGGCACTTAAATGCAAATGAACTTATGCCTTTAATAACTTTATGATAATTAGTTGATCTATCTATGTACCTCTTACTATACATCCTTTTCAGGACTTGCCTCTTTGATCCAAGCTGTCCCCGAAATGACTGTCTATTAGGCAGCTCATCTTAAACTTTGCTTTATGGCCTCGATGGCCCCGGGAATGGTCTTTAAGTTGCCTCAATTAGCGGCCGGCCATAGACAAAATGTTTTCTGCGTGGCCGGCTGGCTGGGCCCTCGGGCGGAAAGCACGGCACATGTACAGAGGACATGCACAACCTGCGGACGTGCTGGCGAATGTTCATTTTAATGAATCGCATGCTAAATATAGTCAACAGCAGGCGCCATGCCAAAATAAATGAGTTGCTAATTAGGCAGACGGACACACACACACACACAAACAAACACAAAGTAAGTAAATAATAAAAAGGAAAGGCACTTGAAATGAAAATATAACGCTCAGGCTGAGCCGATAGCCCGAGCAGTCAGGAATCTGTTGGCTGTACATGACATCATCCGTCTGATGTTATTATCAAACCTTAAAATCCAGCTAAAGTTCACACTCCGTCATCGTTTTTATAATTATAGCAAGTGCCAAGCAAAAAGGCATTTAAATATAACAAATGCAAAGTATAGCAGAACATTTAACACTCACGCACACTCACACCCACACACACACACACACACACAGCATGCAATGAAATTTAATGAGTTAAAAAGATGTCGCTTTAATGCATTAAAAAGCGCCGGAAGTAGACAATGGACTAAGCCCCAGCCTCTGCTCGGCATACACAAGTAAACTGATGTATTTTTAATTGTTGCATATATTACCATAGATTTAAATTACATCATGGTACCCAAGAGGCAACCAAATTATGTTTATATATCTCTGTATGTGTGTGTGTGTGTGTGTGTGTGTGCCCACGCAAAGGCCAAAGTTCAACCAGATCCTCAAATAACTTGGCAAGTTAATGAGTGCATAAGCACGCCCAACACATTATAGATATATGTATGTATATATAGTACCGTTAACATTTTCATTAGGATTATATATATATATATATATATGTGTATATATGTAAACTCAAATACATATATACACGCTTTGCATATTACATTTTTATATTTCTACACTTCATTTCTGTTTCAATTACTAAAACAAAATATTCTATTTGTTTTATTGCACTTTTGCAGCTATTTCAATTGTCATGCTTTTCGTGCTCGACGAGTTCATTAAAGTGTAGTTTCACTGTATTTACATAAATGTATATTCCGGGCAGCGCAAATGCAAATATTTGTTGTGCTTGTGACAACAGAGCAGACAAGCAAAAAGGCTTCAACAGGCGCCAGCTCTCCCGACGTGGCATGGGCCCGATAGGAGACCTTTTTTTCTGTTATTCTGTTTTGTTTTTTCTTTTTTTTGTTTTTGTTTTGTTGTCAACTCGAAATTATTTCATATCAAATTTCAAATGCTCGTCAGCTGTGAGTGAGATAGCATTATTTGCTAATTAATATATAGCTGCTGCTGCTAAAAAGCTAAAGCTTTATCTACTCGACCTAGATCAATAAATTTTATCATTCCATCTGGCCGTATAGCAATCGATTTTAGAAATTTCACATGCAACAGCTGAAAGCTATGATGAAAGAGCTCAGCTGATTGAGTTATGTGGCCTATGCATAAGTAAATATACCACACCTTACTATGCGATTCTCATTAAGTCATTCTGCTTTGATTTGATGTGGCGCATAAACAAATTACGTTGTCAGCATTATGCCAAAGACGGATTTGTTTCTGGCAAAAACTAAAATATATTATGACCCTTCTATGCGATTTTCATGAACTCAACTAGTAGTATGTCGGTCTGCTTGGCTGTGCTCTTTGGCCGTGGTGTAATAAATCTTCTCCTACTCTCCCAATCTCTTTCACTCTTTCTCTCTCTCTCTCTCTCTCACTTTGTCGCTATTTTGCTTGTGCTTTCCTTAATCCTCTCTCTAGCTCCTCTTATTTACATAAATGTCTGTGTGGCCTCTCGCATGTAAGCCGCTTAGGGGTAAACATTCATTCACATATTTAGGACTGGCTTAGGCCAAGAGTAATTCATATAAATATAATATTTAAAAGAACAAATACGCAAAGGGAATTTACGCAATGCAAATGTTTGCAGGCTCACATGATTCAACTAAATGGAAGAGAAAATCTGAAAAATTTCAAGCACTAAATAACTGTCCGACAGTGGGAGCTATTGTGGAAAAAACTTCATTTCTTTGCGCATTCCATTAGTTATGAAGGTCGGCGCTTAATTTGGTTGCCGTGCCAAGAAAAATGATGAGCAATTTGCCCTAGCCTGAGCCTGAGCCTGAGCTGGGAGCTCTGTTAACTTGGCCGTTTTGAACTACGACTTGTCCGCAGTCTTGTTGTTGTTCTTTCTCTTGTTGTCACCGTCGCAGTCGCTGAGATATTTGTGTTCATAAATTGCGAATGGCCCCAGTCGCTTATGTGCTTAAATTATGTAGCATTATTCAAAATATTAACTTGAATTCACACAGGGACATCGAGGACATGGCGTTGAGTGCTCCCCTCCTGCTGTCGCCTGTCTGCACTTGCTCGCATATTTTAAACAACATTAAATTCCTCGTTTCTGTACGAGTACATCTCTTTTGCAATATTTTGTGAAAATTATCACAAACTCACACTGCTCCGCGCGACCCTATTTAGGCCCTCGCTGCGGTCTGTTTGAGAGTTTATAAAATTAATTTGGCTGCGGTATGCGCACAGTGCGTATTAATGTATGTGGACAGGACGTAAAACCTACATCAGCTCATGACTCGAAGAAAAGACGAGAAAGAAGAGAAAACTGAGAGAATTTCAATTTGAATTCACTCACAGCGATTAAATAATGTATACGTTACCCAGGCAGGGATTTTGAGGCAAGATTTGATTGATATGCCAAGCACGTAAATGGGCGGGGCCAAGAGACAAAAAAAAAAAAAAAACAACAACACGGCGACAAATCGAGCAAGCAACAGAAGCTGAGAGCTGGCAGGCAGATAATGTTTAATATATATTATAATGATATTTGTCTCATCAATTGACGGAGAAGTGCGTACAAACATGCAGATTAAAGTAAGCTATGATTTAGTAATTAATATATATATATATATACAGGTTACCTATGAGGAAACTCAACCCGATACGCCTCAGTGCAAGGCCTGAGTACATTAAAGTCGAGGGCAAGTAAAATATAATTCTGTAGTCAAATCTGCAATCTCAACACTTGTTTGAATTCAACTACGATTTTATATACCTATAATCTTCAGCCACATAAAAAGCCAGCTTCATCATCAAACGCCTTCGAATTGATGTTGTTTGTGGCGCTGATCCAAAAAAAAAAAAAAAAATACGCTCGTAAAATGAATGATTATTTCGCACTCATGTGTGGAAACGCAGACCCGGTTCTAAGAAGCGAAATCCCTACCCAGTCTCCCTCGAGCCATAATGACATGCAGGTCCTCAGCATGTTGACGAGCTGTCGCTCGTAAAATAAAATAAAATAAAATAAAATAGAATGAAATACAAAATGAAGCGAGCCAATGGAATAACAGTGAAGCATAGTTATCAGGGCCCGGAGCCCCAGGGAGCTGGGCATTGGCTGCACGCTCGTCTGGCTCGCATGATATCAATCGCCATCGAGCTGCCAACTCTGATTAAAATAATGATAATGTTCACTTCAGTTTTTGTCATCTCTTTTTTTTTTTTTTTTTTTTTTGGTGTCTCGAATCTGATTACTTTTCTTCTGCAGCGCTCTTGTTGTGCTAATGTGATTGACTGTTGGCCCAGCTGAATTAATTACAGCCAAGGGAGAAAAAACGCGTTAATGACTATTTCTGACCTTAAGTTTCTGCTGGACACAAAAAAGGCGTGAGGACTAAGAAGTTATGTAGATTATTGCTAAGAGTGAACCAAAAACTCAGTCAGAAATTTCCTGTAATTTACAGGGCATAAACTAGTCGCTCAAACTTCTTATCTTTGTTAGCTTTTTTTTGCTTTAATACCTTGAGGCTGAGTTATGTATGTACCTGGACCATAAATTATAGGGCGTGCAGCTGCCAGCTTTTCCATATAGACATATATATGTATATATATATATATATATTTTCTCTTTTCACTTTTTTTTTTTGTATACATTTTTTGTGCGGACACGCCCAGACAACTGGCCTGCCTCAAAGGGAACGTGCACAGCTGCCTTTCTGGCACATTTATGGTTATATTTTTAACAACTTTTGTAATGCTCTTTGCCAGGATTCTTTGCCTTCCAACTGAGTTCTCGTTTTTTTTTTTTTTCGACTTTTACGAAAGTTTTCAACTGGCATTTAGCAGAGTAAAAGTTTTTACTACTTTTGCATAGATTTTCTTTGTGCGCTGCATTAAGCTGATATACCTGCCGCTCACGAATGCTACAGAGTATACTGGGCTTAAGCTTATGACTTGAGCTTATATAACTTGAGACATCTCCTCATCATAAAAGGCTTAAGACATTTTTATCGTATTCGTTTATGTTTTATAGGGTATGCCAGAGTCTTGCCACTTGGCCTGAAATTACTTTGCAGCATGCTTCAAAATTATGACCACCATGTCGAGAGATGTCTTTGTTTATTCTCCCCTACCCATTCAGTTTCATTCACTTTTTTCCTGGCGCTTTCTTTTCAACTCGCACATAAATTAAGAAATGACGTTGAAAAAAAATAAACACTGAAATGATTGTCGTTATTATGGTTGTTGTTGCTGTTGTTGTAGGCGCCTAGTCTGACAGCTCGTGAAGAGGCCTGCCTTAGCTGGGCAACTTTGACATGCTCCAAAGTCCCGAACCCGAGCAGTTCAAGCGCCACCCGCTGACAGGTGTTTCGTGCTCCTACGCAATTACGACGCCTCAATGAGTTGCCCCAGCCGCAAAACATACACTGCGAGAAAATTCGAAAAATCATAAAGATATTGCAAAATAAAAAAAAAAACGAATACTCATGATATTCATATTCTTTTCCTTTGCAATTAAACTAAGTTCCATGAACAATTTACATTTACAATTGCAATTGAATCTTTCTGACAGTGTATATTCCCGTTGGCTATGCCTGTTTACATATTGTCTCCATGGGCCAAGCACTTCCCTCTGATTTTGTATGAACTTTTTATGCTCGCCGCTGCATAATTATTACAGCAGCGCAATGACAAAAGCCGAAATCCTTGAGCGAGGCGGGGCGAGGCGAGGCGAAGCGGGATGAGGCGAGGCGTCGAGTCAGCCTCCGGCAGACGGCCTTAAGTATTCATGCAGGCACGGATTGTGTTAACATTAAGTATACGTATTATGATTGTAGACGCAAGGGTTTTTTGTTCGCCAGGACGACGAGGCAGATATAAAATTACAAGTAGTTAAATTGGATTTGTAAAGGGAAGCTGCAAAGGTGACAAACGCTTTCAAATAAGGCTCAAATTTCAATGGATCTAGAGGAAGAAGCGAATACAATATGAATGTGAATGTGAATGTGTATTCTAATAAATAGAAGTTAAAGCCCAATTTGGCTTCATCAAATACAATTTAGATAATGATTGAGGAATTTCACACTTTGACAATTGTTTCACTGCATAGACATAAAATGACTGAAGCAGAAGCGGAACCCGGCCCAAATTGCTAACCACTTTGGTCTATTGCTCAGGCAATTATTAAAAGGCGTTTTTCGTTTCATTTAACTTGTAATTACTAACTTGGCTATTGCCAGGCAACAGGCAACTGACAACAGGCAGCGGGAAATGCATTCAACTGAGCTGAATTGCCCAAGAATTGGCTTTTCAACTTTAATAAGAGTCGAGCCGCAAGCATTTCGCTAAGTTGCCTCTTCTCCACTTCTGTTGCTGCTGCTGCTGCTGCTCGAATCATTAAACACGAAATTTAATTAACTGTTGATAAAGTTGCTAATAAACGCGTATCCGCCTCGCACCCAGCAGCAGCAAGCAGCAGCAGCAGGAGCGGAGCCTCTGGCTCATATTAAGTGGCATTAAGCTATGCTGTCAGCACAACTGCAAAAATTCGAAGAACTGCCATTGGCTGTGGTACGAGCCAAGCCACCCCGAAGCGCCTTCCCATCTGGCAACCAAGCACTTCTGTGGTCAGTGGTGTGTGCCGTGTGTCGTGTGTGTGGTGTGTGGTGTTTGGTGGCTCATAAATTATATATAAGCAGTCACTATTTATGCTGAACTCTGTTGAACCGAACAATCTTTCAGCAGGAGCGGCCACGTGCTGACCAATGTTTGCTATCCGCATCCGCTCTCAGCACACCTGAGCTTCACACAGAGTGAACACGTGCAGGCAACGCTGCCACGCCCTACAGTTATAAATACATATACGTGTGTTTGTATAACTCGATTCGACACTTCTTGCCAAATTTAATTGGGCATAAACGCCGTTCGGTTTTATAGACGTTTCCCATCAATAACACAGTCAGCTGCAACTGCCCATTAAACGTCGTCACGCACTCTGCACACTAGACCCAAAACAAGAAAGCAAACATTTTTCAATCAATCTATAGAAAATTGTATCAATTGTCAACAAGTTTGCAGAAACTTTAAATAAAATAAAAAAAAGAAATGTACAAAATTGTATACCACAAAAAAGTGAAAAAAAACACTGAAAATAAAGATGGATATAAATTTTAATCCTTTTATTAAATTGAATTTTACATTTAGCAATGTCGCCATTTAAACCTTTTTTAAACGTTATCTGCTTTTATGACTGAATTTAATATACTTTTACTTAAAAAAAAAAAAATAAAAAAATTCTTTTGGGTTTCGCTTACAATTTATATCCACGAATTGAATCGTAGTCGATTAATATTAAAAAAAAAAGATACT
This sequence comes from Drosophila stalkeri, assembly GCA_035047405.1. Classification (NCBI taxonomy): domain Eukaryota; kingdom Metazoa; phylum Arthropoda; class Insecta; order Diptera; family Drosophilidae; genus Drosophila; species Drosophila stalkeri. The sequence continues at coordinate 5,335,115 of JAWNPR010000149.1, read as the reverse complement.
AAAAATTCAAAATAAAAAAGAATAAATAAAAATTGTTTCAAAATTTTTTGTATTTATTCAGTATTCCTTTCTTTTCATTGAGCTTAATTTCAAGAAAACGAACTTGAAGCTCCATTTAAATAATTCAATATTGTTTTAATTAAAATTTTATGTTAAGCATCTCAGTTATTTCTTTGCGTGAATAAAATTATATTTCATTCCATAAGTTAAGTTTTTCATAAGAGGAAAGCTCACTTGAAGTTTTGGTAAGGTTTAGCTGTAAATTTTACTAAGTTTTTTATGCTATTTATAAAAAAAAAAAAGAAAAAAAAACACTATTCATTTCACGTAAATATAATTTTCAGCTATTAATATTAAATTGCATAATTGAAATTAACAATTTGATAAAAGCTCGCTTGAGGCTTTAATGAGCTTTGGCTACTATGTTTACCTATTGCAATATACTTCTTTTGTAAGAAAACTCCAAAATAGTTTCACATAAATTTCACGTTCAGCAATTTCCATCACATATTGAATTACGAGATTGTTTTGTCTTTATGGAATTTTGTTTACGTAACTACGGCATTGAGCCCAGTGTGAATCGGCAGTACGGAGAAATGAAAATTTGGCACTGCTATGAGCTACGTGCCTGGCATACAGAGCCATATTTGGCACTTCCTTGGGGCCATGGCAACAGTCGTCATAGGGCACTTTTGATGAGTGAGTTAAATGCTTCAACTGTTTGTTTGCATGACAGACAGGAGGCGACCGGAGGGGTCCAGGCAGCTCTTCAGGCCAGCTTAATCGCTATCCACATTGCGCAGCGCATAAGTAAAGATGGAATAAATGCGGGTATCTCTCTTTTTGGCTAGGAAGCACATTCCCATATTTATTGTATTTGGGCGTAATTTTTATGATTTATTTATCATACACTCGTAGTAACTGGGCAAACTTTGGGGCCCTGCCCCCACATTTTATCGAATAAAATTTATGGCCATCAATTTTATTTTGATGTGTGCCCCGAGTTTTTGTTTTAAGCGCCCAAGCGCTGGAATCCTGGCCTTGTGGTTGCCACACACAGAGAGAGAGAGAGAGAGAGAGAGGAAAGGAAAAAAAAACAGTTGGCAGAAAACTTTAAGCTCATAAATTCTGTGTGCCTTTCAGCAGGTGTTGCCACATGTGGGCAGACACGAAACGCAGGCTTACCACGTCGTGATAGCGCCCACATTTGCGGAATGCTTTTCTCACCTAATCCTGACCACTTTCAATCGTAAATGTATGTATTTTCATCGGCCTAATAGTTTCTTACGTATGTTGTTTTTCCCGCTCAGTTCCGTTTAATTGTTTGCTCAACACCTTGCCTAACTTCCTGGCTGACAGCGTGGTGTTAGCCCGAAGCGCTCATTGTTCCTGGTTGCCTCGCTCGTCGTTGGCCATACAACATAATAAAAGCTTGTTAACTTAATTGCTTAATTGGCCTGGCAGTGCCATGGCCAAGGGGCGAGCAAGGGATAGCAAAATCATGTATGCTGGCGAAAGCAGAGCAGCGCAGAGCAGCGCAGAGCAGAGCAGCGCAGCGCAGCTCTAATGAAAATGTTGTTTTCCCTTTTTACCTCACACATTAGGCTGATTAGACACGGGCAACGGGAATAAAAATAGAGTCATGTGGATATAAGTACATACCACACACGTACACACGCACACACACACATGTTTACGTGGAACGTGTTGAGTTTTACATTACTAAGCTAACTCAAAGCGCACACCCCTTGATAAGTTGTAAAGGTAAAACGGCAATTGCATTTTTATTTAATTATACTCTAACGAAACTAGTGTACTATAGCTAAATGTGGGATTTAGTCAACTCATGAACTATTTTTTAGAGAATAATATACTACTAGCATTGAAATATAAATAAAATGTAAATTAAACTGCAAACAGGAACTGCAATTGGTAAAAGTGTTTTTGCCCTCTTCACACTCATTTGTGATCCACTCAACTTCTGTTAAATCATTTGAATGTAAATTACATAAATCTGTTAAATTAAATTGCCATCTCAGCTTAACGTGTAAAGTACTGTTAATAAAACTCCCAAAATTGTGTGCTGAAAGTATCGCAATGTAGTGAGCATGCAGAGCTGTTATAAATATATGTTAAGCCTCTTGAGCTAAGCCTCTTTTAACAGGTGCGTCAATACTAACATACTCAACTGTTATACGTGTACTACATTCATGCAAACGAAGTAAGCAGACTTTATGTTAAACTATTCTTTATGTTAATTTACATTTAAGACCATAATAAAACGAACATTTGTGTAAATTGTAGCATTAAAAATTGTTCATTTACATGAAGTAAATATACCTATATTCATATTATATTAGAGTAATTCATAGTTCCAACATCACTACGCACAAGCTTGTCATTTAGTTAAGAACAGAGATTTGCTTTTTAATGCCAAGCTGTCCAGCAAGTGGCGCACGTACATGTACGTAGCTCCTAAGTCACTGAGACAGCTGCTGCTGCTGCTGCTGCTGCGCTATCGATTACTGTTTGTGCTAAACCAGACGCTCCCACACGCCCCACAGGCTCACATGAGAGACAACCGATGGCAAACGTCAATTAGACATTTGCCATTTACCATTCGCCATTCGCTATTCGCTGTACGCCATTTGGCATTGGGAACTTCATTAATCGCTTTTATTTCCTTCAACTGCCAGGCTGTCGGCGTGTCTGTCAGTCAAACTGGCTTATGCACCAGCTGTCGCCAGCATCAATCCGTTTCAGCTAATACACATATTGATGTGAATGTTATAAAATATAAATGCGTTTCATTAGAAACACCCGCACGCACACACGCGCATGTACGTACGTACGTCTGGCTAGTGGCAAGTGAAACACATGTTTCATAGCACGTCACAACAGAATTTAAGAACTGAGCTCAGATCGCGCGAAAGGCACACAAAACTGAGAGCAGGGCAATCATGTTTTTTATAGCCAAACCATTTTACGCTGACTGTAAGTACATATTGAAATCATATTATGTACATATGTCTGAGTGTCTCAGTATGTGTGTGTGTGTGTGTTTGATAAGCAGCCAACGACCTTCTTATTGTTGCCATTAAATTCACACACACACACACAGCCACAGACACGAACAAAGCAAAGGAGGCGTGGCGCATTATATTTGATTTTTATATGCATCAATTTAGTATAGGTTTAATCAGGCTCTTTCAATTTTACAGCGCACTTGCACGCTTTTAGTGTGATTGATTGACATGAGCTAAACGTTTCGCTTTTAGACAAAATTAAAGCCATGCGCAGTATCGAATTCAAATTGCTTTCCATATAAATACATCTTGCATTATTTCAATGAATATCAGTGAATTCAATATGCAATGGAACACGAATATTTCAGCTTTATATTTATTATGAATTGCTGTTGAATTAATGGCACAATGCAGCAACTTTTACACTAAATGCTGGACTTCAGTTCAGTTCAGTTCAGTTCAGTTGACCAACGAGCTTATCAGAAGGAACAGCAGCAACAGCAGCCAGCGCATAACTGACGGCATTCTGAGAATCAAACAAAATCACATTTAAAAAAATGTATATAAATATGATCACAATTGTAAAGTTGGCATTCTAAAGAGTCAACTTGCTGGGGTCCTCTGGCCGTTCCCCGAGTTCGTTGCCATTTGCCGCAGTCGCAGCAACCAGACAGCAAACAACAAAATACAATTTAGTTGTAAAAAAGTTTAGCACTAACTCGCTCAGGCAAACTTGTTTACAGAGACAGCGAACGGCAGGGCATTTCCAGCTTTACCAGCTGCTACACTCTCTGCTTTCGTTTCAAGAACTCCCACAACGAGCTCTAACTTCGTCTGCTAGTCCGACAATTGCTCCAGAGTAGTTGCACTAGTTGCAGTAGTTGCAGTTCTCATGCATAATGCATCAAATGTGCTGCTGGCGCCCGAGACGGGACCATCAACTATATCACTTACCGTTCAGTCACCAGCACCGTGATTCCACTATTTAGGGAGCACAGATACCCACTCTACATATATGTGTGTGTGTGTGTGAATGAGTGTGCATGTCTGAATAAAAGTATTCAAGGCATTTCTGTTTTGTGTTTTTTATTTTATGCTAAGTTCCGTCTAACACAAGCCATGCATTCAGCTTATTTACTTACACACACACAGACACACACACACACACACACACACACACACACACACACACAGAGACACACTTGATGTCGGCCCACATGCCAGCGGGTAATTAGAAACTGGGTAACATAGTGTGTGCCATTGCTAAATACAACCCAACTGAATAATTCATAAATTAAAGGCCTCTTGGACAGCTCTGAAATTGCGTTCATATGCTTAGTTCATTCCCATCTGCCTTCAAAGCCAACCGCAAACATGGCCAAAATGCAAATACCAACAACAGCAACAAGAGCACCTTTTCATTTGTATATGTCTGTCTGAGTTTAGATTTTAAGTGAGAGCAAGTCAGATAAAAGAGAAATGTTAAGGAACATGTTTGCATAGGCAACGACCCATGCCCAAATCTGTTTGATTTGCTGCTAAGAAGTCGAGGAAACAGTTGCCGAGTCGAAAGTATTTAGGGCATACATTAAATCGATGCTCCAAATTCATATAAAGTATTGATTCAATGCGTTAATGGCAAGTCGAATAGACGTTTAGCTCAGCTGTGAGGCCAATATTTATTATCATGGACAGAGTATTATAATGGGAAGAAGAAACTGCACTAGATATTAATATATTCTTTCGTTAATTGAAAAATATCCATTGGCACCATTTACTTATGATTCTTTGTCAAGAAAATCAAATTTGTATAGTCTTAATAGAATTTATATCAACATTAGCTGCTGCTGCTGCTGTTGGTGATGCCGTAAAGAATCTTTTAATCAAATAGAATTTCAATGCCAGCGTTATTTATACATTTTATGATGATGGGCCATTTCAGTTCAGAGTCCCAGACACAGACAGTTAGCCCATAATGTGCTGGCCATAAAAATTATAAATAAATAAGCCCAATGTAAATTATTATTCTGCGTCAAGGCTTCATATTTATGGAGGAGTTGGCCTTATCATAGCCAACCGCTGTTGACCATTTACCAAGCCATTTAGCCGACTATTGCAATTGACTATTTGCGTCCATATATTACATAGATATATATTTACATATATATATATATATATATATATATATATATATATATATATATATATATATATATATATATATAACGAGCAACCCTTGCGCAGGCACGTTTCGTATCATCTATTGAAACTCATCTATTGCAACTTTTGGTCAGATAATTGGACTTGGCTTCGTTTATACTTAAAATGCAAACAAGAATTAGTAAGAAAGCTCTCTAGTATATGTATTATCTTTTCTCCAAATTTGGGGGATGGGGGCGAATTTGGGGTCTAACAAAAACCGAAATTGTATTAAATTAATATCTATATGTGCAGAAAACTTGGAGACTCTAGCTCAAAAGATGAACGAGATATAATATTATAACTGAGTATCGATAAATGTTAAAATCGATAACTCTGAAACGAAAAAGTCTCTAGCTCTTATAGTTGCTGAAATCGACGCGTTCATGAATATGGACGGACGGACGGGCAGACGGACAGGGCTATATCAACTTTTCTCGTTACCTTGATCAAGAATTTATATACTTTGTGGGGTCTGCCACGCCTCCTTCTTACTTTTAACAAAACCATTACACCCTGATTTCCCATTTTCAAGGGGCTCAAGGTATAAAAAAATGACATAAATTAAAAGAGAATTTAAATTTTCTTTATGAATTTTAAATTGTGAACAAAATCTTAAAAAAAAAAAAGTATTTATGAACCAGATAAGAAAAGTTGATTAAATATTTATAAACCAGTTGGGTTTCTCTAGTCAAGACTGCTCGACTAGCAAAGATGCCGATGTACCAATCATTCTCCATTTCCTTCAAACCTTACATAAGAAACAGAAGAAGAAGAAAACATATACGCAAACATAAGTTATCGAAAAAGATTATAAGCGAAACAATAGAATTATGGATATTCTTTTGTTAGTTCTTGATCTGCCACACTTTTAAATAGTCAAATTGAATACGAATCTAATTCTATTTAAAATCGCTGTAATTGGTATATTCCGTGAAATAACTCTGCTGTAAAATGTCAAAGATGATCTAAATATCAGAAAAATATATATACATACTGAAACAATTATTCAACAAATAAATTGCAGCCCAAGCAAACGAAGTTCATACTCAAAGACAATATCAAATGAAAATTTGCTCAGATTTATAGCCGAAATATAATATATAAATATAAATAAATATAGATAAAATTTTATGAACTAGAAGTAGTAATGCAAATTCACATAGGAAATAAGAGTGTAATTAGATGGAATATTTTAAAATTAATTCGGGAGGATTGAAAAAAAAAAACTAGAATAAAAATAATTTCCCTTATTATTTCATAATATATTTTTAATATTAAAAAAAAATAAATAAATAAATAAAAAAAACTGCACCAAGTTCATCTTAAGTAAAAATTAAGATACGAATATAGTGGTTTTTTATTATTTGAAAAAAAAAAACAAAATTTATAAATTTATATATATATATATATATATATATATATATATATATATATATATATATATATATATATATATATATATATATATATATATATATATATATATATATATATATATATATATATATATATATATATATATATATATATATATATATATATATATATATATATATATATATATATATATATATATATATATATATATATATAATATATATAAATTCTTAGATATTTACTTTCAGATTTTCAATATTTATGTCTGCAATATTAATGTTAAAGTGTTTCTGTGAAATTCATAAGAATCTCGCAAGGCAAAACCAATTCCGAGTATATTTACATCCTGAAACTCTGTTAAATATTCTTGAATTGATATTTTATTTAGTTGCTTACTTTTAGTTTTTTTTTTTTTTAATTTGATTTAATTGCCTTATGCCCTCTGGTGCTTGACCCAACAAATGTTGCTCGCTTTTATTGCCAGGGCTAACGCATAGCTGCACACGATTTTGCACTCACTGTTGACTTACTACCTGAGCTTCTGCGAAAGTATGCGTACGACAGACCAGCTGCAAACGTTGACTTTGCCCTTGCAGCGCAACAAATGAAATTTGCCAGCACAAAAAGCATATGAAACTCATGCCAAATGTACATAGTCCGCTCTCTGCTGTGCTTTAGCTTCTGCTTCATCAGCCAAAGAGCCATCTTGCATGAGCTCTGCTTTATGCTACTGCAAATTCCATAAAAATCATGCAGGCTCCTCCTAACTGAGTTTTATTGGGCAGCGCTTTGTGAGAAAATAGATTGCATCATCGAAATATTTTTCTTTTCCTCCAAGTTTTTCTCTCTCTCTCTCTCTTTATTTATTTTACTTTTTGTGGTGAGCAGTTTTCTTTTCTTTTTATTTTTTTTTCATGTTGCCATCAAATGATGAGTTGGCATAATACTCTCGACATTTCTCTCACTAAATTATTTATGCTGCTGCCTTTTTCCAATTCCGATAAAATATGAAAAAATTGACTTTGAGTGACATTTATCTGTGGAGTGCATTAGCTGAACAAACTTTTCAATATTTTGCATATCACTTGAGAATTTTATTCTGTCATTGATTAAATGTGCTTTTATTGAATATATATATATGTGTATGAGAATATAAACTACCCGCAGATAAGCAACGATAGAAAGAGAGAGAGAGTGAGAGTGAGAGTGAGAGAGAGAGAGAGAGAGAGAGAGAATAGTATGGAGTATAGCAGAAGCTAGAATAGCCGCGTGAGGCATAGTAAAGTTAGGTATAAATCCCAAATGAGGATACTCACCCTGTCTCAGTTACATCGCCTGCTGGCATCGGCTCCATCAGAGCCAACCACTACAATGTCCAACTCAGGCAGCTCGGCTGCGTTCTGGAACAGGCACTCGCTCGTCTCCAGCATGCTGATGCCCGTCGTATTGTCGGAGCTGACAAATGGCGTCTCGCTGAAGCGCACCTCCACCGTCTGCTCGTCGCCAGAGTCTATGTAGTCGCCATCCTCGTCAGTGCGTCGACGAATCCGACGGGTGAGCTCCACTTGCTGCTGCTGCTGTTGCTGCTGCTGCTGGCACTGGGGCTGGGGCTGGCAGCCGTGCAGCAGGGCAGCGTTGATTCCGCGTCCACTGAGTATTGGGGAGACGGCGCCGTTGCCGTTGCCGTAGGTGGGCTCACGCGGTATGATGAGCAGCTTCTCCTTGGGCAGGCAGGTCTCCTGGGTGATGCCATTATCGTCCGGATCATCCGCATCCAGACTGCCACCCGGGCCGCCCTCGCCGTTGCCATGGTGCAGACGCGGGCCGCAAGTGTTGCGATCGCTGCGATTGTAGCCTCGGGTAATGTTGATGATGTTGTTGTTGGAGGGATTGAAGCAGGGCAGCACGTGCTTGAACTCCTTGCGAAAGTTCTCGTTCAGCCAGGCGTACAGGAAGGGATTGTAGCACGTGGAGCTCATGGCAATCGAGTGGGCCACGAAGAAGAAGAGCATATAGAGGCGCCACTCATTGGACTTGTCGTCGAAGTCATCGAATATGTTCACCAGGTTGATGGGCAGCCAGCTGAGACCAAAGACTGCCACCATTGCGATCAGCATGCGATTCGTGCGCTTCTTGCGATCGCGATCCGCCTCCTCGCGGCGCGACGACTTCGAGCCCGGCTTGGCCCTGGCCCGCTGGTTCAGCTTGACTGAGATCCAGACATAGCAAATGGATATGATGATGAACGGCAGGACGAACTGCAGCGTTGTCGTTATGGCTCCGAATACCTTGCGATAATGCTCCGACGGCCAGTTCTCCTCACAGACGGTGACGCCATCGGTGATCACCTGCATGTAAGCCTGGGCAGCCGAGGTGGCGTCGAGCGTGGAATAGCCATAGTTGCCAGTGAAGCCGCTCGTCTCGTTCACGCCGATCAGCTGTGTGGTGTTCTCCATCACCTCGTTGGTCATCTTCATGTACATGCCGTAGGGCACCGTGGCCAGCAGAGCAATCACCCAAATGCTGACAATAATACCAATGCACGTGGAGAGCTTCATGCGCGGATGAAACGGATAGATGATCACGAAATACCGATCGATGGCAATCGAGGTGAGCGTCAGCGTCGATATATATATGCTGCAGCCCTGGGCGAAGGACACCAGATGACAGAGCGTCCGGCCAAAGGCCCAGCGGCCCATAAATGTGTAGAGCGGCGTAAACGGCACGGCCAGCACACAGAGCAGAATGTCAGACAGAGCCAGGTTGGTAATGAATATATTGGTGACCGTCTGCATGGCCCGATTCCTCAGCACCACGTAGCAGACCAGCACGTTGCCAAACACGCCCAGCACAAACACCGTGGTATAGAGCACATAGAAGAAGATCTGCACAAACTGATTGTGTATAATGCCTGATTTATCGCCATCCGCGGCATCCACATTCAAGCTGCCAACGGTGCTGCTGCTGGCGACGGTGCTGCTGGGGAAGATGATGCTGGCTGTGGTGCTGGTGATGGTGAAGGTGCTGGGGGTGGTGGTGGTGGTGAGGCTGCTGCTGCTACTGCTGCCGGGCGTTGCCAGTGTGGTGGTGCTGCTGCCACTCCAATTCATGCCCAGCACATGGGGCAATTGCGTGCTGACCGAGACCAGCCAAGCGTTAACCGTCTCGTTGCTTACATTGGCCATGCTTAAGGACTTTGTTTGGATACCTAATGAGTCGCTTTCCAGTTGGCGATTGAGATTAAGGGCGGGGGCCAAAGCCGTTGAACTGTCGCTCTGACTGTGGCTGCGACTGAGTGGATTGTTATTGTTGTTGTTGTTGTTGTTGTTGTTGTAGTTGAATCCTGTCCGGTTTTACCGGAAGTGCGGCACTTAAGCAGCCATTTCCGTCGTCTGGGCTGGGTCACGTTTCAAGTTTATCTTTATCTATATCTTTAATGCTTTTTTACTCGTATTCAAAAAGTTTGACTTGATATTTGGCTCATTACTAATTGCTCCAATGCTAAAACGAAAGAAGAATTCAAGTAAAATCAGTATACAACTTGCATTAGATTTGTATAAATGTAAAAGTTTGCCCGACCGGAATTGCTTCTTAGTTGGAATTTGAAACTTCGTTTGCTTACTGATTCCTCCCCCCCCCCCTCGTTTATAGCCATTGTCCCGAAGGATTAAGTTATCCCCTTGGCTGCCATCTACTTAGATGCTGTCTCACTTGCACACACACACACACACACACACACACACACACACACACACACACACACACACACACACACACACACACACACACACACACACACACACACACACACACACACACACACACACACACACACACACACACACACACACACACACACACACACACACACACACACACACACACACAAACACTCTCTCGCTCGCAGTCCTTGCCATATCTGTCTGCCATCGCTGGGCGAGTCTGACGCTGGCTTTATTAAAAACAATGTGGCAGCATCAAAATGCGCCAAGGCGGAAACAAAACTGTGCCATCAGAATTCAAGTTTCGTATTGTCTCGGGGCAGTTTATTTAACCAGAGTTGGAAAGGTCACTGCGATAGAGACACCATCACTCCGGCACCTTGGCAACTCATTGAAGATGATATAGAACAGTGTAAAGTGACGTGAAATAGTTGAAAGAATTCTGATTAAAGCAAAATTATTTAAAACTGACTTGCGCATTAAATTTCGTTTGATAACTTTAAAGGACATATTTTCTTGCTGTTGTTAAATAAAAGTCAATGTAAATTTGGTTTATGCTTCAATTCAATTTCACCTATTTCAATAATTATGATCAAAGTCTCTATTTATTATGTATTTTGAAAATACAGAATTTCTTTTGCATATAAAGATATAAAATAATTGAATTTCAAGCTGTTTAAAATTGCCATTATATATATGTATGTGGTTAGAACATTTCAATGATTATATGAGAGTCTGCCACGCCTCCTTCCATACTACAATGACTTCGCATTTTCCACGGAGTGCAGTGTGTTACTACGATAAATACACATAACTGTTCAGTGAGCACATCATCCAATAAACAGTTTATCAATCAACGGGTTTACTTTATTTTTTTGTACAGTTGATACATTTGCAAATGATATTTATTTTTAATCTCACTGTATACACTCTAAGAGTAAGCAACCGTATGCGCAGCATTCCGGTCGCTCTTTTCGCAAGGCACTAGTTGGCTGACTGATTGCCCCAGTGATGGTCATCAAAAATGTGATCAGTAGAATCCACTTCATAACGGAACTATAATATTCTGTATATTAGTTTGTTGTATCGCGGTCTGCCACCCTTTAAATAGTCAAATAGAATATGCGTGTCTAATCAAAAGCGTATGTATCAGATTATAAGAAATCACTCTAATTGACCACAAAGTAACGCTCTGTAACGTATTTGATAATATTTACACCAGGAACTGCATACATTATAAATGCCGTATCATAATAGGCGCGGAGTATGACCAATCTCATCGTTGACAATAGCATCACATTCAATAAATTGTGTTAATGCAGTGGAATCCAATTTTATCGACTCCGCTTATGGTTGTCCGTATTGTTATGGCGACGAAAATGTCGATGTCTTGATTGGTCTCCATACAAACTTATATCAAAAGGGACTCCGCTTACTACGTATCTGCTTTTAACGACAATACGCTTATATCGGCGATATTTTTCATATTTCAACCGATATTACGATGTGCCGAAAAAAAATAACATCGAAATAATGACAGAACATTGAAGCATCAAACGATGCTTTTCTCGAAAATGTTTACAGCATGCAGGCAAAGCCTGATCCATTGGGAAAGTTATGATATATTTTGTTGTTTTGATTTAAAAATTAGTTTGTTTTACGAGCATGAAAACCTTGTTCCTTTTAGGTTATAGCGTCCTTCGGGTATAAAAAAGTAAAATCGTCGGTCCCTTGAGCGTATTTATAACCGTATTATATTTCTTCTGCATTTTAATAAATTATATGTGCCAGAAGCAACAAGTCTTCTTATTTTCTGCTAATCAACATATTGCGAGTATGCAACGAATAATTCGTAGCAAAAGAAATCGAGAATATAATATAGAATGAAATCGAACTATTTTCTTTGTGATCAGGCATCATCTGACTGCGTCGTATTGCAACAATTTAATTAAAAATAGTAAAAGTGCGCAAGACTATTCAGTTAGCATATATCCAGTAAAATGTTTAACTGTCAACGGATTTCATTTTTATACCCTCAACCCATTGAAAATGGAAAATCAGGAAAAAAATAATTATTTTATTAAAGCTATGTAACATTCAGAATAAGGCGTGACAGACTCCATAAAGTATATATATTCTTGATCAGGGTGACAAGAAAAGTGGATATGTCCATGTCCGTCTATCCGTCAGTCCGTATGCTTTAACGCGTGGATTTCCGAAGATACAAGATACTAGAGACTACATTCTTCTCGTGTTAGATCCGTATATTCCACGCTCAGTACGAGTTTATTTCAGAAATTCGATAACTTTTATATTTCCAGAGTTATCGATAAAACAATTTATCGAGAAGCAGTCAGAAAATTATATCTCGTTCATCTTTAGAGTTGTAGTCTCCAAGTCTTCTACATATATATATAAATATTAATGTAATACAATTTTGTTTTTTTTCAGATTTTGGATTCCCTTTCCCGATTCACCCCCACACAAATGTGTAAAAAATGTATTTCAAATACTAGAGACATACAGCATACAGACATATAGATATGAATGTCAATATCATAATCTGAAAGTTTGACTGCGATTGTCCGTCTAGAAACAGAATTATTAATCAATAAAGTTCTCGCAACATAACACACGTGGCAGAGCAAGCGAGACAGCATGTGTGTGTGTGGATGTGTACACTTTTTTATGCGAATTGAATAATTCTTGGAATATTATTCGTTCGAAGAAGGGGATCTCGTAGTCGAGCAATTTGACTACAGCTTTCTTATTTGTTTTATTTACATTTGATACATTTGCAAATGATATTTATTTGAGAGGTTATCGTTCGAGACACTTCCAGATGAAGCAATTGGTAAAACAGCAGGCCGGTACTCGTAGGTGGGAAACAGGCGGATGACTATGAGAGACACCATCAGGCGGCTGACTGGTAGAGACATCATCAGTCGGCTGACTGATTGCCCCAGTGATGGTCAACAAAAATGTGATCAGTATAATCCACTTCATAACTTAAGCATAATCTTCTGTATATTAGTTTGTTGTATCGTGGTCTGCCACCCTTTAAATAGTCAAGTAGAACATGCGTGTCTAATCAGAAGCTGCTGTATTATTTGCTGTATTTTTGTAAAGTATTCGATAAGGTTATTATATTCCGTTTCCGAATGGTAAAATCAGGGGTGCAGAGAAAAATGACCACAGAGTTCACGCAGTTGGTCGCGTGTGCATCGTTCTTACTTTACTTGATTTTTAAATAATATAAATTCAATTTATTTATGTTTTACTTCCCATTATTTCCAGCTAAAGCAAATATATACTGTATTAAATTTCTGAAAAATAAATTCTATTGAATCCAGTTGACAGTTTTCGGTAATTCATTCGGCTGAAAACATAGTTGCAATCAATTTCCGCTTGTCAATGAACGGAATATATAAATTTTAAAATTTTAGGAGTTAGGCAGTTGGGCAAGTTTGTAGTGTAGGTTTGTTTGAAGTGTAGGCCCGATAATAAATAAAAAATCGTGGTTATAATTCCTCGACTTTATTTTGTGTAAAAGCTGTGTCTTCTTATTCGTGGAGGTAGGTGAAGTCGTACTATTGTACGAGAATGTAGGTAGAATATCCTAATCGTCGATTGCGAACCAGTAGAAGAACTGGATTGGGAGTTATGCTATTAACAGCGTATAATACTGTTAATAGCATAGTATGACGAATTTGACATTAACAATGAACATGTTATTGCAATGTCTCATATTGATTACATCAAGTGTTTCGACTTTTAACACGTGCTCTATACAGATGCTAACCTCATTTAATTCGGTTTGCCAATTTCCTCGGAAAGCTCTTCACTCTGCAGTTTTAGACTGCTTTAGTCTGCACAGCCAGCAGCACTTCAGTACGGTTTATGCACCTGAAACGAATGCACAGCGATGTAGAACAAGCAGGGAAGCTAATTTCAGTTAGAAATATTACATTTTACTACACACAATCTAATTTTAGAATTGCAGTGTAGCGTCAGACTTATACTTAACTACTCAGACTTATTTTGTTATGAAATGAAGGAAAGAGAGAGAGAGAGACAGAGAGAGAAAAAGAGAGAGAGAGAGTGATATCTGTTTTTATGTTACATATGTTAAATCTACGCAAACTTTCTCTTACTTACAATAGAGAAATGAGTTGAGTGGAAATTGTTTGAAAGTCTCTCAAGCAAACACATTTTCAGTCTCTAATGCATCTCTCTACAAATTCAAGTGACTTTGATTTGCCTTTCCTTTGCATAGAAATATTGAAAAATACCTTTTAGCAAATCAAAGCTCAGAAGCCTGGGCCAAGAAAACGAGAGAATGTCAAAACTGGTTGAACACCGCGGGCGCAAGAAAAATATAATAATAATAACTTTGATAAATTAATAGACGGAAGTGTGCTAAAACGCTGGCCCGGCATCCGGGGCAGGTTGGCAACAAACGGCCGCAGGATAGGTTGCAGCACGAAACGAACTGCGACAGCCGGAAATTCCGTAAAAAATGGCAGTTAAGAATTTTATATTAACGCATTTGCCCGACAAGAGGCCCACGGTCTACGGTCCATGACCGACAACAAAGGCGGTAACTACTCAAGCCGTAAACATCATCGAAATCATTATCATTATCAGGCAGCAGCAGCTCATCATTAGCATCCGCATCATCATCATCATCATCGTCATTGCCATCGTTGTCATCGTCCTTATCCCGCACATTATCTTTACTAACAAGGCAGCACAAAGCAGCTTGAGTCTGCCATCCTGTCGATTGCTCCAACTGTCCGACTGTCCGACAGTCGGTCTTGGTAGAGCTGCCCTGAAAGGCGGCGTAAGCTGCGCCACTTGGTAATTTTAATTTTGATGCATTTGTCACCATTTTTTCACAACGATTTATCTTCCAGATGAAGCTGCGATGTAATGAAACGAGGCATTGGTGTCACAGCCAACCGCTTACTTTAATGGGATTTACTTTGTTGTTTTTCCTTTTCTTTATATTTTGTATAGGTGAAGCATTGCTTCGCAGGGCTGGCGCAGCGACCTTTCACTCTGCTTGTACTCATAACGACATGTATTGCCTACTTATAGGCGTACGTGAAGCTTTTATGGATTTTTCTTCGTGCTCTATGAAACAGGATGGAGGCGGCTCTAGTCTACGTAGCTGACCCTTTGGAGTAGATGGAGAAGTTCAATGGAATGAGACTTGGCTTTCTTTTCTTTTCACTTTTACTTTCTCAACTTTCTCGCACTCCTACACACTTTGTCAGACACTTTGTTTTATTGCTTTATTTGTCAGAATTATCTAGATGCTGTTGGCCACAGGAATTATGAGCGAAATTTTTATGTATTTATGAGAGCACATGAAATTAAATACTATATAAGCTTAAATAAATTTTAAAATTTCGTAACAACATTTTTTGATATATTTCGTTTAAAGCAAAAAAGATTCACTTAATTCTAGTAGCGTGAATGCATCTTATCATCCGGCTATCGGGTCTCTTACATCCAATCTCTCTCTGATTGATTTCATATGCTAGAGTGAGACAACTTTTAAGCCTAGTTTTTTACTAGAGGTCTGTTAATTCCTGATATGGCAATGTTGAGAATGTTTGTAGATTAATAGAGGTACTGCAATTGGACTGTTGTAAAAAATAAGTGAGTGCATAATATCTATATTCCAAATTGCAAGAAAAATAAATATACGAGTATAAAAATAAATATAACGATCTAGCTATAAAATTGATCTGAACAAAGCAAGTCTTAAGAGCCATATTATTTTTTTTTTTTACGACTATATATAACATTTCATTTATTAAGCGTTTAAATATTATATTAATATTTGACATTTGAGTTTGAGAATCTTTTACATATTAATTATTCAGGACTTTTACATCTTTATACAAGCCCTTTTAAAAGGCAAGACACGATTAAGATTTAAGAATCGTAATAAGTAGGATTTTAGCATCAAGACTAAAAGCTAGTGCTAATAGATTCACATCATTTTGATTACTTTTTTTTTTTTCTTTTTTTTTGAAGTGGATTCAACTATATTAATAAGAGGTTTGACATCTAGAGCTGTCAATCATGTCTTTCGTTTCAAGCAATTGGTAATAAATTCTACAATTTTTCATAGACATTTAAATTATATTTTATATTAACTATTATTGAATATAAATAAAATTGGAGCTTGGAGCTTACAAGGATTTATGGCATTTATGTCTGTAGCTTTCTTTTGTTAAGGAAACAATGAATTAAGGGAAACATCGTAACTTAACTTACAAATATTCTAGCAAGCACTGTAGCCTTTCATGGCATGCAAAGTATATGCAATAAATAATAGGAAATTTATTCAACTACATGTATTTATGTGCACACGCAAAGAAAATAAAGCCAATTCTGTTAAATTGAATGCTTCAATTTGACTTAAGCATACAACATTATTGTTTATTTAAATATGCTCGTTTCCCAGCCATTTTCTTTCACTTCGTTTTCATTTGTTATGGAAGAACGCTTGCGTGTTCAAGTGGCTCTGCTCGGATGTATTTAAAGGAAAAAGAGTATTATAGCCACAGCAGCAGGGACCGAGGAGACCCTTAACTACTTTTGAAGCCATTTCTCACACAGAGTAAACTATGCCATTAACTTGGCCATAAATTCCACTAATGATGGCAGTAGCCCAATATCCCAGTCCAAAGTTTTCAGCTGCTGCGAATGATCTACGCTCAGCTGGCTCTTGATGATGACGATGATGGGCACAATACGCCTTTTCACAATTTCTACTAATTAACTTGGCTATTTTTATGATAATCAATTACAAAGTTTCTGATAGAAACTTTTTGCTTAGTTCTGTTTGTTTTTGCATTGAAAAGTTTTGGCACGCATCAAAGAAATTACTGAATGGTTGATGGATGAATGGCCAAATATACAGATGGACAATCGAGAGACGGAATTGTAAACATGTGTTTAATGTCAGTCTCATGGCATGGCATAGCGCATCGTTTCTCATCGCATCACAATGTCTCGACCCGTCTTGTCTCGCATCGAATCGAATCGAAATCGAAATCGAAAATTTAATTAAAATTCACAACGGCAACCACTTAAAATTGTTGCCCCATTCCGCTCGAGTGACCCAACAGCGAAGACCACTTTGCAAATTGTTGAAATTTTGAACATTATTCATATGTGAATATCTATTCATATTCACACACTCACACACACACTTGCACACTGACTGGCAGACGGAGCATCATACATATATAATTGTGGGAACTGCGACGAGAATATTTATTTGCTGATTTATGTGCTCAACAACTAATTAGAGAATTTATTTCCATTTAAGCGCACAATGCACTCGCACTCACAATGAGGGCAAGCCGTTAAACATTTGAGTGACTCAGTGTTTGCACATTTAATATTTATGATATATATTCCTCATTAATCGTACACAAAATTACACAGCATTCAAATAAAACAATCGGAATGAATATAATGATTGCTAGCAGAGCAACGAACTGAAAACATCCTATAGTAAATAGAGAGTAAATATATAAAATAATATAATATAGCACTGCAAAGTTTATTGTATAATTATTGTGTATTTGCAACAAATTGAAAACTATAGTAAAATCCCGCTGTCCTTGGTAGATGAGTTATCTAAGTGACCCAGTTATTTGGGTAAATGATGAATGAGTGTTCGCTTGATTGATTGCGGCTTCAAATGATAGATGGGTAAAGTACTATTTTTTATTGCTTGATAGAGAAAATGGCTGTGGTTATTTAAAAAAAAAAACCTATTTGATTGCTGAACTTTTGGTAGTGAAAACTTTGAACAATAAATCGAAAATAAAATGTCAATAAATTAACAACAAAGCAGAAATTTCCAATTTATGTTTGTCCCTATAATAAATAATATAAATACATAAAAAATTCAGTTGTAAAATAAAAAAAATAAAAAAACAAAGAAAATAAATTTTTAAATTCAATATTAAATTATTAAATTGTAAAAAATGAAAATAAAAAAAAAATTATTGAATAATAATTTAGTTATTTATATAATAAACACAATTTTTTGTCTAATTTTCTCATTATAATTAATTACAATATAATTATTGTTATATTATTATAAAAAAAAATCAAATTGTGTTGATTTTATTATCAGTTTTTCTTCTTCCATCAATTTAAAAACTACAAAAACTATGATTTTAAAATAATAATAAACAATAAGAAAACTACAATTTTAAAATATATATTTTTTAAGTAATTGATGCATTTAAAACATGCATTTTAAAACACAAAAAAAGAAAATTGTTTAATTGTTTTATTTGTAATATAAAACACAGTATAAATTTTTATATAGAATATAATTTAAATTAAATGAAAAAAATAGTATTATATATTTAATTTAAAAGTTTCATATTTATGTACATTTTATTGACAAAAATGATCAATATATCTCTCAACAAAATTTTTTGTTATTAATTAAATTTTTTAAAAACCTGCAAAGTCATACTATACTAAGTTTTATATAAATATATGTATATTATTTTTAACGTTTTAAATAATTGAAGTGCAAATTCAGAGATTGTTCAATTAATATTTATTATATTTGATATACAAAATGTAATGTAATTTCGATTTGTTTTAGTTCAGAGTTAAATTAACAACCCATCAAACCTGATAGCAGCTTAGTTCGTTTCCCAGCCTTTATTGATATTTAAAACTATAATCATATATCAAGAACTCATAAAATCTGAGAAAAGAAGTTTAATTAATTTTTCAGGGCTCTCAATCAACGCATCTAAAATCGGGTTAAAAGCAAATTATATAGTATAACTAGAAAATAAATAATAAATAATGATATTCATAAACTTGCTGAGTTGCAAACTATATGCATAAAATCAAATGCCCTAATTACACACGTATCAACTGCGATTTGGCCATGTAGCGGAGAAAACAGTGAAGTGTGCCTGGGGCTCACGCATTTTGTGATAAATGTCGTGCCCACTATTGGGCCTTAGGGCCATTGGGCTAAGCCCATTACGGGCTATATGGGGCGAGCGATAAGCGACAGCACATAAAGATAACGCAGAAATCAAACTAAATGGCTAAAATTGGCAAACAACAGCAGACAGCAACAGGAAATCTAGGCAACGATAACAAAAACAAAAATCTAAAAAGCGAAAAGCGAAAAGAGAAAAGCAGCTGAAAAAAAGAGAAGCAAAATAAATAAAAAATCGCAGTTAAACATTATTAACACATTCTATGTGCGGGCATGCGGGGTAGCCGGCTCTTATAGCCATTAATAAGATTGTTTTTGCATGAATTTACGGCCAAGGGCATGATATTGCTCTGACCCGAATGGAAACCAATCCCCCTCGCCACATGCCTCTGGCAAACAAACACGAAAAAAAAAACCAACAACAACAAGTCGAGCAAAAGTAAATAAGGCTGTGCGTCGGGCCGGCCTGTTCTATGTTGATGTCGTTGTTTGGTTCCTGAGTTCCATTCGAAAATTGAAATGTTTGCTAACACCGGAGCACTTGCGAGTATTCTAGTCCAAAGGCAAATTTTATACAAATTACTGGGCCACTTTTGGACAAGGTTCAACGAGCCATGCACTGAGCCAGCTTCGAGGAGGGGTCAATCCAGGGCCGAGCAAGTAAGTCTGAAGTCGAAGTCCTGGCAAATAACATGCTCAAACCAAAAACTTGCCCCACAATGGACTCTGTTCTTTTCAAGCTTTTGTTGCTCTTGTATTCGTCGGGGGATTTGCGTCTGTGGGTGTGCAACCGTAAATCTCTCAAATACAATTTGAATATGGAAAGCAATTACGGATGCTGCACACAGCGAGTAGCCAGGCAATTATATGCCATCAAATTTTGTTGACTTTTATTCTCTGTTTTTTGGGACAGTTACAAAGAAATATTATATAATATTTGCGAAAAATATTTTTGTACAATTTGCTTTTAATCCGAGTAAACAGGGCGCTTGGCCCTGACAAATCAACTTGAATAACAATTGTAAATTAATGATGTCAACATGAAACGAGATATTACATTGCTTTGAATAGCCAAATTAAGATGAGTTGTGTGTAGAGGGATAGTCTATGGGCCAAGAACTTGCCAAATTTTATCTAGTTCAGATTCTATATGTAGCAAAATTTGTGGTTGAAAAGAACTGATGGGCATGAGAGACATGAGAGGCATGAGAGCTTGGACTAGGAATTATAAAAAATATAATTGATTTTTCATTTTTTAAAATTAAAA
The DNA here is from genome assembly GCA_035047405.1 of Drosophila stalkeri. Lineage (NCBI taxonomy): Eukaryota > Metazoa > Arthropoda > Insecta > Diptera > Drosophilidae > Drosophila > Drosophila stalkeri. Next base: position 5,314,511 of record JAWNPR010000149.1, on the reverse strand, counting down.
TGATAATCAACTTTTACTAGACCAATAATAGATTAGCTGCATGGACAATAAAAGTGTATATGATTTTTATTCTTAACAACAAATAAAAGTCGCATTAGTTTTTTTTCATAAATAAATTACTAACTAATATAAATAAATATAAATTTAATTTTAGGCACTTTAAACTCGAGATTTTAGGAATTTTTCCTTTTTTTAGGGTATCTGCTAGTCAATCACTGCTGCCGTAACTGCTCTTCTCAAATTCTAAAAGTTGATGATTCAAATTGACTAGAATACCATTGTGAATGGCCCCGAAAACATGTCGGCATGCATTGTCTGAGCTGGCAGATGCTAGTCTGAGGTTAAATGCGCCATGACATGCCACAGCTCTACATCCCCCCATCAACCCCCTGCCTCTATGTGTCCATTCGTCTATTCCTCGAATGTGAACTGTCAAGCTGTCCAACTGCCTGCCTGCAGGCGATGCGTTGCTTTGCATTGCGTTGCGTTGTGCCGCACGACTAAGCCAAAAACTATTGAGAACTATTCACATATTCATATTTATATATGTACATACACATATGTATGTATGTGGCTATGCACAGAGAGTTGATGATGTGGCCTCGTCGCTGGCAGTAATAACCGTGGCTGAAAATGAAATGCCAAGGACACGATGTCAGTGCTGAACTCTGAGTGTCATTCGCCAAGCATGGGCTACCAGCGGGCGAATGGGCTGGGTCTCCGGGGCGAACGTGCATAAAAATGAGTAATTTACCAAATGGCAGGCAGCCTGCCTAACGAGGAGACTTGACAGGTCTGCATGTCTGTGTTCGTATACTTATCTACATCAATCTGTCTATAGGTTTGTCTGTCGCGTTGTCTGTCTGGATCTGTGCCCTTTTCCTCATTTCTGTCAAAAGGACAATTGAATTTCACGGCAGTTGAATGCTGAATGCTGAATGCTGAATGTTGAATGTTGTTTTTCTACGACATTTTTCTAAAGTCGACTGGCTCGACTTAAAGAAATCATTCAGCTAAAGTTACCAATTAGGCAGCATAACTTTACAGCACTTACGAAAAAAAAAAAAACACGAAAAATGTTGATCCAAGTTTGAAAACTTAATTTATAATTTCACAAGCCATAAGGCTTAATTTGAAACTATACGAAATTCTATTTGAGCCCAACTTTCTTTAGTGCAAACTAAAAGAAAATTCATTTAAAACTGCCTTCGCATGGGACCAATCTCCCTCCTTCCCCCTATCTGACAGCAAAGTTAAGAAGTTTACATATTGAATTTTCGGCTCAAGCCACAAAAACTAGACAAGAGAAATTGGTTGTTTATTTAAAACATTCGTGGACAAAGTCATCGAAGTTCAAGAACGTTCAAGTTTTTCTAATCTAGGCAGCTCTACTGTTTAACCCGAGCATTGAATGAGCCTTTTATCTATCTGTTTGGATTTGTGCCTTTTCATTGTTTATATTGCTCACTTGCTTGGGCGTTTAACCTTTTTAGCTGGCATTGGCAATATGAGCAGCAGAGTCAAAGGACCTGCCTTCCTGCCGGCCTGCCGGCCTGCCTGTACGGTCATTGAAGCGAGTTTCCCTTGTCTTTTGACGCTATTTGTTTGCACAACCTTTAGCCGTCGCACGCTTTTCCTTTTTGCTGCCCGGCTTACAGCACATGGGAGATGCCACATGGTACACGGCACACGGCACATGGCACGAATAAAAACCAATATTAATACAACTAAAGGTTGCACGACGACAGACACCCAACAAACCACCCACCCAACCACCCACCCAGTCAGGCAAATGAAAATCAATGAATTTTATTGCGCAAATTGTTGCCAACTTTTGTGGCTTAAAGCGTTATATTTCCCTTGCACTTCAAGGGCTGCCACTGCACTTTAGGCCAAAGATGTGCGGTTCAAGGACCAGTGACCAATATTAATTGACCATTCGCTGCAGCTACTACGACTGACTGACTGGCTGCTGGACTGCTGGACTGCCGGACAGCCCGACTGGTTGCCATTGCAACTACTTTGTGGCTAAACAGAAGACAATGACTTCCATAAATATTCCCCACACACACACACGCACACACACACAAACAGAAACATGTTTGGGCAAGGGTTTGTTGTACTCGTTTGAACCTTTCTTTCTCTTGGCTTATCACAGTTGTTGCTGCTGCCTTATCGAAGGCAGTGCACTGCGCAAATGTCTTCGGTGGCCACAAAAGGTTGCCAAGGCAGCCCGACATAACGTTGGGCCATTTGCAATAGTTGGGCATTGAAGCGTTGAATAGCATCATCAGCTTCAGCTTCGTTCTGGGGCGTGGCCATTTAACAGTCTGTTTTGATAAGGCCAAAACTCTCATGTGTGGTTTGGTAAGTTTTGGCCAAGAGCCAACATGCAAATGGTTTCATTTTTCATGCTAAGCTCGGCTCTAATGTCTGTCAGCCTGGATGCAGAAGCTCATTATAAATGCTTTAATTAAAGTTCACTCAAATGGAGCTCTGTTGGCCCGTTTGCCTAATTACAAAAGCCAAATGCAAACTGCTTCAATGGACGCTATGCTCGTATAAATGCAGCGTAAACCTTATCTCAGCTGCCTTCCGGTTTTAGACTATGCAAATTAATGAGCGTATTACTTCTTTTTGACTTAATGCAGACAAAATGTTGTAAATGGCGTTTTAATCAGTGCACGAGGCCAACAAGCAAAATTAATTAAATGCTCACTTCAAGCACCAACCACCCAGCACCGAGCACCGAGCACCGAGCACCGAGAGCTCAGCATCCTGGCCAACCAGCTTCCGCCTCCCCAGCAGCAGCCGCAAACGAAACAGACCCACTCAGCAACACTTGCCGTCCCACTTCCTTTCCCTTTCGCTCAGGTCTCGCAAGCTGGATGCTGTCCTCGCTGCGCTCATCAATTTTTGCATTTTAATGATATTTGAGCCGCGATGCGACCGCGGACAAAAGCGATATCGACATAGCCAACGCGCACGTTGATTATGACGGTGCCGTGCTCATGACCAAAATCCATCTATGTTAATTGAAGAGCTGAAGGCCGTACTGCAAATGCTCTTTATTATAGCTAAGCTTTAATGAGCAAAGTTTTCAATGATTATCTTTGATGATGTTATTCAAATGGAAAACATTAAGCTACAATTTTGCAAATCATCAAATTTTAGGCATAAACAAAAATTGACTTGAAAACAGTTTCAGAGTAAACAAAAAAGTTACGAAAATATGTTCAATAATAAATTTGTATTTTAAAAGAAAATATAAAAACATTTTTTTTTTAATATAAATTTATTCTGTTAAATTTAAAGCATATAATGGAATATATTTTGTAAGTGAGCCATTGACTCTTTAATTTGTATTTAAACATAATGGAATCTACGGATAGCCCAAGATAATAATTGACTTAAGCCATAAGGATACATATTTCATGTTTTTTTTCATATTTATACTATATCATATTTTTTTGGTGAAACCATAAGCCGAAACATTTATCATTTTTTCTTTACTTTATAACTTTGTGTTCACATTTTTCCTATTCCTTTGTATCACATTTTCAGGTTTATATTTAAAGAGTATTTGCTATTCGATGTGAAACGCCCTTGTTGCGGTTTCTGTATCTATTTTGGCTGAACATCTGCCGTGACCGTGAGGACACTGCGAACCTTTCGTTAAATTGAAATGTAATTAATTTCTAGTGTACTCGCTGGGCCCTCTGGCCAGGACCGCTTAATTCCCAAAGAGTGCGTAAAATATTAAACAAAGCAGCATCAAAATCATAACCAAAACTGTGCAGAGTTGGCAAAGTCATAGACGGATAGTAAATTGAAAGCGAATAACCTATCCCAGCGCTCATTTCGTATGAGAGCGAGCAACTGAGCGGCGCAATTCCCTCGAGAAATTCTTAGAAATCCTAGCCAGCCAAAAGGGGCCATGTTCTGGCCCAGCCACAAACGTTTGAACAACCGACTAGATTACTCTGTGGCAGCTGCTGCTAGACTGCGTAGCGGCCTCGAAGCTTGGCCTTGAGCAAAAATAAAAGGCAATCGTTTTATTGCCAGCGCAGATTGGCCATAAAAATGTCACCTGTGACTTGGCACGGACTGCGAGAAATCAAATAGATTCAAGCTGCTACCGATTTGCCAACCCCACTTCACAAACCGCCAACTGTAGATATATGTATATAGCGACCTACATATATATACATATATATCGTCAGTCGTGACTGGCTGAAGATAGACGATATACATAATTTATGCAAAACTAACACAGCAATAAAAGGGAGCAGGGAAAACATAACAAAACAAGAAAAGCGAAAAGTGAAAGGTTTACGGAGTGTTTGCCCTGCAAAGTATGCTAACTAAAATGTATTGCGACATGAAAAGGGGCCACCTTTGCCGGAGTCAGAGTACAGGGTATCCGAAGCAAACGAAGCTTGAAATGTTCTCTGCTTAACTTATCACAGTCAATGCAGTAGAGGTAAACACTTTCGCCTCGCACGCCCAGCCACCCGCACGTGCAGCTTGTTTGATTTAAATGCAAATATACATCAGGGCATCAGGACATCAGGACATCAGGACATCAGGTAACATCAGCAGCACTGGGCGTGCCTTGGACAGTTCGCACGACTTCTTGTCCCCTTTTGGCGTCACTAAGCCTTGAGGACAACATCAACGTCAAAGTCAACGCCGTTTTCGTCCTTTCTCGTTTCGTGCGATTTCAGCAAAAATTCGCTACTATCAGCGACCATTTGCCATTTTCTTGTCACGCGTTGATATGCAAAGTGAAATGCGTTTTCTACCCTCTCTATCTCACTCCCTCTCTCTCTCTCTCCTTCTATCACCCCTCTTTATCTCACTCTCTTTCTGCTTTGCCCATCCCTGGCTTTCAGCTCTCGTCAAGGCCACAAAATGGACCGCTTTTCACTTTGAATTGGCCCAACTTGATGTCAATTCAATTGCGGCTTGCGATAGTAGTTTGAATGGCACGATTTTGGGCATTTAATAGTTGATTTAATTGGCCTGATGCTTGGGCTATATATACCGTTGAATGTCATTGATAATTATTGTTTTATACAATTATTTTTGAGCTGCTACAATTACAAGATTAATGCATTAAAATAATTGTTTTTTATTCATTATTTTAATTGATTTTATTTCAATTAATTTATGCATGGACAGATCAACAAAGATTTTCACAGATTGTTGTCAAGTCAAGCTACATTTAAAATGTATTAAGCGCAACGAAAATTGAGATGACAGGCATAAGAAGGCGTGACTTACCCATAGAGTATTTATATTCTATATAAAAAAAACTGAGCTAATTTGATCTAGTTATTTCTGTCAACCGACCTGTAGCCACGAGAACTATAAGCTAAAGCTTCAAATATACTTATTTTTAAATACTTAAAATATAAAACTGATCGTCATTTGACTTTGATCTTTAAGACAAACTTAAAAAAAAATAACAAAAGTCATGAATAATTCTCTGAATATGTAATTAAATTTTTTTTTATTCAAATTTAAATTGAAAACTGCTTACTTAAAATATTAGTTTACCTATTACTTTTAATTACAATTATTTCTATAATTTCTATCTATACGAAAAAAATTATTTTAATATTCTAATATATGATAAAAATAATTAAATTAAATTAACGCTAGTCTGACACATCTGACCAAGCATTTTATCTGAATACAGTAAAGAAACATTGAATATGTCAATATGAATGAAAGTAATGCAATAGCTAAACTAATTAATATTAATTTAAACCGAAAATTTAATGTTTGTATGAAAATTCATTTAGCCCAAATAAGAAGAAATTAAAGAACTTTTACACAATTTGAACTGTCGTTCATTTTGACACAAAATAAAAACAACTTTTATGGGTTTTCTCGAACTTTATCTGTCCGAATCTCACTCTCCCTCTCTCTATGTCTGTATATCTGTTTTATATCTCTCTTGCCCTCTCTCTCTCTCTCTCCCTCAGTTAAGTTCATTTTAATGCAATTTAACTCACATCTAATCAACACAATCGCAAAGGGATCAAGTTTTTTAACACAGCTCAGATAATAGAGATTCGTAGCACAAAAGAAAAGTTTTTACTTTTTGAATGCCAGCCATAATACCACAAAAGAAATAAAATTCTCTAATCAAAGAGTGCAACCAAAGCATGTTCATGTATGTATTAGAAAAATAAAAAAAAAAAAATAAAAATGTTTTTTAAAGAAGAATAACATGGGAACACTCTAACTTCGCTTTCGAATGGGGTGAAGAACAATTCAAAATCAATTTAACTTAAAAAAAAAACTGAAATCAATATTTATTTAAGAAAAGCATTTCAAAAGAAGAGCAAATTTTATTTTTTTATAAAAACAAAAAAAAAATAAAAGCTTAAACTAAAAATGACAAATTTATTATTTATATTTTTACTAAGTAATCAGATTAATGTCAAAGTCTCATACCCGTAGAGCATAGGTAGATGTATTTTGATTATGTAACTTTTGCTAAACTATTTATAAAAAAAAATACATTGTTTCAGTTAAAAGCAACACGGAATTTGATAATGAAAATATTTAACGAGTCATTGCATTTAATCTATATATGTATATATATATATATATATATATATATATACTTTATTTTACATGAGCAGGGAGACGTGTTATTAGTTCTAAAATTAAGTACTATTAAGCTGACTGAGACAAAGAGAGAGTGAGAGATAGAGAGAGAGAAAGATAGAGCGAGTGTTAGACACCCACGTTCTCTGACAAAACATTGCGCATTTGAGCATTAAGCTGTAACCCGTATGCATTAAGTGACAGCCAAAGACAAAGCAATCAAGGCAAAGTGTGTGTGTGAGTGTGTGTATGAGCGAGTGAGTGAGTGTGTGTGTGTGTGTGTGCTGCACTATAATAAATGCTCAAATCTACAATTGATGACATCGCCGTCAGTTGAAGCAAATCCAAATCAATAGTTGGCTAAGCAATCAAACATATTGAAAGCATTTCAATTGTCTTTTCATTTGCAACAACTTTGACACTGCAATAACAATTGCGACTCGACTCGCACTTGCCCCTGAAGGTTGGGCATTTGCATATTTAATTAAGTACGGTCTGTGTCTGGGCGACGGCTCATAAACAATAAGAAACTGATGTAGAATAATCAGGCTGTATTAAAAATAAATTTGCTCACTCCTCATGCAGTTCCTTTGTTTGCCCTGCCCAGGCTCAGGCCCAGGCCCAAATGCACTTGACTTTTTTATAACATGGGACTTTTGGCTTATCTGAAATTCTTTTCTGCTTTTTGGCTTGTTTGCTGTGTCGCTAAACAAGCAGCCGAAATGAAAGTTGTCTGCTTGTCGGTACCGCTTTGAGTACAAATAAAACTTTTCTTCTGTATTATTTTTTCTTTTCTTTTTTTTTTTTTTTTTTCTTTACGGGTTAGCCGAAAAGTTGACTGGAAATTGAATTTGTGTGGATGTAATGAATACGCCCTGGGCTGTGGCTGGATCTGGGGCATCCCAAATATGTTGAACTTATTAGCAAGTACACTCTTTTATTTGAAGTTTCTTTTGGAATTCGCTTACCCACCTGCAGACAATTGATTTAATTTGAAGCTTGAGAACTTGAGGTTAAGTTGTTGCCTGTTTATATTGCACTTGAAGCTCAAAGGCTGGCCCAGGCAGTTCAACAAAAGTCAAAGCCAAAAAGTTTTCTTTGCATCGCCTCCAAATGTCAACTAAAACGGAACCGCAAACACAGACATAGACCGTAACGTTGCGGATTCACACTCGAGCACGCACCGGCACTTTATTTGTATTTGTATTTGTATTTGTATTTGTATTTGCAACGATTTGGCTATTCGCGTTCTGCTCTTAAACACAGGCGAGATTAACGCGCGCCAGTCTGTGCACCTGATGATGCCTAGGCAAATGCGGCGTATACGCAACGAGCACGCGTCAAATGTTCTGTTTATCTGAATAGACTTATGAGATTTGTAGTTTATTTATATACTTTTTATCTCACATGCGCCGCTTCGCGTCCAGCGCCAACGAGGAAACACAAGCAACTGACGACAGCCTCGAGCTCGAACCGACTCTTCGTTGGCAGCGTTCGCACTTTCTGTTCTGTCATACGCCGTGTGTGACGACGACGACGACGACGACGACGACGTCACGACGCCGCCGCAGCAGCAGCGCTCACGCCGGCGTTCCCGTTAGCCAACAGGTTATCTGCTGATAAGCGCACGACTCCAAACGAATCGTCAATCGAGCAGTCGGCACAGCCGATGCAATTCCCTACCACAGGCCCGAAGCAGAGCTCTGCCACCCCGAGTTCTGCTCGCAGCTGCAGCACGCGAAAACATCGCGTGAGTCGAGTGAGAGTTGAGTTGAGAAGCGACGAGTGAATGTTGAGTAAATGTTGAGTGAGTTTTTTTTTTTCGTTTCTTTGCTGTGTTGAGCTCTCATTGCGCCATGGAATTCTTGTGATTTTTTATTGCTGCATTGCTGGCAAATATTTCTAGGTAAATATTGTGACAAATTGAAGGTTTTTGGGCAGGGGACGACTGGTAAAAGTTACAACATTTATTTTTTTTTTTTTTTGGAACTCACTGAAAACGCAGTTATATAAATGGTAAAATTTGTGATTCAACAAATTACAAGAGAAAGCAGCAATATTTTGAATAATTTCCTGGAAATTTCAATTTAATATTCCAGAATCTTTCCTACTGGGAACTCTAAATAAAGTTGTCATTTCTACGTTACCAGATGTCGACCCGAAATCGTTCAGTAATTATGACGATTGAGATTTGTTATCATAATATTTTCTGGGAATTGTAATGAAATGAAATATTCAATTTGTACAACGCAATTGTTTAAATGAAAGTAAATTCAACTTAAATATCGCTTTAAAGCTAAAATGTGAATCTGGAAATGTTTGTTGTGGTTTCTGTGCTCGATTTAAGACAAAGTAAAAATTTTAATGAATAAAATAAATAAAGAGTGAATCCTTGAAAATTGTTTCTTGAATTTTATTGTAAATTATATACTTATTGTATAAATATTATTTTCTGTGAATAACAATTAAAGTTTTACATTTTACAGAGAAATTATTTAATGCAATGTAAATTTAACATACAAATATGAATCTAGGTAGACTAAATCTGATTTCTACTTATGTACTACTACTACTTTAAAAAGATATATATATATATATATATATATCAATTATCCGCCTATCTTCTAAATTAGCTTTTCATATATTGGAATATTATTTAAAGCTCAACAATATTCTCAAATCTCAAGGTATAATCCCTCGGTGCGACATGCACAAAATATTATTCAGGTATTTCTAAGAAGCTCCAAGCTATTGAAATTTAAATAACTAAATTCTTTACTTTGTGAATCCAATTAAGTGCCCGACTCAAAGCCATTCTGAACCCCTTCTAATTCAAGAGGAACAACAAAATCAACTCTCAGCTCATGTCACAACTAATCAATCAACTCAAATAAAAGCAATTCCATCTAAACTCTTCTAACACACACACACACACACATATATATATGTTTTAGAAAATATTTATTCTTTAATGTCAATGATGCTCAGACATACATATGTTTTCAAGTTCTTTATTAAAGTGCACTGCAATATAAAAATATAAATTTGTAAAGTTCATTTTGTTTTACTTATCTCAACTGTTTTGATAGTTTCATTCAAGAGGCACTAAAATCCACTTATTAAATAAAATCTTGTTGTCAAACAAAGTTTAGCTGAGACAGTAAACAGTTGTTGCCCATTACAATTTCTTAACAATACTTGAATGGCATTCTGGCATTTATTTGCACAGCATTCAGTGATGCGAACTCAAGTGATTTGGCTAATCTCATTTAACACACGATTGTATCATACACGTATGTATGTATATACAAATATATGTATACATATATATATAAGTATCTGTGTGTGTTGCCTTATCCAATCTGTGCTATTAGCCTGCTCAGTTATTCATCTGCTGCTTAACACATGCTGCCAGCCGCGAGCGCCTTTCGCCAGTTGCTTACTTAATTTCTGTTATCTTCTTAGCGCGTTCCACAGCAAAACACCAGACATCGGGGGTATATGATGTGATATTGTCAAGAGGCCCACGGCCATGATGGTTGTCAAGTGATGCAGCTGCGATTTATTTATTAAGGCCTGTCGACTAAGTCTCTCCTCTTCCTCCCACTTTCCACCCTCTCAGCAACTCCACTTGAGCTCGTTTTCAACTGCTGCGCGTATTCTCTTAGGCTCGATGCGAGTGGGTTCATTCGGCAAACGCGCACGTTTCCTCACTTCGGTGGCATTATGCTTCATACTTCTTAAGCACATGACATGACACATTTTATGCGAGGCAAAGTGATGTGAATAGTAGTGGCTCCCTCGCCCACTCCCACTCCCACTCTCAGTCCCCCTCCCTGTTATATGACCATAAACAAAGGCCGTTTGCTACCTGGGCGGGCGAACCAATTTCGCCAACTCTCGCCAACTCATTCTTAAAGAGCCAAGAAAATTCTGTGGAATTTTCAAGCACCGACTCGCCTCTGTGACTTTTTATTTACTTTGTAGGCATAACTCGACTCTGTGGTCGTGGTGCGTGTTTGTGTGTTTGCTTGTGTGTGTGTGGACGACATGTGAGCAACCAACCAGACAACTCCTGTCGCTGTTGACATTGTAAAGTAAATCCGAGTTGCGCATACGCCGCATGTGCCCAGCAGGCTGGCAGCCTGACTGCCTGACTGCCTGGCATCTGCTTTCGACACAAACTTAGCCAAAAGTCATTCAAGGTTTTGTAACTCACGCTAAATCTGAAGGCTAATTTACATGCGTTGCTGTTCATTTGCGACTATTTACACATTGTCGCGGAACGCCAAAGCGGCTTTCCCGCTGCAAATAAATAAATTAAATGCGTGCTGCGAATTGTTTGCGTAAAAAATTTAAATATTTATTTTTAATTTTGATTGATTCACAAATAATAATAAGAACCCTAAATTTAAGTGCCAAGCAACCTGACAAAGTTATTTTTTTGTTTTTAATATTTTTTATTCATAAATGTTTACATTAAATTCTTGCCCAAATCTAAGAATAATGACGACTAATTTTAGTATCCCAAATCTGGGCGGCGCTGCACGCTAAAAGCTCTACACATTTTTCCCATATAATAAGCTATATACTCTCTATAGAAGGTAATCGAATTTCGTCACCGCATATGCTACGCATGGATGAAAACGTCGCTGAGAACATGGCCAAAGATTCTGTCTGTCAATCTATTTGCATTGAATTCTTTGTTCATGACATGCAACCTTGCATTAATTCATTCACCTTTTGATATGTTCAAATTAATTTCAAAAACGTATGTATAATAATTATTTTATATTGCTCTTATAATTAAAAAAATAAATTATAAATAAATTTTAATATATTATCACTTTTTTATTTTTTATTTAAAGTATTTTATGTCTTTTTTTATATAAATTAAAAATGTATTTATTTTTTTCTAACATTCTGCTTCTTTAGTAAATCATTATTAGAGTATCTAATCGTCGGTATGCCAACAGCCCCCAATTCTCTTTGGCTGTTTCTGTTTTTGTCACTGACCTTTGGCGCATATTTTTTGGCCGATGTTGTTGGTGAATAAGTACGTATACAATATACAATATATACATACAATATTTTCGTTTCATTTATTTTTAGCACTTTATATAAAAAAAAAAAAATCCATTTAAATGTTTCACTTGTGTTCTGCTTGTTGACTATAAACAGGGAAATCTGTCCAACGCTCAAATAAATAAGCTGTTGCAAGTCTTTTGATAGCTCGACGCTCAGGTATTTTCTGTATAATATTTGTGCTGCTGTCGCTGGCATTTCACACATGTGGAAATATTGCTTAATTGGAATTAATATATGCTGCCTGAATGCTGCTGCTGAGGGACAGCACAAAATATTTATTATATGCCCAATTGACATGTCTGCGAATTGAATTCCTTTTTATGTGTCTTACTTTTCGACTTCGATACTTCGTTGTTCAACTTCATTCATAATTTACGAGCGAAAATGTTTTATTTCATGTTTTATGGCAAATAAATTATGCCAGACAACGCATCGGGAAAGACAGGACACCTAAGCCAGCGATAAGAAGTTGTCGAAAGATGGCAAAATAATTTTCATGTCCCACAATGGACGACTTCCTCTGAAGCTGCCCAAAGCAAAACAGAAATTCTTTGCTGCGAGCTGCTGTACATGGAAATACCCTCTACTTTGATTAAATATATAAAAGAAATATATTGAATATTAAATATTTTACATTTAGTATATACTCTGAGCATTATGCAAATCTTTGTGCTCATCGATAGTTAAATGGTTTGAAAATAATAAAAAAAAAAAAATATATATATATATATATATATTATATAATATATTCATATAAGACTTACAGAAAAATCGACCTTACTTAATTTTTAATGTATGTGATAAATCTGCTACTTTCAACAGTCAATTGATCTGGAACATCCCTAATATACCCCTTATTAAATACATTTTAAGAATTCAGCATAAAAATCCTCACAAATATTAGCTATCGACTGTGTGTCGCATTTCTGATACCCTAACAATTATGAAATATTAAATATAATTGGTCCCCTTAAGTATTGAGTGAAGACTTTAAAATGATTCACGAACAAATATTACTCTACAGAGAGTTAAATGTGCCCATAAATAATTGAAACTATAAATGCCCCAATGATAATTCCTAATGCCACAATTTGTAAACATATCCTATCCACATGGTTATCATGGTTAAGGATATCAGAGCATAGCAAATGGAAAACGGATAGGTCTAAATTTATGGACGTTCATTGATTGCTGCCTGGGCCCTATCCCAACGAATTTATGTAAATTATTTGTTTTTTTTTTTGTGCTCAATGCGACTTTTATGGAGATAGAATGCAGCTGCGACCGGAACAGACCAGGAGCGGACAGAAGACGTCGAAGCCGGCAGAGCGTAACGAGCGAAAAGCAATGCCGAAACAGAAGCAAGCGTATATGTAAAATGGATTTGGGGCCGCCATCTTAAGAGAGACTTGCGTGCAGTCAATGAGCCCAAAAGTTGTAGGAAGTGGCTCTTAAAGTGCTCGATGTGTCAGCCAAGGACTTCCAAATTGAAATTCGTGAGTGTAGCAGAAAAGAACTGAAACACGACCACAACATGCGTATGCGTATGTGTTGTGTGTGTGAGTGTGTTTTTTTTTCTGCATAATATGCATGCTTGTAAAGCATATATATATATATATATTATATATATGTATGTATACAAGTGGGCCAAGGTAGCGAAGAGGCATCCTACTTACCATATGTGGGTCATTTATATGCAAAGCATGGTCCACGCTTACGATATGTTCACTCTAATAAGCTGGGCACGTGTATTCCTCGCTGCCAGGTAGTCTCTGCTGTATTAACACAAAATTGGCTTCACTCACAGCTTCAGCTCGTATCAACTATAACAATTGTTCACTGTTGCCATGCACTCCATACCCTGTAGCTAAACAATTAGATATGGCTGCACGAGAAGAAGCAGAAATTAATAAAAGTATTTGAAATGCTTGATGTGTTTCTCAATTTACTATGAGTGAAAAAATTCTAGAGCGAATCATTTCCCTCTTTCTTGGAAAGTTCTTTAAACAGAGGGTATCAAATATTTCACACTCACAGTTGCTAAAACCCTTGTCAATACAATTACCCGACTCTTATTGGCAAATTTGATTTTGCACGGCTTTATGTGTAATATAATATTAAAGTAGCCTCGACTGGCTCTAAGCTCTCATATTTTAAGAGCTAAAAGCCAACCAAAAATTGTAGCACCTCACGTAATTCTGTATAATCAAATAGTATTGCGAGAATTGACTTCAAATTATATTGGAATCTGTGTTAATACGCGTGACGCGTGATCATTTCAAGAGATTTGTCAGTTAATATCGATTCGTTGCGCATAAAATTTATTTATAAGGTATTTTAATAAAGAGAGACTAATTACCCAATAATTAAATTCAAATGCTGATATTTTTTTTAATTATTTATATATAGTTATGAGTTGACAAACTTTATTATTAGATAACTCATTTAACAGCTAATAATTGTTTTTTATTGAATTTTCATTCTGGTTAGACTTACTTAAGAATAAACTTTGCAAATTCTTAAATTAATTATAATTAATAATATTTAATTAATATTGACTCTTTTATGACATAGAAATCGTCTTTCAGCGCTACTAATACGAATGACAATAGATCGTGCATCCCTTGAGACACCAAACACTACGCTCTAAGAAAACAATAGTAGAATATTCAAAAAGTCAGATTGTGGGCAGTCTAACTAACAATCTTTTATTTCCGAGTGAGCCCTGTACGCAGAAGATGATCACATGAAAATATTTTCAATTCATTTAAGTCCATTTCATTGATATTAAAAACACTTATCCATCTTCCCAGCTTCCAACTTATGTAACTCTAATAATTCATCTCTTACTGTAAGCAGAACATGTTTAATACCAAATAATTCTACTTTCTATGCGATGATCAGAGAGGTAAGATTTAAAATAATTATCTTCTGCTCTTGCCTCTCTTTTTTTCTATTATTTGAATTAAAATCAAGACATACAAATATATTAAATATGTAATCTATTCAGTCTAATCTCCACTTGGCACTTAAGTTAAAAACCAAAATAAGAAAAATCCTACAAACTTACATTTATGTGTAGGAAAAAAAAGCATCGTAGTTAGCTCTTGATTGTGGCATAAATAATCTCTTGTATAAAATCTGAAGATTTCTTGCGTAGCATGCCTTTGGGATCAGGACTTACAGTTAACTAAGTGCCGCTTGCTATAAGCCCGAGGCAACAATAACCTTTGGCCTCTTAGCAAACCATTTGTGCACTTTTGCTCTACTCATTTTTATGGTTTAGCAGGCAGGCAACGCTTTTCTCTCGTTCCTTTTCTCCTCTTTGTGCATTTGCACTTTGAGTCCACTTTTAGGCGTCAAGTCCTTCCCATATTTATGGCGCTTGCTCGTAAATTTCTTGCGTCAACTGCGCTGGCCAGCGAAAACAATAAAGCAACTGCTTATCGCGCTCAGCCAATGGACCGCGGCAGCATTCATCTCATAAATGGTTTTATGTTAAGAACGGTTTTCAGCTGTGTTATACCAGGTATTTATGCCAATAACTGGGCTAATGACCCGCATGCGGTGGCTACTTACTGCCCGTCAATATTACGTATACGTTCCATGTGTCAATGGCGCCAAAGATGGCTGTTCTTCAATGCACGAGTGTGTGTGTGTGTGTGTGAATGTATATGTGGTTAAACAAGTGTCATATTTTACCAAGGGGCCACCCACACACACACACACACACACACACACACAGAGAGAGAATGGCCTGCATGGAATTTTAAGGCCAGTGAAACTTGAAGCTAGCCATTTTGGCCAGCTCCCAGCATTGAGTGCAACTTCGAGTCGCCAATGTGGCCATTGTCGTAGCTCGTTGCTGCCGCTCATATTACTCACGCTGTTGCCCAGCCCCTCCAGCCAGCGCTTCCTACAGCCTCAATATGGTATTGTGAGCCTGCCGTTACGCCATTATTTATACGCTTATTTGTTCATTTTGTGGACACTCGGGGCGCTGCTACGTTGCCCGGACAAACTCCTTGCTTAATTAAAAGTTCCAGGCCACAAGTTTTTCATATTTTTATTTTATTTTGTTGTTTGCACTCATGTATGCCAGCCCATACACTAACACTTGAATACTCTTTAATAAAGTGGAAATTAATATTTGAATAAATATGTATTTAATGCTGCATAACAAATATTTGATTATACCTTTTGGCTGAACATTTGCCACAAATATTTTGATATGTGGAAATTAATTGACGGACTTTATATATTAATTATGAAAATTGTTTTTTGTAAGTTGTAAAATAAATACTTGTTATCATTCAATTGTAAAATATTGTTTATACAAATTTAAAAGAACACAGCTGACGATTAAATATGTGGACTAAATATAGTCGAAAAACTAATTATATAATATAAATATATTATGTAATCATTTCTAACCGCTGCACAAGAATCCTTCACATTTATGCTACATCATTTTCATTATTTAATCAACTCTTTGGACTTACGCAACTGCGAGATGAAGAAGTCATCAGCTTATGGCAGCTAGCTGAGCAAGTACATCGATAAACATCAGCCTGAAGTAGGGCGACGCTGAGCGTAGTAAATGAAAACCGAGCTGCATGAGACTGCGGCACAAGCAACAGGATAATTATCCTTGCCATATGTTCGTATGTCCGGCAAGCCAAGCGTTGACAGTTGCTCACTCGAGTGCCTGTCAGACGGACTGCCTGCCTGACTGGCCTGGCTATGTAATTGTAATTTAGACACTATACACACACACAAACACATATATTGTATATAGCCTTTTTTTGTGTGTATGTGTGTACTCTGTTTTGTTATACTGCGTAATTTTTTTCCGCTGTCATGCGGCTAAATGTGCAAATTACGTGACGTTTTTATTTCATTCACCAGCCGCTGTTTCTTTTATTTCATTTTCTCACCTAATTTTCACAGCGTTCTATCTCAAGTCCAGCCTCACACACACTCACACACACCCACACACACACACACACACACAGAGGCCCTCAAAAGAATAGCAATTTGTGCCACGTGTGTGTTTAACCTAATTACTAGAATCTATATTGTTCCTGGTTACAGCTCTGGCCATAAAGCAGCCCGCCTAGTTAGGCTTCCTTGCTGAGAACAATTACACAGCATTTTAATTCAGCTAACGTTGGCATAAATAATCAACAACAGAAGCATTTTGATATTGATACAGTATTTCTTTGAATTCCAATTATAATGCGAGTATAATGAATAGTGCGCAGAAAATAAAATATATGTCAGCAAAGCTCTTTGAAACTCTTTGAATTTGTCATGAAATATATAAACATTTTTATATTTATTTTAACAATTGATACAATTGCAAATGATCGTAGAAAGTGATATTTATTTTTATACCCTGAACCCATTGAAAATGGGTTAGTTAGTTAAATACGCAGTACGTTTTTTTCAAATTGGGGGCGAAGGGGGCGTGGCATCCAAAATTACATAATCTGCGTATTCATAATATCTATCTAAATATATAAATTTGAAGTCTCTAGCTAGAACGGTGTAGAAGTTATGCTCGAAAAACCTAAAAAACGTAAACGAATTTTCGATTTTTTATCGATAATTAAGGAATGGGATGAGTTATCGATAAACCAAAATAAACTCGTACTGCGTAACTAAGATACGAGTGTTCATGTAAAATTTCAGCTCTTTAGCTTTTGTAGTTTCCGAAATCTCGACGTTCATACGGACGGACGGACAGACGGACGGACGGACGGACGACGTCTCCTTCTGCCTGTTACATACATTTTCACAAAAACATTATACCCTGAATTCCCATTTTCAATGGGTTCAGGGTATAATAAAACCGTTCGAAATTAAGCAGTCTACTGGATATCTGAAATATCTTAAATTAATGCAAGACGTTGCATTCTGGCGATGCCTGTTTAAAGGAAAATAATTCAATTTTATTAGTCAGATCGTTAGCTATGACTTACGTTGATTTTTCGTAATATATTGGTTAGCAGCAAATAAGAAAATTATTAGCTTTTTGATGCTCTTGGTATATATAATATATTAAAATATTTACACTATTTATTGTATGTGATGCTATTGCAAACGAAGATATGTGTAAAAATTTATTTCAAATACTAGAGACTTACAGTTTGTTTGTTACTCATCAAATAAGTTCTCATAACATAACCCACTTGGGAGCAAGCAAGACAGCAAGACTCCTGCAATGCGTACATACATACATGCGTAGCAGCGTATATCAGTGTGTGTGTGCTTGAGTGATTATGCATGTATAAGCTAATAATTCCTGGAATATTATTCCTTTGAAGAAGGGTTCAGGGGATCTCGTAGTCGAACAGTCTCGACTAGAGCTTTCTAACTTGTTTATTGATAAATATGCTATTTTATTGGGTAGGTACGATCTTAACCGGTATCATTTTGTACAGGAAAGCAGGAAAACAGTAAATATATATATATATATTGGGATTAGTTGCGGCAACTGATTGATTTATTTTTATTTTGGAATGATGCAGCACTCCTGCAGCAAGCACAGATGATACATTTGTAAATGATCGCAGCAAACGATATTTATTACTGCTTGTCTAGCTCCAGCTCATGAATCCATGAACTTTCTCGAGTCTCCCTCTGACTCAATGCCCCAGTGATGGTCATCAAAAATGCGAGCAGTAGAATCCACTTCATAATTAAACTGTAATCTTCTGTATATTACTTTGTGGGATCTTGGTCTGCCACCCTTTAAATAGTCAAACAGAACGAGCGTATCTAATCAAAGATTACGTAAACTAATTAAATGTCTGTGTAATAAACTTATTCCATGCAGTAACGCTCTGTGACATATTTCATTAGCTTTCTTATTAAGAAAATGCCAAAGATGATCATTATAGTATAACAAATTATTCTTCACAAAAAAGCCGATATAATTGGCTTAATCCGTTATGAAACAGTAATTCCTGAAACTATAATGGTTATCACCTAGTCGGGCATCCCAAGCAGACTTTTTTACTTGTCAATCTTCATGTTGACTATGTATTTCCAAAATAGAAGTCATGAATCTAAGAGAACTATATTTGATTCCAAACAAACAGTTTGGAATTCAAGGGTCCGAAGATTGCAATTACATTTTCTACATAAACATTATTTGACTTTTGATCATAAAAAATGTTACATTTTATTATACTCTAAAGCAAGGAGTATAATACGATTTGCCAGGTCAAACCAATAAAGAAGACAATCTAATGCCAAAATTGGCTATTATGGCGCATACTTCACGCGCAATACCTTCAATAATAAAACGCTTGAGTACGTGTGGGATCTCTGCGTCCCACTCCACTCCCACTCCCTTGTCCCAAGCAGTGTCCTTGGCGTCGTAAACAGTTTTAATGAGGCGCTAAATGCACGCAAAGCAAAAACAAAGCTGTAAAAATGCGATGTCCTGACTCTTGTAGCATCATAGTGTGGATTTCCAATTTAAATATTTGACTTTGTACTTAAATTAATTTCTATTTAATTCCATTCGGGCGTGTCTCACCTGCCAACACAAGTGGCGTATGCGCACTCTTTTGATATGCAAATGTGCAGTAAATAGCAGAAATATTAATTAGCCCAAAAATTGGGTTTAAAAATCTAATATTTCGTGTAACATGTGCGCAAAGTGGCATTTATCAAATTTGCATAAATAGCTCTCGAAGAGTTTTCATTTTAAACACATTTTTCTTGTGTTGCCACAGCAAAAGTTTCGCCAGGGCAAAACTTTTTGCTTGTTAGCCAAAACGAGCGTCTAAATTATAAATAATGCATAAATCAGCATAAAGAGGCACAGACTGGACGTTGGCCAGAGCTGTAAGCTCTATTATATATATGCTTAAATATATCAAAGTACCTTTTTTCATATTTATACATACATATATATAATATTTATTTTTCTTTTTCTTTTTTATGTCTTTGGCACAATCAGCTGCAGGCAAAGTTTCTTTCAAGTCTATCTAGTTAACATGTTAATGATGTTGAATGTAGTCAATATACGCGTAAGTATGTATGACAACAAAGTGCTAAAAGTCATCGCTTAGGATGAGGCGCGAGACTGCTGCAGCGGTTGGGGCAGCTGATGGAAAAGGAACTAGAGTCGGGACTTGGTTTGCGGCTGGCGAGGTAAACGCATTATCATCATTAAGCAGTTGCTGCAATTAAGGCGCTAATTGAATTTCTTAATGAGCATAATGAGTCAACAAAAGCAACTACAGGAGACCAGGAGAACTAATGTTCTCGAACATGCCAGCAAAAAGTAAGAAAGGAATATCTAGGCAAATTTATAATTACTTGAATCTACATATAAAAATGATACATTTTTCTTTAATAGTATTATTTATATTTATTTTTTTTACTATTTCCTCATTTGTATATATTTATTATTATTCAATCAAAAAATGACAGAAGGAGCAAACACATTAAATAATAAATAAATAAATTTAAAGAATATTTTCTCTTTGATGTCCCATCTGCTCGAAGGTATAAACGGATCGATATCAGAAGGTAAGAGATATATATTTTAAGATACAAACTTTTATCATTTCATTTAACAGTTTTCAGTTATGTGCCTTTTGACATTAACATTGAAAAAGTTTTAGGTATCACATAGATATATATTTAATGAAATTTAATGATATTAAAAAAAAGTCAAGTCAATTAGCAAAATAAGGGAATAAGCGTTAATCGCAGAGGTTTTTACTGTATATATGCACGCATACAAGTAAATTGTCTAATTTCTTTAGAAATGTTGCAAATGGAATTAAAATCACATTCGAACGAAATTCGAGCTGTTAAAAACGCTGCTGAATGTTAAAAAAAAATAAAGCAAATCACTTGAAGTATTAATATTTCAAAGTCCAGCACTCCCAACTTTTAAGAAAATGCTATAAATAAATATAATATAATATATAACTATATTATAAATAATTTATATATAAAAAAAAATTAATATCTACATAAATAATAATAAAGCTTATAGTTGAAAAGACAAGAAGGCGACACTGCTACGATATCCCCTGAATCCTTCGAAGAACTGATATTCCAAGCGTTCTACGCACTATCACACACATATACATACACACACAAAAATTCAGATTACTGTGATTGGACTGCAATGTGGCTATGTTATTGGAACTTATTTGATAAATAAATCATTTTTCCGAATATGTTAATGACACTAATATGTGTATGACAAACCAAACAACAAGTCTCAAATATTATTTATGTGTTTCCAAAATGTGCCAAAAATCATACCAAATTGTATGAAATATATATATACATCTCTACATGCCAAATTTTGAGAATCTTATTTAAAGATGTACGAAATGTACTTTTAGAATAAATTTTTTAAATATAACATAATAATTATTATTGACTTTTTTAAACAAACTCTTCGAACTCAAACGCACAGTCCTACATAGAACTTCAGTCTCTAGCTCGTTTAGTCTCTGAGATCAACGCCTTCACACATGCGAACTCACGGACATACAGACTAACAGGCCCTCGTCAAGAATATGTATAGCTATTGGGTTGTTCATATACTTAAAATATATATATATATATATAGCCTGTTTGAAATATTGTTCAAATATCAATTATATGTCTTCATAAAAAAAAAAAAATAGAAATATATTTCTCAGAGAATTGTTGCCTTAAATTAACCAAATTATTGAGATACATATAGTGATATACATATGTAAGTATATAGATTATATGAAAGTAACTTTAGTCTACCTAGCATTGTCATATTATCGCACATACTGAAGACATATTGAATCCTAATCGACTGCAATCGTGATCAAGAAGTATTTAAATTGGCATTTCTAATAGATTTTAGGTATAATGAAGCAATGTATATATATTAGCAATAAGTAGTCAACAAATTAATATTGAAATGGTAAATTGCTCTGAAGCTAAGGAGGAAACAGAGAGAGATCAATAGAGGAAAATAGCCTTTCGTCTCTTCTTAGTAAAGTTAACAATTACAACAATTACAATTTATAAGCATTAAGAAATTAGAATTAGAATTAAATAACTTTCGAAAATGCGAAAAATTAATTATGTCTATTCGTTTTCAGCTTTGTAATGCAACATTAAATTTAAAATATATTTTGATATATTGTCAAAATTTCAATCTATCAAATATTTTTATATATAAATGTTAAGAAACTGAGACGAAGAAAAAATTCAATTGATTGTCGTTAAATAATTGTCAAACTAAGAAAAAAGAAAAATATCTAGTATATAGGACTTGGCACATAAAATCATATTCTAAGCATCATACAATTCGGTGTGAAGCCTTTCCCGGATACGTTACAGTCGCCGATATCATATTTCAACTAAATATTATATAAGCTTATAACTTTATGCTGTGATTAATTCTCAGAACTGTGATTTAATTAAAATGTTCCATATTCTTGGAAATTATAAAATAATTACGAAATATTAGCATTAATTATATTATAAAATCCAACTCTTTCGGTTTTTTTTTCTTCTTATATTAAATTTCCCATAGTTAAATTTTGTTTAACTTCATAAATTATTTATTATTTTGTTCGAATTCCCAGCCAAATATTGCATTTCAATCTATAAGTTAAAATCTTCATTTTTTGCGCATTTTTGCTTGGTTTTTTTTTACAATTTTTTTTATTTGCATTTATTTTTTATATACAATTTTACAATAAATTTTGTTCTGTTTGTCGTTTGCTCTGTTTGTTTCATTAGCTCGTTTGTCCATATCAATTTTCTATGTTCATATATATCGTAATTGTTTCATATTAAATTAAAAAAAAAAGTAAATATATATAGTTGTATATATATATAGAGCAATACAATGATGCTTGAAAAGTTGATCAACCTAAAATGAACATAGGAATTTTGCTTTTTAAACGCAAATATTTCATATATAGAATGATTAATTAATTTGAACATTTCTATACAATTCGTTTATATATTTATATGTATATAACTTGAAATAGTCGCATATATGTATAAATATAGTATATATACTTATACTATATTCATTTGTATTATGTATGTAATTAACGCTTTACAAATTTCATTGCACATATCAAACTCTCGATTGACTACAGTGGATATCGCTAGTAACGGAAATGATTAGACATACACATATATTTATGAGAATACAAAACTATGTACACATTGAGTATGAATATGAACTACAAACATCTGCGAAATCTAATCATGTACAGACTAATCTGAATTGGTGTTTGAGCTTACAAAAATATCGACAGCGAAGAACGTAACAAATTTCAATTTCCAGCTTTTATTATTTTGATTAAGAAGCTAAGTATTACAATATAGTGAACAGATTGAATGATAAGCAAATTAACAAACAATATATACATCAAATTACATTCAAAAAGTTTTATTGCTTTTGGTTGCATATAGCGGATACCAACTGTAGTACGTTTATCACTTAATACTAAGAAGCCTTTTGTTAAACTGCCACAACGATGACAACGTTTATATAATTATTAAATTTGTTCACTAAAGTCGATATGTTTACTTAAATTATTATTATATAATAAATATGTATATATAGTGTATATGGTGTATAAGAATGCATAATTTTATATATCTACGTCGTTATAAATACACATACACACATTCATATACATATATATATATATATACATTCATATATATAATGCTCGTGTTTAGTATAGTTCTTCCACGTCTAGTAGTATGTTATGGTGTTCATATGTCGGGCTTTCTACTAGTTATTCATAAAGTCTTAAGAAACTAAACTTCGGTTCTAGCGGCCAGTGAAGGGCATCGATGCAATCGACAAATGCAATTGCAGATGTTTTATTCACATTTGTTGTTTTATTTTTGTATTTATATTTTAAAGCTTAATTTCATTTGGGTTTCTCTTGAAGTCGTCAATTGTTCTAGGTATATAAGTTCTATGCATTATTGTTTCGAATTGATGTTTTCGCTGTGTTTAGCAAACTCATTTCGATTATACAATATAAAAAGCCAATTACTAAACAACAGCAACTACTTAGTTAAAGGTTCTCACTACACATACATATACATATATATATATATTCTATTTATATATACACAATAGTTTATATTTTCGCACTTAATTTCAATTATTTGTCAACTGATATTTGGTTAGGTCAACCAGATGCTCATAAAGCATGTCCTCCTGGGGCGTCAGACCGATCATTATCCAGCCCGATATGGCTGCTATGCTTCGCGTCACCGACAGACTACTCCAAACACTCTGCACACTGTTGCTCAGCTGCAATACGAGATTCAAATAGAATTAAATATCAAATAGAATTAACATATTTCATGACATACCAACTCCTGTTGGGTTACTGTTATGTTTGCATTATTATTGATCAGATAGAGTTTCTCATCGATGGAATCGGAGCATATAGTTAGGATTATTGTTGCGAAATAGAGCATTGTGATGATCAGCCAACGGAATGATATTAGCTCACTGGCATTCGAAAAACTCCAGCGACATATGTCCATGCTGAAATATAGAAATTCGTTTATTATTTTTTTAATATTTAGATCTATAGGATATAGATGATGTAATAATGATAGAGTATATTCAGTCTTTCTTGCAGTCCATAAGAATTTAAATTTTGTAATTCAAGAGCAATAGTTAAGAGATTTAGATTTATGAAGATATTTGGATTATGCGATTAGTTTTCTCTCTCTTTTTTATATTCGTGTTCGTTTACACGACGCGACAGCTCGATCGTGATAGGCTCTTGTTCGTAGTTCAATCAAAAGAAGAAACCTTCTACAAATACTCGTACTCATATATAGAAGCTGAGAGCACTACAACTATCGTATTTTGTAATATTACAATAGTATCTAATATATATTTAATATTGTCTGTATTGTATTTAATATTGTATTAATAATTATAAATAAATATATAAAAACTCAATACGAATGAATTAAGGGAACATACATACATAGAGTATTAAATTAGTTTGAATTAAATTAAATCTAGATTAAATTTCTGCTTGGTTGGTCTGTTCTTTCCCTGTCGGACTTTGGATACGCCAATTACAATAGAAATATATGTATATACTTTACAATATAAACATTTTAAGAAATT
The DNA here is from genome assembly GCA_035047405.1 of Drosophila stalkeri. Lineage (NCBI taxonomy): Eukaryota > Metazoa > Arthropoda > Insecta > Diptera > Drosophilidae > Drosophila > Drosophila stalkeri. The sequence goes on along the minus strand of JAWNPR010000149.1, from coordinate 5,289,640 downwards.
TCAAATTTTCAATCATAAAGCAAATGTATCCAATATTTGAATCGATCGAGAAGACAAGAATTAAAGACTGGAAAGTTACCCAATGCGACTAATATTATTTCCAATAAATATATTTCAGTTAATGTTTCAAATATTAATCAACTATTATTGTTAAAATTATAAAACAGATTTGCCAATTATTATGAATAAATACATTAACAGAGAGTAATAAGAGCAATGCAATGCTGTGAATTGTAAAGGAGAAACTTGGCATTTAGTCATTTCACCTACATGATTTTCTCTTGAGTTTGCCTATAAATATATATTTTTGTATATATATTTACTATATATATATATATATTTACCTAATAAATTTTATGCATATAGTCAATATTTATATTTTATTTATATCGAAGTATAAACTAAAATTGATCTACGAGCTCAATATGCAAAACCAGCAAGATTCAATGCTATTATGTTAATTTTTTTTTAAATAATATATTTATCTATATCTATTATTATAATATATATATTATATTTTCAAAAGCAAAGTATCAATCAGTTAGTGACATCAACTTATTTAAACATTGGAAAAATTTATTGATGAAGACACAGACGAAAAGTTAGACATTAATCGATTTACTGCGCTCGTGATCCAGGTTAATTGGAAATTACTTTAGATAAGTATTTTCTACTGCTTAACAAATATCATATATAGATATGTCAATGCTTAACTAAATCCCTTTTTTAAATACTTTCCATGAGTCCAGAGCATACAAATTGGTATCAAAGTAAGCAAATGCTGCTCCACTCCAGTAAACGGGTCAACTTTGCTTATGTTTGCATTGGGGACAGCAGTGTCATTTCCCAGTGGCATTTATTCAAGTATTCTGGCATTTATATTAATTAAATTAAAAGCTCAAGTGAACTAGCAAATAGCATTATACTCTATGTGTGCTTGCATATACATAGCTGGCTTGGAGATGGAAAAGGTCAAAAGCTACACAATACACCAATGACATTTGCAAAAGACGCCAGCATCACATAAATCACGGGACACAGGATAACGAGGCGAAATGTCAGACTTACTTTTACACTTTCACTGCCAGCGCCTGAGAATTGGGGGGAAAGCGAGAGTGTCGAATGGCAATGGTTAAAGCCAAAGGCAAAACCGAAAACCGAATACCGAAACCCAAACCGAAACCGAAACAGACAAAGGCAGACAATTTCAGTGTTGCTCGGTCTACCAAAAAATTCACCCACAGACCCACACACACACACACACACACACACACATACAATCAAACAGTCGCTGGCTTTAAAGGTCAAGAGTGCAGTAAGCGAGCAGCGCGTGTTCCCTGTGTGTGGGCAGCGCAAAAAGAGCAAAGTTTAAGAGCATTAAAATGTATATACATATATATATTTTGTTTTCTATAGATGATGAAATTGGCTACGCAGCGAGCATAGTAAAAATGATTGCAACAACAGACAACAGACAACGTACAACGGACAACGGACAACAGTCAGCTGACAGCTCACAAGAGACACGAAGCCAAACAAAGCGAAGCACTTGAAAATTTGCAATTCAAAATTAAGTATAGCATACTTTTCAGCGCCCAAGTGGCAATATTGACGCAACATGAAGCGCCCACGCGCCACTCTTCAGTCACCCACTGTAATGTGAAGTAGTCGAGGTCTGGCCCAGAATTTAGTGCCTGCCCACTATTCATATGCTCTTGACAGGAGGTGGCAGCAATCTCTATCTGTATGCGTATGTGTGTATGTGTGTCTGTGTATGCGTGCGTGCATGTTTTTTCAATGAAATGTACGGGTCGCTTGAAGGGTTTCCACCTTGGGGCCAGTCGGTGCGCTTTGAGGTCAATGTGTTCTTGGGGCACCCAAACAACAACAACAACAACAACAACAACAGCACTTGGTTAGCACGCACATCATACACCACACACCGCACAAAGGCACTCGAAGTAAATGAGTTTGACTTTCATTTTCTATATATAGAGCGTCGCTGACGAAGGCCAGCCCTGGACAATGGGCAAATAGACTAATTGTCATGATTGATAAGAATCGTAATCGAAATGTATATATATATATATGTATGTATATGTATTTCTCAGATATTCACTTACCGATCGAATACCGAAACCAGGCAAATGATGGCCAAACAATAGAACGTATTCAGATAGATATCAGCAAATCCAGCATAGTCGCTTATCAATGCAATGGCTTCGTTATTTGCTGTCGACGTCGTCGGTTCCGCTCCTGAGCCCGCTCCAGAGTCCGTTCCCTTAACAGAATTGGTCAGTTCTATGCCCAACTTTGACATTTGGGCTGTTGGTGTTGTTGTTGTTGTTGCCGCTGCTGCTGCTGCCGCTGCTGTTGCTGCTGCCGCGGCAGCAGCTGCTGTAGCTGTGGTCTCGCCCGCAAGACCCATGCTATTGATGACCTTTGCCCAATCCGTGGGATGGCTGCTCAATACAAAGAGCAGATGGGCCAAGGCTAGACCAGCTAGCAGCCCATGGCATATGTTTGAAATGAGCAGCCAAATTCGTTGAATAACACAGGCAAGTTGTATGTTGCTCGAGATGCCGTTGCTGGAAAATTGTAAAGAAATTTATGAATAATTAAAAAATTAAATATATAAATATATAATGCGATAAATTATAAAATGTATAAATTTTAAATTAAATATTACTTATAAATTTATATGATATAAATGCAGAATTTCAATTTAAATATTATCATTATCATTATCATTATCATTATCATTATCATTATCATTATCATTATTAAATTTTATTAAAATTAAAATTGTATTATAATTAAATTAAATATATTAAAGAGTCTAAGACAAAAGACTTTAACAAATAAAATGAAAAATAAAAATAAATAAAATATAAATAAATAAATAAAGATAAATTATACAAAAATTCATAAATATATATAGGTAAAAATATTATATATTTTTATTATTATTATATACTAGACTGACTTAAGCCTTTGGCAAATATTGGAACTCTCAAATAAGTACTCTCAGATCTCAGATAACCCTGAACTGTAGTTAAGCTCAAGGAGTAAAAGAGTGCACCTAAATAAATATTGACTTAGACGAAGACTTCACTTTAAAACCTCAAAAGCTATTCACTCGATTTTCTCGGCTTCTCTATTATCTTTTATTGAGATAAAAATTTTGAATGGCATAGATTCAGTATAATGTTTTTAAATATCTGACCTTTCATTTAGAATTGAATCTAATATAAATTCCCCAAGAACTTAATAAGTATTTTACAATCATCTGGGATTAAGTTCTCATCAAACATTTGTCAACATAAATGTAAGCTAGTTTTTCTGAAAATCAATTTGAATGCCTTTTAATGCCAGCTAAAACATCTGACCACGAACTTGGCTCAAGGATTCTTGCGCAATTTGTGCACACAAAAGAGCTTAACGACTAAGCTTTTCTTAGATTCCAGTCTTGGGACTAAAATAAACATGCAAAGGACAAGATAAACGTGAATAGAGACCGAATTTTCATTGGAAATCCATTGGTTTGAATTCAATGTGTGTGTGTGTGTGTGTGTGTGTGTTGGGGCTAAATCAGTCTGAGGGCGGATAAAAATAACGTGTAGCCGCCGGATTAGATACACGCAACAGACATAAGAATAGGCACCCACGCGGGTGTCGCCACCCGAGTTAACCCACCGATTTAGGTTGGCATCCAGCAGACAGCGTGTATCGCCGTAGCTGCCGCGTCCGCTGGCCGAGCCGCCATTCGAGCGAAAGAGACGTCCTGCGCCGCCCAGCTCCGCCGCCGAGATGCCATCGATGCCAATGCAGCTGCTGCTGGTGCCAGCTGCGCCTCGTGCGGCACCGACAAAGGAACGCTTATAGTAGCTCTGCTCCACTGGTCGATAGCCTGATGACGTCTGCAAAAACATTTTGTCGATGTGCGCGGGCGTATCGTCTGTGGGCGAGACGACCGGAGTGAATGGATTGTAGATCTCCTCGCCCTCAGCGGGCGCAATGTCATCCGCCAGCTCCTTCAATATGGACGATAGCCCACCAGCTGAGTAAAGCTTGCCTGCACATAACAGGGAAAGAGAGAGAGAGAGAGAGAGAGAGAGAGAGGGTGAGCATTGCAACTGCGCAGAATCGTATTTGTTGTAGGTTGTGCGAAGAGCTTTTTCTCAATGGAATACAATTTGACAATGTGGACTGGGAGCATGACACGGAGCAGGAGCTAAGACTGATACTTACTGATGAGCTGACCCCGTTTGTCACGCTGCGATTTCGTCTTTCGATGCACTCTTCGCTCCTCCAGGCTCTGATCAATTTCCAGCTCACCCGACAGCGACGCATCATGCATGTCGGAGCACTGTTTGAGATAGCGCATCAACGTCTCGTTGGCCTGTCGCACCTCCATTTCGCCAGCAGCAATGAGCTTCCGTTCCCGCCTCCTGCGTGACTCCGACTTGCTGCGCTTACGACGCGGACTCTTGTCGAAGCTGCTCCGCGAGCGCAGCGAACGCTGAGCGGGACTTGCCTGAGGATCTGACAGCGATTGTTGTTTGCGCGAGGCACCACCGCCCACGCCGCCGCCGCCCCCGCTGCTGCCCGCGCCCATGCTCAGCGCCGAGGGCGTGGGCGAGCTCTGCTTGAGCTCACGATCAATGTAGCCCAGAATGCCACGATGGAAGGACGAGTCCACCTCCAGGGAGCGCAATGCCGGCGACTGCGGCGAATGTGTGCGCCGCGAGCGATGTCCGTGCGTGGCCGGCAGCTGGCGCAGTGTCTCCCGGAGACTCATTGCATCACCGGATGAGTTGCGACTGCCGTCGCTCTGCTTGGTTGGCTGTGTGGGCGACTCCAGGTGCGTGGCAGCCTCACCATCTGCCGACGCAGCAGCAGCTGCTGCGCCCAGCGGCTCATCTGCACCGAGGGAAGCGCTCTCCTCCAATGTCTCCTGCGACGGCGGAGCATGTCCGTTCACCAACACCACCGTTTGCTGGGAGGTTTGACTGGGCGATCCCACCATTTCGATGCTGTCCGCTGAGCTCTGTGCACTAATGCGTCCCGCTATTGTTGTTGCCGTTGTTGTTGTTGTTGTTGTCGATGCTGTATCATTGAGCGCCGCCGCACAGCTCTCGAGCGTCTCCAGCACGGCCTCCGTTACCTCCAGCTCCAGATCAGGCGGCGTATTTGCCGCTGCGGCTGCCTCCCGTTCCAAGCGGCGCTGCCGCGCCTCAGTGCGACGCTGTCGCTGATGCTGACGATGCACCTTGGGCTGAGTCGCCTCCATTGTGTGCGAACTCTATTCTCTGACTGTCAATTCAATTATCTTAGACTATTTCCTCTATATACCTAGTTGTTGCTGTTCCTGTTGTTGTTATTGTTGTTGTTTTTGCTGCAACGGCTGCTGTGTTCCATGAGCTACGGCGTGTCCTCATAACAGGTGGATTAGTCCAGCAGGAAGCGTGTTGAACTTTCGAGCTGTCGAAGTTGCGAAGCTCAGCTTTTCGCTTTGACCCAAATAATTATGCAGTAAAAACGTCGCATGCACTGGCTGCAGCTACACCCGCGCACCGCACACACACTCACACACACACAAACACACGGGCAGGAACTCACACACAGCTGTGTGCTTAGCCTTCAAGAATAATAATTTACTGTACACAATTTGTTAGCCACGGCTTCGATTGAGGTTTGAATATTTATATATATGGGTTGAGCATTTAGCTGGGAATAAATTTTGGTAAATTCACTTTTAACAATTCTATTTTGTGGTTTCTCTATGAAGGTCGCCCGGTGGAGACTTGAGAACCGTGTGTTTTGCTCGCGTTCGCGGCTGCTAAGCGACTGACTTGGCCTGGCCGAGACAGCAATGCAAAATGGCCCAAACTGAAATGCCCTGGCGCTGGCCTGACTCCCATTCGGTGGTGGCTTGTTGTTTGTGTCCTGCTTCCTGAAACGTAGTAACGAGCGCAGGCAAGGCGAAAGCTTGGCACAATGACGTCAGTGGCTGTGCGTGGTGAGCATTAACGCCCACACATACACACAGACCGTGTGAGTGTGTGTGTGCGTGTGTGTGTGCAGGCATTATTGACAAATTCTATTTATAGGCACCCGCCAGTGTTGGCAAAGGTGGGGGATTTTTGTTTTTAGCAGCACCTTGCTCCAAAACATTTGCAAGTTTGGTTGCTGGCTACACTGAGAGAAAATTAATAAGCGTTAATATTATTTATTATATTAAACTAAATATGATACTACATATAAAAAAATATTTAGTATTTAATATAGTATTTTTAATATATTTCCAATTAGTATTTACTGCATTATTGTATATCAATCACATAGCCACTCGACTACTTCAGCCTCTCTACCTCACTCTCTCTCTCCCTTTGCCATTGCCTAACTACAAGAATTGATTTACAGTAAGCAGCTGTCGTAGTTTTTGCGACATTTTGCTTACCCACACTCTTTCTGTCGCTCTGTCTCTGTCTATGCCTCACTGCTTTGCTATCTCTCTCACACACTCTCACGCTGCCTTGCGCCCAGCTGAATCGATAAATGCGTGGAAGCGTCTCAGCTTGGCTCAAGCTACTGCGCAGCTTTCAGCCTGTACATCATGTTGATGACGTCAATCGAGAAAGCTCTCGAAACCAAAACAACAACGAAACCACACACGGGCGAGCGCCAGCACAAAAGCCGGCAAAAGCTCGCCTCTCTCTCTGTCTCTTCCATTCGCACGCAACGCTGCCATTCCGAAGGCGTCAGGCAAATTTTATTATCGTAAAGCGTGCAGAGGCGTCGTCTGGCTGCATCAGACACGCAAAGCAAAAACAAAAGCGCGAAACGCGATTCGCCAGCGCAAAGGCCTCACAGCTAATGGTCCCTGAAATGCCAAAAGGCGCTTGGCACTTGAACTGTCGCACTGAGCTCACTCTCTGCCCTCTGCTGTCTCTCTCTCTCTCTCTCTCTCTCTCTCTCTCTCGCTCGCTGACTCTTACCGCACATTAGTCTTCAGCCCTTTCGCTCTTGCGCTCAATGCAAGCCATCGACATTGAGCATACGTCATGACTGTGACGTCACAGCTTGACGTCAGTGAACACATTAGCCAAAATGTTGAGCGGGCCAAGTGGGAGCTATGAAATATTAAGGCGTAGCTTGTCGCATAGCGTAACTTGTTCATTTAGCAGCATTTCAATTGTTGTTGTTTGTCGAAATTAGAAATATCTCACAACAATAATGGTTTTATTTAAGAAGTCAATAAATAAAAGCATATATGCAAAAATATACATTTGTTTGCTATTTAAAGATATCTGGCGTCTAACATCATTCGGGGAAAGGATAATAGAATATCATATGGTATTATATATTTAAAGTACTATATATACACTTGTTAAGTAAAATTAAGAACAGATAAACCAAAATAATATCATATATAATTAAATAATATTTGAACTTTATTTAGCTTAAGGATCTATATCAATTGTGTAATTGAATTTAAAAATATTTAATAATGAATTTCGAAATGATTAATAATAATAATCAACATATTCAATTTGTTCTTTTATGTTAAACTAGATTATATTGCCCCTAAAAATGGCTTCTACTAATAAATAAAAATAAAATAATTAATTAAATAACAAATAATAAAGTGAACTCTCTCAGTTTCTGAAGAGCTTACAACTACTATCCCACCAAATATTCACAACAAAATACTTGATTCCAAGAACTTTAATAAAAATGCTAATTTTCAATACAAAAAATTTTTTTTAAATAACTCAAAAGAAAATATTCGCTTTTATGATCCCTTGTGAGACAACAAATGTGCTTCTAAATATCCACAGCATATTACGCGAGTCAAATCTAGCACCCTCTCCACTTCGGGCAAGCTGGCAACCCTGGCCGTGATGCGTTGCCCCGGGCAACTGCAAAGTTGTTATGTCAATAACAAAACCAGCTAAGGACGCAACCGGTTGAAGCTCTGGCAAAAACTGCGCATTAGACAAGGAGCAAAGCAAATGCCCCTGCTTGAAGCACCCGCCGAGTACTCGGAGTCCTCGCCGGAGCACTCACTGCAGCCGGAGATACCACTGCTGCTGGCTCCACTGCTGCCAGGTCCCGCTGCGCTTGCCCAGCTGCGTCAGCCCACGGCAGAGGTGCGACTGCAGCAACAGCAACAACAGCATCTGCAATTGGAGCGACAAAATCGTCGCCAATTGGAGCGACGCAACTCCTTCGACCGGGATGAGCCCATTGTGGAGGAGAGCGAACACTTTCCAGCGTTCGTGCATCTGCTACCTGTAGTGCTGCCGCCTCAGCTGCCAGAGCCGACGCTTGATGAGCTCCTGGTAAGTGCTTTAACTGAATGAATCTTGACATGGTCCTATTCCGTCCATATTTCCAGCGACGCGTTACACAGCGCACGGATCTGGAGCAGGTGGAGTCGGTCCGCCTACGCGTCATTTCCTATTCGGTGAGCCTCTCAAGGCTCTCACTATTCCTGCCACGTCTGCAGCAACTGGATCTCAGCGGCAGCGTGCTCAGCTCTCTGCGCGACCTGGGCTACGGCCTGATGCATCTCACCCATCTGAACATCAGCAATTGTGGCCTCAATAGCTTCGATGGCACCAGCGGCCTGCCCAACATACGAGTCCTAATTGCCGATGGCAATATGATACAGCGCGTGGGTCCCTTGACGGAGCTGAGCCAGCTGCAGATGCTGCAGGCGCGCAACAATCGCATCAGCGAACTGGGTCTGCTCTCGTTTCTGGGTCTGTGCCCGCAGCTCACGGAAGTGGAGCTGAGGGGTAATCCCGTCTGCCGTTTACCTCTGTATCGCGACATGCTGCGACGCAGCGTGGCCACGCTACAGATCCTCGATGGGCAATCCATTAATGATGATCCGCCAGAGGCAAACACTGAGCAGGATGATAATCACAGCTCCTTGTCCAGTGACTCGGAATCTGCCGCAAGGCCAGCAACTGCACCACAGCACAACAACAACGACAACAACAATTATGCTGCGACTCGACAAGCTGCATCAGCTTTTGTTACACTGGATTCGAGACGCTATCAACGCCAATCCTCCACGTCTAGCACACCTGTTGCCGGCTCAGTCTTGGGCCTGGTGCGCCAGCGACGTCGGCGCAGTGGCCATGCCTGGGTCAGCTCTTCCAGCGGCTCATCCTCGGGCAGCTCCTCAGCCGCCTCGACTCGTGCACCCTCCCTCAGCTCGGGCTCCTCGCACAGCAGCTTGGATATGCACTCCGCCTCCTACACCTTCAATGCCCATGCCACGTTCGACTAGAAACGAAGCAAAGTCACAATTGCTCACAAAACAACTAGAAATTTATTGTGATTGATTTTTAAAAATTATATGAATATTACACGAATATTATTTGTTGTTAATTAATAAAGCTATAGAAACCTTGATACCCTTTTTTGACTCGTCAGGCATAATTTAAAATTTTTAAAATACAAATATAATTTTATAGATAATTTCATAAACGAATTATATGAATATTGAAATTTCGATACACTTTTTGAATAGCACAAAGAATTAAAAAAAAATTAAATTCATCTTTTTCAAATTTGTATAACGTTTTCAAATCGGTAAAATATAGATAGACCTTGACAAACTTCTTTTTTTTTTAGTTTATTAAAAGTTGAATACTTGCTATTCAATTTGGTATCCTGATAGAGCAATCGAAAAAGTGGAATAGACTAAGCAAAGGTATTTTAGAATTTCCTGTTTCTTATAAATCATATCCATATAATTCTAGTTGGAATCTATCTTTATCTCTCTCTCGCTCGCTCTCTCTCTCTCTCTCTCTCTCTCTCTCTCTCTCTCTCTCTCTCTCTCATACTTTCCCATTTTTTTATCTCCTGTGTATCTCTGTATCACTCTCTGAATCTCTCTCTCTCTCTCCCTCTCTCTCTCTCTCTCTCTCTTTCTTACGACTTGCAGTCAATAAGATTATTTCTCATTATTTTGTCAATTACTTAAAAGAATACATATATTGATAATATTGACTTAAAGTTTCATAGCATCGGTATATTTTCGTATTTGAAATCTGAAGTTCCGAGTCTAGATAATACAATTAATATATTTGCTATATCATACCTCAGACTACGTCTGCATTTAGTCATTTCTCAAAAAAGGCCTCAAAGTTTCTTTAGCTTTTTTAATCTGCGAACTGAGCTTGAAAAGTAAATATCTGTCTTTACTCTTTGAGCACACCTCGCGCATATATAGATATTTATCTTTAGATATCTTAGATTTTTCTAGAGGACTTTGGATAACATTGTCTACGTCTATGCACTAGAGCTAATTGTGTTTGTGATGAAGTGCTTCAAATTGTGCATTCATTTATTAGAAAAAGTCAATGACTCAATGGCTACTCCGTGTAGGTGTACTGGAACAGAGCTGCCGATGGCGATCTGACTGGCACCAGTTGGCTCTGGCCATTCGCATTGCGAAAGACAATGTAGTCCCGGCCATTAATCATGCGACGCACTCCGCCGTTCTGATTGCCACCCAGAATCAGGCCGTGGGCCTTGCCCGCCTGGGGCCAGTGGTGCTGCTGGTGCTCTGCGCCATGATTGAAGATGCTCTGATATGGAGGCGGTGGCGTCACATTCTGGGCATGTGTGGACGAGGCCAACAGCTGCTTATCGCCGCTATGCAGGCGCCGCAAGCCGCGCAGCCACCTCGACGGCTTGACGGACTGCCCGTTGGGGGAGCGTCCGATGCCGTGTCGGGCCCACTTGTTGGCCTCGTGGCGGGCATTGATGTAGCGGAATAGAAGCTCTGTGGTGAAGACGACCAAGGAGGTGGCAAAGCCAGTCAACATTATATAGTAGGTCATCATCAGATCTCCGTTCCTCAACTGGCGCTCCGTGCTGCCCAGATCCTGTGGGCAGATCTCAGCGCTCGGCAACTCCCTGGCCGACAGATGCTTGATTATGCCAGACTCCACCAGATTGAGTAGTCTAATAGAAGTAATTTATTAGCATTTTATATCAACGATTTACGGCTTGACCTACTCGGGGTCGAACAGCTCGCTGAGATTCGAGCCAATGGGATAGGCAAAAGTTCGCTTCTTGGTCAAAAATGGCTCCTTGGCCATGGCGAAGGGACAATGCACCTTCTCGTCGTTAAAGCTGACCGACTTGCGGTACAAGTAATCCCTATACAGCATTATATTGATAGCAGGTCGATCTCGCACGAACACATATCCATTCCGTTCCACGTAGTTCTGCAGGTTGTACGTATCATTCGAGGTGTCCGTGAAGACGGCATAATTGTTCTGAATCATACGATTCAGTAAGTAAAGCGATTCATTCGTCTTTATCAATGAAGAGGAAGAAAAAGAAGAAGAATTAGTAGAATTTTAGTTTTATTATAGATGGTAATTATTGCACTTAATTGCATTCGAGAACATTAATGAATTTCTTGTTTGCCTTGCCCCAATGAAAGAACCAAATAATTTATAGGCCTATCTCTGAAGGAGATGATACACCTCTTCTCTCTGCCTCTCTCTCTTATTCCCTCTCTCCCTCTCTCATTCCCTCTCCCTCTCTCATTCCCTCTCCCTCTCCCTCTCTCTCTCCCTCTCTCCCTCTCTCATTCCCTCTCTCCCTCTCTATCTCTCTCTCTCCCTCTCTCTCTCCCTCTCTCTCTCCCTCTCTCCCTCTCATTCTATCTTTCTCTGTCTTTTACTCCCTCTTGTTTTCTATGTCATTCTCACTTTGTCCATTAATCATTTCCTCTTTTTTATCCGCTATTTCTCTATCTCTTTCTCCCTTTCGGTCTACTCTTCTCTTTCACACTCTCTTGTTTTGTCTACCCCTCTCTTACTTTTCTTTGTTTCCCAATCTATTCTCTTAACTTCCCATTTTTTCCTTCCTTCTCTGTCTTTTTCTAACTTTCTCTTTCTTTCTGTCTCTCACCATTTCTCTCCCCTCTCTTTTTCATTAGATTTCTGCCCCTCTCTTCCCTTTTCTCTTTTCATATCTTGTTTCTTCTCTCTCCCTTTATCACCTCTTGCCTTTCTCTCCCTTTCTGCGTCACTTACTTTAACATTCTGCATAATTATTTACATTTAAAACTGTTTTTTTTTTTTGTGTTTGTTCAATTTAATTTGTTTGCTGATATTATCTCTATAATTAATAGATAATCCATAATTTACCTTTCATAAGAACAAAACTTACCGTGCGAATGGCATACTCAACGGCTCCTCCGCGCATGGAGACAAAATGTTTATTTTTGGTTAGAATATCGTTGACCGTGTTGTAGGGCAGCGTGAATTTCGAGAGGGTCAAAAACGCCGTCAGATTGGCCGTGTAAAACGAGGTTAAAATTGTAATAAAAATCCACCAGGTTGCAAAGAGGAGGCGTGTCGAATCTGCGATTAGATATATATGTGTATATATGTTATATATACAATGTATATATATATAAATTTTAATTGAATCGACAAACTTGGCGATTGCATGTCCAGTGAACCGAATACCAAGTCGAGAGTGCCGAGTGCTGAGTGCTGAGTGCTGAGTTCAGGGGCCAAATGCAGTTCAAATTGCTGATGGCTATCGCTGCATTAGGGTTAATTGCTCGCTCACCTGCGATGGGCGAGAGGGTGCTGCCCTGCTTCATGAGTGCACCGTAGACGAACCAGGCGCAATGGCCCAGGGAATACGGCTTCTGCACTGAATCGCCCGTAAGACGATTTCGGAATATGATCAGCATATAGATGATGGGTCCGACGGCCAGCAGCGACACGAAAATCAGTATCCAGACATAAAACTCGAATGGCGCCAGCAAGCCAGAGCCTCCGGCCGATTCTCGCGGACGTCGCATCACCATTATCCATTCGCCCTCATCCAGAGTCGTCGTGGAGTAGAAGACAAAGCTGCGCTGCTCCGACAGAGAGGGTATAAAAGCGGCTGCTATATCCACTTCCTGTCATCACAGAGATAGAGAGAGAGAGATAGAGAGAGAGAGAGAGAGAGAGAGGGAGATCTTTTGAAGATCGGGTTAAATATTTATTTTAATGGGTTATTAGACTCTCACGCTATTGTTGACCATTTCAATGAGACTGCGATCCAAATCAATTTTCGAGCCAATTATGTTGTCTTGCGGCACGACGACTTCGTAGGTAAAATTGAATTTCTCTTGCAGGAACTCGATGATCTGAAAGGAGACGCCAAGACCCACTCGAGTGCCGTTCTCCAGCATTCGTGTGTAGCTCAGTGGGTAATCCTCGAGCGTGGCTATGCGCAGATGGCGGCCATTGATCCAGGCCTTCATGTTGCGCAGTTTCTCCCGCTTGTTGCGCAGCACCTCCAGTGTCTCCATGGGCGTCTCCTCATCCAGGCCCACATTCGCCGCCTCCACATCGAGGGGCACATCCGTCACCACGCTGCCATCCTCGTCGAGCAGTATTAGTTCCGCTGGCAGCGTAATGTTCATCGGTGGACAGGCCAGGCACAGAGCAGCAGCCACCATCAGCTCGATTCCGGTGGCCATCTGGACCACAGATCAGACTAGACTTCACTAATCCAAATAACTATTAGCTGCTCTAGTATCCAACGAACTTTTTTCGCTTTCGCATACTGCCCCCGAAGTACAGTTGCCAATGACTTTCACTCTTTGATTTCACAACCAACCGTTAGAGACAGAGACCCGAGCGTTACTAAAACTCGAATTTCCATGCGGCTCCAGGCGAATATGTGTAAATATGGCCCGCGTGTGTGGCTGACCCACAACAAACACAATTAACAATAATGACAAGTGTAAATATGACAGGACACAAACAACGAAGCCAGTTGCGGCTGCCCGCCCCAATGCAGATTGTAAGTTTTGATTATGATTTCCATTCTCTGCAGGGCTCGCTGGCCGGGCCAATGAAACGTCGCTAGCGACTGTTGACTACTTAAGAAAATACAAATATAGTTCAAGTCCACTCAGAATAGATGATTGCCTAATGGCTAATGCCAGATAGACCGAACAAGCGCTCTTACGTCTTGCTTACGTTCAAGGACATCGCGAGTCCTGTGGGTCAAGTTTACAATATGCCTAATAACCACAGCCATATTCGTAATATGCCACAATTACAGTTAACCGGGCAGACCGAATGAAATAATCGAAATTAGACGAAATTAGCGATGCAAGTTGTCAAACATATTTAAATGAAATCAAAATCAATATTTAATAAGCAAAGTATAAGCTGCTTCACCTCACTCACTTCACTCACTAACTGACCTAATTGATTGGCCAACCAGCTTACTTAATCTGTTCTATTGATGGCATGATCATTTAACTATCTGCTTTACTGAGTCTCCAATTAGATTAGATTCTGTGGCCTACTAATCTAGTGACCTACTAATTATTTCACTTATGCACTAACTAGCTGATCATTCTCTTTCCCTGTCATGCATTTTTGAACAATAATACAAATATCCTAAAAATATTAGATTTCTGATAAATTTAAAAGAAAAATTCTTCCCATCACATCCATACTGTGTACGCTTTCTGGAAAAAGCCTTGTTAAAAAGCCCTCATGAGTTTATTCTCAATTTTATTTTTATTAAATTTTAATTATATTTTGAGACTCACTCTCACATTTTCTCTATTTATTATATACATCATACTCTATCTCTCTCTCTCTCTCTCTCTCTCTGTCTCTCTCTCTCTCTCTCTCTCTCGCTCTCTCGCTCTCTCTTTCATTGACTCTTACTTTCTATGCCTTTCAATATTCCTTCGCCTTTCTTTCGCTCTCTCCCTCATTCCCTCTATCAATATCTACTCTACTACTCTACTTTGCTTCCATTCTTTATATCTCTCTCATAAACATGCTATACATGCGCTAACTCTCTCTCTCTCTCTCCCTCTCTATGTATATATATATATATATATATATATATATATATATATATATATATATATATATATCTACTGTCTATTTACCTTGATCTCTCCCTCTCTCTCTCTCTCTCTCTCTCTCTCTTTATCTACCTGTGGAGATCTATATTTCCCTCCCTCTCACTAATTGTATCTCTTTCTCTGTATATATACTCATATATCTCTATCTTTATCTCTCCTGCGCGTATGTCTGCTTATCACTCTCTTGCTCTCTCTCTCTCTCTCTCTCTCTTTATTTATTCGCTCTTCTGCCCAGCTATTATCATTTTTCCAAGTAAGTCTCTTTGAAATTTAAAATTTCAAATATAATTAAAATTTTATTTTAGTTTTTATCCATTTTATTTTTCTTATAATATGAAAATTTAACACATATTTATTTATATATTAGGTACACTTAAATAATATATTCTAATGTATTATACTTGGCACTAGGTATTCATATTGATATTTACATAAGCTATATATTTATATATACACACTCAGAGCTCCCATCACAATCCTAACCAAATCGACTGCTGTTGTCCAATACCTCGGCACTGGATCCGATTGCCAAGCTGTTCTGGTTGCACTTGCAGTCCTCGCCGTCGACACGGCCCTTGCCGGAGGTCAAGATGCGCATGCCTTCGGCAAATTTGGGAAAGCCGGACATGGTCTCCTTCAGTGTGGTCATCATCACTGGCAGATACATGAAGAAGTCCTTGAAGTGGCCCACCACAGTGTGGTAGTCGACGGATCGGCCACCGGCAGAGCTGCTGCCCGTGCCCTGGTAGCTGCCATCGCCGTCAATCTCGTTGCCAGGCGAGCCATAGGGAACGGCCGTGCTATGTCGCATAGCTGTGAAAATCAGTAAATAGTTTAAATTCCATCATTAAGACTGAGTTACTCAAATGGGGACTTACCCAACAATAAAATAATTGCGACTGCTGGAAATTGTCTGTGGTGGTCTGTCATGATGTCAACTTGGCTCGAAATGCTCAGCACTTGCCACGGCTGTTTGGCATTTATAACATTTCAAGTGTTTGCTGGCTAAGCTGAATTCTTGATATCGTCAGAGTTTCAGCGGTTTTGTTGTGGTTTTCACTTTTGCGCTGAATGCAGCAGAAAAACTCGAAACTCTGGGCGAAAATTTGATTTTCAATGTTATTGCTAAAGACCTTTCAAGTGGAAATCCAAAGCAAAAGGTTTTTTTTATCATATTTCTGTTTAAAAATAAAAATAAAATGATGAAAGAAGAGTTAAAACATTAAGAGAGAGATTATTAATTAAGCATATTTAATAAATATTTAAGCAGCGGCTCCAAATTCAAATTGAATTCAAACTAAAATTGATTTGTTTTCGGTTTTTGTTATTGGTCTATAATTTATTATATAAATAATGCATAGTTACAATTTTTTATTTAATCTGTCATAATATATTCATATTAAATATTTAATAATTTAAAATTATTATTTATCATAAGCAAATTTCCATATTTGGCAACAATTTAGTTTTATACAGCTCCATCTATTGACAGTTGCGTGAACTAATATTGTATGTGGATTTTAAAAAATTGTGCAGGCACACACTGGCGACACTGCCATAGTTACGGTTTAAATTCATAGATGGCGCTTTACTCGCAACATTTTAAAAAAGTTAAAATGATTTAATTTTAATATTATTTAATTTTAATAATTTCCAGTTAATTAAACACTATCTAATGCTTAATTAGTGATAATAAATTATTGAAAATAAAATATTAAATATATAATATTAAAACAAAAATATTCTTTTATAAATAAATACATGCTTTAAAATACAGTAATTTTTTTTGTAATAAAAGAAACTTGTTTTTAATTTAAGTCAGCTTTCAATTTGTAATAAAATATGCATCTAATAATAGTTGATTATTTATTTAAAACAACAATCTATCAATCGAGACAAGTTCAAATCGATTTATATTTAACCAGCCAATTCTATAATTATAAGATTCAAGTAAATGTGTCAAGTAATTGTGTCACACACACAGACACACACCTGAAATTATCAAATGCCTTTTTAGAATTCAATTTAATAGAAATAGCAAAAGCTGCAATGACTTTGCAATGACTTTAATAAGTCAAGCACTCGAGAAACTCGATGACAATGCGCAAATTCGTATGCGAAAAAAGAGCTGAAGTCTGATGGAATGATAGAATGTGTTCAGCTAATCAACTCGAGTGGCTATATCAAGCTAAAAAAAAAAATCCGCTTTACTCGCGCGCTGCTTTCCCAGCCAAGTTCAAAGTCAAGCGCGGCTCGTGAATCGCCCGCCGCACTGCAGCGCTTGGCATTAACCTTAACACTGACAATATTTCACGGACAGCCCGCAGTGCTGTCGCAGAGGGGCCAGCCCGTTTTATAAAAAGTAATGAATGAATAAAAAAAAAAAAAAACTTTAATAACGTAATTGATGTTGTTATTTCACTCACCTCTTAGCACATGCATACGAAACCGTTCATCATCGCAGCTAAAAGCCACGAAAACACGTTTCAGCGCAAAGGCTCCACATTCTAATTAGCCATTATTATGGCTCAAAAGCAAACATATTATTTGTAACTAGTTTTATTTACCGCCCAAGTCGAGTGCGAATCGCCACACGACAATTGTAACAGGCGCAAATTGGGCGTCTCGCATAATCATCTGAGCTGATGACTGTGTTGAAATGCTAATTTCGTATTCATATCGTTTGTGATATTTTATTATTTATGAGAATCATTATGATTGTCATTATGATTATCATTATTAGTAGTTTTATTTGCATTATTATGTTTATCTTCAGCATTACCATTTGAACTCTTAATGTTCGTATTGCTATTATCATTATTATTATCATTTTTAATATCATTATTTTTATTACCTATTCAAATTGTATTGAAATTTTCTTTGTGACTTTTATCTTCATCGTCTTCATATTCATGAGCATTATCATCTGTTATCATTTTCTTGATGATCATTAACATTATCATTTTCATCATCATGAAAATGTTTATAATTTCATTAGCATTATAATTATATCATTGAATTTAGTTGAATGAAAATTATGGAATTATGGAAATCTATCTATTTATCTAGATTTCCTCATTTTCATTGTCATCATCACAAACAGTTTTAGTATCGTTCTTGGTATTAATATGAATCATCATTATTATGATCAGTGTTTTAACTATTATTCTTTGCCACTATTCTTTCCAATATTATTATGAGACCTAATAATATCATCATTACTATCTAAGCTCTCATAATTTGTACTGCCATCATCAGCTTCCTCATTATTACTATTATCATTGCTATTATTTTCAGTATAATAAAGATGAAACATTTTGAGAACTCTAGTTTTTTAATTTACATAGATCTAATTTCAGTTGAATAACTTTGGCAATGCAAGATTTCTAATCTAATCAAGTTGTAGTCTTCACATATGTCAATACGAACTAATTGTTATGGGATATACATATGTAACTAGCGGATGACTCCGTTCGATTGCCAGCCACACGCGCATTCCAATCTAGAAGCCAATATGGAAATGAGCCCGCGAATTTATGCCTTCAGCCAGCTGATTCGCTTGGGCCCTCATCAGATATGCGCGCTTCGTTTGACTTACTCATTAGACGCGTCGTGAAGTTTTCTAATTTCTAAGCGTTTATTTATAAAAGCGTAAACGAATACTACAAACAAAAATGGTCGAGACTTAGGCGACATATCACATATCACAGTCGATGCTAGTTATAGATAATAAGGCAGGCAATTCATTCCCCAGACTAGACAACGAAATCGGCGCGGCTATTCTCTCGGGTGATCAAATACGGACGTTTCTCGCTGGGGCAATTGAACTTCTCGAACAGGTGCTCGCTGAAGCCGCTCTTCTCGCCCGGCATTTCCAGCATATTGTTCCAAATGGCATTGGCCGCCGAGGCCTGGCCCCGCTGACTCAAGTGGAAACAGTCCTCGGAGAAGAAACGCGTGTCCGTCGCGCCAGAGCGCGTGCGCGGAAAGTCCTCGAACTGCGAGAAGGGCTGCACATTGATGGTGAATGTCTGCAAAGATGTAGATGTAGAACTATTATGGGGCCTCCATAACTCCCTTATGGCCTCACCTCTGTATTGAACTCCGGCATGTTGGCAATCTCGTAGTCCTTGGCTATCCAGCGTTTCATGATGCCCTCGTAGTAGTCCAAGTGCTGCTTGCTCTTGCCCATTAGGCAAGGGCATTCAAAGGTCAACGTGGTCTTGCAGACGGGCGGCAGGCCGGAGAGCTTGGTCAGGAATCGCAGGTTAGGAGCTGGCACCACATTCAGCATGAGTCGTGGCACATTATCCCTAAGATACCGATACGTCTTCAGCATATTCTTTTCGTGCCAGCTCACAGTCAGCTCCGGCTCAGGGTAGAAGCAAATATCGGCACAGAAGTCATTGTTGCCTATGAACATGGTGACCAGCTTCCAGTCCTGGGTCATGTTCACGTGGGGATCGTTCTTCATGCGCTTCACCAGCACCTTGGCCATGTAGGGCATATCACGGGACATGGCGCCCAGCTCAGCGACATTGAAGCGGGATGAGCGATCCGTCGAGAGGCCGTCCTTAAGCGAATAGCCATAGAGCTTGGGATTGAACTCCTTGAGTATGTTGGGCAGCGTGAGATATTTCTGCCAATTGTATTGCCCGCCAATGGACCAAACCACACCCCGATTCTCCACGGTTACGTGGCCCAGATTGGTAGCGAAAATGCCATTGCCCGCGGTCAGAGAATCACCCATGCCACCAATGATGTCTATGTCGCCGGGCCGCAGTCGATGCACGCTCGTTGGGCGCTCTGCACTGCGCCTGCCGGGCCCCTCTTCCGTGTCGCAGAACTGGA
The DNA here is from genome assembly GCA_035047405.1 of Drosophila stalkeri. Classification (NCBI taxonomy): domain Eukaryota; kingdom Metazoa; phylum Arthropoda; class Insecta; order Diptera; family Drosophilidae; genus Drosophila; species Drosophila stalkeri. The sequence continues at coordinate 5,269,845 of JAWNPR010000149.1, read as the reverse complement.
GAAGGGCGCGCGTGCGCGGATTCGACTTTTGGGTTTTCTGAAAGGCACAAACACAAATGGAGGCTAGTAGGAAAATAAAAGAGGTGCAGCAGGAGAAGACCTACTCCAGCATTGCGCACGCGCTGCACGTTCGCCGGCTGGTCGCCGGATCGTCCGGTGAAGGCCAGGCTGAGCAAACGCAGTGGACGATAGGCATTCCTGAAGGCCACATCCAATGACGTGCGCTGTGACGTCACGCAGCCAATCCATCCCAGCAAAACCAAAACGAACAGCAGAACGAATGACAGCTCCCTTGACGAGGGTGAAGACGATAATGATGACGTCTTGCCCATCTCGACTTACAGCTGAAACAATGTCAAGATTAATGAGTATGTGTGTGTGGAGGGCTCGCAAAACTCTTGCTATCGTTGGTGACGTCCTCGGCACTGAACCAGTTCTGCGTAGACTTTGCGTTACAGAGACGTCGACGCTTCGTTAGTTTGTTCACCTTTCGGCGCTTGTTTTGATTTGCTTCTCCGTCGGAATAAACATTTATGCTTAGTCAGATTTGTCTGGGCCGATTCTAGCATGTGGCATTAAGGCATCCGAAATATTATGCAAATGTGCGTTAAAAATCGGAAAAAGTATAATAGAAATAAACGTTCCGCATAGATGAGAAGTCGTTTTAGCAGCTTCTTTAGAATAGATTCTCCAAATACTTCGCTGCTGGGATAATTATCCACAGAAGCATAAAGTTCATTAGGTGTTGACCCTGAGGTGCGAGAATGTTTTTTTTTTTTTTTTTTTTTTGTTATTGCTTGAGTTATTTTTAAAAGCAGCTTCTGCTTCAGCAGCTAATCAGTTTTGACAATCATTTTATCTATATCTTTAATATGCTTAGATTAAGCTTAATCAACAATTGTCACTCAGCAAATACGATCTGTTCCGAGTTTTGGCACGCTTTTGGCTGCTCGAAAGAACCATAAAATAAATATATATGTCTATTATAAGTCTCGGTAGGCGGAAGTGTCGAGCGATCGAACTGAATACGCGTGCTAAATCCAGTTGCGATCAAGATTCATATAAACTTTGTTTCCTTTTCGCATTATGCACAGATCTCAAACAAAAGACTTAGAAAACGAACGCGTCAAGAAAAAGATAAGAAACGGAAATGCAGCCGAAAGACACTCAGGAAGCACAATTAGTTTGAATTAGTTAATATTTGATTAAAACAGTATATAAATTAATTATTAATACCTTTCAATAAATTTATTTTGATTTAAATTGGAAATTCACTTTATTTACTTTTATTCTTTGCTTCTCTTCTCTCGCTTGGAAATTCACTTTATTTGTTTTTATTCTTTGCTTCTCTTCTCTCGCCGTAAATCTTGCAACAAAAGAATTGCACAATTACATAAAATATCGCGAGCGTAAATCTGATTTATTTCGATATTGCGAATTTATAGCCCTTGAAGGCAGCGCGTCCGGCTCCGTTGACCGCATAGAATCAACTGCCCAGTAGAATTTCAGAATATGCTGATTTTATATGAATTGCCCAGAGAGCCGGATAGCGTAGTACGCATAGAACGAAATGAAATAAAATACAACAAAAAATAATGAAAAAACATATAAAGTTCGCAGCAGTATACGAAACACGTAAAAAGAACAAAATACAATACAAATTAAGTGCGAATTTTCAGCTGTGGGTGTGCTCGACTAGCGCATACCCTGTGTACATTCTCGAAATATAATTCAGTTAAAGCAATATATTCTTGACTTGAATTTTTATTTTATAAATTTCTTAAAATTATATTTAGCATATAACAACGAAAAGTTTATCATATTTCTAGAACAAATTATAATAAATTATAATTCAAAATGAGTCTAGTTAGTTTTTATCTTATCCAAAGTCTGATTATAATGGAATTTTTATTTATTTTTTTTGTTCAATTAAACTTTAGTTTACAGTTTATATTCCTAGTTTAATAAGTTAAAAATTTTGTGTAAAATATTTTTAAATTAAAAATTATATATAAATAATATATTTATCTGAGCAACTTTATTTTAAATATTGAATTAGTTGCGTTTGTCGTTTTAATACATCCATTCGCAATTCAGTTAAGTGATATAAATTATAAATTTTTTTGCTTAAATACCTACTTAAAAATATTGTAAATTAAAAATTAGAACTTTTTTATGATATCAGAAAAACAACATAGTTTCCTCAGAAATTGCTAATAAAATAAAAAAAAGGAAGGAAAAAACAAGCAAATCAAAGTACTCTAGTCTATACTGCTCGACTAGAAGATACCCTCAACCCAGGGAATCCTCCCGATATTCCACTTACCTATGAATATGTTTTCTTGCCTATAGACAATCTTCTTCAAATGGTCTTGGTGATATAATAACATTTATTTGTGAATAAGCACAAGCTCAAGTTTCTAGTAAATATTTTTTGCAAATTTGCATCGAAATCCTAGATAATTAAAAATAAAATAAATAAATTAAATTAAAAACATATATTTTCACAAAACCATTACACCTTGATTTCTTGCTTTAATCGGGTTCAAGGAATAAAAACCCAATTAAATATTTAATAAATTTTATTAAAATATTAAACGATTTTAATCTTTAATACACACTTGCAATTTAGAGATATTATATATTATATTAATATTATTCATATATAATATAATTTTTCTATATTAAATTGAAATTGCCTTCTGGTATTCCTCGTTAAAAAATGTGGTAAAATTTTAAATTTTGTTGTGAATTATTAAAAACAATATTTTTAATATTTATATTAAAAATGAATTAATTATTTATTTTAAAAATGATTAATCATATTTAACCTTTTGAGCCCTTTATACCCACTCGCAATTAAACTACGTGGTATATATTATATCAGAATTGGCTATCTGAGTTTCACACACTCACACTAGCGCATAAAAAGTGGCTGAAGCGCTGAGCCGGTTGTCGCTTCGTCTGAAAAAAGAACGTAAATTCTTGAATTCACTTTCGTCGGGTTGTTAAAAATAGTTCTACGCCAGAATTAACGGCGATCCGCTGGCTAGACATATAAAGTAGATTTATAAGCATGACCAGACTGAAGTGCTCAAAGGGGCTCGCTTTGGGTCTGAGCTGCTGGAGGAAGGAAACGAGTCCTACAACTTACCCAGAATCATCTGCAGCATTCTTAATTGAAATTTGATCTCGAAAAACTTACTCAAATAATAAAGCTGGCCACCTGACCAGTATGTGCAGTACTGTAGAGATAGAGATAAATTTTGCGAGCAGGAGAGACGAGCATTAATTTAACAGTTTCTTCAATTGACGTTTGTTAATTTTAGCACTGAAGATGCTATAAAGATTGTTTAATCGCATAAACCTTTGGACCATGTCGCCGTCAAGTAGTAGCACATGGAACACCACTTGTCAAAAAGGTCTTTCTGGGGTTAAACAGTCGACTGCAATCATTTTGTTGCTTTTCATTGATGCTCCAATCCTAAGTGAAGTTCTTTGAGATATTGAACATAATATCATCGCTGGCCAGCACCCTCGACTTGACAAATACTTCCACCTTCCATCTTCCAACTGCCACTTCCTCGACAAACAATCCAGTGTTGCTATTGAATGACCTTGTGTCGCAAAATAATATATAATAATACATAAAATAACGGCACGAAGCAATTAAAGCAAAACAACAAAGAAGCCACAACTTGTTTTAAATTAACAACACCAGAAAACAAGAAGGAACCGCCTTAAATGACATGACAACGCATGTGAAGCCTGGTTGATCATAATGATGATAGTGATAATGATGCTGCTGATGATGTTGACGTCGTCAAGTACTATAAAAATCATTTAAACCGTTTAGTGAAGAGCAGCTATCAATTGCATTAAATATAGACTTTCAATAACGCCAGGCTGTTATGCTAATGATATATGTATATAGCTTAACTTTGCAGGCGAGCCCATTCATTGGAAAACTTGAATAATCTCGCGTAAACATAAAAATAAAAATTAATATCAAATATATTCATAGGAAGTTTCTTAAATTACATGAATAATATAAGCTACTATAAATATATTGATGGAACAGCCAGAAGCATCTTGACATAAACTAGGTTGTAGTTTGAGTTCTCAAGCAGAGATTATGATATTCTAGAGCAATATAAAATGAAAGGTATATTTTCTTTATAGAAAATTATAAAAATATAACATGCAATACTTAGTTTTTCTTTTCTATATTACATTTACATTCTCATAATACTAAATATTGATTTAAAAAAAAAAAAAACTATTATTTAATATATTTATTTTTTGATTTAGTTGGTTCCCACATTTAATTGTGCACAGTTTGTAGCTATATTTATTTTACGGGGTATTTAATAGTCGCTTTCATTACAGTAAATTGTTTCAAAATTCTTATATTATCAAATATCCAATGTATTTTCTTTAAAGTAATTGGAATCTTTAAATCATTTCCTCGCCAACAATAATTTCTACATTTTGCTTTATACCGTTACCACAAATATTGTACGTAATTGAGCTTTCAAAACAGAATGAAAAGCTTTTTGATTGCTCTCATTCGTTATTCGTACGATAGTTAAATGGAACACCACTGCTTTGCGTATCGATACATCGATATCCATAGTCTCGATTTTGCCTGTCGGCAAATGGGAGTTGTGACATTATCTTTTATTAAAAAACACCAGCTCAAATGTAAAACATTTCATAGAATACTCGATTTGATAAGACTCACAATAGGGCAGGAAACTGTAACAGCAGCCACATCACCAAATACACTCAACATCTCAAGCTAACAAACGCCGAAGCCAAAGCTGCGGCCGGCACACGAACAACAAAGACAACAACAACAAAGAGAGAACAAACACATACAGACAGAAACACTTATTGACTGTCCACGGACAATGGGCGCTCTGCGGTACATGGGCTGGATAACCGGTTGCTCGGTATTCACAGCGCTTATTTCGATCATCTGGCAGGCATTTCTCTCACTGCATGCGCTCAACAGAACAACCGTACTCCTTACGGGTCTCCTGGCCATTGAGGGTGGCCTGAAGAGATCCACCGTCGAGCCGGCACCCAAAATAGCCGTGGGCTATGGCGCCTGCACGGATCTGCAAATAAACGCCACAGAATTCCTGGAGGCCTTCTACAGTATGCGTGTGCCTGAGCTGGACACTAACTTTGCGGCGAAGGATGTGAACAACGAAAATGAGTTTCTACAATCCTTTGCCTATTATTTCAAAAACGGTGCCGCCGCTGAGTAAGTGCATCCAATTAGAAATCATTGAAGATACAATAATGTGTATAAAAATCTCACAGACGCGTCATAGCCAACAGCACGCTGTTCAAACAGCTGATAACGAATGCCAAAATTATGGACAAGGAGCGCATTCAATGGTATATGGGAGGAAATGCTCCACTAATGGCAGTGCGCTTTGTCATGGAGGGAGCTGATGTGCTTCTAGGCGCGCATATGTCGAAGAAGTATGTGGCCATACATAAATATAAATACGTTTGTATCATCAGCATGAAATAATGCATTTTATAATATTTTCAGATTGCGGCCCTTGCTACCCAAGGAGATTCGTCTTGCTGGGGACGAGATACCCGACGATGATATACATCTTATTCTGGAGTATAAGGCTGGAGATATGTGGGGTCCGTATGAGGCACCGCGCGCCAATCGTTATATACTGCATAACGACAAGAACAATCCGCATTTGAGATCGGTGGAACACCTGACGGACGCACTAAAGAAATATAATCCGCAGCTGCTGGTGGTCAGCGGCCTTCAAATGATGGACATGTTCAAGTTCAGTCCTGGCGTGCGTGAGGCACGCTTGCGCCAGGTGCAATCGCAGCTGACCAGCCAGCCGCCTGGCACTCTGCATCATTTCGAGTTCGCCAGCTACGTGGAGCTGCAGCTATTGCATCAACTACGACAGTATGTGCTGCCCTATGTGGACTCTTTGGGCATGAACGAACAGGAGTTGTCCAATCTGCGGCAAGTGCTCGAGAATGGACGCACCACTCTGGCCACCGACTGGAATCCACGCATTGCCAACACCCTGGACCAAATGCGCCAGGTGTTCATCACTCTGTTGGAGGATTACAGTTTACGACACAAATCCGACTCGCACAGGCGCATGGTGTCCCGAATGCACGTGCACACCCTTGCCTACCAGGCCATCCTAACCATAACCAACTCGAAGTGGAAGAATACACGGGCTGCAGCCGCCAAGGCTGCACTGACGGCTCACCGTTACGTCTGCAAATCACAATTTGTAGGTGATAAAGCTTTCGATTAACATTTCATTTAATCAAACTTGTTCATTTACAGATTAATCCAGAGTCGGTGACTTTAGTACTGGACGACAGTTTCGCCACATCAGCTCAGAAGCAAGCACCTCGTATGCGCATCAGCGCAGCCAATCCTGTGCCTTGCTGGCAGGAGTATATACAGTTTGGCGCGGATCTGCAAAAGATCGAAGTAGAGATATGCGTGGCACCAGTGCTGATATGTCGAGTGGCCAAAAAGACAGCGGGAGCTGGAGATAATATATCCGCCTCGGGACTGGTGGTTCAATTGTGAGGTCCATGAAGCAACTGCAAGAAGAAAAAAACAAAGCTATGAAAAAAGAATAGAAGAGAAATGTGAAGCAATAACGATGACAACGATCCTGTTTGGACCGGCAAGACTGCTTAGTATTTACACGAAATGAAAAAGACTCAAAATAGCAAACCCACAAATTGAATCCTCGACAAAGCAACTAACCCAATCTCAAAAACATTCCCTGTTGAATACTGTTTATAGACAACATGTTTAGCACCTTAGTGACCTTAGAAACGCGTTACCTTCAGTAATAAATGGATTTCGGACGCCGGCAAATCCTTAAGAATTGCGAAACGGAACAACGATAGAGTTGGCTCATGGCCTTAGTACTACATATCTAGGAGATGAGATTGCACATAACTGAACAAAACAAAAATCTTCAGCTGTTGAAACACTCAAATCTTAGTTAATCTCTGGATACAATTACTCACTCACTCTTAATTATTTAATGTGTTCAAAATTATTCCTAAAATGCATAGCAATGCAACCTAGTCTAAGTTTATTAGTTCGTCGACGTATTATTATTTTTTTCGCTATTATATCGATGTGAACCATTCCTACTTACAATTTGTTTTGCGCACTTGATTTTAGGCTAAAATGAAAATGTATTCATAAATACATGTATAATAAAAATTTCTGTTGAAATCTAACTAAAGTCGTGTGATACTCCTATTAAACTGTTTTCAATCATCTACAATAAAATACTAAACTAAATAAATACTGGATGTTAATCCAGGGTATACAAAATTTCGAATACAATACTTGGAATTCGTTGAGCGCGCATAAACGGTGATATCTATTCAGTGCGATAAATGCGTATGCGGCTATCGATTAATCGATATGTCGATAACGACTAATTCGAGAAGTTTCGTGTCCATTCTCAGTCGACGTCGACGTCGCCGCTACAATTTTCATTACGCTGAAAAAACGTGTCGGTCGCGGTACAAAAAAAAAATTGTGAGCGTTTATACATTGTTAAAATAAGTATAAAGCATCTATATATAACAAAAAACAGCAAATATGTGCGTAAATATAACATCACAGATAATGTCAATACAAAAAAACGATTAGCTTGTATAAGAAATTTCCGTGGGCGTCTAAATGGATACTTTTTCTCATGCAAACCAAGGGCCCACAGGCAAATTCATAATTAATGGAAATCTGTTTTAATCAAACGAAATTTTGAACTCATTGTCAATTAAAATCAAATTGACGCGTTTGTTTGTACATTGGTGATTTTTGTACTAATATTATATTTTCTCTTACAGTTGCTGAGAAAAGCTGAGAAACAGTCGCCCTATTAAAACCCAACAAACAAACAAAAAATAGAAAAGGAATCTAGGCAACAAAGTCTAAATAATATAACTAGTGTAACTTAATCAATCAATCGAGTCGGCAGCCGAAACTAAAGCAAAATGTCTGTGATTGGCATCGATTTCGGTAACGAGGGCTGCTATGTAGCGGCTGCGAGATCCGGCGGCATCGAGACTCTTGCTAATGACTACAGTCTGCGTGCAACACCGTAAGTACCTAAAAGAAAAAAATACTAAAGAATGAGGTAAAAACTAGCACATGATTATGATTATTGGTGTTATTGGGATATCAATTAACGAAAGCTGTCAATATCCGCTGTGCATAATCATTTGCTCTTTTTACCATTGAGGTTATGTATAAATGTAAGTCATGCCCAATACCGTTTGTATGTGTACACGCGTATGCGAATGTGTGTGTAAGTGTTTGAGTGTATATATGCGCGCCTAGAAATTTCCATTGTTGTCACTGGTAACGCTTGTAATATAAAATTATTTCATAAAATATGTACAGATAACATGTAATATGTGCATGCAGCGGACCCATATGTATGCAATTGTGCCTAAATTTGGCTCTGGCTGCTCCCCATAAAAAGTATTGCAAATTAATGAAAGGCCATCTCGAAATGTTGCACTGCATTGAGTTGCTCCATTTGTGATGGGGCTTTGCCGCAGTATTTGACTCAGATTCTTGGTTTATAAATGTTGAATGCGTGGGAGCAATTTCCACTTTTGCCAATATCATTTTTAATTTGGCCAATCTACATACACACATAAATACGTATACACACACACACACATACACAGGCGTACGCAAATCGTCGCATGCGTCATGCGGCCGGTCGGTCGGTCAATAGCAGCATCAAAGCAGAGAGCGCAAGGCGGCCGTAGCAGAAGCAGCTGTTGCTGTAAAGAAAATGGGCGAAAAAAGAGTACGCGAGAGCGAGCCAATGCGTTCACACCAAAGTTGTCAAAAATAAAATTCAAGCCGGCAAAACGCGATCGCACACCACATACATGTGAATACTATAACACATTTATACATATACGGCCATGTGTGCAAGTATATGCCATTATGTATATGTGTGTGTGTATTGTACACCGATTTAATTAAGTTTGTTGTGGCAACACGACCATATTTGACGCGTTGCTTGAGCATTGGTATACCCTGTAAATGTATATATGTAAGAGAAGCACGTAGAACTCTCTGGAACTCTCTTGATAGTATACGCTCATAATATAACTTACATATAATGAATAATATTCTTAAATGTAATAAATAATATTAAAAATATGAAATTATTGTATATATGTATATGCTTCCCCTCTCTAGGTATTCAAAGAAATCTTTAATATCTAATTCACAAATTTTAGGAATATATTTTATTAATATTCCCTTAACACTAAATTGTTTGCCGCTTTGTCAATCCATACCACTGTTTACTCTGTAAATTTATATAGAATCTTCAGGTAGTACTCTCTGGCTTGAAATTATTTGCATGTTTATGCTTCAATTCACAATATCTAGATATAAGACGAAAAAAGAGCGATATCTAATTTACAAGTTTTGGGTATAGCATAAATTACATATATTCTATTCTACAAGCGCGTTACTTGTACATTTATATACCCTGTAAATATATATAAAATCTGGCAGTAGAACTCTCTGCCTTGATTGGGGGCATGACTGCATAAACAATGCACCGTCCGAAAATGTAATAACTAATTGACTAAGCTTAAGCATAGTATTTATACATTATTATAATTTCATTAATTTTATTTTTTACGTTGTGCAGTTCATTTGTGGCATTTGATGGCAAGAAGCGCATCATTGGCGTTGCCGCCAAGAACCAGCAGGTGACAAACATGAAAAACACAGTTGGCGGCTTTAAGCGTTTGCTTGGCCGCAAGTTCGACGATCCGCATGTACAGCATGAACTCAAGAGCATTCCAGTGCGCGTGGAGCCGCGCAACGATGGCAGCATTGGCATCAAGGTCAACTATTTAAATGAGGATCAGCATTTCTCCCCGGAGCAACTGACGGCCATGTTGTTCACGAAACTGAAGGAAACTTCGGCGGCGGCCATGCAAACGCAGGTGAATGACTGTGTCATCACCTGTCCCGTCTTTTTCACCAACGCCGAGCGTCAAGCACTGCTCGATGCCGCACAAATCGCGGGTCTGAATGTGCTGCGTTTGATGAACGAGACAACGGCCACGGCTCTGGCCTATGGTTTCTACAAGAATGAGCTTTTTGAGGAGAAGCCACGCAATGTCATCTTCGTTGACTTCGGCCACTCAGCGCTGCAGGTCAGCGCCTGTGTGTTCACCAAGGGCAAGCTGAAGATGTTGGCCAGTAGCTGGGATCAGATTGGTGGACGCGACATTGATTTGGCGCTAGCTGAACACTTTACCAAGGAGTTTTTGGAGCGCTATAAGATCAATGCCAAGGCCAATGCTCGCGCCAATGTGCGTCTGCTAGCCGAAATCGAAAAGCTGAAGAAGCAAATGTCTGCCAACAGCACCAAACTGCCTCTGAATATTGAATGCTTCTTGGACGATATAGATGTCAGCTCGTCCATGCAGCGTTCCCAGATGGAGGAGCTGTGTGCTCCAATCCTACAGCGTGTCGAGCAGACTTTCAAGAAACTTTTGGTCGAATCAAAGCTTTCACTGGATGATATACACTCTGTGGAGATTGTGGGTGGCAGTACTCGCATACCGGCTGTCAAGCAGCTTATCGAGCAGGTAAGGCACACTTATCCGAAAACTTTTACTATGACTCTAATGTCTTCTGTGTCTTGTAGGTGTTTAACAAGCCTGCCAGTACCACACTTAATCAGGATGAGGCAGTCTCGCGTGGTGCAGCTTTGCAATGCGCCATCATGTCGCCGGCTGTGCGCGTGCGTGAGTTCGGAGTAACCGATATACAAAACTATGCCGTGAAAGTGCTCTGGGAGGGTGATGGCACATCATCGAATGGCGAAGTTGAAATCTTTCCGCAATTCCATCCGTCACCGTTCAGCCGTCTGGTGACCATCGCTCGCAAGAGTCCGTTCGTTGCGTCCATTGTGTACGGCCAGCAGGTGCCGTATCCGGATCAAACTATTGGCACATGGAAAATCAAGGACGTCAAGCCAACAGACCGCGGTGAGAGTCAGGACGTCAAGCTGAAAGTTCGCATTAATCTAAACGGAATCGTGTTGATTTCGTCGGCCGTGCTCGTCGATCGAAAGGAGCAGGAGGAAGCTGCCGCGGCAAACGAACTGGCTGCTTCCGAGGAGAAGGCTGCCGGAGGAGAGCAAGCTGGAGCCAATGCTGGCGAACAGGCGGAAGGTCAACCGGAGGTTAGTCAATCCATACAGTCCTTAATTAATTATGTAGTTCATCATCATCATCATCAAATTATATCATCTGTTGTTGACTAGGCGCTGCTCTTCCTTTCGCAGTTTTCTAACCCTTTCTAAGTGTTCTTCCTTCTAACAACTTCACTGTACATCAAATCAATCGGATCTTATAATTTGCTCATTTTTAAATAAGTCGAAACATTTTTATTTGATGCTCTGCTGGCTTCCTTCACTTAGATAGGAAATGAAATCCAAGACTTGATGAGATTAGATTAGAAAATGTTTTCTACATTTAGTAAATTTAAATTTAAATTGAATTTATGTAAAAAAAATATCTTGCAATTAATTTGAACACACAAACAGCATCGTTTATAGGGGCGTATACTTATTCATTTCACTATCGCATGTTTGTGTTGCAATTAATATCAATTTAGCATAACGTTTATTTCGATTTGGTATCTTTAATAATTTTATCAATGTGCCTATATATATATTACATATATTGTATGGTTATTGCAGTTTGAAATTATATTTTGGTTATTTCATTCATGTTTGCGTCTTGGTTTCATTCCGAATCTAATGCCGTAGTTGGTATTCCTCTTGCTGTTTAATTATGTTGTATTTTGTACATTGCTTTTGTACGAATTATATATATATATACTACATATACATACAATTATTACAACTATTACCCAAAATATTGGATATTGTGCGCTCGCGTTTTGCTCTCTCATATAGGCATATTTTGAGAATGAGGATGATAATAATCTATCAACAGCCTCATCACCTGGCGGACAAGGGTGGGCACAACGGGTCAAGGGCTGGTTTGGTTCGGTACGTTTTCAAATTTAAAGCAAATAAAAATCTTAATACAACTATAATTTCTATTATAAAATGAAAATGAGAAAATATCACGAAATTGGAAATGTCGTATGAGAAAAAATCAAGCACAACATTTTGCGCTTTCTTTTCCCACCCAACAACCGATAGTAAAACGAATGATGAAGACCGCTCATAAGCCGCCTACCCTGTGTGCTCCTACATAATATTGCAAAAACAAAAAAAAAAAATACGATCAAAATAAATATTAAATTGCTTTAACAATTTGCCCAATATATTATGCTTGAATTTTTTTTTTTTTTATTTATTTTTCAAGTATATACATTTAATTTATTTTTATTTGAACAAAGTAAGCAAAAAAGAAAAACAAAAATACACGTTTACAATGCGCCTCCAATCCAATGAATGCTACTCTAACTTCTATTTACATAACGAAGACACGAATCACAATCTTTTGCTCATATTGTAGGCTGTTACTTGAGCTGTTTTTCCTCTTCGCTTTGTTGTTGTTCCGCTTCGAACTATTTCCTCTTTCTATTGGCTCTAAGAATCGGATAATTTGATCAAGTGTCGTTACATTTTTATTAATCTCTAACTTTTGCCTTCTATATTGTATTTTACGCACAGGGCAATGACAAAACAAAGAAGAAGACCAAAAAGGATATCGAGCTGCCAATGGAGCCCATCACTCATGGTTTCGAACCAGCTGTCTTGAGCAACTATGTACAGCAGGAGGCTAAGATGATTGGCAACGATCAGAAGGAGACGGAACGCATTGACGCCAAAAACGCATTGGAGGAGTTCGTTTACGATATGCGCAACAAGCTACACGTAATAATTTAATGAACTTCGGCCAAGCATAGATCGATATCAATAACATTATCTTATTTGCAGGGTGGACCTCTTGAACGCTATGTGGTTGAGTCCGAGCGCGAGGCGCTTGTAGCGCAACTGAATGATCTCGAGAACTGGTTATATGAGGATGGCGAGGATTGCGACCGCGAGACTTACACCAGTCGTCTGACGTCGCTGTTGCAGAAAACCGATCCGATCAAGCTTCGCGCCCACGACTACGAACAGTGTCCGGCTGTCTTCGAGGAGCTGAAGAACAGCATTGCTGTGGCCCGTCAAGCGGTGGCTGAGTTCCGGAAGGGTGTGCCCAAGTACGATCATTTGACGGAAACCGAGTTTATCAACATTGCCGAAACCGCGGACAAGGCGCAAAAATGGCTTGAAACCAATTTATCAAAATTCACGCAATCGCCGCGCACATCTGACAGTCCTGTCACCCTGCAGGCAGTGCGCCAAGAGGTGCATTCCTTGACTACCTGTGTCAACTCAGTCATTTCTCGGCCGAAACCAAAACCCGCTGCCAAGACGACACCGCCAAAGGATGCTGCGGAACAGAATGGCGGTGAACCAACTAGCGGTGACAAAATGGATGTGGACAACAACGGACAAAATGCGAGCGGCACCACACCCAACGATGCTGCCATGGACGTGGAATGAAATGTGCGCCGTACGTCGTCGGCGGTTATTGATATATTTAATAAAAGAAACGAGTATAGAAACAAATCAAATATATATGGTATTGGCTAACGTTAAAACAAAAACACAAATTTAACTTTACGTATACAAACATAAAAGAACAACAACAGCAAATTGTATATGCACTTTTGCTTTCCCGACGGATCAGAATCAGTAAACTGGCAAACTGTAAACAAATCTTACATGTATAAGAGTATAAAACAAACGATTAAGTGCAGCAGGCGACGATGGCAGAGGAAGTGGAAGTGACAGATAGACAGGCTGCTGTACGGATGGATGCAACAACTTAATAAAACATTTTCTAATCGACCATTTTTGCATATAGTTGAATAACAACAAAAACCAACACTAAAAGAATGGAATTCAAATAATCAAATAAAACCATAATGATGATTCCAAACAGCCCGAAATTGGTTTTTGTTCGAACTCGAAATATTTATTTAATAGAATATATATATATATAATATGTTATTTAATATAATATACATATATATATTTAATTGTCACTTAATGAAAGCTTATACCCTTTCTTAATTACTTAAAGTCTACGAATACTAATGCCTTGTTGATTTGCATTATGTATTACAACTAACGAATTCGTAGAATTGAAATAGGTTGAAAGGGCATCTAATTAATGATAGCATTTTATATATTTATATGTATATGCCTATAGAATCTTTGCAAATATACATATTTATTACTGTAGCCACACGAAAATATTCAGTTCAGTTTTGTTCGTTAAACATATTTCAGTTGCTTCAGTGAGAATTTTTATATAATAATATTTGCGATCCTATTATAAATATGAAATTTTTCGTAATTTTTCTGTTCGCATTTATCGCAGGTGCATCAGCCAAAAATGATTCGGTGAGTGCTTTGAATTCGAATTTCTAGTGATATAAAAAAAAATCTGATTGGAAATTTCGTAAAACAGCTAAGGGAGAGTTCAACATCTCTAGATCAGCAGTGCAGTTCCTATTGCTACACTCTTCTGAGGACCTTAGCACAGAATGGAGCCAAAGCACAGGAGGAATTAGAAGAAAATGCTATAACAATTCGTAATAAAGACAAACAAATTAAGGAACTCGAAACAAAAATAGCCGAATTGCAAGCTAATCTGGAATTTTTGAGAGACAAGGAAAGTGAATACGAGGCGAAACTAAAGTCGAATGATGATTTAGTAATCGACGTAGGTCTGAAACTTGATAGTCTGAAAAGCAAAGCGGCGCAGATTGCAGAAATTAAATCAAATAGAACTCACTCTCAAGTATAAACAGAATTTTACAAGAATTTTATAATTCCAATTGTAACTGTTTAATAAATGCGCAATAATACATTCAAGAAATATGTTCAATTAATTGATTTGACTAGCATCTAAATATAGTAAAATACGTTCAAGAGTAGACATTGGGTGTAACATTGTGATTATATTTTGAGATTTCTATGCGCTTACATTACAAAACTTGTTTATAAACGGGGGAATGCTAAGGCGAATGCGTGGATAGCTAGCGTGTATGTATATGAAATAAATAGGAAGTTTAGCTGCGCGCTGGTGACTAGTGTGTAAATATTATTATCCATAGATGGTTTGCTTAGGGTTCGCTTGAAGGCTCCTCGGTGCGATCCAGTTTAATAATTAACGCGTTTATGATGCAGGCGCCCGCCTCTTTTGTAAACCAGCAAAGATCGTTGAGCAGATGCACAGATGACTCATTTAGAGCGCCAGAGCTGCTGCCGGCACCACCTGCAGCGCCACCCATGCCCGAGCCGCCATCATTAGCAGACTCGTTGTCGGTCGTATGCAGGCTGCGTCGCTTGGCCTCAGTAGCTGTCTTGCCAGTGGTCACGCCGGAGATGGACTGACGTCGCACGTACACCTCAAAAGAGGTGGAAATGCGATGGACGCCCTGGTCGGAGACATAGTGATGCTGGGGCAGCACCGGCTCAATCACTGTGGCATTGGGAGAGTAGTAGAGTTCCAGACGTGTGCCGGGCTCATCTTTGTGCGTTGCTGCCACCGTATCCTCGTCCATTTCAAGCGGCAGCGGCTGCCCACGATCCAAAATGGCGCGAATCTTATCCACGCGTGTCATATAGTAAAAGGGCAACCAGTCGCCATTCAGATCCAGGTGTACCTGTGCCGCCAAAGAACCGGCAGAGGACGAAGTTGATGTGCTCAGCGCATTGACGGTCTGTTGATTCAGCTTAAAATACACCCAGCCCTCCAGTTTGTCGCCGTTGCCATTACTATTGCCGCAGCACTTCGAGCAGAAGCAAATCGGATCGAGGCGAACGTCAAAAAAGGCCTGCGGCAATACCAAAGAGGCACAGAAACGTTTCACATGCTTCAGATATTCGCAATCATTTTGCTCCATGACTGCCGCTGCACTACGCAACGAGTCTCGGGCGTTGCCACTGGAATTGGTTTCCGACTCCAAAGAGTTAAGAGAAGAGAGATCTAAATTAAGTAGAGACATTTGGTCCGGTATCAAATGATGCTGCATGCGTGTGTATTCGTTCTGTTGCAGCTGCTGCAGCAAAAGCAAATGATTCATATAATCAATCTCATCATCCTCCAGTACATTATCCGGCTCGCTGGACAATTCGCGTTCGTTCGCAGCCTCCACGACTGCCTCGGTGTTGTTCTCACTGTGCTCCGACTCATGCGAAGCGTCCATAGCTGGTGCAACGCCACTAGACCCCAAAACTTGCTCATCGTACTCCTTGTTGGTGTCATAAACAGCGTTCGAGCCATGAGACTGACCCGCTGCATTAGAGCCAGTCGCACCACCACCACCACCTGTTGAGGTATTCAGCGAGTTCTGAAACCTTTGGGTGCTCTGACTCCGTTGTATATTCAGATTTGTGTTGTGCTGCAGCTGCAAGGATTCGCGCAAACAACTAAAAAGGGATTATATTAAGATGCTTAATATATTTTTTAGTGTCACAAGATGCACTTACCAAGTGGAGGATGAGCCGCCCAGTTCATTGCGCTGTTGTTCCAGCGTGCGATTTTTTATGGAAATGTTTAACAACAGATTCTCCGATACGCTCTCCATGACCGAACGGGTCCTGTTGGAAAGGGAGTATAGATTTATAATTTATTTTAAAAAGTAGTTTAAAGACGAGTTAATCAATTCCAAACTAAGATCAGTACAATATTTAAATAATATCAGCAACACGCTGGGGCTATTCGTATTGCCAGACCTATTAGCTATGGCCCAATAAATGGTTATTGATACAATTGAGCTATGATAAGATAAAAAGTGTTAGAGGAAATTTAAAACTTATCTAAGAAACTTAAATATTGATATTATATAAACAATGAGTTTTATATCAAGTAAAAATTAATAAAAGAAAGAAATATATTTGTAGAAGCAGCAAAAAAGAATGAGAATTGAAAGAGAAAAAGAGTATAAAAAGAAATTAGAAAATCACTAAACACTCTGGAAGATTTGCCGGACCATTAAATTTATGCCAATAAAATAGCTATAATCAAAGATTTTATTTACGGAAGAGATAGCTCTCTAAAAAAACATGTGAAAAAGTTTTCACCAAGATAATTGTAGTGGACGAAAGAGCATGGATCCTTGAGATGGAACAACAAAATAAAGTCGCCTTGACAGACCTGTCGATTTACTATAGTTTGTGTTTCTTACATGATATTGGCTGAGGCGGATGTTGAGGCACCTATGGGCAATTCCCTGGCACTATCGCTAAGCTGTTCCGTATCCTTCTCCTTTTCGTGCATTTCCAGGTGTGCCTTCTCGCACTGTTGCGGCATATTATCCAGCTCCAGTGCCTCAGGTGCCTCCAAGATGGGCGTGCCATTGGCATTGCCGGTGCGCGTGGCATCGTTGCCCGTTAGCAAAGTGATCTTCTCACACTTGCCATATATATCGAAAATTGGATACACATGCCCGGGCAGCCCGCTGGCCAGATCCTCTAAATTCGTGGAGCCCACCATAATGACTGCAAATGAAAAGTTGCATGAGTTCTAATAAAATCTCTGTGCATCTCAATACTTACTCAACAAGCCGGCGTGTGTGAGTGAGAGGGTAATCACGGTGCCCACTTGAATGTTGTCGAGTGCTTCGCCGTATTTGGAGGCCATGACTTGGCCATTGATGTTGATGTAGTCGTGCGTGGCCAGCCAGCAGCTGCGCTTGCAATTCAGCAGCGATATGGGCACGGACAGTGCCTGAGGACAAGTCGCTAACACACCCAAGCTCAGGGTGCCCTTCCATTTGTTGTTGATGGCATCCACTTTGATGCTGATGCTTTCGCCCTTACACAAGGGTTTGTTTAGATACACAATGGCCTGGTTAAAGGACTTACTTCTGGATGCACTGCGTCGATCATCGGAGAGCCGTGTATGCTTATTCGATATGTCGACAAATTCATAGTTTTGCGCCTCTGAATCGATCGACTCTAGCATTGAGCTATCTTGCTTGTTTAGTGGATCCATACCGAAATCCATGGAGTCCTGGAGACGTAGGCTGCACGGACGCAACGGCGATGCCGGAACCTGGGTAGAGATCACCTGCACGGCCATCGTCGAGCCGAGCAGCTCGGCCACAACGTAGACATTGTTGGGCACATTGTGAAACTGAATGTTGACATTCTCGGAATTAAGTAGAATGTTCACTGAGTTCTCGACGCGCTCCAGCGTGATGCGATCATCTACGCGCAGCCACTCCAGGGAAGCAAGCGATCGCTGCATGCAGCTGGAGTTGAAGCGCACCTCATTGCCGCTCACGTACCAGACGTTTGCCGGAATCCGATTTAAGCTTGTGGGCAGCTTCTTCCGAACGCTTTCATCGGCCAAGTTGAGATCTGTGATGCCAATGCTGAGGCAGCCTGCAACATGATTTGTGATTAGTGTTAAGAGTCATAAAATATTTAACAACTTACCGGCAAACATGGGATTGATAGACGTGATCTTTATTTCAAAAGGCGAGCCAGCACTCAGCGGATGCTCTGAGAACACCAGGCTGTGCGAGAGAGCCGCAGTGGATCCCGTGTATCGGGATGCCTCTGTCCAATCCTTGGTTAGCACCACGTTGCCCGAGACGAACGTCCATCGATGCTTGGTCTCCAGCGCTGGATGCTGTATGACGGACGTCGCCTGGCAACTTTGCGAGTTCTCGCTGGTGGCATACGGAGCACGTATGTCCAGCTGTGTCTGGGTCAGGCTAACCTGTGCGCACTGCCCATAGAGATCAATGATGGCCCAAATGTTGGGCGCATGGCATTCCCCGGCCGGGCCCTGGTCCATGCCATCCACAAAGAAGTGGATATAGTCGCCGTTTCGCATGACGCCAACACGGGCGCCCGTGCCGAGGGTGTCCAAATCGATGAGTACATTGGTGCGTATGGTCTTGCGATTATGGAAGATCATGGGACCGCACAATATTATCGTATCATTGGCCTCCAAATCGGTAGCATTTGGTGCCAGTTGTATATCCTCCGGCCGGGTGCCCGTCACACCAATCTCAATGTTGCCCGACCAATGGCGAACCATCGTCTCCAGCTCGACTTCGAAGAGTTCCCGATTTCGCAACGGCCGATTACTAAACACGATAGCATCATTGAACTCCGCAAGAGAATTGGGACGTGATGCAGTCAATCCGCTATTCGAGATGCCCGCATTGGCGCCATGAATGCTGTGGAACCGTAGCGGCACCTCGCTGTACAGCGTCGTATTTGAAATGGTGGAGTTTCCCGTGTCCGGGCTTCCGCATTCCGAGGTGTCAATGATGCTGGCCTGTGCCGCCTGGCCGTAGAGATCAATCACGCCGTACACGCGCTCCGGCACGTTTGTTGCAGCGGGTCCTTGATCGACGCCGTTTACCCAAAAGTGCAGAGTACCGTCATCTTTGCGCACAACACCCACGCGATCACCCACCTGTAGGCGATCTAGGTTCTGGCCGTACTGCTCAATCACCGTAACGCCATTCTGCATGACACCGTTGCCAGTCATCATCCAAGTGCCAGATCTGCAAAAAAAACACACACACAAATGTTAAAGCTGGATTCAAACCAATTAGATTCTTACTCACCGCACGTTAGTCATGGTGAAGGGAAAATCCAGCTCGTCGGCAGAATGCGTGGTCACGCCCATTTCAACAGAGCCCGCCCACTTAGTGACGACGCGTTCGAGTCGCACTTGAAACAGTTCATTCGGACGCAGCGGACGACGTGTGAGCACGACGCCATTATTGAAGTCATCGGCCGCGCTGAAATATATTTGGAATTTCATTAGAAAATATATTAAGATGTAGCTATTGAATCGCTGTTACTTGGGCCGGAGAGCTGTGCGTCCACTCTGCGTAACTGTGGCATGGCTGCCGCAAATGTGATGAAATGTGAGCCGATCATCGTTGCGTGCAATGGCGCGCGTGCTGGAGATGGTTTCGCTCAGCCCACCAGCTGCGCCGGCCACATTCATCTCGCTTTCCGGACTCAACAGACTGAGCGTAGGAGTCCCAGACTGGCCATGGCTGCAAGCCATAGCCATCCCAGCGACAATGTTGTTTCTTCTGGTAACTAAATTCTGTTGCTCGCGCTCGTCTCGATCCACAATCGTCACTTTGATGGTCATGCCGTACAGATCAATGACGCCCCACAGAGTGGCGGCCACACGTGTCGCAGCTATGCCCTGATCCTGGCCGTTGATGTAGTAGTGGAGGTTGCCATTCGACTTCCTCATCATGCCTACCCGGTCGCCCTCGCGCAGCTCATCCAAATTGAATTCGCCGTACTGCCGGCGTGTGCCCTTGCCATTGGTCAGAATGCCACAGCCGGACATCATGATGGTGCCGCTGCGCATGTTAGTCATTGTTGCCGGAAAGTGGAGAACCGTGGGATTGTGCGTGGTGACGCCCACCTCAATTGAACCAGACCATTTGTCCACCAGTTTGTCAATTCGAATCTCAAAGAGTTCATTGTCCCGCAGCGGACGATGTGTCATCACGACGCCATTGTTGAACTCGTCCAGCGGACGACGACGCTCGGCTGAGCGAAAATTGGGCAGCAACTTAACCAGGGAACCGCAACGCGTATGAAAACGCAAGCGATCATTGACGTCATAAAAATCTCCAATGCCACTACTAGAGCTGCAGCTGGCATTGCCATTGAGATTGAGACGGGTCAGAGCATCGATATTTCCGCTATCCACGACGCTCACATCCACGCTCATGGGCACATCCAGATTCTGTATAACCTGCTGCAACGGCTGCTGCAAGGGCGAATCTAGCAGCTGCTGAAAGCGAAATCATTTATTAGATGTATTAAATAAGATAAACCAATTAAAATACCTCGCTGCTACTGTTGTGGACGGCGCCTACATCTGTGGGGCAGATAGACACCTGCACACAGCGTCCATAGAGATCAACGAGAGCCCACAGCGGCTTGGGCATGTTCTTGGCGGCCACGCCTTGCGACTCGCCATTGACATAGAAGACGAGATCATGGTTGGAGGTGCGCATGACGCCAACGCGATCATTCTCGTTGAGCGTCTCCAGATCTGTGCCATAGTACTCAAGCAAGCGGCGCCCATCCTTGCGCACATCGATACCAGACATGACCCAGGTGCCATTGCGCATGGCCGTGGCGCAGGCAACCAGTTCCAGATCCTCGGGCGACTCCGAAGTAACCCCAATCTCTATGCTGCCACCCCAGGAGTGATTCTGGCGGGGATAAATACATAAGTTACGAATAAGCAGTTTTACTGGTTAATATCAAAGCTCACCTTCTTCTCAATGACCACCTCGAAGAGTACGTCGTCCACGAGCGGCTCGGCACTGAAAACGAGCGCATGGCTGAAATTTCGCATTGAACGCTGCGCGGAACGATTGCCATTGCCGAGCGTTATGAAGCGACCACAGCGCGTGTGAAAGCTCTGCATCGCTCTGCCTGTGGAATCAGCAGACATATTTTATAAGTATTGAACTCGAGCTGAACTCTTCGCTTAATGATGCTCCAATTCCAACTCCAACTCCAACACCAACACCAACTCCCTCCATGAGCCGCACAACACGCGTGCAGCTAATGACAATGTTGCATAGTTACAACATTTTTGTGTTATTGCATTAATACTGAATTAAACTTTAGTCTTGCTGGCAGAGCGCAAGAATTTACTTAACACTAACTAAATTCACTTTCTGTTTGAGTTTCTTCTTTGTTTTTTTTTTTCTTTTTCAGTACATTTCTGTATTGTTGATTGTTCTTTCTCTGTTTTTTTTTTTTTGCAATTGCAACAGCTGACATACAGCGATAACAATAAAACATTTGCTTACAAATTTATATCGAAACTCGAACACATTCAGATTTTTAATTAAAACTAAGTAGCTGCCTTTGAAAATAATTTTATAACTATTGTCGACGTTGTATTAAACAATAAATGTATATTTTAATGACAAATCCATACACATAGTGTAAATAATTTGAACTAAACATAACCGTTGCTGAATCATTCGATAAGTTCGTCGCGTCAACACTGTCACTCGATAAGTTGCTGTCGAGCGAGCAACTGATTGACAAAAACACACTTTTCGGGATTTCAGCTGAAGGCAGAAAGGCGAAAAATTCTACATAATTTCTCGAAATTATTACGAAAAATAGAACAATAAACGGCAACGTTAACTCAGGCAAGTAATGTAAAAAATTCGTCTTCGCCTCGATGTCTTCAGCACAACGTCAGAAGCAATTCGACCTGAACCGCGGCAACAACGCGACGATAACAAATCAAAAATACAAAACAATGAACACAAACTCGAATTCGAATCCCAATCCGCATTCACCTGGACAACGCAAGCTGCAGGTTTCGATGGAGCGCCTGCAGGTGCAGCAACCAAATATCAATAGACGCTCTGCCGGTTCCAATTGGCAGGCGGCAGCAGCCGTTGGCAGCGAAAATAAAAAACAGCCACCAACAAATGTGGGTGAAGAGGACGGCAACGGCGCCATGACCAAGTCGGCGCGTGCCCGTGTCAAGCGCAAGGCACAGCGCAATCGGTACCTGGCCATGGACTGCGAGATGGTCGGCGTGGGCTTCAAGGGCCAGGACGACATTCTGGCGCGCGTCTCTATTGTGAACAAGGTGGGCGAAGTGCTGCTGGACAAGCACGTAAAGCCTAGCCAGCCCGTCACAGATTACAGAACTTACGTCTCGGGTATACGCCCGCAGGACATCGAGAACGGCGAGGAATTCGATGTGGTGCAGGATGAGGTGGTCAAGCTGCTGCACGGCAAAATACTCGTGGGCCATGCCCTGCGCAACGATCTCGCCGTACTGGGCATCAAGCATCCCATGTCCCACATCCGCGACACCTCGCGCTACAAGCCGCTCTGCAAGATCGTCTCCAATGGCTATACACCTAGTCTGAAGCGCCTGACCATGGCTGTGCTCGGCCAGGAGATACAGACGGGTGAGCATAACTCCGTGGAGGATGCACGCGCAGCCATGGGCATCTATAATCGAATTGCCGCCGACTGGGAGAAGTACCTGGAGCGGCGCCAACAACAGAAATGACACCCAACGAAAATGAATCATCTAGGATTAAGTCATTGTCAATTGATTTTAATATTACAATGTAAATATATTAAGTGTTGAGCTTAAACTATTCGTCTGACTCCTCTCTGCTCTGTTGGTCAGTTATAACGCTACCATGTATTGCATTGTGGCGCTCCATCAGCTCCCGCCACGGGTCCTCCAGCATGGAGCTGTGAAAGTACTGAGAATTATTTCTTCTATCGTTATATTGCCTTTGGTTTTGATGCTGTCCCCGCCTGCCACCGCGATGGCCGAAATTCCGAGGTGTTCCGTGTTGCTGTTGGGGAGTTTTGCTCTGATAGAAATGTGGCGTGGAGGAGCCCTGCCTGTCCTCGTAGAAACCAGAATTTTGTTGCGGCGTTCGACTTTGGTAGAAATGCGGCGTGGTTGGCTGGGATCTCTGTTGCGTTTGCTGGCCGCCATTATGCTGGGACATGTATTCCGTGTTCTGCGATGGGTATTGCCGCATATTTTGTGAGTAAGGCGCATAGTAATTAAATCCTTTACGAGGTGTTCCCATTATTGAAGCAATTCCAGTTTGTAAACAATTCACTAGACTCTACACCAGGGCTGGTGGACATCGATTAACTTATCGAAAAACAATTTTCACATATAAAAAAACAACAATAAATGAAAATTGAATAAGTAGCAGTCTTTTCGTATTCAAACAGAAATTTGTTTAATTGTAATTGTTTAACATGTCATAAATTGTTTTAAAAATAATGTGTATAAAAACACTACACAGTGGAGAGCGTACAGGCTGGTATATTGTTTACAGCAAAACATTCGGTATTTCAATGCTGCCAAAACACCGGTCACACTAACAGTCTCGTTCGAAAACTCGACAAGCGAAGTTGGAAGTCTTTGTGGTCGCGCCGTCGCATGTAAATTGCATTTAAACAATTGCAGTGGAATTTCGCGTACAAAACCCTAAGTAATTCAAATACAACATTATAATTATAATTTTAAATTGAAAACGCTTTTAATTCAAATTGCAAACGTACGACCGGTTAGAGTACAAATTAAAAGCAAGGCTATAAAGTTAAACACGCCTACAGGAGTGTTCTATTGAAATCTGCGCTTTGTCTGTGCCTCAGTGTATGTGTGTGCAGTGTGTGTGAGAGAGTGTGCAGTGTGGAGTGTGTGTGTATGATTGTATGTGAGCTAGAGTTTAATGCATATGTATGTTTGTATGCATATTTGTGTGTTGGCCTGTGTGTGTATATGTTTGTTCAGTTGCATATAAAGAAGAAGCAGCAGCAGCAGCCGCCGCATCAGCAGCAAGCACATTACTCACTTTGGTGTCATTATTTGTGCTTCCAACAAAATTCTTTTAGGGCGTGTAAATGCATGTGTGTGTGTGTTTATATATATACATATGTGTATGTAAAAAATACATGCACATTTATATATATATATATATATGATTAATATTGCAGTTAAAAGTGCTTGCATTGCAAATAAAAAAAAGGAAAGAAAAAATTAACACAGCAACTTTTTCGCCTTTAGTTTAATACGAAAACGACAACAACAACAGCAGCAGCAACAACATAAACGTCTCAAAACAACAACAAAAACAAACAGATACACTTAAGAGAGAGAGAGAAAAAAAACAAAAACCCAGAGTACAAATTTGTTTCGGTTAATTCAAAATATATAGACAATAATAATAATTCACTGGCTGCAGGGCGAACGCAGGCAAGGCAGCAACATCGCTTTGGATATCTTCAGCGGCATCAAAGAGCAACTCTCAAGTTGCCCCGAACGCACCCGCGCACTCTGTCGCACTGTATGGGGCGCTGTGTCCACTTCCCTTAGCACAGCGCTAACTGCGGCGAGTATCGAAGCCGGCGACGCCCGCGACGACGGTGGCGGTGGAGGCGGTGGGGCAGGCGGAGGCGGAGGTGGCGGTGGCTGTGGCGTCGGTGGCGGCGGCGGTGGCGGCAGCAGCTGGTGCAGCACAATAACAACAGCAACAACTGGCGCTGCATCGGCGGGCAGCGGCCGCTTTGCAACCATAATGGGCGCAGTCAAATCTCGCCACATCACCAACGCTGACATGGACCGAGAGGAGGACCAACGTCAACATCAACAGCAGCTGCCGCCCTTGCACCAGCATCAGAACACGAATTCCATGCAGCGCAATGGCCATCACAGTGCGACGCTCCAGAAGCAGGATCTCCGCTACGACATTGGTTCCAGCTCCCAGTACCATCATGTTAGGCAGCCGAGTGTGCGCAGTCGCAGCCAGCAGCCGATGCCCACCACGGATGAGCTGGATCGTCGCTTTGCCAAAGTTTTGGTGAGTAGCTCTATGCGCTAATCCCTATCACTTTGATCCCAACATCCACAACCCTTGCTCTTCCATACTCTCCAATGCATGTGATTGGATGAGCTCATCGCCCTGTATAAACGCGCATGTGTGTGTGAGTGAGTAAGCGAGCGCTTGTGTATGTTTCGATAATCCCAGTCGAGCTTGAACTCAAGTTATAACTTGTCGAAACTAAATTAAATTTAGATTAGCTTAGTTAAAAGTTCTAGTTTTATCTACTGTTAAATATTTAAATTCATGTGGTAAGCGCATTGATTTGATAAAATGAATTTGGGCATTGTCCTTTCTGGGCTGAAAAACAAATAAGGTGCACGTGTACAGGACTCTCATAAGTAATGTGCGGGAAATGTGAAGTAGCCTCATGTTTCAACAGGAGAAACAATTATTTCTGGGAAATTATTAGTTATTTTTAACATTTGGAAAATCGTTTTTTCTTGATAAAATCGCACTAAATTAAAAACAAGTGTATTTTTTATTTTCAGTTTTCTATCTAATAAAACAAACCGCGTCAAAATCGGATTAAAGTACAATAAAAATATATGTATTTAATTTATACATAATAGGAACTACAATTCATACAAACAACCTCAAATTAGGCTTACAAGTTATGAAGGTTATTTTTCACAAATTTTCGCACGTGCATGAAACTAAAAACGGAATTAAATTATAATCTGTACCCCACAAACACCGCTCAATACCTGAAACAATGATTCACAGGCAATTGGCTTCCTGTTTTAAGATCGACAAAAGATCAATTCTCATGCATGCTTAGAAAATGCATGCGACTATCTGTTGGTTTGGCACGCACAGCAGTCCGGCTGTGTATTGTCTCGTGTGCGTTCTGTATATAATTATGTATGTATGTATATGTATGTATGTATATGTATATGTATGTATGTATGAATGTATGTGTACCTACACCTCTCTCACTCACTCTGTCGCTGTGGCGGCGTTCTGTTCTGTTTGTCATGCATCTGAAGTGCTGGCTCGCAGCAAGCCGCGCAACAAAGTCAACTTAATTAAACAATGGGCGCACGCTTTTATATTGCCAAAAAGGAAAAAATATCAAATAAAATTTGTTGCTATAAAAAAGTACTTGAGTGCTATAAGAAACGAGTGTGACCCAATCCAAAGCCAAATCCGTAGCCACAAGCCTCAAGCCTCAAGCCCCAAGCTTCAAGCGTCTAGCCCCAACACAGACGCATGCAAATGGCAATTAAAAGCAAATTGATCGATTGTCGTCGCTCTCTTTCCCACTGCTGACTCATTCGGCTGCCGCAGCGGCTTAGCTTATCTGCCATTCGCACCCAAATTGAGAATAAGTATTGGGAAAAAAGAAGCAGAAATATAGAGAGGGAGAGAGAGAGAGAGTGGGAGTGTTAGAGAGAGAAAAAGCAATACTAAAAAAACACGAAATCTTTATTTTATATGCTCAGCTCGAATTCTCACTTATCATCCATCGTTCCCAGTGGATGTAACATGAAACGCCGCTCAACGAGTTCTCTTTTCTTCTTTATATTTTGTTTTTGTTCTTTCATTTCTACCCCTCTTATATGGGGGCAGCATTGTTTTGTCAAGTTGCATGCAACATGTAAATATAGGTGATTTATGCGTGTAGGTAAATAATTAATGCTCGTTATGTGATCGCCCTACGGGCGGGAAAACTGATGTTACTTAACTGATTTAAATGAATCTCAATGTATATTTATGCAGTGCAATAATTCGCTTAGAGAAGTATATTTATTTATATAGAGGAAGTGTATAGGAAATTTATGTAAATTAATATTCTAAATATTTATATAAAATTTTTTTAGAAAATAAATAAATAATAATGTATGTTTTGTAATATATTTCGGATTATTAAAGACGCATTTAAGCTGATTAATACATACATAAAAAATATTTTGTTGTATTTGTATAATATTTTTGGAATATCTATTATTATTGATATATATATATATATATATATATATATATATATATATATATATATATATATATATATATATATGTATATATATATATATCTACAATAGGAATATCTATAAATAAAAATCTCAAAAATGCCATGATTTGGCAAATATTTATAAATACAAATTTTGCCTACAAAATGCATGATATTAAAAAAATAAATGGTTAAAAAGAAATAAATCACCAATAATGGATTATATTTATAATATAATAATAATAATAATTTAAAAATTGCACTAAATATAATAATTACATATTAAAAATAAAATAATATTAAAAACTTAATCATATATTAAAAATTGCAAAAAAGAGAAAAACTTAAATAAATAAAAAAAATTCTAGCTGCAAACAGTATAGTTTACGTAAATAAATCAACAACTTTTGCTCGAATTTTCTTATATTTTCACATTTGTTGCAATTAGCCACGTTTAAATGATTTCCATTGATCTTTTATATTGTTCAGTTGTTCGCTTGCTTCAAGGGTATACAAACGTTCAATTTGCTAGCACTTGTTGATTATTCTTTTTTTACCCTTTTTTGGCACTGGAAGTGTTTAAACTGTTTTGTTTATATTGAGTTGTTGGTTTTTGTTTTGTTTTCTTCTTTTTTTTTATATATAATTCTCCATAAATTTGTTTTGTCATTTCGGTAGCGTTCATCTGGCTTGGCCTCGTCTCGCCATTCGCAAAGGCTTAGGCTAATTTGTGTTTACTTTTGTTTCTCTCTTTGCCCCCTCTCTCTCTCTCTCTCTCTCCGTCTATTTCTCTGTGTGTGTGCCCTTGCCACTGTCCGTGCCAAACAAGCGCCCACAATTGAAGGCAATTGTTTGCCCGATTCGTGGCTATAAATAGTTTGAGTTTTGCCAACATTGCCGCTAATAATTTGCGTTTTATGTCTAATCGGTTGCAGTAGTTGCTGCAGATGTTTCCGGTTAGACGCGCGGGTTGATTGAACTCAGTCTGTATTTGCATGAGATGCATTCATCAAATTGACTTCAGCCGCAAGCTGAGCAAACAAACGTCTCTCTCAGCGACAGATGCACGAATGTCCACAGAGTAGAGCAGAAGCAACTTAATATGGCATTAACTTCATTTGATTTGTGCGCAAAAGAATCTTGCCAGTTGTCTAACTTCGTTATTCTTTTGAATAACTTATTGAAGAAGGATAAGAAGTCATATTTACTTTTATCATTTTGCTTTTTGATAAGAAACTAAAGCTTGAAAGGCTTTTCATTGTATACTTTGTATACCGTAATTCCCTATTTCAAGTGGGAAATCGTGGGCTATAATGAGTATATGTAACGGGCAGAAGCCATAAAGTATATACATATATATTGTTGTGTAGAATGACGAACTGAAACAATCTATTTCCGTTCGTAATCTTACAACCTATCGTAAAATGTTATCTAACTTCATATACTAAATTCTATATCCTAAATTTTGTATTTAGTTACATGAATGTTATATAGAATTTGGGTTATCATTTTAATTTTATTGGCTTCAAATTTCACATTATTTGAATTTTAATTCATTTCGCCACGTATTCAATATTTTATGTGCATCATATGTTATGTTAATT
Source organism: Drosophila stalkeri (assembly GCA_035047405.1). Lineage (NCBI taxonomy): Eukaryota > Metazoa > Arthropoda > Insecta > Diptera > Drosophilidae > Drosophila > Drosophila stalkeri. Next base: position 5,240,738 of record JAWNPR010000149.1, on the reverse strand, counting down.
AATTAAGTTTAACAGAAGTTGATAAGTGAAACGCTTTAAAAATACAGATTAGTCGGAATTCAGGGTATCTCTTTGTCAGACACATCGACTACAGCTTTTTTAGTGTTTATTTACCTGATTCATTTGATTGACTAGAGTCAACATGATATGTTTATGCCATAATAAAGCTTTCTGAGAATTTTTCAAGTAATGTTCCATTTATTTTTAAGTATAAAAACATTAGATTTATTAATCATTTTATGGGCCTTATGCACTTCAAATCGATTAGACCGTTTTCAAATGGCAATTCATTTGGCTGATTGCATTTTCTGAAACATTTTGTAAATTGATATTGTAAATTAATAACTTTATTTAATCGATGCGATGCATAAGCAGTGCATAAAGTAATTTGACGTATTAAATATCCATATAGAATAACTCGCTCCAATAAAACTAGATCAAACTATAGTTATATATACAATCTAATTATGCTAGATAGATTCTACAATAACGTCCTTCTATATATGTATGTTTGTGCCTTTGGTTTATGTTGACTTAATGATAATTAATAGTTGGTTAATTTGTGTAATAGCATTTTAATATCCATAAAACTTAATGGGCTTAATGCATTGGCTCCGACTGTCTGTGGTGCTGTATGTGTGTGTGTGGTGGTGGTGGTGGTGTTGGTGTTGCCTTTATGTCGGCTGCTGTGGGTGTTGTCAGACTAACCACATAAAATCCTCATTAATTTACAAGCTTTCACGCGAGACACAAATGACTTTCACTCATTTAATCGCGCTCGCCATTATCATCAGCATAATCATCATTGTGATCATCATGAAAACGGCATCAGTAGCCGATGCAGTCATCTTTGTTTAGAATATAGTATAATAACCATTACGGATTTAACTGAACAGCTCCCCTAATGCCCTAATGACATTTTCAATGGCTGACAAAAAGCACAGATGTTTTTTTTTTTTTTTTGCTGAATTAATACTCATTGTTTATAAGCATTCATTCAGCATTTAGATGAGTTTGTCAGCGTTCTGCGTTTGCCCGTTTGCTGGCCCTTATCTAATGACTGCAAAAACCAAAGAGGAACACGCACTCGCTGTGTGTATTTATCTATTTTGTATATATCTCTCTATATACCATATGCATTTATAGATCGCATTGGCTTATCGTTTCGCTTCAACTTCCTTGGCGGTCCCTTTTGGGGGCATTCGCATCTTGTGGTCTCTAGACAAAAAGAGAGGTTAGCTGCATCAGTGTTCGCAGAAACCCGTAAAAGAGCATTGACTCGGATGTGAACTGATGTAAGACCAATCCCAAACAGGCCAAGTAGAACACATAAATTACAATGCATTTTGTTCTGCATTTGCAGCTGAGCGAGCATAAACACAATTAACTGTGCAAACTTCAGATTTTAAATTATTCTTTTCTCTCATTTATAGCTTATGCGCATTGAGCAAAAAAGGGGGAACTTATTAGATCTACTAATTCCGAAGCAAATATAATTGAGTGTATAAAGGAAATACACCAGTTTTTCCCTCTGAGTTGTGTTGAATTTGGTATGCAGATCAAGTTTCCTTAGTCATTTTTATGACTGCCAAAATTGGCAAAGGCTCAATACTCAATACTTTATTGAAGATGTCAGTTTCTCATATATTATATGCCTCTGACCCAACAGCTTGTTCCTTGTGTTACTTCCTTTTTTGTTTGTTATTAATGATTTACTTTGCTGCGAAGACAAACTCCGACACCCACACATTTTCATTGTCTTGCATTGTCAATTTTATCTGCCTTCCTCGATTCCCATTCTTTACTTTGGCGATTGCTTCCTCTCTTTATCTTGAATATCCCTCGATATCTCACTGTCATATATTTATCTCTCATATTTATAATTTCCTTCTTATTCTTACTTGTAGATCTTTCAAACGCTCTTTTTAGCCACTCTCTCACTTAAAAATAACTATTTATATAGCTTACACAACCTAGCCTTTTCTTCTCGCCCAATCCTTGAATTTCTTCTGCCTCTTCTTTTCGCTTTCTCTTTCTCTCTCTCTATCTCTCCGTTGCTCTCTATCATTCAATGAGAATCACATAGAGAGGTCACAATTTAGATTTTTTTAATACTTCTAGCTTTAAAATAATTTTGAATTATGTAAAATTATAAATTAAGCATTGCATTCACTTTTTATTGTTTAGTTATTTCGCTCAGCTATTACCAGATGCTGATTAAGTGAATTTTCGCATGATCTTGTTTTTTTCACAGTCAATTATTATATGAATTTACACGAGACTTCCCAGTTTTTAGTTGTGTGTTAATTAAGTTAAACAATTACTTCATTGTCATGCAATTTTTTCTGCTTTCTTTTGTTTATATATTTTTTGTTTATGTGTATTTTATGTATTATGAAACGTGCTGTATGTAATATTTGATTTGATAAACTCTTTATAGCCGTGCAAAGAGTAAATGGAAATTGCAATTGAAAATTATTGCAATGTCTTATTGATTGATATTGTTATTATAATTATTACAATTGTGTGCTGTCGGGGGGAGTGTGTGCCTTTGTTATTTACTGCGAGGGTTGCTCAGTTGCTCAGTTGCTCAGTTGCTCTGTTGCCCTTGCCAATGGCCCCCGTCACCTTTTTTGTTTCCGTCCCGCTTACTCCTCTGCCCCACACTTTCTGTTCCGCTCGGCCTCTTGGCGCTGAGTGATTTGCCTCGACGCGTTTTTTAAATAACCAACAATATAACTATACGACTGTGTATACTTCGGAATAATAAATGACAAAGCCTCTCTCCCTCTCTCGCTCGCTCTCGCTCTCGCTTTGTCTCTCATGGCTCGCTTAATATTTATGCCAGAGCAGGCAAAAATAAGTAGCGGCATTTTTTCTATATAAATTAGTCGTCAACACAAAATAATCCAACTGTCCAGCCATTGTACCGGATACGCATTTTAAAATTGTGTTCAATGAGTGCTTGCGCTTGTGTGTGTGGGTGTGCATAATGGGCGACTATGGCACCCCCTCTTGAGCAGGCTGATCTACGCTCATGGCATATGACTAAGCATCAAAATAAGACGCACTACAAAAGTATTTCCCTTTTGATTAAACCGCAACATACATTTATATAGGTCGACACAGTAATATTCTAGTTTATTTATTATCCAAGGGGTATTCAAGATTTTTGCATATTGCTTTTTTCTTTTCAATTTATTTATTTATTTTTACTATATAGTAAATCGCACGGCCTGGCGTGATTCATTAAAAAATGGCATACGCAAATCGTGTTGGCAAACAGATTTAATACTGAGTAATCTCAAGAGTTCATAAATTCTTTGCCGAGAGATGGGGCAAGGGATTTCTGCTTTAAAAAACAAAAATATGTTTATAAACATTATAAATAAGCTACTCAAATTCTTTTTTCGATTCAATGAAATTTCATTTCAGTTGTATGAATTTCACTGGAATTAAATTGACTTTTCTAATTTGTTATATATGTTATACATATAGTATAATGAATATATATACATATATATATATATATTTTTTTTTTTTTTTTTTTTTTATTTATTCTGATCAACATCCTGACCAAATGACGCTTTTTTCATCTTGACAGACACACATACCATCCTCACATTTCATTCATACACCATCCACACCCTTTCCTGCGCTGTCTGTTGGCACGCCAATTAGAAGTTTGCCACGGCTGCACCCAATTGAAGTCACGTAAACGTATTTGCTGATTTCATTATGGCTGGGATGTTCTCAGTAAATGTAAAAAAAAAAAACACACACACAATATATGTAAATGTATCTACATTTACTTTTTAAGTACAATGGCATCACACTTGACTGACAGTGGTTGGACTGATTGATGTTGTTGGTTGAGTGAATCGGAGTCATGAAATCATTCAAAAGCCACAGATACTTCGTGGCATCGATGCAATGCCCTTACTCTATAGCAAATTCTATTTTATTGTCAGTGCTGTTTAACAAGTGCAGCCGAGAGCCTGGTTCCAGGTGCCAGGTGTAAATTTATTGTCGTCTAGCCATAAAATTTTCCTAGGTTTACCTTTGATCAACAAGGCAACAGACGTTGCAGCTGTGAAATCTAGTAAATATCAACAACAGCGATATTTCAGCTAATTTTTTGTATATATGTAGGAAAGTGCTTTTCTAGAAGGTTCATTAACTTTTATCTAATATCCTCTCACTCCTTATCAGGCATATTACAATATATAGTGCTCCTTTTCAGTATATAAGATACAGTTCCTTTATCTCAGTCTGAATTTGTTATCTCTGTAGCCTCTTAGGGTAACCGCAACCGTATTATATCTTCTCAGCGTGGAATTTGCGTTTAACTTAATCAGTAAACGTCATTTCAGTTTAAATAGCTGGTTTGCATGGAATCCGCTTTACTTTTTATCAGTCAAGGATTTGAGGTGTCGTTGCTACTGAAAAATAAGATCGTGTGCTTTAAAACAAGATGACAGAATAAAGTAAACGAGATACGAGAGTCGTTAAATATTGACTGAGCGATTAAAAAATTGATTTTATATACTATTTAAAGTAGGAATTTCATTATATATGACTTGTAGAAGGAAGTATCGTTGCTTACCTCTCGGATGAATCATATATTATAAAGTAAAAAAGTAAAAAGTTTAGTAAAACAGGCTTATATTTTTAGTTAAATTCTCAAGTCAAGTTTTAAAACAGTTTCTTCAATAAACATTATATTTATTGATAAGGGTTAATTTATAAATAAATATACGTAGTTCAATAGATAGACAACTTATTTTTCATGGAAAATCGCGAATCTTTCTAGACAGTTACAAATATGGCTACATTGACTCAACTGGTTATCCTGACCAGGAATATATTTATAAACTGTTTACCACGCCACCTTCTGCCTGTTACATGCATTTTCACAAAATGATTGTACTTATTTTTAATGTTTGCACGGTAAAATTACTGTAAATTTAAAACAGCTGCTCACTAAGTTCTCAAGTATTTTCATCTAGAACAATCTTTGGGTTTCCATGATTGCTTTACTATAATCATGAGCTAAATGCAACTTAAACGGCGCGGTATACTAAGTAACTTCTACCGGCTTAATCGGCGTACATGAGAGGTATATAGAGTATTTAGAGTATAGTATGCAAAGTCTTCTTTGATCAGTCTTAGTTAGGTTTGTTTCTTTGACGGCATCAGTTGGAGTCTCAGCAGAAATCAAATTGGAATTTGATAGTTAGGAAAGGCCTTTGTTAGTCCATTAATACAATTCGTTTTCATTGTATATGAAGATTTTCATTTTTATGTTTTGCAATTCGTTTATAAATGCATATTTATATTTCTGCACACTTTTATTGCCATTAGCTAATGGCTTTTAATATTTATGGCAATTATTCATTTTTGTTTACCTTTTTTTCTCTCTTCTTATCGTACAGGCTTCGATGGATCTGCCACCGGACAAAGCAAAGCTTTTGCGTAACTACGATGACGAGAAGAAGTGGGACATGATATGCGATCAAGTAAGTAGAGTTCATAATATCAAAATTTAAGTGCTTCGCCATGACTAAACAGCCTAAACTACCGGCCACGCCTTCCCCTGCCGCTCGGCCACTTGGCCACTTGGCCCCTGCCGCTGGCAGACCACATGGCTGCGTGTTTATCATCATTGTTCGGTCCGCAACTTCCTGTTTATGCCAAACGCAAATTTTTGCAGATTAAATGTGTAGAACGACAGTAGGAGAACCAGCGCCCGCCGCTGGCCTGCCCTTCCTATATATATATAACAGCTGGGCGGAAGGCCAACGCCTAAAACAGTTTCTACTCTTGAACTCTGACCTTCCAAAACCCACTTGACAGTGTCGCAGCTCTAATTAACTAAGCCAAATGTCATTTGCTTGAATTGTAGCTCACATGTGCGCTAGGTAAACACGAAAACAAATTCAAGTAATTCAAGTAACTCGTAAACTATGTATGTAATGGAGTAGTATATATGAGACTGTGTGAGGTTTTATAGTGCCAATAAGACTTGACATTGAAATATTTCTAATTAGTTTGGTCAGTTAGAGAAATATTGTTACAATATTAAAAAAGAAACTGTCGAAATAATATGTGAGATGATTTTCAAAATATGAAATATGGAAATTCTTCTTTATATTATATTATATTATATGGTATATGTCAGAGCGACTCTTGATTAATATATTTATTATAAGATTTCGATATAGTTAGAGAACCATTCAATCTTGTCAAAATATAGATAGCGGTGCTGAGCTGTTAAATTATATGAGATGATTTTCGAAATAACATGAATATTCTTAATATCTAAAATAGTTTTTTGTTTCACAGTGTCAATAAGATTTAATATTGAAATATTTCTAATTAGCTTTAAATCCAATTGGAGAAATATTCAAGCTAGTTACAATATAAAAAAAAAAAAAAAAACAGAAAAATCATGTGACATGATTTTAAAAATCAGTAGAACTCTTTTTTAGGGTTTATTAGACATCTGAGGGAGAGAAATTTAAGAAATGTTTTAAATAATTAAATGTAGGGTTAAGGTTAACTTTGCGTTAGGTTATTGGGTTTACATTTTTAGCTTACTTACAACTAACTCACTTCCTTGAGGCCAAGACGTGCGTCAACCTTGTTAACTGTCAACCTGTTCCGAAAAACCCATTAACTCATTTTGAGCATCATCATTTATAAAACCCTCTCTAGCTGACATCTGAACTACGTAGCACTTGATATTCATATCTGAGTATAATTTATTTTTAAATTCGCAAAGCTCCGAAGTTGGCTAAGCCTCTGCCTGAACCTCATATTAGGCATGTATTTTGGCATGATATGTATCTGCGTGTATATATTATATATCTCAGATATATGTATCTTTTATATATATTATATATATCATTATTCAGTGCGTGCTCGACGTTTGTTGTTTTTTTTTTTTTTTTCTGATGTCGCTTGTCGCGTTTGAAGCTTGTAAAAGTGCAAAATGAATCCAATTTCAAAACGATTTCGGCGCTTGTTGAATTCAAATGGCGTTGAACAAAGCTTGTCGGGCTTTGGGACATTAAATAAACCATATATAACATTTGAGTATTATATTAAGCCACACATAGAACGCCAAATGGGCGTTAGTGTGGGGGCTCCAATAAACACATACACACACACACACACAGTCACAACAATATGTGGGGCTACATATGTTATAGAGCCATGTCTACACACAAATCTACATTGCGTGCTCTGTTTGGGGAGTTATGATGAAACTATTAACGTGTGCGACAGAGCGTGCCGTGGTTCGGTTTTGGTTCTGTGCAGTTCGGTTCTACAACGGCTCTGGCCGGAGCATTAAACTGGGTCACTGAATTTTCAAGAGCTGCGCCTAGAAAATATTCGCCAAAGGCGTTGGAGTAAACGCGATAAAAGCAAATATTGTTGCTGTTCAGGAGTGTGGACTAGGAAAATACTGCGCTCTGCGATCTTTAATGTATTTAATATTCTAAATTTCGTTGAAGACAATTCGAGAGAATATTTTCTATTCTAAAAGTTTTCTAAACTCTTCACTTAGAAAAGATAAAACTTGTAAAGATCTTGGATATTGCAGAAATGAGAATATTTTGATGCAGATGAAAACGATTTTTGCTTTATTTTCATAATCGACTAGTAAACAGCGTTCTATATTCGTTGTGTAAACGTAGATTTGTAAGCTTTCTCAAAGATATATTCTTAATTCCCTATATTTGTAGTCTTTGCCTTATCTTCCAAGCAGTCAATTCTAGCCAGTTTCCTGTGCAACACAGGGTATGAGTAAATCTGAAGATCTCGTCGCAGTCTTGCCTTTTTTTGTTATTTTCTTTTTCTAAACCGCCTGCATGCCAACAGACCTGTTTTCCATAATTCAGCCAACTTCTTGAATGAAAACGCAGCCCACAAACAATGGACGTTGAAGTCGCTAGCTAGGACTTCAGCTGCTTGTACGGCCAATCCCACAACCTATGGCAATCCGATCCACTCAAACACCAAAGCAGCACGACACGGTGCAGCACCACCACCACCACCACCACCACCATCACCACCATCATCACTAGCACCACCATGCTCTCAGCGGCTCGCAGTGACAAAATGCAAATTATTATGACTGCGATAAATTGCAGTTTTTAATCGCTGGAGCCGCTCGGACGCCCCATACCTGGTTAAAGATATACACATATATAGGAGCAGCTATATACAAATATATATGCGAGTCTGTATATATATTTGGTCTTTTCTATTTATGCCGTCGTAGTCGTAGTCGTAGTCGCAGTCGCAGTTTGACTAGGAAAAGAATGAAACTGGTTTTCTTTTTTACTCTGTAAAGTTGCACAGGCAAAGCACCAAAACCCACACATAGTTTTAGTTGTAGTCATGCGTTGCTTTTGTTGTTTTTATTGTCGTAGTTTTTGTTGTTGTTGTGGTATGTTGTTGGCATAGTAAAAAGCCAAAAACAAGTATACCACGCTTCATGCTTTAAAAAATGTTTAAAGTTAGGCAAGCTATCGATGCTTATATGATCGCTGTAGTCTTGTGCGTTCCAAAGAGCTGAAGACATCGAGCTAGACAGTCAGAGGGAGAGCGAGATAGAGCGAGAGGTAGATATATATATATAGAGAGAGGGCTCTATCGTAAACATGGTACACAAATATGCAGTTGGCAGAGGCAACAATACCAACAATAACGACAACGCAACACAACACCCAAAGCAAAACAAAAGTAAAAGCCGCTAAGTTAGTGTTAATGCTTGAGAGGAGGTATTTTCCATTTGGCCTCTGTCCAGCACTTTTTTGGTTAGTCAACAATTTTTATAAACTTGTGGATTGCAGCAGTTACCGTGTTTAATTGATAGTCTATAATTGGGAAAGTTTTCGGGGCTGAGCATTGAGCGTAGAGGCAGTTAATCTCAATCATTAATCAAAAACTGTGTTATTTCCGCTTTAATCAAAATTGAAAAAGATTTTAAATAAAATATGTATATTCAAGAAATGTATGTATAATATAATAATTTATTAATATCCTTATGACTGATGGCAAGTTAGGGAAGTTAGCTTTCTTTAGGCAATGAAAAACTTATTCATTTCAAAGATTATGAATTTTCTGGCTAAAAGCCGGTTAACGCATCTGAATGAATTTAATTTTAAAAATAATTTGCACTAAGTTCAACTGCTTTCTTAAGGTTATTCACTGTTGAAAAAACTGCGCTTTATTCAAATTTGAAACAAGTTTTAAATACAATATAAATATTTAAATAAATTATTTATAATTAAATGAATTATACAAAAAATCAAAATTTGTGAATATCCCAAAATAATTTATGAATATTATCAGTGGAAAATATGAATCTCTTATTTTTTTCTTAATATATAATCAAATATAATACATAAAAATATATTTTATTAACGTCATCTACTTTTTTTCGGTTATTTACAGGAAATGGTGCAGGCGAAAGACCCACCCTCCCATTATTTGAGCAAGCTGCGGACCTATTTGGATCCAAAGGCATCGCGCAGTCATCGGGTAAGTTGGCAATTGGAGCCAGTTGGCTGACTGGCTAAAGTGTTGAAAGTTGGTGGTGCGTAAAGCTCTCTCGTATCAGCTGTGTGTCTCTGTCTCTCTCTATCTCTTTGTCTAACTTGTCCTTAAGAGCGCCAGCTCTTGCTGTGTAGCTGTAGAAACTCGTACATGTAATTTTGTAGCTCACTGTAGTTCACTGTGTGGTGCCTTTGTCTGACTCCTTTTGTTGTCGAGGAAGCGACTGAATTAACAAATTGTTCGATGAGAAAATACATAATACCAAAAACATAGAAAACAACTATCTAAATTATAATAAAAACAATTCTATTACTCCAATATTAATGTGTAAATTTCAATTTCTCTACTCACAACACACACCTACATACACTTGTATACACTCACGCATACACACGCACAACCAACCTATCACGATCTTTCCCTTTTCTAATGCACATAACCTGACACTTTCCTGCACCAAACAATCGAATCATCCAATCATTAATCGTTACGTCCTGCGCTCATTATCCTGTTTTCCATGTTCAAACATGAACTCTTCCCCATTCCTGTCTCTTTCTCTCTCTCTCTCTCTCTTTCTACACTTACAGCTTTACCTCTTCTACTTTCTTTGTCAGAAACGTAAGATGGTCGGGGAATCAACATCGACACAGGTGCTGCGGGATCTAGAGATCTCGCTGCGCACCAACCATATCGAATGGGTCAAAGAGTTCCTGGACGATACCAACCAGGGCCTAGATGCTCTCGTTGATTATCTCAGCTTTCGGCTGCAGATGATGCGACACGAACAGCGTCTGCAGGGCACTCTGTGTGCGTCCGAGGAACGTTTGAATTTGATGAATGGCCTAGATTCAAGCGAGGTGGTGTTGAACAACAGCTCGATGAGTCCCGGCGGTGGTGGCAACAATGCCAATCTGACAAATGGCTCTCTAATGCTAGACGGCTCCCGACAGCAAACGGGCACCCATAGCAATCATTCCCATTCCTATAGCTTTGTACGACCCACAATTTCCGAGGTGCTGGACAGTCCCAGTCTGAAGCGCCGATCGCGCCACATTGCCAAACTGAATATGGGCGCTGCCACGGACGATATACACGTGTCCATAATGTGCCTGCGAGCGATCATGAATAATAAATATGGCTTCAATATGGTCATCCAGCATCGAGAGGCGATAAATTGCATTGCTCTGAGTCTGATACACAAGTCGCTGCGCACCAAGGCGCTGGTGCTGGAGCTGTTGGCGGCGATTTGTCTGGTCAAGGGCGGACATGAGATCATATTGAGTTCCTTTGACAATTTCAAGGATGTGTGCCAAGAGCAGCGACGCTTCCAGACACTCATGGAGTACTTCATGAACTTTGAGGCCTTTAATATAGACTTTATGGTTGCCTGCATGCAATTCATGAACATTGTGGTTCACTCCGTCGAGGACATGAACTACCGCGTCCATTTGCAATACGAGTTTACGGCTCTGGGCTTGGATAAGTATTTGGAGCGCATACGGCTAACCGAGTCTGAAGAGCTCAAGGTGCAAATATCCGCCTATTTGGACAACGTTTTTGATGTAGCTGCACTGATGGAGGACTCGGAAACTAAGACGTCGGCATTGGAGCGCGTGCAGGAGCTAGAGGATCAGTTGGAGCGCGAAATAGATCGCAATTCTGAGTTCTTATACAAATTCGCCGAGCTGGAGACGGAGAACCAAACCCTGAAGGCGGAGCGTGATCAGTTAGCCATGTTGCGACAACAGTCGGAGGAGCAGCTCAATGCGCTGCAGCGCATGCTGCAGCAGAATGAGCAGGAGCTGAAGAAACGTGATACACTGCTACACAATAAGAATCTGGAGTTGCAAACACTTTCTCGATCACTGCCCCGATCCGCTTCCAGCGGCGATGGCTCCTTGGTGAACGGCAGTCTGCTGACGGGCACGGCGAATGGTGCAGTATCACCACCACCTCCACCGCCGCCGCCAATGCCAGCAGCAGCAGCACCACCACCGCCGCCACCTCCAGCACCACCTGCACCTCCACCGCCACCCATGATGCAGGGTCTGTCTCCACTGGGCAGTCCGAATGGTAGCGTGACCTCAACAGTTCCCTCCCCGCCTCATGCTCCGCCCATGCTAAGCTCTTTCCAGCCCCCGCCACCACCAGTTGCTGGTTTCATGCCAGCTCCGGATGGTGCTATGACCATCAAACGCAAGGTGCCCACCAAATACAAGCTGCCAACGCTTAACTGGATTGCGCTCAAGCCGAATCAGGTTCGAATCAGATCTATTGATTTACAATCAATTAATGAGATATCTTTATTAACTGAATTGTATTTTACGACAGGTACGCGGCACCATATTCAATGAGCTAGACGACGAGAAGATCTTCAAGCAAATCGACTTTAACGAATTCGAAGAGCGTTTCAAGATCGGCATCGGTGGCGCTCTGCACAATGGCAGCAATGGCAGCGAGGTGGATGGCTCGCTCTCGTCCTATCCCAGTAAACGTTTCAAAAAGCCCGATAATATCTCGCTGCTGGAACACACGAGGTTAAGAAACATTGGTAATTTCCCTGTAAATATGCAACGTTTCTCAGTTTATACATATTTTGCTTAACCTTTCAGCAATCTCTCGTCGTAAATTGGGCATGCCCATTGATGATGTTGTTGCGGCCATACATAGTTTAGATCTAAAGAAGCTGTCGCTGGAAAATGTGGAGCTGCTGCAAAAAATGGTGCCCACCGATGCTGAGGTTAAGGCCTACAAGGAGTTCATAATTGAACGCAAGGATCAGCAGCTGCTCACCGAGGAAGACAAGTTTATGTTGCAATTGTCACGCGTTGAACGCATCTCCTCCAAGCTAGCCATTATGAACTATATGGGCAACTTTGTCGATAGTGTGCATCTCATCAGTCCGGTAAGATATGGTCTGCCTCAAGATCAGCTATAGAAGCTAATAATACTTGTCTCTTATCATTTCGTTTCTAGCAAGTTCTATCGATTGCCAGTGCCTCGAACTCCCTGAAGCAGTCTCGCAAGTTCAAAGCTGTGCTGGAAATAGTGTTGGCGTTTGGCAACTATCTTAATAGCAACAAGCGTGGACCGGCATATGGCTTTAAGCTGCAATCTCTAGACACATTGATTGACACAAAGTCAACTGATAAGAGGTCTTCGTTGCTGCATTACATTGTGGCCACGATAAGGGCCAAATTTCCGGAGCTTTTGAACTTTGAGTGCGAGTTATATGGTACAGAAAAAGCGGCCTCTGTGGCATTGGAGAACGTTGTGGCCGATGTGCAGGAGCTAGATAAGGGCATGGAGCAGGTGCGCAAGGAAGTCGAGTTGCGTGTCAAGGGCACACAGACACACATACTGCGGGACTTCCTGAACAATTCTGAGGACAAGCTGAAAAAGATCAAGAGCGATCTGCGGCTGGCACAGGATGCGTTTAAAGAGTGTGTGGAATACTTTGGGGACTCGTCACGAAATGCGGATGCGGCTGCATTCTTTGCATTAATTGTGCGGTTTACACGTGCCTTTAAAGTAAGCGGGTGTATAAATAAATTAATATAAATATATTTGATACAAATTCCATTTTCTTTCAGCAACTCGACCAAGAGAACGAGCAGCGTCGTCGCCTGGAACAAGCAGCCGCTTTGGCAGCAACGAAGAAGGAGAGCGATCAAGTCATGCTGCGCAACAAGTTCAATCAGAAAAAGCAACAGGTGAGTGGACGGCTGAATGGATGCTTATCAGCCACCAAGACGACCACATCTTTCCAATTGGTGTCATTCATTTGATTTGATTGATGGATTCTGTTGTGTTATGGAAATGTAACCTGTTATGCTTTTGATTTATGCAGCAAATACATTGCCTGCTTGACTTTGCCAAGCAGCATAGCACTGTGGACGTGTCTCCCTAACTGCATACAATACTATTTATAGTATAACACCCAAAGGCAACATCCTCAACCTTAGCACGTATTGGTTATTTGGCTAACACATTCTAGTAATACACCATTTTGGGCGGGCGGCTGCGGGGTGTGGGTTTGAATTGGGCCAGCAACCTAAGCCTAAGCCCAAGCAACCTACACCACCAATAGCATCACCACAACCAAACCACCACCACCACAACCACAACCACCACCATCCACTAGCTTCTAGTCGAGTACTTTGGGGCCGCATTTGACGGATGTTGTTTGTGTTTATATCCTAGTGTAAGTCGCTTGGCTAGTGTGTGTATTGTCCACTAACATTTGGCTCACACTAATCCCTGCCTTGTTGCTGTCTGCTAATCCAATTCCCAAAAGAAATCTTATTAATTTGGATCAATACAATTAAACCTGAGTGTATATTATGTGTAAAGTTGAGGTAAACATACTCATTATAGTATATTGAAAGATATATAGCACGCTTAACAAATTAATCAAATGCTTTTCGCATATTACTAATCTTCAATTTGTGCTAAATGCTAACCTGGAAACTAATCCACGATAAGTCTATTGGTCACTTCGGTGGGTGCTGGTTATTCTCTAATCTGAACAATTTTCTCTTTTGTTTTCAATGCATGTTGTCAATCAGTTGCCTACAACTTGCGCAATCTCCTTGCAGGATGCTGTCATCAATGAGCTGAAGAGCAAAACGCATTCGGTGCGCGAGAAGAAGCTGTTGCAACAGGACGAGGTCTACAATGGTGCTCTCGAGGACATATTGCTGGGACTCAAGAACGAGCCCTATCGCAGGGCAGACGCTGTGAGGCGCTCCCAACGCCGACGCATTGATAATCGCTTGTCGCGCACTCTAGAGGAAATGGACTGCTAGACTAGCTGGCTAGCTGGCTAGTTGGCTGTAGAACTGGGCAGAGGCAAAAATCAAAATTGAAAAGCGAATCGAAAAACGAATGTGTAAAAGTCTTATATAATGAAACTAAAATATGTGATCGGGCGATTCAATTGTTTTTGACAGACGTCCTCTGACACATATGAACCACCCATACAGAAATACACACATTCCCCGCTTTTAACATTGTGCTATCATTGAAATTGATATATTTTCCGTTTATATTTTCGTAATATACCAAAATTTTACATTTTCCAGTACTTTTGATTCAGTACATATTTCTGTGAATCTCATTTTTTCTATTGAGATATTCTGTCGCCAAAATTTATAAAATTGCATTTTATATTTGGTTGCATTAGGTATAAGTTATAAATTTATAAATTTTTACAGTGTATTTATCGAAAGTTCAATTGTTATATTTAAAGTGTGTAAATATATGTATGCATATATAAATTCTATGGTTATTAATATTTTAAATAAGTTTTTAAACCAAATTGGAATTTTGATTTGCATCCGAGATGGCAATGAAGTTTTTTACATTTTACTATTATTATTATGTATTTAGTTTTACCTTTAACATTTTTACACATATTGCTTAAGTAATAAATTGTATGCATGCTTAAAATACATCTTATTGTAAATTTCCTATTATATATATGTATTGTTTTTTTATATATATATATTTTGTTGTATTATATTATCTACATATATTTAACATTTTTTGCACACTGCTTAAACAAAACGAAAAAGAAAATCGAATAATGCAATACACTAATAAAAGCGCCAAATATTGCAAGCAACATGAACAATTTTTGTATGCGAATTACATTTTTTAGAAATTTTTTAAAAATATACAAAATAACAAAGAAAACTAGAAAACAAAACACATTTTATAACATTTTATGTAGAACTTTTATATACAAAAATATATATACACATGTATATACTTAATATATGCATTTTATGAGCCAATTTTTTCTCACGAGCCACGAAAGTTTTGATGAAGACTGATATGGAGCAGTTTATATTATATAAAAAACAAAAAGAAAACAAAACAAAAATACACGCATCAACATTATACACACATAATAATTGAAAACAAAAAAAGCTTTGTAACGATCTTTTTCGAATATAGACGTCTCGTCTAGTGTCTTTCCTTTTATAAAACTCAAAACTTACGAATTTAGTTGAACTATAAGCACTTTTGTACTACGAGTAATACATAAATATATATGTAGTGCCATTGGCATTAATGACATGGTCCTTATGCATATCTTTTCGTAACATGTTTTTTAATTTGCCAAAAAAAAGAAGGAAATAAAGCGAGCATGAAAGCGAAACGTTTAATAAACTAGCACCGCTGCATTGTTAGTTTTAAATATTGTGTTATTTAATTTGATAAGAAACCAGCATGGTATACGAAAAACAAATATAAGCAGATGCCGCATTTTATATATATATATACAGACATAACAATATATGAACACATTAAATATTTTAAATAAATTATTAACCAAATAAACTAGCCAAAAGAAAATTTCGTTGTTTTCATAAGGGCGTGCATGATTTTTGAATATTAAGAAAAAAAAGCGTGTAGATTTGAAGGTTGGATTATGGTGTTGCCCACTGGCTAAAAATACAAAGAGCGCTTAAATTAAAACATGAGCAAGCAAAACGACCGATCGCCTCGAGTTCCAAAGTTAAAGTGATTCCATTATCACATACATTGAGAGAGAATGATGAGAGTGCGCTTACTTTCAGCATGTATGCTCAAACAACTTCATTATTGAACCGCTCTCTTTCACACATGCAAATGCTTTAACAGTTAAACTACAAATCTAAACATTGCTCGAGCTGGCGGCATTTGAGCAACAGTTGGTCTTTTGGTCCTGCCAACCTAATTTAATTGGAAATCATCCCGATGGCCGCACTCTCTCTCTCTTTGATTTACCATTATTATTTTATATCGATACTAATCGTCACATCTCTATTGTGAGGCAGTCCAGCCGCGAGAGTAAGAACAGCTGGTTCTCGAAATTTAGCACCTATTGGAATTTTAGTCTGAAAATGATTTAAGCACGAACACACACTAAGATTTTACGTTTAATTGTGCCACATTGTGCGCGCCAACGGAAAGAATGTTTAAACGGACGTTCAAAGTGGTTTATCGGCCAATTAGAAACAATTTCGTGCTACTGCCTGACCAATACTACGGTGTCGTTTCCACTTACGTGAGTGTCCAAAAGTCAACTTAATATGCCATTGGACCCGCAGATTAGATAAGTTTTAATATATATTAATATATGTATATGCAATACATGTTGTTGTAGGATACTGGCTGCCTGAGCCTTCAGTACAACAATCGTGTGCACTATGCCTCATGGGCGCCGCAGGCGGGCGGCGGCGGCATCAAAGACACAGAAATTGGGATCAATGCCAGGGCGGCCAAGGAGCTCGGTAAGTTACTTAATAAGCGGATGCGCTAATGTGCTGCCAATTGCCAAAATATCGTTTTTTCTAATATACTATGCACTTTGCCATAGGTCTGCATGAGAATGATTTGGTCAAGTGCGCCCTCATCGCTGACGTTCTAAATCTGCGCAGCGTTCACGTCACGCCCGTCTCTGCCAAAGATTGGGAGATCATTGTGAGTGCTTATCTAGTATATGTGTAAAATTGCGCGTGCTTGTGCGTGTGTGTGTGTGTAGCTGCGGCCAGATAAAAATACTTTTATATCGGATTAGCTTTTGGCGCGGGCGTGCTTCTAAGTGTTTATTTATGTGCAGCCGCTACTTTTCGCCGGCATTGCCATTGACCCCAGCAGGAATTTCTCATATCAGGGTTGAGTAATTTTCATTTAACGGTCAACAATTTGAATAAGACCATAACTGTCCTACCCTAGTTTGAACGTGTACACTTTTGACTATCTGTATTACTAAATAGATCGGTATATTGGAAAACGAATTGGTGTAAGTCAAATACATATGTATTTTTAATATGTTTTTTAAATTTTAACGGAAATTCAAACATTAATAAATTGTGTTCAATGAAATTCAAATATATATATGCAATTACTTAGTTTTAATAGAATGTAGAGCTAACTGAAATTAAGTTTTTGGAACTTACTAATATTATTGCTGCCTTTAATTATTTTAATTCATGAATTATAATGAATTGAAATTTATCTTAAATTTAAAAATGTTTCCTAATAGTTGTTAAAAATAATAATTGTTATTATCTAAAATTATAATAATTTATAAAATATAATAATAAAATAAATTAAAAATTAATTAATAATAAATTTAATAATATTTCATCCTTAAGTAATCTTAGTTTGATATTTTCATGACTTGATTTACGAAATCTATTTTCGAAAAGGCTTTTAATAATACATAAAAATAATTCTTAAATTGTACATTCCAAAACATTTTTGCTGGTTATAAAAAAGTAAAATTTACTTTTTTTTTTGTGCAGGAATTGAGCACGGAGAAAATTTCTGGCAGCGTATTGGAACAAACGCGCATTGTAAACTCGTCACAAATCTTGCTTGTTTGGATAAACAAGTCGATGCAAGTGGCGCTGACAGTGGGTAAATATTTAATTGAATCACCTCAGCTATATATCAGTATATAATTTTATTTGACATCCCCCAAAAGATCGCCTGAAGCCGCACATAAGCTATGGACGCCTGGATCATAATACACAGCTGGTTGTGGCGCCAAATCTGTTTCAAGGTCTGACCAATGGCAATGACAATGACAATGACAACGCCGAAGAGAATAAGAAGTTGTCACGCAGCAAGACAAGTGCACAAGTTCGAAATGAAGTGGCAACGTCTCCTCCGCCGCTCGTCCACTCCGCGACGATGAGCAATGTGAAGAACAATTTGCAACGCAACAAGCGGCAGGATCATATGGAGCGTTTGAAGAAAGACTTGCGGCGCGAGAGTTCGCGCGTGTTTGAGTTTCGTGTGATACGTGGATTATGGCACGAACAAGCACAGGAATCTGATGTGTACATAACCCAATCGCATTTGCCCGAATTCATGGATCTGGAGCAATTCTACAGCATGCGCACCGTTGGCGAGAAGGAGTACTATATGCGTGTGCGTCTGGTTAGTGATGAAGATGATGACGAATTGCCTGCTACCATTCATCCGTCCATCGAGCTAAATGCAAATCTGATGAAGCTTTTGAACATTAAGGAACTGGAGCGCGTCGTCCTGCGGCCAAAGACAACCGTTGTGAACTTTGTGGAGAAGATTGAGCTGTTTGCGCACAAGAAGACGCATTATAAGATCATTGAGAATGCATTTAAGCGGTTTGTGATTGAGCGGACACGAAAGGCTCCAGTGCTGTTCAATCAGGAGGAGGTAGTGCGCCTAGAGGACGATCTGCTGGTCACAGTAGGCATATTGCCTGAACACTTTCGCTATTGCGTGGTGGATGCACAGTTCCTAAAGGAGTCGAAAATCTATGCTGCCGATCTAGTGCGCCCCGTGCATGAAATTATCAAGGAGCAACCGCCGCCGATTTCGCCACTGAGTGTTAAGGACTTGATACGACTGCCTGAATACGACAAGATTCTCGATCAAGTGGTCGACGAGTTGCGCATGAATCTGTGCCTTAACTCACAAAACTCAGTGCTGCGCCAGGGCAATGTGCTGCTGACTGGCGCCGCTGGCACTGGTAAGACGGTGCTGGTGGAGCGCATACTGGAGCAGCTGTCGGGTCAGCCGGACTACTGCTACTTTGACATCTTCTACTGCTCGCGCAGCAAAGGACGCAAGACGGAATCCATCCAAAAGGATTTGCGCAACATTTTCACCAACTGCCTTTTGCACGCACCGGCCATTGTAGTGCTGGAGAATCTAGATGTGCTTGCCCACGCGGCGGCAGAGCAGTCCAGCCAGGATGGCGAGTACTTCAATCGCATGGCAGACACGGTGCACCAGCTCATCATGCAGTATACCAGCAGCAATGCCATTGCTGTCATTGCCACAGTCAGCGAGCTGCAGACGTTGAACAAGCGACTCAGCGCCCCACGTGGTCGACACCTGTTCCAAACGGTTGCGCGACTGCCCAGCCTGGAGCGTGCCGATCGTGAGGTTATACTGCGCGAACTATGCAGTCATATCGCCACAAAGGATTTGGATGTGGTCAAGTTCTCTAATCTAACGGAGGGCTATCGGAAATGCGATCTAGTTCAGTTCGTGGAACGTGCCATTTTCTACGCCTATCGCATTAGTAAGTTGATGAAGTCAGTTAAAAGAATATCTTATTAAAATTGTTTATTCCTTCCAAAGGTAAATCACAGCCACTGCTCACAAACGAGCAGCTCATAGAATCCCTGGAGCACACGAATTCCTACTGTCTGCAGGGCATTCAAAGTAATCAAAAGACTGGCGCTGAAACGAACGCCAATGAAATGCGTGTGGAGGAGCTGCCCGGACTGGAAGCTGTGGTCAATGTGCTCGAGGAGGTGCTCATGTGGCCATCAACGGTGAATAGCTGTCATACACTTATATATGTAAATCTAAATATATGCTCTTCCAACAGTATCCCACGATCTTCAACTCATCACCGTTGCGTAATCAAGCCGGCGTGCTGCTTTATGGTCCGCCGGGCACGGGCAAAACGTTTCTGGTGTCTCAGCTGGCTAGCAGCTGGAGTCTGCGCATTATATCGGTGAAGGGTCCTGAGTTGCTGGCCAAATACATTGGCCAGAGTGAGGAGAACGTACGCAATTTGTTCAACAGGGCGCGTAGTGCCAAGCCGTGCGTCCTCTTCTTTGACGAGTTTGACAGCTTGGCCCCGAAGCGTGGCCACGACTCGACGGGCGTAACAGATCGTGTGGTCAACCAGTTGCTCACCGAGTTGGATGGCGTCGAGGGACTGCAGGGCGTTACTGTCATAGCTGCCACATCGCGACCTGAACTCCTCGATCCAGCGCTGCTGCGCTCGGGACGCATTGATCGGCTGGTCGAATGCCCACTGCCGGATGCAGTGGCGCGCGTCAGCATCTTTGAGGCGTTAAGTGCTACGTTGAATCTAGATGAATGTGTTGACTTTGATTGGTTTGCGGGCCGAACACAGAACTACACTGGCGCCGATATACAAAGCATTCTGACCTCGGCGAACATGGCGGCGGTTAAGGAGGCGCTGGCACAATTTGGACATGAGGTGAGTGAGAATTTCAAGCGGACGGAAATGCAGAAGGGTTCTTGGTAAAGCCATAGTTAAAGAAATTGCTGGCGCTTCCGTTCCCAGCGAACAAGTGCAGTGAGATTTACTATTTTTGGGGTTTTTCTTCTATCTATGATTACGTGCCGTGCATCTGGATCAGGATTAGGCAACCTTATGCGGGTGCTGGGCCAAAAATAAAAGAAACATAGTAAAATTGCAGACGAGGGGTTTTTAGATATATAAGTCACGTAACGGATATTTCCTTATTGATATGCGATTATCGCGCATGCGCACGTACTGCAACAACAATAACAACAACAGCAGCAGCAGCAACAGCAACAGCAACAGCAGCAACAACTCAAAAGACAATGGACACATTTTCTTATGCATAAATTAAACATAGCCCAAGGGCCGCGATAATAAAGAATGCAAGCCGAACCAAGCCAAGTAGACGAAATCCTCAGCCACAAAACATGCTTAGAATAAAAGTAAAAAAAAGAAAACACTAAATAACAAAAGGAAAAGAAAAGAAAACTACAAACAACAACAACAACAAGAGTGCGCAATTGCAACATGCGGTAAGCGCGGGACGGACACCTTGCACACAGGTAGAACCCAAGGAATCGCTGGCACGCACTGCGAGTGCTCGCCAGGATCGCTACTTGTATAAATAATATACAACACCCACACACACACACACACAGACACACATTGATATGTAATTGTATTTATGTTTGGCTGTAGCATGTAGCTAGGTTTTCACGACGTTGTCGGTAACGCCGCTAGCCTCGTGGCTGCCGATGATGATCGTCGTCAACATATCCAAAAGTTTTGTTGTTGCCGTATTCAATCGATCGTTACTTTCAGTTGTGTGCGCACATTCAAGCAAATCGGTTGGCTCGCGACTGTGTGGGATCTGTTTCGGTTAGTGCAGCGGAAGTTGTCAATAGCCACAACTCCCCCAAAGCTAAAATGCTATGTGGGACAATGCAGGGGCGGGCATGGGCGGCGTGGTTTAATAAGTATTGGCAACGAAGCGGAAATGCGCACGGGTCCAGAAAA
The DNA here is from genome assembly GCA_035047405.1 of Drosophila stalkeri. Classification (NCBI taxonomy): domain Eukaryota; kingdom Metazoa; phylum Arthropoda; class Insecta; order Diptera; family Drosophilidae; genus Drosophila; species Drosophila stalkeri. The sequence continues at coordinate 5,219,095 of JAWNPR010000149.1, read as the reverse complement.
GGGCGACCGGGCCAGGGACAGGGACAGGGCCAGGGATTTCGTTGCCTGCCAGATTGGCAGCCAAATAAAAGCACTGCGACAATTCGTGTTGTTCTCTTTCGTTTTTGTGTTTTTTTTTGTGACTTTTCTTGTTCTTTATTCGAGCTAAAGACAAAGACGTGATTTTTGGGCAAAGAATCGGCGTGGAAATAAAGAATTATGTTCACATTCAGCCAGACATGGATGGCGATCGCTCAAGAGCGAAAATGAAATCCAGTCAAGTGAAATGCAAAGTACATAAAAAGCCAAATAAAGCATAAATAAAAGATTACTGAAGTGTTCATCAAAATGTCAGCCAAATATTTGCAATATTAATAAGTTATAAAACAATATGAAATGTGCAATTTCATTTGATTACAGTGCAAAATCTTTAAGATATTTAAGCTGTAGATATAATATATGTAAATGTCAAATATTTCCATGAATTGAGCAGAATCGTGAGCTGAATAGAAAACATTCAACTGCTTGCTGAGTTCTGCACGTGTATCTATAAAATGGTGACAAATTTATGCATAATAAATAATAGATAAATCAAAAATCAAATATCTCTGTGATGCCAACAAAATTCCTAATAGAGTTCTGAACCAAACCAAAAGTGTAAAAACAATTTATAAATATTCGCAACTTGGTGATAAATTTTTTGCAAAAAAAAAAAAAGTCATTCGAATGCTAGTCCAAAATTCAAAAGTCAATTCATACTTCATAATTATAAACGTTTCAAGCCATCAATTTCCAATAATATTGACGAACTCGCAAAAAAACAAGACGAAGACAACAGCAATAACAATAACAACAACTACAATAAAAACAACGAATTATAACAATAATAATACATATTTCAAACATACGCGTTTTGTCTGCTGGCAATAAATGAAAAAAGCAAGAAAAAAAGGAAACTGAATAAATTTAAGATCGCGACGTGTGTGCATATATCACACCAAAATCAGTACCGCCAAAAGCAGCAGCAGCAACAACAACAACAACAACAACAACAACAGCTACAAGCGAACTAACAAACGGCACTACAAAAACAACAAGCGCAACAATATTTGCAAAATCAACAACAACAACAACAACAACAACAACAGCAACACCAGTTGTTGGCTTGCCTTAAAAAAAAATGATAAAATATAAATTTCATTAGTGCACAGTGGTCTCAGGTGACAAAATAGAAACTAAATTGAGCAGAGCTGTCTAACAGATACAGAAACTAGAATCTTTAATAGAATAACTGCAGCTTTTAAAGGAATTAAGGATAAATCTGACAGGAATTTATTATATTTCATAGAAATTCAAATCATTATATTCATTGAAATATTAAATAAAAATTAAATTAAATAAGAATAAATAAATAATTCATTCTGCAGGATGATTTTAAAGCTCTACAATTAGCATTGAATTGAGAAAGTCTATAGCAAATTTTAAATTATCTCCTAAGACTTTCGATTGCATGAGCAAAAACTCAATAAATAATACAATCTTTGTGTCATCAAAATTGAAAATACAAATAAAACTTTCAAAAATAGCTAATCAATATTTCAAATATAACTAATCAATAATCTTAGCGGTAATTGCTATTATTATCCTTTGTGATTAATGTCCTTTCGTAAACTTATAATTTAGTTATAAACATATTACTTTGGATTCGATTGTGCATATCTCTGTATGTGTTAGGGTATTTCTCAGCACTCCCTCAACTTTTAATTCTATTTTTATTATATGAAGTCAAATGTATTATTAAGCATGGGGAATTTTTTTGCAAAAGAAATGAAAGATTTCAAGAGCTAAAACTTGTTTTCTTTTTTTTGCGAATCTTTTATACCAACTGCACAGTAATTATTTGTTTTTTAAGTACTGTATATTCAATTGAACTCTCTTAATACTCCTTTACAAAATGAGCATATTGGTTTCTATGATGATATATAAATATAGTAATATATGAGGCTTGTGATTAAATTAAATTAGATGAATATAGAAAAATTACATAAATATAAAAATAGACATGAAACAGATTACAAATATATAAATTCCTTTTCGGATCTGCTAAAATTTTGTAAATTGCAAACGAATATTACGCAGTTGGTTCTACCCGACTCGAACATTCTTTCATGTTTTTATATTATGCTGGAAAAACAAGTTGCCTATTTGGGACCACTGTGCCTGTGCCTGTGTCTAAAGTCAATGCTTAACTCTACCAATTTACCGACGATTATTATTATGAATGCATCTAAAATTTCTAACTGTACGACGATTCGTCGTATCAATGGAAATGACGACATTTAACGCATTTGGCATGTGGCCGATGCTCGCGTATAGTATATATATAGCCAACTTATAGATACCTTACTTGACTGTCACATGTGTGTGTGTGTGTGCGTGTGTGTGTACGTTGACAACAGCTACAACAAGAATAACAACAACAACAGCAACTGAGGCAGCAGCAAAGGTGTTGCTCATTACAGAGGCAGTGCACATAATGGTTGCCTTTTTGTATTATACGCGTTGCCTTTTTTCTTTTTTAGATTTATTTTTGTTTCGAATATTGAAAAAAAAGAGACGCAAAAATTGAACCTAACTGATAGCAATAAATTATAATAATAATAATAATAATAGAAATAATAGAGAAGGGAAAATGTGAAAAATGAAGCTTTGCGAAATATAAAAGTGTCTTTGCAAAAGCGGCGGAAATTTGGCAACAGCAACAGCTAAGTAAACAACAATCACATTAACAGCAACAGCTACAACAAGAACAACAACTTCAAATGCTACACTTGACAATGCAAAATCTGCTGATCATCATATTCATCATCATCAGCTACAGCAGCAGCAGCAGCAACAGCAGCAGCACCAGCGGCAGCAGCAGCAGCAACAGCAACAACAACATCAACAACAACAACAACTACTACAACAACATTTCGAGCTGCCACTTTGAGGCGCATCGTTGCCAAATCGATGTGATTCAAGAGCCACAGCCTGGCTATCGTCATATGCCCACAGATGTGGATATTCAGTTGGAATGTCAACGGCCCCAAGCCAAATGGTTCTACAACGATCAGCTAAAGCACAGCAGCAACAGCTGGTTGTTAGAGCGCGCCCAGACCCAACAATCGGGCCATTATGCGTGCCTCTATGATGGCAACCATTGGGCCAATCTCACACTGTTGATTGGCTATCAAAAGGCTAGCGCAGACCTGGCCAGCTTTAGCCGAGTGCACGACGAACCTGTGGAGCACTATCTGCTGCCGTTGCATGACAGCCAGCAGCTACGCTTGGCCCAGGCACTGGAGCCATTGGTGAGGCGTACAGAGGGCTCTATGGTTCACCTAAACTGCACTCCGGCAGCGGGAGTCATATGGACGAACATTAGCTGGTATCACAATGATACCCAGATGGGGGCCAGTGCTAGGAAAACTGTGCTTAGCGTGCGCCAGCTGCAGCCCCAGGATGCGGGTGACTATCGCTGCCGTCTGTGCAATGCCCAGAACTGCGTCGAGAGCAGAACTCGCTTGGAGGTTATGAGGCGTCAGCACATGGCGCCTGTGCTGAGTCCTGGCTATCCGCACAACGTGACTGCTGTATTGGAGGAGCACACGGCAATAGAGTGCAAGCTGGAGGACTCACAGCTGGAGCCACAAATCACTTGGCTGCAACAGGTACGACCAGGTGATATAAACGCGCTGCTGCAGCGCCTGGAGCAGCAAGCCAACCTGAATGATAATGCTGAGGTGACCAAGATGATGGCCATGAGCTATGAGCCGCAATTCCTACGTCTCGGCAGCGTGGAGCCCTCTGATGCCGGCTGGTACATTTGTGTTGCCGAGAACCGATTGGGGCGCACTGTGGGTGCGGCCTACTTAGAGGTGGTGCCCAAGCCACTCACTATGTCGACTTCGACTGTGCAACCGACGACAACAACAACAACAACAACAACGCACCAATCAATCATTAACGCTGGAGATGATGATGGAGCGGATGAGGCGGCAGATGATGTCGCGGACGAAACCACAGTGGAGCAATTTCCCAAGTTTAAGAAGCCTTTGAACCGTTTGCAACATTTGCCCTCGGGCAAAACTCTTACGCTCTCTTGCCCCAGCACAGCGTATCCGCCGGCGAACATCAGTTGGACATTCAATAAGGGCGATGGCTACAAGGAGCTGCAGCGCGACATTGGCACCTATAAGTTCAGGCGCTGGTCCCTGACCATGGAGGATGCCATTTCGAGGGACTCGGCCCTGTACATGTGCAAAGTGTGCAACATCCTCGGCTGCATTGAATTCGAGTACAGCGTAGTGGTCCACGATCGCATCCGAGCGCCGCCAATCATCACCAAAATGGACAACAAGACGGTGCTGATCAACACGCAGGTGGTGCTGAAGTGCGATGTGCTGTCCGATAATGAGCCCTCCATCAGGTGGATTCGTGTGATGCACCACAATCACTCGATGCCGATGGCACTGGACTCGATGCAGCCGGATGTGGTGCGCATAAATTTGGAAACGTCCCGGGATCGACCCGATTTGCTGGTGTTCAAGAATGTGACGCACCTGGACGAGGGCTGGTACACGTGCATGGCATCCAATTCGCTGGGTATGAGCAATGCGAGCATCTATCTGCGCGTAGTCGATCATCTGCCCTATTTGCACTTCAGTCAGCTGCTCCACACGCATCCCGTTGCGTTCGTTGTGACCGTGGTGATGATAATTCTAGTGTTCCTGCTCGGCAGCGCCTTTATAGTGTACATGCTTCGCCGGCTGCGGCGGGAGAAGCTATTGAAGCATCGCATCGAGACGGTGCATCAGTGGACGAAGAAGGTGATCATCTACAAGCCGGCCAGTGTTGAGGGTAGTTCCTGTGCGGGCGACCTGCAAATACCTGTTATTAAGATCGAGAAACAACGGACGACGTTCTCCAATACCACGACGGGTGGCTCCTCGGATCCTGCTCAGGGCTTCAACGAGTACGAGTTCCCGTTGGATTCGAACTGGGAGATCCCCAGGCAGCAGCTAGTGCTAGGTTCAATTTTGGGTGAGGGCGCCTTTGGGCGTGTTGTCATGGCCGAGGCGGATGGGCTGCCACGCAGTCCGCCATCCTCGAATAATGGCATGGGCACCATTGTCGCCGTCAAGATGGTCAAGGATGAGCACACGGATGCAGACATGGCCAGTCTGGTGCGCGAAATGGAGGTGATGAAAATGATCGGCAAGCATATTAACATCATCAATCTGCTGGGATGCTGCAGTCAGAGCGGTCCATTGTGGGTCATTGTCGAGTATGCACCCCATGGCAATCTCAAGGATTTTCTCAAGCAAAATCGACCGGGTCAACTGCAGCGGCGCAGCGACAGCGATGGCTACCTGGATGACAAGTCGATGCAGCCACAACAGCAGCTGGGCGAGAAGGAGCTCACCATGTTCGCCTTCCAAATAGCTCGCGGCATGGAATATCTAGCCTCGCGACGGGTAAGCTCCCATCTGTCCATCTGTGAGCAGCTCAGTCTAATGTCTCCATCACTTTTCAGTGCATTCATCGCGATCTGGCAGCGCGCAATGTGCTCGTTAGCGAAGGCTATGTGATGAAGATCGCTGACTTTGGATTGGCTAGGGATATCCAGGATACGGACTATTATCGGAAGAATACGAACGGACGACTGCCCATCAAGTGGATGGCGCCGGAATCTTTGCAGGAGAAGTTTTATGATTCCCAGAGCGATGTCTGGAGCTATGGCGTCCTGCTCTGGGAGATTATGACCTACGGCGAGCAACCGTATCCAAACATCATGTCTGCTGAGGAGCTGTACAGCTATTTGATCACTGGACAGCGCATGGAGAAGCCGCCGAAATGTTCGCTCAACATATATGTGGTGATGCGACAGTGCTGGCACTTTGAGTCATGCGCGAGGCCCACATTTGCTGAGCTTGTGGAGAGTTTCGATGGCATACTGCAACAGGCTAGCAGCAATCCCAATGATGCCTATTTGGATCTATCGATGCCAATGCTGGAGACACCGCCGTCCTCGGGCGATGAGGAGGACGGTTCTGAAACTGAAACATTCCGAGAGACTTTACCGCTTAGATATCAATATACATATAAGTTTAACTAGTGCTAGGGATTGCTTTACCAAGAACATCCGTCGACCATCATACACAAAATAAAACAAAAATTATCTATGTAAGCAAATTGAATTAATCTTTTTCCATTCCCTCCGACAGAAGCTGCCAAAGAAAATTTTAGTGAAGCAAAAACATCTCATCGAATCCTTCCAAACGACTCGCCCGTCGCTCAGCGCCTCCGATGTGGCCAAATATAAGAAGACGTGAGTTGAGTAAAAAATATATTTAATAATTGCTATTTACTGAATTTTACTCATTTCAGATATGCTCGCTTCACAAACAAGGAGAAGAGCTCCAGGGAATTTGTGGCCAAGCGGGCCACATTGGCATAGCTCTAAAGACTAAACTAGGCTCAAGAGAGATAATTTTAAAACTGAAGTTCGATTATATGGAATGCTATTTTTGCGCGTTTTTATTTTTTATTTTTCGGGAATTGTATTTTTTAATATTGTTGACACAATAAAAACGAATTTACATTACAATATTTAAATGAGCTTTACACTTGACGTAAATTAATTTTTAATTTTGATTTAGACTTTAATGCTTTGACGAATATAATGAAATCATGCAACAACCAATCTATATAAATAGATTCATTTATGTTATTAAACTGTATATACAAAAATTCAGTTGAAGGACATTCGATCTTTACAAGAAATATGCCCAAGCAAATGTTCATCTTCTAGGGTATATAAACTGCGATAATTGAATGTTGTATATAGTATATGTTTATATAAAATTCTTTTGATAAGCTTCGAGATCAGCCATTGGCATTGGCATATTAAATTCTGAATAACATTTAGCTCTCAACTGCTGCATCATTAAGAAGAATGTTGAGAGCTACATTAGTATTCAGTGGCTTTCTGAGCTTTTCCCTCTGTGCTGGGGTGATTGTCAATGGCTGGAGCTTGCGTCCGCGCTGGTGGTTGGGTGAAACTTTTTCTCCAAGTCCTGATGTTTTGAGGCCAACGCAATGGGCGCTACGTCAGCGCTTTCTATTGGACTTGTTGCTGCAAGTCCACAAGCCGCTGCTGCAGCAGGAGCTCATCGACATGGGACGTGAGATTAAAGAGAATGCTAGCGATTACGAACCGGTGAGTGGATTCAGTTTGAAATTGAAAGCAATTGCTTACGTATATTGTTTTACAGGGTAGTTGGCCACTATTGCAGGACTTCTTTGAGCGCGTGCATCAGGGTCGCATATTGCGCCCATATAGCATCTATAGCTTACTGCAGGAGGAGCTGCCGCAGCAGCTGTTGGACGTGTATCGATTTCTAGTGCTGGCCAAAGACTGGAGGACCTTTCAGTGCAACGCATGCTATGCCCGTAGTCGTTTCAATTCCGTGCTCTTTGTGCATGCTCTGCAACTGGCAATTGCTGAACGTGCGGATACAAAGGATCTGATGATGCCGACTATGCATGAGGTGCTGCCACAGCTGTACTTCGACAAGGAGTTGATAAGGGAAGCAAGGTCCGTTAATTGGCAACAGTTGGCTCCAGTTCGAATCGGTCCGAAGCGCACCTGGAGGGACAGACTGGGTGGCATTCTGTACCCAAAGATATTCAGACAGCCACCGGTGGAGGAGCTAATGCCAGCCGACCCAATGGTCATTGATGCAAATTCCGTTGGGATGCAGCTTTGCTTAGATGTGGACTTGAACGGCTATTGGAGCAAGCTTATCAGTCGCCTGATAATCGGGTCGAAAGCTAAGGAAGATTACGGAACTACTATTATAGACGGCGATCGGATGATGCAGTTCCGCAAAGCCCGGGATGAATGGATATACCGGCAACAAGTTGAGGGTGCAGTGAGGCTAGAAATCGGGCTGTTACTGATGCATAACATCAAGCAGTTTGTAGCCCTGCTGCAGTTGGAAGAATTAGCTACGGACACAAGATCAGTTGAGCTGGTCACGCCCACATTGATGACAACGGGTGGGGTGCCTTACAAGGCGACTGAGCTGAGTGCTGAAGACGTGCGGCAATTGATAAGAATGTCTATTGAAGAACTGCAAAGGCGGATTGATAAGGAGATGGAAAAAAATGATGAAATTCAGCCTATGTGGGTCGTGGGTCAAGTGATTGCAACGGACTACTGGCTGCTATGTAGACATTTGAGTCTGGCCATCAACGGCAATAATGTGGAACCGAGCCTTTTGGGAATGACCACGTCCAACCTCCGGGATCCCATTTATCGTTCGCTGTTAATTGAACTGTCTCAATTAATATACAAGTACGAGGAAAAGCCAAAGTCTCAATCGTACGACAATCACCGGGCGATGCTGAAGCTCATCCAAGTGAGCAAATTGGAAACCTATGAGCAACTAGTAGACACCGATCTGATTAACCTAATGGATCAGCAGTTGCTCCAGTCGCAGCGCAACAATTTGCAATTGCTGCGTCGCCGTCTTGTGGCACGTCAACTGCGCCTGAATCATAAACCTTTCAGCATTGCATATGAGCTAGTCGCTCCGGAGACGATGGTTGCACAAATTCGCAGCTATCTGGTGTTGCCTGGCAGAGCTCAGCCCCAATTACTGATCGATAGCTTTGTACGTGAGCTGTCCATTGGCGATAATAGGTTGGAACGTCATTTTTCTGCCGCTCCTAATGATCACACGCTTAGCGAGCTGTATGAAGCGCAGGCAGCATTCGATGCACCCAAATCGTGCTCATTTCCTCATCATCTGCAGCTGCCTCGTGGCACTGTTGAAGGGCTAAGGCTCCAACTGCTTGTAGAAGTATTTCAATGGAATGGGACTGAGATGGACGAAGAATGTGTAGATGCTGCCAGCGTTATGGATGCAAGTGCGATACTTCTCGCCAGCGATAATTTAGATGTGGTCGTTTACCATCAGGAATTAATGAATTCAAATGAAAAATTGGAATAAATAAATAGATATTTATATCTTATGTAAATATATACATATATATCTTATGTGAGCTGTATAATTATTTTTTATAGCGTTTATATACACAATTCTAAAAATTTAACAAACTGTTAAAATCACTGTTAAAAAATGTATGTTACATTGCATAATCAATAATTTATAGACTGATTCTGATGCCAACTGAAATGGAATTGACTCATAGATATTTAGTCGCACTTTTATTCGTTTCCCTAAAAAAGTTTCTGGTGTTCAAATACATTATTGTTACATATGATGGCCATCTGTTGTACTTAATTTTTGGAACTTACCTTGTGTTAACTTAATGCTTTAAGTTCATTTACCAAAAAATTTCAGCGCAGTTTTGTTATGCATTCTTAAATTTGAATATCAAAATGAAGTAGGATTTCTTGAATTAAAAATAGAAGAAAACAAAACTTATATGTGAATATTCATAAAACATTAAAAATGTTGTTAATTGTGTTATATTATACTTTTTAATAAATATATATATTTTACATTTAAATTTTATATTTTATTTTCTGTTTCTATATTTTTCTTATTTATGTGAATTTAAAAATTTTTTTTTTAATTTTACTGTTAAAGAAATAATGTAATCAAAGTAAGCTTTTGTATCGAGCATAGAAATCGATATAATATATACTTTACCTATCGAAAGCCGCGCTGCTGATGCTAGAAGCGCCATCTAGTTGTGGAAATATATTTACGTTTTTTTTTTGAGTACTTACCATTATTTATATTTTTTGTTATTAACATAGATTAGATGGTTTATTGGTAAAATAAAAGGTTTTTATTTAGTTGAATGAAGTTGAACTTGCTGATAATTCGTAGAAACCCCCGATTTAAGTTTTCAGCCTAATCGAATGTATGTGACTAGACATTGAACACTTCAAGTTGTCAACGATGATATCTTTGATGACCACTTAATAAGGCAATCTAATCAAAATCAACATCATTATTTTTCTTTCAAATAAAATTTAAAATAAAATTAAAAAAAAAAAAAAACTCAATCAATAATCATTTCTTTTGTAATGATACTTTAATTGTTTATTAGTCTGATGTATTTATGTATAGATTCTTCATATAATAAAGGTAGAATTACTCTTAGCCTTGGCCACAAGGATCTCGTATTTGTCGAATTGACGTAGGGGCAAGTCTTCGTTCTTGATAATGCAATACTTTTGCGATAGAAACAGAGTGCCCATTAGCAATCCGCCATCGGCCTTGGCGCGGCAAATGAAGACACGTTCGTTCCAATGTGTGGTGCCCACAGAAACGGCACCTTGTTCGTAGTTGCCATCAAAGCTGCGTATCCAAACGTAGTCAAAGGAAGGACTAGAGGACAGTAGCTGATAGGTGACAAGCTTGTTGCTCAGTTTGTCTGTGTTGAAATAGGCATAGCCCGTTTCAGCCACAACACGGGCGGGCAAAATGTTGGTGGCATAAGAGACTCGGCCAATGTAAGTATAGTAGCCATAGGGATCAAATCCTCCAACTATAACACGCCTTGTCAACGGAATTGACAGATTGCCTGTGATCCAAGTATGCTCAGTATCTAGAGATTTGTGTAGAAAGGATTAGGCTCAGCGGCTCCTTGGTATACCAAAACTGTGATTTCTTACCATATGTAGAGGGAGCACCCAACACCACGGCGAATAGTCCGGCTACCAAACAGATGACTTTGTACATATTTCAACGCTTCAAATCAACAATTGAATGTTAGTAAAAAGCGATAGTTACTTTTATACTAACGACTTATCTATTTCCACAATCAACTCCGCTATATGATTCGAATTTTTAGAGATTGCATTTTATGACATGCTTCTATTGGTAACTAAGCTATAATAAAAATATTGTTTGACATTTGTGATAAATGAGTGCAAAAAAAAAAAAATTAAATTGGATCGCCTCAAACTATCAAAATTATATACGGAAATAATTTACATAGAAAGCAGCATTAGCGCCATCTATTGTTCGTTTTCACGGCTCTGAATAGTGTCAGCTGCTTGTTTAAATATTTTATTATTGTAACTGCAAAGGGTCATGTTGTTTATTTATGGTTTTTATTATTATTCTTTAAATTACTTAAAAAGTATAAATATTACTGATTTTTTTTACTAGCCAAGCTTTAATAAATGCATAAGAAAATATATATATAAAATTTTGCTTAAATAGGGTCGAAAGGTTTGAGAGGGATGGGATTAAATTAGCTGTGCTAATTATGCATTACACACTATTCAATTGAGCACAAATATATGCAAAGTACCTGATAATTTGGTAAACGCTTGCCCGACCATATCTAATTAAACATGAGCTTATAATGATACAAATGAACTAATTCAATTTGAAATAGTGAATTTATCTGCAAAGGGTCATGAATGTAAATTCGTTTCAATCAGTTTACTTCACTAGTGTTTTAGCCTGTCATTTTATACACCTCTACTTTCTTTAGAATATTGCACAGCTTGTTCTGTATTCTTCACTCTCTCTCTCTCTCTCTCTCCCTCTATCGCTCTCTCTCGCTCTCTCCCTCTCTATCTCTCTTCTTTCAAGTGGAAATCAAATAAAATGACTGGCAAATAGGCAAACGGAGCAGTCCCCAAAGGAAAACTTGAAAACGAAACGGTTTATTATGCTTATGCGAATGTGATGACAACAAAAAGGCATAATAGTAAAATTAAATGTGTCTATTATGCCAGCAATACAATGCACACATAAAACCACACACACACACATACACACTCACACACACACAGGCCTCACAATCGTATGGCCCTTAGAAACATTTGGCAGACAAGAAACGTTTAAGGAAGGATGTGTTGCTTAGAAGACTTCAACAGCAGGAGCAGGCAGCGGGGCTAGGTTGGGTGGGATTGGGGTGATTGGGTGGCTCGGGAACGATCCATGCGCATAAAAACAAATGCACAAGATGACAAAAAACAACAAAACAACTGGCGTAGTATTGAGACATGGAAGCTCAGCTCTTGGCAGCGAAGAAAAGCGAAATCAACTTGAAGGCCTAGTACAGGGTGTCTGTACTTGGGTCCGGAATGGGCATTTGGCCTGGGCGTGTTTCTTGGCAGATAAGCACAATAATATGCACGTATTTTACGGCACTTCCACCCACCCCCACCTGCCCCACAAATAACGCATCCGAACTTTGTCGGCCACCCGCCCATTTTCGCGCAGCATTTTCTAAGAATGCGCAAATTTAAATGCGAATTGTTTTCAGTTTTGTTTGCCTTCGTCGCTTTGCCTAATTGACTTTGCGTGCCACGCCCCCCCCCCCCTATGCCCTGCTGCCAACAGGCACCGGTCCAAAGTTTGACAAGAATAGACGACAATCAGCGTTCATTTTTTGCCTTTTTTGTATGCGTCTAATTTGTGTGCGGTTTATAAAAAGAATACCATCTCTCTGTCCTTGTCCCTCTGTCCACTCCCACTCTCACTCCAGTTCCAGTTCCAGTTCCAGTTCCATCTCGCGCTGCTGTCGACCTAATGAACAAACATTGCCCTCGCTGTAAGCCAAGCATCAAAATTGTGAAAACTTCTGACTCATTTTATGGCTTATTAATTTTGATTGTAGTCTAGGTAACAAACAAGCAAGCTTTTTGAGTTCTTAATATGCGCGTATATGAAAACATTTAAAAAGGTTATTTAGATAGAGTTTTGACTACGGTTTGTGTGTAAAAATTTTGTTACGGATCTTGGACTAGGCAAAGACTTTGAAAGGCAGAACACCATTTTTTTTATGTATTAGATTATACTTTTACATATGCATTAATCGTGCTAAATGTGATGTGCCTTATTAGATCAGATTGCTCAGACGCTCTAATCTAGAAGTAAAAAATCGAGTTTTCAGAAAATATATTTTAACTGACAATATTTTAATGATAAAAAATATATAAAAAATTAAAAAAAATAAAATAAAGAATATTAAGCATAGTAGTTTCTGCCTGAGGCGAACATGAAGTCCTCGTAAGTAAGCCCTCGTGAAATTAAAAAATTACTGTGCATATTCAAAATTTATTTTCAAATTGGCAGACAATAAATATATATATTTCGCATAAAAGTTTTTTAATATCTTCATAGCTTCAAATAGTAATTCAGTAAATTAAAAACCTTCAGGATGTATTAAACGATATTTGTTAATTCAATTGAAGTTACGAGGTTTGATCAATAATATCGTGACTTGTTAATATCCGCATGTTACGTATATTTGATTCTTTGATATTTTGTTGTGTTATGTTAGACCTCGCATTTATTTATTTATACAAATATATCTTATATTATTATAAATATTATTTATATATTTATTATGTATTTTTTATAATTATTTAAAATATTTAAATAAGTTAAGAACATGGCTAAGCGTAATTAGAAGGATATTTTTAATTTGAATAAAAATCTTAGAAATAAAATAGAGTCTGAAGAAATGTCTCTGACACTAATTAGTCAATTGTTTTGCTGACAATATGAAAAAGCAAAGAAATGTTAAATAGGCATCTCAGCGCCATAGTGCTGGGCTCTTTCGAGTGGGCAATAAGGGAAAGCAAAGCTCTAAAGTGGCCATTGGCATTGGACCCAGTCTCAATAGCAACACCAACACCAATACCAACTCTAACACCAACACCATCATCTTCATCATCGTCATTGTCATTGTCATTATCATCTTCATTGCTATTCAGCATCTCTTGTGGCATTCCTGGGTATTGTATTTCATTTCCGTTTTCATTATTATTTGTGGGCAGCTCCGGTTGCCCCGTTTCGACCAACAGTGGATGTGTCCTTTTGGTCCTTTGGTCCTTTGGTGCTTTGGTCCTTGGCTGTCGCTCAACTCGCTCGCAGTGCGGTCTATTTGGTCTGTTGTCTCTGCCGCTGGCATTCGCTTCATTTTTTTATCGCCTTCGTCTTCGCCGTTGTCGTCAAGAACAACGCCAACGACGCTGCCAACTTCCTGCTATCGTGCTAATTTCCGTTGCTTTATCTTGACACAATGGTGCGCATTAAAAGCGTGATGGGGAACTGCTGGCAAACTTCATAACTAAGGGCGGTGCCGTGGCGGTGCTGAGCCACAACGCTGACGGTGGTGGGCTCCAATGCAGCGCTGACCGCTGCGCTTTTATTTCCGCCCCCCACATTTTGTCGCCATATTAGACGCCATTTTTGTTTTCGCATTGTCAACACATTGTCATTGGGTGCCAAGACAGCCTGAGGAGTCATGGAGAAGGGTGGGGCGGACTATCTCTCTCTCTCTCCTTATCATCCGCTGCCGCTGGTCGCATTTGCATGCGGTTTTTCTCTTCACAAAATATTGATAAATGCCGCCATTAAACGCGATTAACCATTTGAATTATGTGGCAAAGCCAAATTTTATTGCCAACACAATTCTATGGCCAAACAAATGGCATCATTATTAAAATATATGTACCTCTATTGAGTGTAAGTGTGTGTGTGTGTGTGCGTGTGATAATGCAAAGCGACCATAATTGGGGCGGGCATGAGCTCAAAGTGGGAGCTGTTCATATATTTAAAAATTGTGCTTACAATTTGCGTCGCTTGAATTTCAATGCAACCGCGAAAAATTATTGCCAATTGTTTGTGCGCTGGTCCAGTCGACATCTGCAATAACAACAGCAGCAGCAACAACAACAACAACAACAACAACAACCACAACAGCAGCAACAGCAGCAGCAACAGCAGCTACAACAAAAGCTTTAGAGACTAATGCAATTTTAGTCTAAACAGTCGCCAACAATTTGAATGAATTGCATCAATTGCCGGCCCATTGTGCTGCTAGTAAAAAAAAAAAAACAGAATCAAAGAAATGTCCGCCCTTGTGCTCGTCTATTGAGTGGGCGTGTCCGGTTGCACGTTGCTTTGCTGCATTGTTGTTGTGTGCGTGTGTTTTCTCTCTCTCTCTCTCTCTCTCTCTCTCTCTCTGTGTGTACTGCACTCGCGGGGGTAATAAAATAATTGCAGCGCACGTGTCAAAAATATTCAAAAGGATTAAGTAGCGGCCAAAGCCAGAAGAGAGTGAAGAAGGGCTATGAGTCTAACGGGGGGTACTCGGTGCTATTCGGGGACACTCGACAGTACTCGGGGTGGCTGTAAATCCAACAGTTTCCTTCGCCGTACGCATTGTCCAACTGATTGCATAAATTGTTATGGAATGTCATGGACGAGTACCCATAGAAGGCTCTGAATGTGACAACAACAACAACAGCTCGGCCAGCATTCACATGTTTTTTCCTTCGTGTTTATTTTGGGCAAGAGGCGTGAGGGAAACTGTTCCGAGTTGAGGATGGATTGTTGTCAGTGAACATGAACGTCTCTGCTTTTTATGCATCTATTATGCGCTGGTAAATTGTTTAGGGTATGATGAATATGCGAAGCTGTTTGCTAAAATTTAATATTGAATTTATTACACTATAGTATAGTGTAGTCATGTAAAGTGTCTTATTCAGGCACAAGTAGGCATTTCTTTATTATTACTGATTATTACTGATCAGAAGAAGCACTCGTTTAGGTATTATAGCCCAAAGATTTGCTAGCAACCAAGACTGCCTCCACCATCAAGACTTACTATATGTTGTACTATATGTATATCGAGATGTAAAGCAACAACAATTGAGCGCCGATAATTCATCTATGTATTTAAGCGTGTTCTGAAAGCTATAATCTCTCTAAACTTATATTTGAGTATTAATCTAAGCTTGAACTCAAACTGAAATAAATTTATTTTTATACTACATGTCTAAGGAGAAAAGTATCAAGATCTGCACTCTAAACTATCCAACTAAAGTATAAACTCTTGTGCAATACCAATATTTTAATTTATTTTAACTAAAGTGATCCAAATAAAATAAATATTTTGAGTGTAAGGCCCAGATAGTTGAAGTTGCTGCGCATTGCCCTATTGAGATTTCCACCTCCGAATATTCATAGTGTGCGAGAGACGAGATAGACTCTAGACATCCTTAAAAGAAGAAAAAAGCGAATAGATCAGACAAAGACAGAAACGGAAAAAACAATATTCTCCAGCTTGAAATAAGAGTGTGTGTGTATGCTTTCTTGCTGTTTCTATTTCCGATCTATTTTTGTCAGACATTTAAGCCTTGCAATTAAGATCTAGCTTTACTACTTTCTAACATATAAACTTAAAATATAAATATATACAAAAAAAAAAAAAAAAAAAAAAAAAAATAAATATATATATATATATATATATATATATATATATATATATATATATATATATATTTCAACTTAGTTATTTACGAATTTTAAAATGTTCAACTTTCAATTATTACCAAACAACAATTAAATATATTATGACCCAAAATGTTATCAGTTTTTGGTGAATTTCATCGTAATTTTGCTACGCTCACAATGCTTTAACCAGCTAAGCTTCTCAACGAGATTCAATCGATTGCTGAGTATTCCATATACTCCCTTTTATTTAAAGTGTATGCAGAATGCGACTTGACATATATTTGTTCGTTTTCTTGATATGATTCGTTTCTCTTTTTTCTAAGCTCTGGTTGGAATTTATTTTGATTTGCAACAAATTTGCTGCGGCATTGTGTATTTTTTGTGTGTGTGTGTGTGTGTGTGTGTGTGTGTGTGTGTGAGTGCGTACGCTGGTGTATGCTTAACGTTTTATTGCTTTTCACACTCACCATTCGGCATTCAGCATTCGCCATTCGCCACTTGCCACTTGCCACATTGGCACTCGAGTCACTTGAGGGCCTGCCGGGAGGGTTGTCTTTAGCGAGTGGAACTGGGCGCTTTGTTTACTTTGTTTGTGGTGTGAATAGCAAATAAGCCGCGACAAATGCGATTCGATCCCATAGTTCTATGTGGCATTGTATGGCCCTGGTTTCTCTCCCATTTGATGGAAGAGAGTGTGGCGCGTACCGCAACTGTAAATACATTTATTCTAATTACAGCGCATTCAGCAAACGCTGCAAAATAATTTAAACATTTGCCGCCTCATTAGTTGGCAAAATGTTGGTTGGCTGTGATATAAAAAATGAAATTGCAGCAAAATACCCGTTAAATGACAAAATGCATTTGCTATAATCTCTGTGGCCACAAAACCAATTTGCGTTACAAATTTATATCAGCCAAAGCATCCACATCCACCATCCATTGCCACTTCCACCCAGCATATTGGAAAATTAAATGCAATTGCTTTGGCTTTGGCTTTGGCTTTGGCTCTCGTGTCGGTAACTGCAAAATTGATTGATTTTGCTGTGACAGCAACAGTAATTGAAAATATTTGTTAACTATTAGTTTACTGATATATCTATCCATTCCCATGCCCAAGCCCCTACCGATGCCACCTGGTTAGCTGCTTACCTGCGTCAGTCATCCCTTCCTGGGCACATTTCCGTAATTCCAGCTTCAGCTTCTTACAGTGGGCCGCCTCGCTTTTAATCCCACTTCAAGCGAAGCCTCAAGAGGTTCCTCATTCTTTCTTATCTATTGATGCGCCAAAGCGTGTCAGCTGCTGGGCTGTGGGAAGTGGGGGGGGGCAGGAGCAAGGCAGGCAAGGCAGGCAAGGATGTGGGCTGGGCAAGGGCTGTTTGTGGTTCCATCGTTACAATAACAGAAAAGCCGTTTGACAATGCGCTCCACAGATTTCAATGTATTTTCAACAACTCCAATTCAATATACCCAGCAATTGAAATTATTAGAAAGTGGGTATATCAAATGCTTCATAAACTCTATATCTATGCTGTGCTAATTTGTTTACCGCCTGCAGGGTAGTTTTTAGTCGACCCATGTCGTTTCGTTCGTTTCTCATGTTTTCTGAAACATTTATTTATTTTTTTTTTTAATTCGTTGCAAATTGAATAGACGACAGTGACGATTGCCATATAGTATTATCACCTACACACCCAAAGTTTTGAATAGCTTGTAAGCAATTGGTTCGATTCCTAGTCCCTCATACCAAGAAACCTTTGCTTCTCCCCCTGTGCTCGTGCTCCCCCTTCACCTATATTTACCATTAGCTTTTGTATTTTGGCTGTGTCGCGTATATCACATTTCCGTTTGTTAGCATTTTTCTACATTGTATATTCGCATACTGACTCGCACGAGTGTATTCATGTACGAATATGAATAGCAAGAAGTTTTCTGCTCAACTTGATAGCCCCAAACACAAACCCAACTTGAGCCCCAGCAGCAACGCAACTGAAGCCCTTCCCAATACAACTTGCATGCAAAAAAATTGTCATTGTAAATTTTGACTGGGGTTATGCGAGCGACAAGGGTTTCCCCTTTCTCACTCTCCCACTCACTCTCTCTCTCTCTTCTTCTCTGTTACCCTGCCACCTTTGGTTGGTGTTGTATTGATTTGAAGGCAACTCACGCCTTCCTCAGTTGCCTTCGATTGTCAATATTTTCCACACGTCTACACAAAAGGTACAAGAACTAAACTATGCTCATTGATGTCTTTCACCAAGCAATGCATTAATGCTAGTTGTACGATGATTTATAAAGGTATGCCAATTTGGACTGCTTAATTTCCTAGGTCTTCAATTGAGAATCTTGTAAGTTTTTTTATATAACTTATATTTTGATTTCTTTGCATTCATTATTCTATAAGTTATTTTACAATTTATTTAAATTAAAATTAATATATATTTTGTAAATATATATTATATATGTTATTTTATAATTTATTTAAATTACCATAAATATATATTTTTTATATAATAAATTTATACTGAATAAAAAAACATATTCAAAAGTTTTATTTTTATTCAGCAAAAAAAAATTAATGTACGTTTTTATATTATTTATTTTTTTATTTATTTGCATTCATTATGTTATTTTTGTTATATGTTATTTTATAATTTAATTAAATTAAAATAAATATACATTTTTGAAATAATAAATTTCTTTTTAATACGATCAATTTTATATTTATGCAGTAAAAAAATGATTAAAATAGGGAAAAATTTAAATGCTAAAATTACTTCAAGTTTTATTTTCTTTGCTGAATGAATACATATTGTTTTCTTAGTCTATTAAATGGAATCAGTGGCTTGGGCGTCTTTGGGCCAATTAATTTCCAAAGCCATTCATGGAAGCATTTTGTGGCGACTTCTCCCAAAACTGTGCAACTAGCTGAACTGTGAAATTGTTTGCCAACTAAATGTAAAAATAGAGACACTCGACACAGATAAGAACGCCAACTTGTTTGCTTAATAAATAAACTTTATATTCATAACTGAAAAAGTTTTTGGGATGTCGGACGCATGCGGCATGAGGCAGGAGGCAGAAGGCAGGAGGCATGAGGCAGGCAGCAGCATAGCGAAACAAATGTAACCGCTAATTTGCGTGGCAAAAAGTTTTCGTTCGGCGCCCTCGAATGTATGCTATGGAATTTGGTTGGCAGCACTTGGAGGCGCCACAAGCTGAGCGCGACGGCATTTCCGCTGGCTGAGTTAGCGGGCTGAGTGCAAGTCGCACAACATAAATTATGCGAGCATCTTCCGCATCAGCTGCTTCGCGCTATCTGCGCCGTGGCCGCTAATCACAAAAGTTTTCGGCAATGCGTTTCTGCTACCTTCAATTGCCACTCGTGGAAACTTTGGCGAAGCGAGTGGGAGGTGGCTGAAAGGGTTAAGCTGAGTTTGGCGAAAGTCTCAGCATCCAAAGTTTCTGCAGCACTGATTAACGAGACATAATTATTTTTGCATTAAGCGGCGGCTAATAGGCCGTGTAATACCAAAGTTTGTTTTTGCCCTTAGATCAGCTCATCAGACCATCGAAAGGGAGCAAAAGAAACAGAGAGACACTCGAAGATAATGAAAGTGCATTCAGGTGGCAAAAGTCAGAGACAGGTCGAGTGCTAGCATTTTTCCATTATCCGATGTGCCACATTCTTTGCCAGCATAAAAACCAATTTAAATCCAAATAAGACGAATAAGCAATGCTCTATAATATATAAGAGTAGACAGAATATACATATATAATAATGAATAATGAATAATGAATATAATCATTTCTATGGGAAACTAGAATGAGGAAACTTTCAAAATAAAAAATATATAAATATATATTATATGAATTGCTGCCTCGATTCGTCACAATTCTCTTTTGGAGAGTATCAATATTCCAGGGCCGTGGCAGGAGGCAGCCTGGAAAAATGCAACATTTGAGTGCCTGCAGCGAAATGTCTGCTGTTCTATGGTTGGCCAACGCAGCCAGTGTCTGCCTTGATGAGAAAACTGTTCTGAAACGGAGGGTTAAAAGCTGAAATCGTTTCGAGCTCAGCCAGTGACAGCGACAGCGACAGCCACAGATATAGCCCGACAGCAGCTTGACAACGGAAAGTGTGATTATATTTTCATTTTCAATTTTTTACGGCCAATTAATTTGGCAATTGACGCTTCGCTGGGCGTCTGCGACGGCCCAGATATACGTATATACACAGAGAGCTGTGGCATAGCTCTCGCCGCCCGTTGTTGCAAATTGAGTTGTGTGGCAAGAATAAGAAAAGTCTATTATAGTGACAGCAAAAAGCTGCCTGCCAGCTATTTGGCCGCTGCATTGTCTGCCCCGAACAGAATATGAAAGTGCTTTTGTGGGCGGCTTTTGTTGGGGGCGTCCCATGCCTCTCCAGCATTGCCAGCAATGCCATGCAATTTGCATTAAGATCTGCCATTGAAAATTAGAAAATCCATTCAGCTGCAAGTGTTATTGCTAATGGCAAATGGAAAGCAGTTGAGATATTCATTTAGCTGGGTGAAAATGAAAGATATATATTTTTAATGCACTTATGCATCAGTTGCATAGCTTTATTTAGGGATTATACAAGAGTCAAATTATTATCTATATATTATTACATTTCGGAGACATCGGAAACGAGTTGATAAAGGTCGCTGGATCGGTCAGTCGGTCGGGGGAAAGGTTGGGCACTTGGTTTCTTCTCTTTAGTTCTCGCTAACAATCAGAACATCCTCCAGTTGTACGTTGGGCAGCTCCAACAGCAGCTGCTCGTTCTCGATGCGTCGGTCCAGGGGGAAGCCGAGAGGGCGGTTGTCCATTATGGAAGCCACGCTCACGCCCATAACACCATCCAGGCGCTTCATGCGAATGGGCAGCTCACGTTCCACACGATCGACGGGCGAGACAATCGCTAGCAACTGCATGGGCAGACCCTCGGGGCGACCACGAGGCAACAGCAAGCGCTGAGGGAAGCTGCCGTTCTCGCCAACCAGCTCACTCACTAGCAGCTGCTCCTGCTGACCGCGCAGAGCAGTCATCACACGGCGGTAGATCTCGCTGTAGGGCGTGGCATCACGGGTGGTCCAGGCAATGTTCGTGGAGCGGTACTGAATGCGATTGCGGCCAGTCTGCAGTTGGGTATTGATGGCATCTAGCAGCACAAAGTCCGAACGGCGCTGCTCCAGGGACACCTCACGGCCATTAACATCCTCACGGGGTCCCAGAAACAGGCGAATGATCACATCTTGAGGGCTCCTTGCGCTTATGTCCATGTCAATGGTGAAGGGCTTGTTGTTCAGACGACGCTGACGCACCATCACTTGCGATTGCTGGGACTGATCAATGAGGCTGGTCACTTCAATGTCGCTGTCCTCGATGCGAGTGCGCAGTTTGTCGACGCGTAGAGTGTTGATGACGACATCCTGCATATCCAGGGACTGGCGATTGTAGACGCCCAGCTGCTGCTCGCGTATCTCATCCACAATGCTAATAATTCTGCGCAGAGTGTACTGCAATACGCGGTCACCCACGCTGATGCCGAGGCCAGAGCGATCCATGCGCACAGCGGTGTCCTGAAGCAGCTCACGCAGGATGCGCAGGATTCCAACATTACCAACGCGACCAATAAGAACATCGCCAATTAGACGCTCCAGGCGCAGCTGCTCTTCAATCTGCTGCACACCTGATCTGCGACTGTTTCCATTGCTGATCTCGCGGATGACAATGCCCACCACCTGTTGCAGGCGACGCTCAATGTCATTGATTTGCTCGAGCAGAGCGCGATTGCGACGGGAGTCCACGCGCATGTCGTTCAAGCGGAGAGCATAACGTTGACCTTGATTGGCAATGTTCAGGCGGGAATTGTCCAACAGCTGCGATTCATCATTACCCACTCGCAGAGCAATGCGTTCTTGGTTCAGGCGTGCCAGCAGTTGGCGCAAAGTTTGCAATAGTATTTCGCTGCGTCGAGTGGTGGACTGATCCAAATTGTTGACCAAGCTGCGTCGGTAGCGACGTCCCTGCTCCACGTTCTGTTCCTGCTCCTGTTCCTTGCGCTGGCGATTGCGACGCAGCATCTCGACGATCTCATCATCGCTGAGCTCCCTTAGACGATTGTCGCTGCGAATCAAACGCATAATGTCTTCAACTTTCATGGTATCCTCTCCATCAACGCGACGACCCTCTGCAATTGAGACAACACGGCGCGGAGTCATATTTTCGACTTGCTGATTAACGCGACGCCTGTTGATGTGCACCAATCGCTCGTCATCACGGGGCACAGTGGGGAGGTTGTCACCTACAGAGCGGATGCCTTCGCCCCGACGGTCAACGCGCAGAAACCGTTCCTGTTGGTTTTGCTCCTCGCGGTCACTGATGTCATCATTGTCATTATTAATCTGCATCAGATACCTGACCTTGCTTATCAACTGTGTAATTTTGTCATTCTTCCAGCTATCTTCGTCATCTACACGGCGGCCCTCGCTCACTCGATCGCCACGTACAATGCCCATGAAGCGTTCCTGTTCCGTTTGCTGCTTACGCTGACGGTTGCGACGCACCATCTCAATGAGCTCCTCATCGCTCAATTGATTCAGTCGGTTGTCACGGCGTATCAGCTGCAGAATGTCCTCATCCGTTACGGTATCAATGCCACCCACACGACGGCCTTCTCCGATTGGACTAACGCGGCGCGGAGTCCAGTTATCGTTTGTTTGATCCAGGCGACGTCTGTTGATGTGCACCAGGCGCTCATCATTGCGTGGAACGGATTGCAAGTTATCGTTAAGGTTTTGCAGGTTATCCACATTCAAGTTTTGGCGCCTGCCACTCAGCTCCTGCTCCACGCGACGGCCCTCGCTCAATCGCTCGCCACGAACAAAGCCCCAACGGCGCGACTGCAGCTGCTCATCCTCAGGTTCGATGCGGTTCAAGTTCTGGCGACGACGACCGACGTGCAACAAGCGATCGCTGCGAACGTCCACTGTGGGCAAATCGTTGATGTCTCTAGTCGAGGAACGCTCTTCCCAGTTCTCACCCAGCATACGTCTAAGGCCTTGACCTAGGTTACGCAGCAGAGGAACTCGAGATCCCGACATTGGAGTTCTGAATTGTGCCTCTTCGTCGTCATCGTTGTCACGGCGCACTGTGCTCCAAGAGCGCTCACGCTGGTTGCCATAGATGTCCTCATCCTCGTTCTGCTCCTGGTTCATGCGGCGGCGGTTGATTCCCAGTATACGTTCGTTGTTGTTCTCGTAGTAGTCTTGGCGGTTATCCTCCTCCTCCAATTCAGATTCCCCTTCCAAGTAGTTGTTGGTCTGTCGGCGGCCATTCGAGCTGTCCTCAAGCAAAGCCAGTTCTTGGATTAGATTCTGGATAAAATTGCGCATGCCAATATCCTCAGTCAGCAGTGTAATGTCTTGATCCTCCTGAGTATTCTGAATGGGCAAGACCAGACGATTCTGGTTCTGCTGCCACATCTGTTGCTTTCGCAGTGCCAGTTGCATGTGCAGATCGCGCCAAGGCATAACCAATCGCATCACGGGATTCATCTGGCGTATGCGCTGGCCAAGGCCAACCACATCCACGAAAGAGGGTCGCGGGCTGTTCTCAATCTCCGCCTGCACGCGCTGGACGCGCTCCAGTATCTGCTGGTCGATATAGAGTTCGGGCAATATCTCCTGCACAGCAGGAATGATGAGCCTTTGGGTGTCCTCGCGATCGCGGATAGCCAGTGTTAGGGCATTGATGAGCAGAACAGGATTAACGTTGCGTCTCAGATAGACGACATTACGCTTCAGTGTCTCAAAGTCGATGGCGCGCACCAGCAGGCGGTAGATGCCACGCAGCTGCTGAACATGCTCCACATTGCGAATGCTGTAGACCTCGCGCTCATCCAGGAGTCGGCGCTGGCGATCGATGTCGATCACACGTTGCATTTCGCTGTCAATGCCACCGCGATAGCGATCTGGGCTGATAATGAGGCCCTGGTCCAGCTGAATAAGATCATCCTGCTCCAATGGCTGCTGAACGCGTTGCACAATGTCTAGAAGAAACTTCTGGCGCACCAAGTCCTCTCTGGACATGCGCTCGACGCGCTGATCAACTGCAAGAGAATTGAGATATCTCGGAATTAAGGCCATACTCCTGCCGCTCAACTTACCTCCGCCAATGTCTCTCTGGTACTCACGCTGGACTATGCGACCAGCGGACACCGTGCCGAGCACACAGACTACTAGCACGAGAAACTTATTCATCTTGTTAGTAGCTACTTCCTTGCAAACCAGAAGGTGACTGCATTTTCAGCTGCTCTCCATGGCGCATTTATACCCATTCTTATCGCCAGTCTAGGCCTACGTGAATATTTTGAGCACTCGATCTGAACTGGCAACCAAATGTTTATCAGTTCACGCCCAAAGTATATATTATGCAATTACTTATAGACTGGTCTTCCAGCTGATTTGAAATTGCAGCCAAAGGTCAGTAGATTGCACATTAGCTGCACTGACGCTGCATTCGCTGGGTTGATTGGTTGCTGATGCCGATAATGGGTCAGATGAAGACGCTGCTTAATTAGTCCATTGCCCCATTGTTTGTTGCCTTTGTTTGAGCGTCAATAGCTCGAATTTTGCTACCATGCAGGCTGCAAGTTATCTGCACATGTTTCGAATGGCCGGACTTGCTGTATTATTCGTTTATTAAAACAAAACACATGATGAGTGTAAATTTCATTTTGATTAAATCATGCTTTTTAGATCACAACTCTTTTTATTCAAATTCATAGATAAATTATGCTTTTGTTTCTACATACATACATATATATATATACATCTATCGATTGCATAATTCTATTTCGCGGTTTAATTTTTAACCTTATGAATCATTAATATTCATTGTAAATATATATTATATTCAAACAATAGTGTACTTAACTATCGAATTTTATATAGTTTGTATTTAATACATTTTTTTATCGATAAGACACACACCCAGAAACTTATATGTATGTATAGGGCTAAGGATACAAAGCTGTGGAAGATAGAACTTTTTTGGAGTAGTTTGACAGTAACTCACGGATCTTATACGTATTCTATAGGCATAGATATATAATTTATTAATTTTTGTAGTCACTCCGTGCATACATTCCAAATCTGAATTCCAAAATGTTAAAAATATAATAGATTTTGTATAAAAGACTGTAAAGTCTGCCTTGCTCTTTGTGGGCGTCAATTTCTAACTTTGAAACGGCAGAAAATACAGTTTTACTCCACTGGCCACGCCCCCAACGGGAACGTAGATATATACTGCAAAATATCTGAGGTTTTTAATTATAAATTATAAATTTCCTGATTCTAGCACCTTAAATACATATATTTTTTTTTTATACCACACACATATAGATACTCTTTACCGATTTGAATAAGCATATCCACATAATCTCAACAGAAATCTAGTAATCCAAAGTTTCAAATTTCAAGTGACAAAACATTAATAGCGGCCAAATGGTTTGCGTGAATATAGACAGACAGAAATTGAGCAAACCCAATATACTCTTTTCATTTTGAAAGCTCAAGCTATATATATTTTTAGTTGCAGAATTTAAATTGATACGTTCTATTTTGATTTGAATTGAGAAATTCAGAGATATTAATTTATATCCGCCTAAATTTCGATAATTTTTATTTTAATTTATCGTGAATCAAATAAATATAAAAAAATTAATAATAATAAATAATTGAGGTGAGTGCAATTTTAACTCTGAGTTGCATAAGCACAGCATCGTGTGTATGTGTGTGTGTGTGTGTGTGTGTGTGTGTGCACATTTCATTACGTTACATACAATACGTAATACGTAAGAGTGCAGCTTGTAGCATCTGAGCAACTGTAAGGCGGGCAACTTTTTCAGTGGGGGGGGGTCGAGGCCATTGTTGTGATTGGGACAACCAAGTGATTGGCGATTGTGAAAGGATTCAGTCAGCTCTGAAGGGGCGATTGCAATTTTTCTATTCACATTTAAATTGGCAATTCGTTTGGCCGTGGCTTTTGTATGTCGACTGTCACTTTTTTTTTTCTTTTTCGCTCTGCTACTTTTTTGGATGCGCTGCGTTGCGACAATTTGCAACGTGCCTGGCATGCAACGGAAGTGAACGCGCTACGTGGGTGCCCAATGGCTGGGGCTAAGCTGTGTTGGCATTGTTGCCGCTGCTGTTGCTGCCTTTTCTAATGTAATTGCAATTGTTTGCCGGGCTGTCAAATGGTCAGCAACTTTGATTTGGCCTTTGCTGCTGCACTTTTTGCAACTTTTTGCAGCACGAAGCTAAAGGCTCAGCATTTTTATGCATGCCAAGCGCATTTGTGTGCCATTAATTGCTTCTTTATGCTCTGGTGTTGCTGCTGCTGCTGTTTCAGCTGCATGTTCAGCAATTATGCAGCGACAATTTTGCATTAATTGCTCCTTTGTGCTGCTGGCCAGCACAGGCCCAGATTGCCAGTTGTATGGGCATGCCGTCCACAGCCTACCAGTAAAAAAGCGAACTAAAAAATGAGCGTGGCATTGTTGGGGAATGCATTTACAATTCCTGCTCCTGCTCCTGCTCCTGCTCCTGCTCCTGCTCGTGCTCTCTTGCTCGCTGAATGCCGCTGCACAGTGCTCGGTTTAATTGCTGACAGGCTCATTTGCCAGAGCCCAGAGGTCCGAGCATTACTTTTATATGCACTCATCCAGTACATGGGCAATTTCATTAATGCAGTATGACAGCTCTTTATCGGGTTTTGTTTTATTGAAAAAAAAAAAAGAAAAAAAAAACAAAAAATACAACATAAATTGTGAAACAAAATGTCATTTATGCTGCGTGGTGATTTCGTATTGTTATTGTTTTTGCTTGAAGCACGTGAATTTCATATTTCAAGACTAAGACTATATCATATACATACGTATATTCAGCTTATCAATATTCATGCGACATTGTCATCTATGATTCCTCTTAAGACACTCTGTGGCAGCCCCATTGCCATTCGATAAGCTTCATGCATATCCTTCACGCTGAAGTGGGAATGTCAGGGCATCAGTATCTCTGGCTGTCGTCATCCTTGCCAGCCTGCTGCCAAGCAAATGAGGTATAAGCCGGCTGGAGAGGGGTTGGTTTCGCTCCTGCGTCTCGCCTTGACTTAAATGCGATTTAATGCCTTTTTTGTTTGTCTTCCATGCGTCGGATATCCGTTGACGCAGTGGGCGTGATAAACCACAGTAGCACAAGGAGAAGAAGAAGAAGCTGAAGCCATAGCAGCCTTGTCTGCCAGCTTCATCCACTCCCTCTCCCTCTCTCTCTCTCTCTCTCTCTCTCTCTCACCCTCTCTTTCTCATTCTCATGCTGTGGTGCGTGCCACGACTGCGTCGCTAATTTGCTTGGCGTTTTTTATGTCTCATCTTCGCCTTGGCGTCTTAATCTTATATCCTTTTTTTTGGCTGGCTTGGCACTTAAAAAATGTAGTCCTTTGTTGGGCCGATAAAACTGCTTACAAATGCTTAAAAAATTAAAATTTATTACACGCGATTATGTGCCACACAGCAGCAGCAGCAGCAGCAGCAGCAGCAGCTGCCAGTGGAAAGAAAAAGCTTAAAAGTCAAAAGTCCCTACAGCTCCGACAATCCACTCCCCCTCCTCCATCCACACCCAAATAGAAGAGATGCAAATGGAGTGCCATCTTTTTCGGTTCGCCATATTTCCGGCCAATGGACATTGGCCAATTGATTCATGACCCCACAATATCCTCTACGTAATGGGCAACGGCCGAGGCTACCTTAAAGCGCCAACTTCAGCAAAATAATAACAAGCAGCAAAAAATAAATATAAATATACTACTTCATAGTAATAATGAAGCGCCGGGGCAAAAGAAAAGTGCCACGCCAACGCATGGCAAAAAGAAAATATTTCTTTTTATCGAAACGGATGTGAGTGTGCCAGGAATGAAATAGCAGAAGAGAGAGCAACAAAAAAAAAGGAATGAGAAAGGGCGAAAGGCAAAGGGCGATGTCGTTCCAAATAAATAAAACAAAAATTTGTACTGTGTGAGTGTGTGGGGTGTGGGGTGTTGGGTGTGGGGGGAGGGGGGATAGATATCTGAGCTACTATTACTCCCACTGCGGCCTTTGT
Source organism: Drosophila stalkeri (assembly GCA_035047405.1). Classification (NCBI taxonomy): domain Eukaryota; kingdom Metazoa; phylum Arthropoda; class Insecta; order Diptera; family Drosophilidae; genus Drosophila; species Drosophila stalkeri. The sequence continues at coordinate 5,190,639 of JAWNPR010000149.1, read as the reverse complement.
CACCTCTTCATGCACGCCCACAGAGCTCTAACCTCTCCCCTTCTCTCTCTCTCTCTCTCTCTCTCTCGCATCTACCCTCTCTTTCCAGCAACCGCATAGAGCAAATCAAACAACTTTCATTTCACACGTTTGTCGGTTTTGTCCTTTTCGCGCTCCTTTCGCACTTTTTGTTTGCCTTGAAACAAGTGACTTGAGAGAATGAAATTGAAAGAGCTCTTCAGAGTCTGAGTAGTGTGCGTGTGTGTGTGTGCGTGTGTGTGTGTGTGTGTGTGTGTTGGTATTGGCATTTGGCATGAGTGCACGTGTCCTGCGCGTGTCTGCTAGTTTTGATATCTATTGACTTCTTTCAGGAGGGGAACTGTAAGTAGTTGACCCGTTAAATTTTGATAATTGATTTGCTGGCCATTGTTGTCTCTGCCTGGCAGGGAATCGGTAAACATCTTATGCGAATCGAATGCGGAATATTGTTTGCATTCTTTCAGTAGCTCATAATCCAACAGAGCGTTGCATACATCTAGGCTAAGCCCAGCCAACTGTTAGCTAATTATTTACTTGAGTATAGCTATCGCTATATCACTTAATTACCAGATCTTCGGCTACAGCTTGACAAGCTCATTCAAGAAATGTCCTCGTCTGGTTTCCGGTCTGCTCTGTTCTGTTCTATACTCTGGTTGGGGCTTGAATTACTGTGGGGGTTTATTGTCCTGCACGCCTTGTGGGCTGGCTGACAACTTCATTGGGCAAATATTTTTATAGCATTTCGTAGTGTTTCGCACAAGTGATTTGCACTGTGACTGCGACTCGACTCTCGGGCATTTGGCTGAGGTCAAATACAAATAGAGAGGGACTGTCTTTATTGCCGGGTCTCTGGGTCTCGGACCAGGACACTATAAAAACGACCTTGCGGCAACAAAAGGCAGCCAGACGTGAGCTCTCATTCTCTTTAGCTGTATCACTCTATATGTGTGTCTGTCTGTGTGTGTGTGTGTGTGTGTGTGTGACTGTGCAGACAATCAGCGCACGACTTTTGGCTGCCGGGTTGGAGTTGTTAGGCCAAGGGATGGGGGCTGCATTGGTCGGGGGGTTTTTCTCTTTGGGCAGACGTCGCGCGTTCGCTTTCTTATCAGTACTTTGGCTGCGCTGCAGCGTGGCATTTGTGTGAGTTTTATGTGCGGCTTTTGAGCTGGTTATGATGCTGTCGCAATTGTCGCACGACGTACGGCGCACGGCTCTAGCCACCCCCTTGCCAGCCATTGCCAGTCATTGCGGGCTGCTTCTTTGTTTTGGTTGCCAGCTGAAAAGGTGTCAATTGTTTTTTAGACGATGCTCGCTCGCTCGCTCGCTCGCTCGCTCGCTCGCTTACTTGCTGCGCCACGCCTCATCACAACTCTCACAGTCCGTTGCATAAACAAGTGGGCGTAGTGAATCCCATTAAGCATTAAGAGTTGAGAGCGCTGAGCAACCCCCTCTGAACAGTAGACAACCCCTCGAGCGTCCGGCAATTTAAACTAATAATCAACGCATCAGCAAACATTGTCGTTATTATTCACGCGCCTGTGGCGCCCCCTGGCGGTTGACTGCTGACAGATTGCTTGGTCGCTGGTCGGGTGGTTTGGCATTGGCATTGGTGTGTGTGTGTGTGTGTGTGTGTGTGTGTGTGTGTGTGTGTGTGTGTGTGTGTTTGTGTGGGTCTTACAAGTGTATTCATCAATCAGTGGGGCGTGGGCTATTTAAAAATCATTTATTCGTTTACATTTATAATTTTCCTTTCGTTTTTTTTTTATCACATTAAAATATAGATTTTATATATACGCATATATATTACACAAGATCGGGCCAACAATATATATATATATATGTATATAAATATATATTGATAAAGCACTAAGAACTTAGAAGCAATAAAGACTATATATCTAAGCTATAGATTTGGGTCTGTGGTAACTAAATTAAAGAACCATTCAAATGTATTCAATCTGCTGCTGCTTTAATGATATTGATTCAAGTCCTTCGATGTCATCTATTCAAGAATATACTCATGCATCAGGTTGATAGGAACAATTTTGATTTTTATTTATTTTGGTTTCCGTTCAAATTTCTGCATTGGTTTTTGTGATGTGTTTCTTTTTTGGACAGCATATCCAATAATATATATATATATATATATATATATATATATATATATATATATATTTGTGTCTTGTTTATATATGTACATAGCTACATAGGTACCACATAACCAATGGGAATAGTCTTAGACATAACCAGGGAGAAACGCGCAACATAAAACAGAAAACACACAAAGATTCAGCTAACACTAGGGTCCTACACAAGTACGAGGGCAGATTTGTTGGCTGCTACCAGAGGGGGGTGGGGTGGGGTGGTGTGTTAGGGTAGGGTACGTAGGGTACGTAGTCGCTGTGAATGCTCCAAAATTTAGACCGCATGCTCCGCAGCGGCAGCGCCGTAGCGCAGTGGAGTCGGTCAAATGATGTTGGGCGGCGTTGTGGCCAGCGCTGGGACGACGGCGACGGGCGAGGACTTGGATGACTTGACACAGCCGTAGGATGAGATGCCTGTGCCGCTGCTGCTGGGCGGTGATGGCGGAGTATCTGGACTGATTAGCGGGAAATAGCGCCAGGGATGATAGATGCTGCCAGCGTACATGGCCTGCAGACGCGCCTGCAGATCCAGCGCCAGTGTCGGGTCCAGCGGATAGTGCGCCAGTCCTGGAAAGCCGCCGGGCACGCGTGGCAGCGACAGCTCCAGCGGAGATCCAAAGCCATACTTGGCGGCCAGCGAGGTGGGCGAATGCGAATGGGAGTGCGAGACGGCGGCAGCGGCAGCGGCAGCAGCCACTGCGCTCAGCTGCGCGTGATGATGATGCGCATGGGCGTGGGCGGGATGTGGATGTGGATGATGCGGATGGTGATGATGATGCGGCAGGCCCTGTGCATGTGGCGAGTGCTGCGGCTGCACTGACTCCTTGCCCAGCTGGCCAGCGACCGTCAGTCCAGAGCTGTTGCCTGAGCTTCCACCTCCGCCGCCACCGCCGCCCCCTGGCACCGGGGACTTGTTGAGCGTCTTGGGCTTGCGTCGAGGCCGATACTTGTAGTCGGGGTGCTCTTTCATGTGCAGCGCGCTGTAAATTGAGTAAATGTTGAAACATTGATCAAAGATCGGGCCACGGCGGATCGATATTAAAACGATTCAACGATCACGATGATATCACAAAGTCAATCTGTTGCCCAGTTCCCTCGGCCATAAAACTGAAGCCACACAATGCAGACATGGGTATGTATTATCAGACTAAGAGATACTCTATAGTATTTTTTTTATATATATATAGTTTTTCAGTTAATCAATCGTAAATACTCTACAATGCACACATGACAGTTTAATGAGTAAGAGATACCCTTTTGGGAGGATAAGAAGAAATTCCTTCGATCATGAAGAGATTTCTAATCTTAAAATGAATGTATTACAAAACCTTACAACTCACACATGATAATTGCAAGAATATATATATATATATTTTTTTTATTTATTTATTTTTTTTTTTATTTGAGTATAATATGAAATTACTTCAGTTAGGGAAGAAGTTTTCTAATTTGGATTTCAGTGTATTAGAAGACCTTTGAAAAATGTATATAAGTGAAATTCGAGTACTTCCTATGTACATAAAATATATATAATTGTTATATTTATTTATATATATATATATAGTGAGATTTGAATAAGAAATTTAATTTTAATTTAATAGATTTTATAGGAAAATATATTTATATTTCTCTCTTTTCTCTCAGATCATAACTGGCTTGAAGTGTGCAGGGAACATTAACCCAAAAACTGGAATATAGTATATATAGTATATTCCAAAACTGGAATATAGTATTCAATCTTTGATTGCATTTTCATTGAATTTGAATTTATAAGAAATTATATTTCATATCTGATACACACACTCTGTATCTCTCTCTCTCTTAGCTCATACCCAGCTTGAAGAGTGTAGGGTATATTAACTGAAGCCAAAACCCTTCCATAAAACCTCTCCTGCAAGACTGAATGCTTATCTGATTCCATTTAGCAAGGCAGTGTTTCTAAAGTTCTGGAGTTCTGTAAGTATTCCCAGCTGCAACAATGCGCAATTGTTGACATTTGTTTGACTAACGATAAATGTTGATAAAAGGTGTGTATTATGCGGTTCTTGTTGTTGTTGTTGTTGTTGTCACTTTTGCTTTCTTTGCCTGAGCTGCCTTGGCTTTGTTGCAGTTCCCAGACCCTAATTGGTCAGCTCTGTTATCTCTGCCCAAAAAAAAAGTAAAAAGAAGTAAATTTGAAATTTGAAACTGAAATGATATGCGAGTGTGCCGTCGTTATCGACGCGTCGCCTCGCACATTGGCAAATATTTGAACAGCATTTCTTGTTTTCGAGCTCGATAGTTGTCTTTATTTATTTATATACATATATTTATTTGCTTGGCATAACCAAAAATTTGGAATGGCCATTAGGTTAAGCCCCAAGCAGTTCGCTCTGCGCAGACGGCTCATTAATTATTGTCAGTGAACATTTACACAGCCATTTGGCAGGCCAATACAATCAATAAAAGGATTTAGACAGTGCAAACATTGCTCACTTATCAGAGACTCTGTGCCCAATTCGAATCGAATGCAAAATGCATAGGCCCATAAAAATATCTATAGAGTTGTAGTTGTTAGTTGTGTAGTTAGTTGTTTGCCCAAGATATCTTTGCCAATCGAATGAGGCCCAACCCAGAGCTTCAAATGCTACTCAATGCCACTTTCGAGCCCCACAATAGCTGTCCATTGTCTTAGCTAATCGCTTAAATTGTAACCAGACAACACACCCACTTGTACACACACACACACACACAACAACACACAATAAACTCACACACACACACTTACCGCAAACGCTTGGCCTCATCAATGAATGGACGCTTCTGTGATTCGGTGAGCAACTTCCATTCAGCACCCAAACGCTTCGATATCTCTGAATTGTGCATTTTGGGATTGTCCTGCGCCATTTTGCGTCGTTGGCCCCGGGACCACACCATGAACGCGTTCATTGGTCGTTTAATGTGGTCATGATGCGAACTGCCATTCGAGTTGGAGCTGTGTTGTTGTTGTTGTTGTTGTTGTTGCAGTTGTTGCTGTTGCATTTGATGCTGCTGCTGCTGCTGCTGCTGTAGCTTAGGCACCGCTGGAGGCGGTGGTGGCGGCGGCGTTGTGGCTGCTCCGATTGTCGTTGGCGGTGAGAGGCTGCTGCTATGATGACTGTGACTGCTGCTGCCACTGCCACTGCTCGTGTAGCCGTTGCTGTTGTGGCTGTGGCTGTGGCTGTGGCTGTGACTGTGATTGCGATGCAGCAGCGCCGAGATGCTCGTCATGGCTGTGAGCTGGCTCTGTGGAGCTGGGTGCGTCAGGTGAGTGGCCCGATTGCCGGCTGTCGGGTTATCCAGGGACTCCACTGCGGTGCACTGACCGTTTCCTCTCTCTCTAGAGAGGTACAGATGTGCTGAAATGCAAACGGTAATGGAGTTCAATAGATATGCTTTGTTTGTGGCATGGCATGCTCATCGCATTTGCAACGCAAAGTGCCACAAGTGAGCTGTGTGTGTGGGTTCAGCTGAGTGAGGTTGTTGGTTGGTAAGGGGTTACTTCAATAGAGCTCATAACATAATGCGAGGGAGAGGGGCTAAAGCTGAGAATGAGTAATCGCTTAGGGAGAAGAACAATATCAAAGCCAAACTATATATATAGGGAAGGAGTGTGGAATTTTGAAATATTCATATAACTATTTCCGGACACTTGAAGAGTGGAAATTCCTTTGGCTTCCCCTAATAATGATGTGTTTGCTTATTAGCTATGAATCATAGAATATTGAATAAATATTTAGAGCACAGTAGTTTTTATCAGATACAACTAGGCAAATACCTATAATAATAAATATTTAAAATAACATTAAATCACAATTTACATATTTTTTAAGGGAGGGAACGATTAAAAGCACTCTGACTCTCTGGTAGCTTTATTTTCTACAAAACTTATTTCAATGCAAAGCTATCCAAAACAATTTTGATTCTTATCAGTTTATTATTTATTTTTTATTTACACTTTTAAAAATCTGTGAAGAACTATATTTACGACGAAATATTTACGAAAATTATGTTTATATGTAAAGTTATCAAAACTAAGCTGATATTTAGTTATTTCTAAGATTTAAAATTATTATTTATTTATTAAGAGAATATAAAATTCATATATATAAATTGATTTAAAATTTGTATTTTAATTATAAATATCAAATCAGATCACATGCTCAATACATTTTATTAATTTGTTAATTTATTCTTCATATTTTATAAGGCATTGAAGATTTAGATATACTAGGAAATGTATAGTAATATATGTAAGGCTAACAAAGCAAATCCAATATTTATATATTAATAATATTTAGTATGATTAGTTATAAAAATTTTAGAAACTAGTTAAGAGTAGGGAATTATTTTTGGTGCCATATATAGATAAGTGTATTATTATTATTATTTTTTTTCCTATTTTTTGTTTTTTTTAGATATCAGATCCCAAGATCAGTTCTTTCAATTTCAATTTCAGCTCAGATTGCTCACCCAGCACACCTTGACCCCTTTACCCCCTTTCTAATATTTACTTAAAAAACTCAAAGTGATATATTCCACAAAATCGAATAATTGATATGTGGGGGCAAATAGAAACTCAATCAGTCAATCAAACAATGTTCAAATACACATGTCAAATGAGTCACAGAAGTTTGTTTCTTATCTTTTGCCGATACTGATGAATGCTCACCTTTTGTACAGTTGCGGATTTAGTGCCGTAATCCCGGGAAGGGGCAAATCTTTGAATCTTTTCGTTTAACGGCACTGCTCAGCACTCAAAGCAATCAATGTAAAGTTTCTTGACACTCTCGATCAACGATTTAGATATGCGATGTGCTGGCGCTGCACTAAATGTTTGCTTCAATTTGCATTATTTGCTCTGGGCTTTATTTAAGTTTTAATTGCGATCTAAACACTGTGGATAACTGTGGACACTTGATAAACGCTTTTGTGCGACGCTCGAAGCTTCGCTTCCTTTTCAACTGAATTGAACTAACCCCGAGCCGAGTGCGTTGCCGGAGCCGGTGCGTCCGTATCGAGTGCGCGACAGTTTTGATTTGAAGCACACATTCTATGGACTAAGGGCACACAATCTATGGATGGCATTCGAAAACTTGCGACAGTTGGCGGAACAAAAACGGGAAAAACGGCAAACAAAAACTGAAATCAACTCAACTACCAGCGTGCGTGTGTGTGTGTGTGTGTGTGTGTGAGTGTGTGTGTGCGGGGGTAAATTTGTTATTGTAGTGGTTGCATGTTGGTTGTTCGCTCTTTGCGCCACAGGAGCGAGCAAGAGCCAATTAGCGTGCGACAAAGAGCGAACGAGCAACAGCAGGTCAGAGAGTGAGAGAGAGAGAGAGAGAGAAAGATAAAAAGAGAAAGAGAGAGAGAGAGAGATAGAGCAAGAGAATGCGTGACGGGTGTTTGTAGAGTTCGTTGTTGTTGTTATTGCTATTTTTGTTGCTCGTCGTCGCAGCTCGGAGGACGCGAAGACGACGCTGGCATCGCCAACGAGGCGGCTAAGTGATAAAAAGTTGCTCTGCCTCTGCTGCTGCTCGCTGTTCGCTGCTCGCTGCTCACGTTTCTTACCTTCTGCATTTTGCATTGATGTTTGTATTTGCATTTGCATATGTATTTGTGCTTGTGTTTGTGCTCGCTGTCAATAACTGTCTTATGAGCTCTCTTTTCTCTTTTCTTTTCTTTTTTTTTTTTGTGATGACCAATTGTTTGTCCCTTGTTCCTCTTGAGGTAAGATTCGTGTATGATAATCGCAGCCAAAGAATTCAGTTGCTTATCGAAATTCGGCTGACTCCTTGTTTGCGCCCACAATCGATCGTGAGTGCGATCGGGGTGCAAATACACGATTATCTTGTTGTATATGCCTGGTGTGTGTGTGTGTGTGTGTGTGTGTGTGTGTGTGTGCATGCAATTGTAGTTGCACTGCGTTACCCTTTGACTCCTATTGTCTCGAAGGGGAGGAGTCGACTCTGTTGCCCTTCCAGTTTGCTGCGTGCTCCACACAGGAAATTCGTCATCCGAATGCCATTATTTTCCGAATAATTGAAGTCGTAAATATAACAAATTTGTTATGTTTCGATTCGCAATTGGGGTCTTATAAAAGAGCGTCTTTTATATAGTTTTTTTTTTTTTTTTTGTTACAGGAAATTGGAGCTTAGAGGAGAGCTCAAAATATGTTTGTTTTGAAATTCTCCACTTGATGCACGTTTCGCGCCAAAAGTCGCTAAAATTTCAAAGTTTTCAAGTTTTTCCTCTGCAGCCTTGCGCATGCGTCGCTCTCCAAAGCGCTTGGCTGGCTGTGTAGAGTTTTGGGCTAGCAAAACGGTGGCAGGAGCTGGGAGCAGACGCCCCCATAGCCCGTGCGACATTAAAAATGGCAGCGCTATCAACTGTTGCCCACACCCTCCGGCCACCCCCACACGACCCCATCCCCATCCCCATCCCCACCCCAGTGAGGCTACGTTGCGCGCATGTCGACGCTCGCTTGGCGCTTTGGCCAATGGCATAGACAATGCTCCCGAGGAGTGGGAGCTGTGGATGGCGCTGCGGCTGCTTAGACGCGTTCTCAATGGTGACGGCTTTTTTATCGTTTTTGTTTTGCATGCGAGCTGAATGCATTTTATTGGCCAAGGCGCACTGCCAAGACAATGGGCAGCAACTGGTGGCCGTAGTTTTGTTTGACTTCTGCTGCTCCTGGTCCTGCTCCTGCTCCTGCTCCTGCTCCTCTGTCATAGCCACTCGTTCGACTATTACTACTGCTGCTCACTTCTGGCAAGTGTTATCGTGTCCTGGCACACACTATGCCAGCTGCCATTTGTTCTCGCATAATGGACATTATGGCTGCTCTATTATGCCCGGCATCAGGACAATGAGCGGAGCATCGTTCAATTCCGCCAACTAACATTGCGCCACTTGGGCGCGAGGACCCAGGCAGAAGAGAACTTTTCCTGCTGCATGATTGCCATAATTTTGGGTATTTTTGAAGAGCTTTCTGTGACATTTGGCCGGCCAGCCAGTCCCTTGGCTGCTTCGCCTAAGCCTGCACTCATTGTCCACTGCCTGCGCATTGTTTGCCCGTGTTTCAGCTGCAATAATTTATGGAGAGTCGTCGACAACGTTGCCATCATCTCCATCATCTCCATCGTTGCCATCGTTACCGCATCGCCCGCAATTTCCATGTGCGGCCAAAAGTTTTTTCTAGCCCCAAAATGGAAATGTGGCTCGCTAATCGTGATTTGTGTTTTAAATGAGCGCAGCGAAACCAGCGCAAAAACCGAAGGCTGAGTACTGCAGCGACTACTGAAGTGGGTAAACTATGTGCGTGTCAGTTGGCCAAAAGAGATTTCTATGGGCGACGAGTTGGCTCTGATGAAGCTTGGATAGTATATAGGAAATAGAAAATTGTTTTAAAACTGCTTTTACATTCAATTGGCATTGTCCTAATCAATCTTTTTCTTTTTCCTTGATGTTTCCACTTTGATTGCCATTCAATTCTCATAAATAGCTCCTTAAAATCATATTGGAATAAATCAATTGTATAATTCCTTAAAGTTATATTAGAATAAATCAGAAAGCTTAAAGGGCTGAAATCTAAACTTCGAATCACCAAAGAAATATAATTTAAACACTAATTTTAATATATTTTATATAAAATTATATAATTGTATTATACATTTTTATTTTCAGGGATCCAACTAGAATTTTAATATGAAAAGCATATAATTTTAAGTTTAGAATTGAAGAAAGTAGAATGTATATAGTAATATATATATATTTATCGTCTCCGAGTTCGTACATACCTCGGATTTTTCATTACCATGTGTTTAATTATTATAATTATTTATTTTGCAGAATATATTTTCAATACTTATAATGCTTATTTTATTAATAATTAAAAAATGAGAACTATTTAATATAATATTTTGAAAATATTTCTAAACTTCCAGCCATCAATGTTGATTGAATCATTTCAGACTTAACTTAATTCCAACTCTAGATGGCGGTTCAAATTAACGGTGAAATAAAATATGGTGAAAATCAAATCTCCAAACCATGTTACAGCGCCATCTAGCAAAGAGTAGCAATAACAATATTGCCATTCCAGCTGCGGTGAGTGTTTCAAAAAGCTTTACATGAGTACTGCATGTGCGACATCTAACGGCAGTTTGTAGAAGATTAATATTGATAAATGCCTACGCGCCCTCTATGTGTCAGTACGTTATTACAGCACTGTTGGCGCCATCTTCAGCTCAAAGAAAATTTGATTGCTTATCAAATTCAACGTGGTTATAAATTGAAATTCAAGAATTATAATATATATATAATATGCAATGCAATTCATTGCAGAAATGCTCACAATGCGCAATGAGACGTTTTCCCCAACTCCGTTCGGGCAACTTCGCTAATTGCGGCTGCACTCAACACGGCGTAAAATTAATTAAATTTGCGGCGATTTTTGCACCTTGAGTCGCACTAATTAGTGGCTAACGGTAATTTGTTTGAGTTGTTGCCGCTGCTTGAGCAAACGAAATGTGCGGCGTGTGTTTGTCAACGTGCCACGGCCGCTGATTGGCCAGAAGGAGCTGCCACAAGAAGTTCCCTTAATTAGGAAGCGTTTAACGTTTCGCGCTCTCTTGACTTTTGTCAGCTCTGCAGCCCCCGCCCGCATTTCTCTAAGTACTATTCAGGGTTCCGTCAACCACCCATACTGCAGCAAGTCGATTAAAAGTAATTAAAAATTAAATGGAGAACAATAAAAAAAAAGTTTTGTTGGTTTATTTTTTTTTTTTTTTTTGCTTGCCATTTTATGGGAAAACTTTGAATTAGCTGAATTGAAGTAAGAAAGAAATGATAAATGATAAAAAAAGCAGTGAAAAAAAATAACTTTAAAATAAAAATATATGTGCTATACCGTCTTTTAGAAACTAAAATGGATGCTCAAGACTCAAGACAAAGTATTCTCAGCTAACTCCTTCATTCTTCACGTTAGCATTTGAAAAGGTCTACTAAAATCTTATTCCAACTGAATTTAAATTTTTGGCAAACCGGCTTAAATGACTTTAAAATATGTCTAATAAATCAATGCAGCTAATTGAATAAGGAATAAATTTCTCAGGGTTAAAACTGCACTCAGTGTTAGTTCTTAGTCGAACACCCGTGACTATATCACTAAATCAGTAATTATTCATTTATTTGAATTTAGCTCATTTTGTTTTGTATTTTAATGTTGTATATGTGTAGAATTTAAATACATTTAAATTTATGCTATGCACTTCGTTCAGCGTTTAAAACATAAAAAATTGCACCGCTCGTTGTTCTGCCATTCGTGAGAATCCTCCAGCACCTGCTCCAGCTCCTGCTCCTTGCTGCTGTTGCTAGCTTCTGCTCCGCCTTCTGCTGCAGCTCCTGCTGTTTCTCCTTCCCCTGCTTCTGCTTATTTTGCTGTGCAGTTGCTCTTCGTTTTAACAAAGCTTATGATTAATTTACAACTCGAGGCTTAACTGTAAAGTTGGCTACGTTTAACTTTAATCTCGCATTTCCTAAGTCATAGACAAGTTTAACTCCTCGCTACCGTTGGACGATGGTGGTCAGAAGATGACCGTTAGCGGTCGACGAAAGTCTGAGGCGCCTCCAGCGCCGCCACCACCACCAGCTGCCGCCCCGGCACCCACTCCGACGCCCACACCAACGCCGGCGGCGCTGGCCAACTGACCGCCATATTGCTGAGCATATTGATGAGCGTAGTCCAAGCCCACGTCGCTGGGCGAGTGTAGATGCGGCTTGGCTTCCACCTGTCCGCCCGCGTCCAGCTGGGGCGTGGCATCGCGCTCGTCCAAGCCGCTGCTGCTGTTGTTATTGTGCGAACTGCCGCCAGCACTACCAGCACCGCCACTAGCACCGCCTGCCCCGCTGCTGGCCATGAGCAGTTGGTGCTGCTGTTGCTGCTGCTGTAGTTGCTGCTGCTGCTGTTGCTGCTGCTGCTGCTGATGGTGCGCCGCCGCGTGCTGCTGGGCACCATAGATCTTGGAAATGTCAAAGGCATAGTTGGCACGATCCTGATACATTTTCGAGTCGAAGTAGGCCTTGGTCAGCACACTAGGATCGAGGTAGGCGCTGTAAGCACTCGCCTGACTGCCCGCCGCAGCAGCTGCTGCATTACTCAGATACGAGCTGCGTTCCAATGCTGCAAATTTGTCCATCTGTCCAGAGAGTGTGGCCTGAAAAGGAGCAAGAATTTAGTATTTGTATTAATTGAAATATAACTGTTAAGCTAAAGATGACGGCAGATGCCATGTTTAATTGCTTTTAATTCAATTCGCATTATCTGCAGAGAAAGCTGCAGTCGGATACGACCGATTGCATAATACTTGTTTACGGTCTAGGAAAAGGGTCAATGGTTACAAAAATAAATATTTTTGGATTTGCCTAATTTGTAGTCAATTTAATAATAATTTAAATTAAACAAGTAAGAATGCTCTAGTCGAGACTGCTCGACTATGAGATACCCTAAGCCCTGCAAAAAACGCACGTATTAGCGCGCGCTCTGCTATCCGTGCAGTTGCTGCCGTAGCTTGGGGAAGGGTTGGGCTCAACTTTGAACGCTTATAACTCCATTTCTAGATGGACTATCGTCATGCAACTTTTTGAATATAATAATAGCACTTAAATGTGCCTATTTGCCAAATTGTTTCTAGTATTTGAATTACATTTTTTTCCAATTTTTGGGGGATGGGGGCGAATTTGGGGTCGGTATCCAAAATCGATAACTCTGAAACGAAAAAAGGTATCGATTTCCTGAAATAAACTCGTATACCGCGTGCAATACACGGACCTTATGAAGTCTCTACCTCTTATAGTTGCTGAGATCGACGCGTCATACATACGGACGGACGGACGGACAGACGGACAGGGCTATATCAACATTTCTCGTCACCCTGATCAAGAATATATATACTTTGTGGGGTCTGCCACGCCTCCTTCTGCCTGTTATATACTTGTAACAAAACCATTATAACCTTATTTCCCATTTTCAATGGACTCCGGGTATACAAATTTAGGTGATCAAAATCAAAGAGGAACAGCTGATTCCATATGATGAGAAAGCATTCATTTAGTCGCACCTAAGAATTTTACATTTTATTTATTTATAAATACTATTATTTTATATATATATTTCTTTTCTTTTTCAGTAGGTAATGAAACTCATGATAAATATAGATATAGAAATATGATCAAAGTAGTCTGGCCAATATAGCTGATAGAATCAGGCTTGTTGAAGTATAGTTTGATAATGCAATCAAACATTTAGTTAATATAGGAAATGAATTGTGAATTTGATTCTGCATCGGCGTAATATTCTCTGACTTATGAACAAGGACCTGTTTATCGCTATGGGGTATGGCACGGGTGTGAGTCGTAACCCTTGGTTAGTGCAAATTGCTTAACACTTTTGCGGCTTTATTTGACCAACTAATTGTGGACGCGAGATGAACAACCCCACACGGCGAGTAAATAGAAAAACACGTCTCAGTTTAATGTTATTTGATTTGCAATACGTTTCTCATTGCAACACCAGTTGTTCGTTGTAGGCTTCGGGGTTCGGTTGATCTGGGAATGGGACTTGGCCTCGAACTGGGTTCTGTTGAACGGGTGCGCAGTGTTAAGTGCGTCAGGGGTTGTTTTGCTTCATATCCGTTTTGTTTTGAGTGGTTGAATCGAGGGGTTGCTCCCCGTTCGCAGCGCAGAGCACTTTGCTCTGGGCTATAATTATGTTGTTAACACATCATCATCACCATCATCATCACCAGTAACAACATCAGCGCCAACACACGGAGTAGACACAACAGACGCAGCAGACCCGGGCCCCTTCCCAAGCGAGTGTGTTTGGGCCGAAAGCGTTTTGGATTACAATTTGATTTGATTTGATTTGCGCCCAATTGGGAATTAGTGAGGATTGGTAAATATTTTGATGCACGGCGATTTACGTGGAGTTCATGTTTGTGTTTCGGTCGCTCTCAATTGGGCATTATTTCGTCAGTTAATTGATTTAGCTGAATCTGTTCAAGTGGTTTGAGCCCTGAGCCCTGAGCCCTGAGATCCTGTTAAGGCTTCGGCTAGGGCAGGTGGTTAAAATGTCGCAAAGGCTTCGCTGCTTCGCTGTTTCGCTGTTTCGCTGCTTAGCTGCTTTGTAGTTGTCGAAGTCAGCTGTGCAAACTCTGTGATGCTTCGGAACAAGAACTGTTTAGGAGCAGGCTTGATTGCTGCCACAGCCCCTTTGTGGCTCTGGAATGTTTCTAAACTTGGCCTTTGTGTGCCCAGAGATGGCCAGCATAACAGTGAGATGTAAGAGTGAGTTGTGTAAGGGAAATAAATGGCAGCTTGGCCGTCTTCTAATCCGCCCACTCGCATGCAATTTTCATGTACAGATTTCAGTTTGGGCAACGGCAACGAGAACGCTTGCTGCCTTTAAAGTTGGTCTATAATCATAATACCACGGCCGAGTCGAGGCATATTATTAACCAAGTAATGCTATTGTTGGCCAGTAATGCCAGGCTTTCAACACCCGCAACGCATGTTAAGCAGCCGCAGACATCAATCACAGCCTCAAATAGGCAGCCAAGAGCCCGGCCCCAACAAAGCCAAGCAACAGTCATGACTTTTAATGGGTTGTTAATAAACACACACAGCCCATGACTGGCCGGCCGGGCGAGGGCTTCAAGGAGAGCGGGAGCATCGCCTCAACCGATCTGAGGAAAGGTCTGAGCAACGCCCTTAATGGAGCCTGCTCCAAGCCTTGGCTTCGAGTGCGTATTGCTACTGCTCCAAGTTTTAATTGCCAATTTTGTAAATTTTTCCCTTTTCCGTGTAGCTCAGCTTGACCCTACGAAGGGTTTACCCCTGACAGTATCCGCACCCCGTTGTCCAGGCTCTTGTAGCACCTGCCCGTTATTTGTTTGTTTTTGCGCTCGAGGCCTTGTTATCGCGTCGATCGGCTGCTACCAGGCTAAATGTGCAATGACAACTTGTGGCAAATCCTTAGCATGACATGTCAGAACTCAACCAGGATCGAATCGTGATCAGGAAGCGTGTCGCGCTTAGTCACGGCCGCCTGTTTTCCGCCTTTTAAAGTGGGCGTCTGCCATGGGAGTTTGTAATTATGTTATTAACGCGACCAGACCCGACCCGACCCGCGTACCGATCGATGTAATTGGACGCGCTACCGTTCAGCATTTATTTTATTTTATTTTATTTTATTTTTTTTCTGATGGATGCACCAGGCACCGGGCACTTGAGCGCTTAACCCCCGCCCAACCCAGACACAGACAAGGTCCAGGCTTTGGAGTGGAGTGGATCTGGAATACGTGGTTGACTAGACTAGTACTCACCTGCGTTGTCGTTGGCGGCGATGTCTGCGTGAGATGGCTGCCCAGGTGATAGGCGGCCGCTGTGGGACCGGGAGCAAAGTAACCCGGCGAGATGCCTGCAAGTGAAACCAAACAAACTGAAGTGAGAGAAGGTAACAAGACAACAACAACGGCAGAGGAAAAGAAAAGAAAAAATAAGTTTACAATAATTATGACAATGGTTTTGGGTCTGTTGTGTGCTTAAAATAATTGCCACTCGAAATATTTTGCGCCCTTTGTTCGGTCAACTCTTTCATATATTTCGGAGCGAGTTAGCTCTTTCTCTATCTCTTTCTCTTTCTCTGTTTCACTGGCTTGCCTCGGTTATAATTGTGCGCTGAATCAGCTATTTTGGGAGAGTTATCTCTGCATCTGATAGATGCCAAGCGTTTGCTAACCAATTGCCCTAAACGGTAGTCGTCCAGCTGCCCTCTTGGCCTTTTGTTAACGGGGTCTCGATAATTACAGGCGCCGCTTATTGAACATAAAATAAAACAATTAAAAACAAGAAAAATACACCATTCATGGCGCTAGTCAAGAGAGTCTCCTAATTTTTTTTTTTTTTTTTTTTTTTGATGCTGTGGCAACTAAAATTGCTTCGACAACAAAGCCAAAGAAATCATTTTTGTTCGCCTCAAGTAGCGACATTTCGACATCAATCGACTTGGCATCATCTCATCTTCATCTTCATCTTCAGCTTCAGCTTCAGCTTCATCTTCATCTTCATTATATGTCATATAACAGCGGATTAGGTACTACACAAGGTTTTAACTGGTAGCTGCTGTTTGTTTTCTTCTTCCTCTTCTCTTATTATTGTTAAATTAACATCACAATAAATCTCGAAATCGTGTGTTAATATCGAAAACAACTTTTTATTATTGCCCGACCTAGGCACTGTTCAGGGACTTCTTGTAAGCCCTTAGAGAACTATTTGCTTTTAAAGCCAAGTTTGCCAAATGTTCAGGTATGTTAATAACTTGGCTTTCTATATTTTGTTTACCTCTTGCAATATATTCACAGAAATAGTTTCACTAAATTATTAATTGAAACCTATTCATATATTAATTTATCTAACTATGAATCTTAACACATATAAATGCATTTACAAATAATATTAATAATTGCAAATACAATTAAAAAAAAAAATTAATTATATTTTATTTATTTTATATAGATTTTCTTTGAATGCTTTTCTACTACTCCCAGCTGTTGCATGCCTCAGTTAGCAATTGCTGCATATCCATATTCAGTGTCCTGGTTGAACACTCGTTGGCCACAATTGGCCATCTTTGTTCCGCAAAGCCATTTTAGATAGTGCCGTGTGCATTGAAGTGCGACTTGAGCAGTGGCAAAGGCGAAAGCCTAATTCGGTTTATTTATTACGCATTTCCTAGTATTTTTATTATCATTTCCGTTGCGCATAAATCATCTGGATGGCATTGTCCTTAACCCGGAGCCACTGATCCCCGAGCCAACGCCAACGCCAACGCCAACACACAAATTTGCTGCCACATCAGCAAAGTGAACCCAAGAAAGTTGCGTTAAATTTGAGGGCCCAACCGGGCAAAAAAGACAAAAAACGTGACAAATGCTAATTTAAGTCCTCCAACCAGAAAACAACTATAAGCCTAACAGCCACCCCCGCCGACCCATCATTGCTTAGGGAAATCATGAATGCTAACTTATGCTTACGCTCTGCCTGCTGCCTGCGTCTGTCCTTCCGTCCGTCTGTCGTGTGTGTCTGTTCTGTCACTTGAATTGAGTTGTTAAGCCAGGATGATGACTTCACAGTTTGTCAGAGCATGCGAATGGGTGGTTCCGGTGGTTCTTAGTTGCCACCCCCTTGACTGCCTCACTCCGTTGCCAACGCCATATTGTGCAGGTGGGGGACTTTGTGTGTGGCACAAACAAAACCCCAGCCAGTCAAGCGCTCGAGTGTGAGGATAGTTTGTCATATTTTCATTCAGTCCTTAGGTTCATTTATAGTGCTTCGCCTGGGTGGGACCCAACCACATATCGTGCCACATTTGCATTTGTCTTGTGCCAAAGCTCATAAAACTCGCCCTTCTACTTCGCATTGCGGCTTTTTCGTGAGGTTTTTGGCAGAAAACTTAATTGGTTTTATTGATGAGATTGTTTGTGGTCTATAGATTCCTTAAGTACATTTCCTTATATGTATTCAGTCTCGTATTTTACTTTAGTTTTCATTCTGCTGATTTTGCATTATTCTCAAAATAGTGAAACCTTTTTAGACTTTAGACATGGTAGATCTAATTTTTGTCTATTTTTTTCAGATCACATAAAATAAAAACTCATAATCTGATTCAGAACGGAGAGCTGAGCCTATTTAACCACGATCGTCTGTCTATCTACATCTCTGTCGATCTGTTCGTATGTTTGAAGATCTCAGAACCTATATTAGCCAGGGACTTGAATCACAACCAACAATCACATTTAAAGAGTTATCAAACACCATAAAGTAGTTCGTATAATCAAACAACTGGGTTAAATACAAGTTCCGATATCTTAATCGTAAAAAAGGCATACAAAATGCAAAAAACTGAAAAAAAAAAATATAAGAATAGCTAGTTTTATAATAAAATTGCTGAAATTGCTAAAAAATAATTTAAAATTGCTAGATTTAGATTTAGATTTGGCTAATAGCAAAGTGGCCAGATCTAGCCACTAAATTGCCAAACTGACAACACTGGATGTATTTGAAGCTAGAGTATCCTTAAGTTTGCATGCATTTTTACTTATATTTTATACAATTAATATTCTTATTATATAGGCTATTTCATAGTCCCGCAGCCCTACTATAAAGTCTTCTTACGTATTTAGTATTGCCTTTACCTGCCTAAGTCAAGTTTTTAAACAATTTCTTGCTTACCTGCACGTAACGCCTCCACTGGCACCGATGGATATGGCATGGGATAGGGGTAGCCATCGCGTCTCAGAGCTTTGGGTTTGCGTCTGGGGCGATACTTGTAATCGGGATGTTCCTTCATGTGCATAGCGCTGTGCAGAGAAACAGAATGTTAAATGTAAGGCATTTCTTGATTGGCAACAAGCTCCACTTACCGCAAACGCTTGGCTTCATCGATAAACGGACGTTTTTCTTCCTCGGTGAGCAGCTTCCATTCCGCACCTGCCATTGAGATATAATATAATGACATAATAATAATAATACGATATGAAAAGTCGTTAATCCATTAGATACTTTGTGTGGAGTATTTGCAGCAGTTGTCAAAATATGGCAACACAATGAGACGCATTCATGACAGCCTGCTCCAGAAGTGGACGCACATCAACATAATTTCCTAACAGCCAAGCACACACACACACACATATATATACACTCACAATCACTCACTCACACACTCATAGTCATGGAGTATAAACTTGTCTTTTCTGTGGTAACAAGAAGGATATCAAATACGAAACAATGTTGTCGTCGTTTTCCTCCTCCGGCACTTCCTTTGCACAGCTCTATCTCTTTCTATTGTCGTTTGGCCATCTTCATCGTCTGTCCCTGTCTATGTGGCCACCATTGTTGCCAGTTTTGGCATTGTCGTTTGTCGTTTTTCGTTTGTTGTTGTTGCTGTTGCTGCTGTTGTTGTTGTTGTTGTTGTTGTTGTTGTTGTTGTTGTCTCGTTGTTTGTCTCATTGCCTGTTTGTCAGCTCAGTCAGTCAGCTCCTCATTCCGCCATTCAGGTTGGCTCAGACCGGCAATGGCTGGTTAGAGAATGCTGCCGAGTCCTTGCACGATAATGGCCCGAAAACCAGCAGGTGGTTTGGGCCCGTTTGGGGGCGTGCTTTTGTACCGCATTCTGTCTCGCTCTCCCGCCTCTGACACACAGCCAGCGCTCGCTTTGAGGGCGGCAAGTGAGTTTGTATTCGTATTCGTATTTGTATTTGTATTTGTGCATGCATGTATATACTATAGTACATGGCTTATGCACGTGCCGCAGTACTCATAAGTGGCAAGTGGCAAGTGGCAAGGCAAGAGAGGGTCCTGCTTATACATATGCTAGTATGTCGCCTCGTAGGCAGCTTGTGCGTTCACATTGTGTGCAGAAATTGCAAATGTTTTAAGTTAATGTAAAATGCTATAATGACATGTGTCCTAAGCCCACTGATAACATCTAAAATGTCGCACAAACAGCACTTTACATATTTGTCTCAAGTGAGTTTGTATACGTATGTATATTATGTGTGTAAATTTATATTTATATATATATATATTTATATTTATATATATATTTATATTTATATTATATATATATGCATGTATCTCTTCTTTATACATAAAATAATTATGTACTTATAACGACTGTCTTTGAATTAGTTTTAGATTTATATTATTGTCTTAAGGAAAGAATGAAGCGTGGTAGGCGATCTCGCCTCGTTTAATGCAATATCAAAACACTTCAAATCCTTTTTTTATACCCTGAACCTATTCAGGGTATAATGTTTTTGTGAAAATATATGTAACAGGCAGAAGGAGACGTCGCAGACCCCATAAAGTATATATATTCTTGATCAGCACAAAAAAATAAGTTGATATAGCCCTGTCCGTCCGTCTGTATGAACGTCGAGATTTCGGAAACTACAAATTTTACACGAATACTCGTATCTTAGTTACGCAGTACAAGTTTATTTTGTTTTTTTTTTTCGATAACTCATCCCATTCCTTAATTATCGATAAAAAATCGAAAATTCGTCTACCTATTATACGTTTTTCGAGCATAACTTCTACACCGTTTTAGCTAGAGACTTCAAATTTGTATATTTAGATAGATATTATAGATACGCAGATTTTGTAATTTTCAGATTTTAGATGCCACGCCCCCTTCGCTCCCCAATTAAAAAAAAACTTATTTCAAATACTAGAGACTTGTAATTTCGCAAATGGACAAATTTGAAGGCAATTAATATATTCTGAAAGTTTCATGAAAATAATTTATCTAGAAATGGTAAGCGTTCAAAGTACAGCCCATCCCACCCCCAACCGTTAGCAGCAACTGCGCGGTTAGCAGAGCGCCCGTCTATAAGTGCGTAAAGAAGAAGAATATTAATGTTTTTGCAGGGTTCAGGGTATCTCGTAGTCGAGCCGTCTCGACTAGAGCCTTCTTACTTGTTATAATATAAGTTCATAAAAAGCATATGGTTTATGTGAAAATATACAGTGTGTATCTGCTGCTTTTCAACAGAGGTAATAGCAAGTATGTGTGGAAGAATCACTTAAAGCACAAAGAATTTCGGTAGTTTAAAATGGCAAGAGAAATTACAATTCCGTACGATCTAAATAGGTTTTTGATTTGATTAGATTTTTATTTGACGATCCTAAATAATAAAAATTTCGAATTAAGGGGAAGCCAGAGTAAGTATTTCACTTCTTTGTGAAGTTTCAGTTTGCTATACGCTTGTAGAATGCTCTTTCTTATGTAGAATCTATTTAAAAATTTTATGATCAGCTTTATTTCTTCTTTTATATAGAGTTATTACAAGAGAAATAATAGCTCTTTGAAAAAGAATTACGAATTTACAAATTTAATGAATTAATGCATTTTTCGAAGGGGGAGCAATTTTTAAGAATAATTAAGGTATTCGATGAAACTGAATTTAAATTTATAAATTATAAATATTTTCTATGGGCAATTCTTTTTCTTTAGCTTATTAAATTTGAAAACTTTCCCCTAAAAGTCTTCTAACTATGCATCTGTGCTAAAACTCTGCTTCTCAGTCGAGGTTACAAACATTTTACATATATTGGAATTGGATTATTTTTATTATTGAATGATATTATTTTACTTTTATCAAATGAACTACAATTTTACGTTGATTAACGATTTTCATAAATATTTACGATTTATTCATCTGTGAATGTGTATTTAATTAGGATTGTAGCAGCTGTAATTCATTGAAGTATTTAAGTAGGAATATCGCTAGTGCTGCTTTATCATCATATTTGTATTTGTGCTTAGCGTTAAAAGCTTCTTCTTATCACAGATAATGCAACTATTGTTCTACTGATTTTATTTCAAATTCTACTTATTTCAAATCCTTGCGCTATTCCATTCAAGATAATCGTTGTTATTATGCACAATGCCGAAGCAGATTGTAAGGAAAATGCTTAACAAAAGAAGTGGACTTGAGGGAAATGTCCTTAATTAGTTATAACGTATAATTTTAGTAGCTATAAAGCACACACACACATACACACACACACATTCATACACTCACACTATCACACAAATTGCATTGTTAAGGCGACACAATACTAATGAGAAGCTATCTACTATCCATAGGACGGGGTTGACTGGGCTAAGAAGAAACACAACTGTCAGGCCCACACACACACACTCGAATAGACACACACACACACATATACACTGGCTAAGGTAGTTGAACAAAAACTATAACAATAAACGTAGCACAAAAGCACACAATTGTGCCAAAAGACTAGACATGTGCCCACTCCCACATCCACACGCCCGCGCCCATGCCCACGCCCACATCCACATTCACGTTCAGGTCTGCACGCCCCCTCTGAATGCGAAGTTGGTGGCACTCATAAAGCAAGTAGCTGCCCCTTAACTGGCAGCTGCTGCTAAAATACTAATTTATAGATACATTGACAGGCCGTCCAAGTGGCAACTGGCCATCAAATGCGCAACTTGGCTCCTGTGCACGACACCTTGTGGAGCATTTAGCTGGGGCACAACAGACTTCCAGACAATTCACATAATAATAAACAAGACGCAAGAGAGATAGGGGAGAGAGAGAGAGAGAGTGTGTGTGTGTGTGTGTGAGAGAGAGAGTGGGGCAGTATCTACAAGTTGTGCAGTTGTATAAACTAAGGAGGGCGCACACTGCTGAGTTGACATGCCACAAAAGGATGACAATTGGACAATGTCTATGTTTGCCCGTTGTCGTCTGGCGCCTCCCCTGTGCTGGAGCTGCAACTGGAGCCGGTTGAGTGGCCGGCTTAATAATTGATATGAAAAACAAGTACAAGTTGCACATGACAGTTGCCAAGATGTGAGATGGCAGCCAGTTGAGCTGGCTCAAGCATAATTAACAAGTTTTTCCCCAACAGCCTAAAGAAACACAGGAAAATGTCGGCTGCTAACCACAGAGCAAATATTTAATGGACGTCGGCTCCAGTTGCAGTTTGTAGTTCACACAGTTTACAATTGGGGCTGCGAGTAGCCAGCCCTAACTCTCGCAGTCAGAGTTCTAAGAGTGGGGCTAAGGCTACTTTTGGAACAGTTCTCGAGGCTAACTGAAGCCAACATTCACACATCACACATTACACAATTGGGCCACTTATGGGATTACGGAGTCTGGACTTGAACTCTTGGGGTTTCTGTTTACCCAGCTCTGAGCGTGACTCCCAGTCGAGCGTTTGCTCTCATCTGAACTCATAGTTTGACCAGAGATTAAACTGTTTACACAGCAATTTGACATTTTCAAGCACTGGAAAAGCGGAAAAACTGGCTCTTGGGTTCATGAGAGGCTAAAGTAGCGAGAGAGAAGGAAAGCTCATCGTGAATGTTATACAATTTCAGATATTTAGTGAATAACGACGTATTTTAATCGTATAAGGTTTGAGTGTGAATTCAATTCAATGAATAATAAGATGACATTATGTCTCATTACGATAGATTAAAAGCCTTGCTGTTAGCTTGTTTGGGAGAGGAACAGGAAATGTGTTTAATTAATAATATTTAAGATACATATTTATATATTTAAATTAATAATGTAATTTATAGCTACTGGAAGATAATTTATAGCAAAAAGATGGGAGAAAGTTAGATAGGGTTAGGTTACACTGGGATGCTTTCAAGAGTTAGTGCAAGGTTGGATCATATAGGTTGTTTTTATTATATATACCTAAACTTTTTGATATTGTTTAGATACTCTCAATCTTTCCCCATAGTATTGATTCAATGTGTCGACGTTATGCGTCCTTCTTAAAGTTAGATATCTTTATCAGATCAGAGTCGACGTAGTTTTAATATGGTTAGGATATCATATTGGATAGATGAATACCAATATATTGAAGTTGCTCCTTTTGCTAAGAACTGTTGCCCTTCCTAAGATGTATATATATATATATATATTTTTTTTTTTTTTTGGCTGGAGTCACATTGTTGACTGGAACGCCCCAAGGGGTTTCCTTTCATAATTATACAACTGTTTAATTTTTATGTTGCCCGTTTCGATTGAGCGTGTTGTAATTAAGTCGAAGTCTTTCAATCCATCGACCGTCTCACACACCTGTCAATTGCCATGCCGACCTGCGAGCTGTGCTCTGCAAAGTGGAATCGTTGCCTTTTACCCCAATTGCAAACTAATCAATTGTTTGCGCTTTATTGTGCAACAAAAGGACCTGGTGGGCGGGGCAAAAGGCTTGAGAGTTCGACCTTTTGTGTTGGCAGCGCAATGCAAAGTCGCATTCGGAACCGAGTCGAAGTCTTTGCCATTGTTCGAGACCCGTCAGTCAGCGATCCAGCCAGTCTGTCAGTCAGCCAAGCTAACATCCATCTCTCGGGGGGCTTTGTTTAACAATATTTAATATTCCCGCTGGAGCTGGGCAGAGTTTTGATTAAAAAATAAGGAAGGAAAATAAAGGAAAAACGAAGGCGATTGCCGATTGCCGATTGCCGATTCGACAGGTTTTTCAATTATTTTCAAAACAATTTTCCATTCAGCACAAGGAGAGAAAAAAGCGACTGCCATTTTGTTGCTGTCGCTTGCCACCGTTTGCACTGTTGTTGTTATTGTTGCCGTTGCCCATTGTTTGTTTTGTTGTTAATTCAAATTTCCAGACAGTAATTAATGACAGTTACAATTTCAATTAAGCCCAAGCGCGCGCTCGCTCAGGAAAAAAAAATGCTTTCTATAACACATCTTTTTTTTATTTTATTTTATTTTATTCCCATTTGCTGTTGTTGTTTTTGTTTTGGCTTTTGTTTTGCATAATAAAATAAATGGCAACGCCAACGGCGACGGCGACGCTGACGCCGACGTCTGAAGAGCTCTCCAGAGTTGCCAGTCGCCAGCTGGCAGTTACCGTTACTCGACGCTCTTTGCCAGTGCCTTTCGCATTGTGGCTGTGTGTGTGTGTGTGAGGGTGTGTGGGTGTGTGTTCGTTGAGAAAAAAGTAGCTTTCGCGCCGCCATTTTTTGTGGCGCCTTTGTTGCTGCCACAGTTTTTTATAAGCCGCCTTTTCTCTGCGCAATTTTTCATAATGAGCCATTTTTTGCTGAATTCATTTTATTTCATTTAATTGAATGCCAGGGCAAACTTTTCAAGTGCAAAACTTTGTCATTTGTGTAAATGTGGCAAATGGTTTATTTATATTTTATTTTCGACGGAGTTGCCACATTGTTGCAGCACTTGCAGTTAAACTGAAGCTGAAGCTCTGCCCCCAACCGGAGACTCTGCTTTAAGTTGTGCGAATGAATGTGCAGTAACTGTCAATTCCATCAAGATCCATTCCGTTTAGTTTCGTTTCTTTTCTATTTCCTCGTTATCTTAAGCGAGTTACCTACATACATCTTGAGCTTCTCACTCTGACCCACTCCTCTGCTCGAGCACCACAATGGCGAACAGCGTCTTTTTCGTATGCCCTGCTCAAAAAATCGAGAACTCAACAAAAGCTGCAACTGACAGCAAATATTACACAGAACTGTCAATTGACATAATGGATTTGCCAAAATACAATAACAACAACAACAACAACAACAACAACGACGAGGACAAAAAGGTGAAATGAAATGGGAACAAAAGCTCACGCCTTCCCACTAAATCTCAGCCCACCCAAAAAACTCAAGTTTGTTCTGGAGTGTATATTGTGT
This sequence comes from Drosophila stalkeri, assembly GCA_035047405.1. NCBI lineage: Eukaryota > Metazoa > Arthropoda > Insecta > Diptera > Drosophilidae > Drosophila > Drosophila stalkeri. The sequence continues at coordinate 5,165,187 of JAWNPR010000149.1, read as the reverse complement.
TTAAATTGTCGTTGTTGTTGTTGTTTTTGTTGTTGTACATCGATTTTCATATATTGGTTTCGGCCTGCTACTTGAACTTTGCCTGAAAAACGTTTACAGCCAGTTGCCTGATTAAGAAATGCCTTTAAAGCCTATGAACGAAAGGAGAAACACAACCCCTAATGCCTGGATATAACAATTGTCCATGCGGTAGCTGTGATCCGCAGGGAGAATATGTGTGATGTCTTTAAATAATTATTATATTTAATAATATATATTTAACTACTAAATAAATCATATTTTTTTAAAATCAAGAACTTAAGAGAAAATGATTTTTAATATAGCTATTATATAACGTGGTATTCTCTCGTCGATAACTGTTTCATTACTTTGTGCCCCATCTGCTAGGCCCTATTCAAGTGCAGCGAGTTTGCCTTTTGTTGTTGTTGTTGTCGCGCTCAACTGCACTGCAAGTGAGTCGCGTTTAATTTGCATTGTTTTTGCTTAAACAAAGGTAAAAAAGAAAAAGTCATTTTACAAGTGCTGCAGAGGAGGAAACTCATTGGGTGAGCTGAAATAGAAATGGAAATGGTTGGATGTGGAGTTCGCAGTGAAAGAGGAATTGCTTGGCCTCCCGTCGAGTTTGATTACAAAATTGCACAAAATGGCTGCCCCCAAAAGCTCTTTGCCTTGTTATCGATGAGGGCGGCCGCGTTGTTATCGCTGTTATGACAGTATTTTTTGTGGGCCCGATTAGTGCAAGGAGCAAGCTATGCCAGCGCAAGACTCATCCAATATGCATGAGCTGGCCGAAAAGGTAGCTGCGCTGCTTGCCTGTTGGCCCATTGTTATGCTAAGGATCTCTGCTGTCACTTGCCACGTGCCTGGGCATGGGCTGTCTGGCTGTCTGGCTGCGTGTGTGATTGAAATTGAATTTGATGCGAATTCAAAACCAAAACCTAGAGGCCCGACCAGATAAGATTCGTTGTTTGTGCGTGGGATTAGCTCTTACCGCCGCCAGCGCCCCACTAGAAATAAACTACTTAACTTTGCAACTAGTTAAGCGGCGAGACAATGCTGCAGGAGGCAGAAGGCAAGCGGCGATGATTTGCTAGAGTCTCACTTGGTGGGTGTGCGCGAGTGTGTGTGTGTGTGTATGTGTGTATGTGTGTGTGTAGGCAACCCTTCTCTGATTCATATACGAGCATAATAATCAACAGCTTCCTTGGCTCGATCTGCTCTTCCTGCCATTGTTTGACAGCCGCTTGTCAGTTTTGACAGTTGCGTTGAGTGCGCGCAACGGACGAGTTTTTGGTTTGTCATTGTCATAAACCGAATTTGGAGTGGGTGGCAGGGGCAGGGGCAGGCGCAGGCGCAGGGGTAGGAGAAACCAGTTGGTATTACGTTGATTAGTTTAAGTTGCATAAGTAAGCTAGAGAAAGAGATTGAGAATGAGACTGGGGCGAGAGTGGGCGCGAGAGATTGGCAGGTCGTGTGCCGCCTCTTAATTTAGTTTTGTGTGAGATTCTTTCATTGTTTTCAGATTACAAACATACTACGAGTGCTTGTATAGAAAGCCACGGCTCTTGCCCATTGTGGTTCATTAAAAAAAAAAAAAGAAAAAAGAGGAAGAGATTAAAGTGCATACAGAGTCTGAAAACAATTTGGATTCCAGCTGAGCTGTTTGCGTGCTCTTGAGCCATTTAATTCGCCTTTTGGCACAGCTAATAACTGAAGCGGAGAGTTCACGTTTCTTTAACTGAGTTTATGGAACTCTGTGAAAATACAATCATATACTAAGTAAATATAAACACTCACCCAGCCTCTTGGATATCTCCGAGTTGTGCATTTTGGGATTATCCTGAGCTATTTTGCGACGCTGCAAGCGTGACCAGACCATAAAAGCATTCATTGGACGTTTTATGTGCTCCTCGTTCTGGCGCTTCGTTGTGTTCTGTATCATCAGGCTGAAGAAGACGTCGCTGTGAACAGATTGAAGAATAGGCTGTTAAATGAATGCTTCTATAGTGATAACAATTAGTGCTCTGCACCCACCTGGCGCTGCTGCCGCTGTTCATGAGGCTGCCCATGTTCTGGTGCAGGTTGCTGATGGGCGAGGCCTGCGAATTGTGGTGCAGGTGGGCGGCGGCGGCGGCTGCCATTACGCTGTTCGATGTGCTGGACGTGGACGTGTAATGGACCGGAGCACTTGAGTTGGAGCTGCCCAGACTGTGACCTGAGCCCACGGACAGATGCTGGCTAATGCCGTTGCTGTGGGGCTGGTGCGATTGCGTCTGCGACTGGCTATGTATGGAGCCCGCCCCGGAGCTGGCCACCTGACTGTGATGCGAGGCTGTGGAATGTGGCTGCTGCTGCTGGGCCGCCGCGGCGACAGTTGCTGCCGCTGCCTGATGATGCTGATGCAGCTGCGAGTGCTGCGAGCTCAGGTGATGAGCGGCCGCTGCGGCTGCCGCCGAGTGATGCAGATGCGGATGCAAACTCAGAGCCGAGGAGCCGTTGCCGTTGGGCGAGCCGCCGCTGCTGTTGCTGTTGCACTGATGGTGGTGATGCTGCTGGCCCAGCTGACCCAGCGACAGTTGCTGGCTGTGATGGTGGGCGTGGCTGTGGGCGTGACTATGTTCACTCGAATGCTGTTGTTGTTGTTGCTGCTGCTGTTGCTGTTGTTGCTGCTGCTGTTGTTGCTGTTGCTGCTGTTGCTGATGATGCTGTATCAGTTGGCCCAGATGCGTGCCGCTGCTGGAGCTCACCGAGCTCAAATGACTCTGCAGTGGATGTGCGAGCGATAATCCAGAGAGCGACAAGTGCGTGGATAAGCGTTCCATCATTTTCTAGATGGAGCTGCAGTCGAATTGCTGCTGGCTCTAGGCCGGGACTCTATGGTTGCTGGTGTGGTTCTAATGGTGTCAGTGGTTAAGGTGCTTTGCAGAGTAGAAGTCAAGCTGTTCGGATAGAGTTGAGATTCATTTAATCATAAGAAATAGAATTCTTACAAAATTAAATCTTAATTTTAAATTGAAGCAGCTCTGCCTTAATAATGTTCTTGGTTCTTTGTTAATCAATTAACTAATTGATTTGGGCTTTTAAAAGTGTGTCGCCTGTCGCCTGTCGCCTGCCGCCCGTACCCCAAATGGCTTTGCTCCAGGCCGTATCCCCCCCTACTGTACTGTAAAGTGAAAACAATGCCACTTGCTGGCAATGCAGGCAGCCACCTCAACTCGAGATTCCGGCTGAATGAAACCTTTTCTCTCGAACTCTTTGTGTGCGCCCAAATGTCAACCCTTAGGGAGGACGGGTTGCACACGCCGGCGACGGCGTCCAGAAACATACTGGATACGTCCTGTTCATTATGCATCTGGGCACTTGAAAGCCATTTCTTTTCATTTTCATTTTGAGTATTCTACTTGCTGGCCGGGTACAGGTCGTTGGTCGTTGGGTCATTGGTCGCTGATAGGTTTCGAATCTCAGTCTTAAACCATTCACATGTGCGTGCATTATAATCGGGATTTATTTGGTCCACTTGATGCCCATACCAAATGTGTATGTGCGTGGGTCGCTCGCATTAATGTGTTAAATACACACCACAAATACACACACACACACATATGCTTTGTAGAGTGGCAAAAGGGTTCCCAGTTCATGGTCAAGAAGCAGCGTCCGGCTAAACGCTTTCAATTTGCTTAATGGTGCAGTGATGATGGCGTTGCTTCGATTCTGGACTACAATTGAGCTGGGCGTGCGGAAGACATTCGACTAAATGGAGCCACATAAGCTGGCGATGCTGTTTAGCGTGCATAATGCTCGGCAAATGTGTCATTCGCACTGCATATTTGCATAGATGAAGGAAGGCTCTCTAAGCGCAGATGTGAATTGTTTGCGTTTGTGTTTGTGTTTGTTTTGTGTTTCTGCTGGGGTCTTTTAGCCATACGTTTTGTAAATAGAGTTTTCAGAAATTTAAAGTGTATATATAGGAAATTCTCTTTAAAATGCCAAGCTTCATTACGTTAAGTTAATGTTATTGTGCTCTGTTTAGATTTATTTTTAAACTGTTAAAGTATTGAGAAATGTTCTTTAGCCAAATTAAATGCTAAAAGGGAGCAAAGAGACATATGGAGTAAGAGAGACATTTAATTAGTTTAATTTTTTTTAATTTTGGGAGTAAATATAAAAAAATTGAGGAAAACTGTTGAGTTTAGGAAACTCTATAAAAATAATATGTTTTATTGAGCCTGGCACTTAAGCTAGCTTATGATCGAAGACTTCCGATAACAATAAAAATATTTGAATATCTGATCCATTTCAACAAGTCTTTGAAACATTTGCACTTCTGTTCCAAGTTTATAAAATAACTACTGTAATTAATTTATTTTTAATTTCAGCTGACTTCCGTACGATCTCCCACGGCTTACCCATATCACCGTTATCCATATCCTCGTCTGCCCGTTTCGGGTACATAATTCTCTTGTATCCTACGACAACTGCGACATCTGCACTGCTTCCGGGCATTATCCACTTGGTGTTAAAGTAAAAATTGCCCAGGCATGCGAATTAAGCATGAAATTTATTAAATGAAAAAAAAAAAAAGATGAAACGATAAATGGAAGGGTTTGGCAACCTGCTGGACGATAGAAGGTAAGGGAGGCTCATATTTTTGTAATCCTTATGGAGTGCAAACAAATTTTTGTGTTGTCAACTTGGTCTGGAATGCTGTGGAGTTGGCAGGGAGCGCAGAGTGCTGCTTCTGCTGCTGCCAAATATGGTGCATGCTTGGAGTAGCTGCTGGAGTGCACCACAGGCTGCCGCCGGTTGCACCACCAGCTGTGCACAAATTGCACTCCAGATATTTTTATTTGCTGTGAATATCATCGGCCATGCTACCAGAGATGGCCGCAGCTAGATGGCCCTTCAATCCCAAGCCCTAATGCTCCCACGCATTCGTTGGCTAACGGCAAACCATTTGACTTATAAAAGTTGTCTAACAAATTATCAATCAATGCGGAGAGCGTGGGACGTGCTGGAGGTTCTTCTGTGCAAGCCAATAGACCCTCCGGCTGAATGAAGTGCTCTGTTTTTATCTGTTTTGCGCTAATCCAGTAACACCAGTAAAAGCGTTAATAGATATCGGCCAAGTTATTTATGGGCAATGCAACACGGCTGCCTTCGTCTACGCTTTTCTCTTTGTTATGCAAATCTCTGGCGGCGATTCCTCGGCGCAGTAGGAGTAAATTACCACGCCGATCACATAAGCAAATATTTATACCACGCAATCGAGAGCTGCAGTGGGATATGCTGAACTAACCAGATAGACAGGTGAAAGTGAGTATTTTTCTGAACTTGTTTGTTATTGAATTGCAATGAAATTGGGTTTTACAGGGTATTCTAGAGTTGAGCAGGTGTGACACTTGTACATGCATTCCTACTTGTTTTCACAGTGACCGGTATGGTTACCTGTGCTACCCGTTGTCGAGACTTGCAGACTGAATGACTGCAACTGGGCAGCCAAGCAGCCAGGCAGCTGGGCAGCTGGGCAACTGGGCAGCCGGCCAGTCAGGCAGTCAGACAGTTTGGGGTCCCTGTCTTGCTTCTCGTTCATTTGTTCATCCGTTTGTTGGAGTGTCAAACAAGAATTATGATCGGCTTAGCCACATGCTGAGCCTGCGCAGAGGCCCAGAGGCAACTTCAGCTCTCTGAAGTGGCAGTTAGGCTCAAGAATCAAGAATCAAGAATCAAGAGTGAAGAGAATTGAGAATCGAAAATCGAGAATCCAGAATCTCAATTCAATACAGGTAGAACTTTAAGTGTCTCCACTTTGTGTTGAAATGTATCGTTCCGCTTCTACTTATGCTGAGAGTCGTCTCTGTTGTTCCAATCCCTTATTCATCCAATCCCATTCCCATTCGCCTTACCCATTCCCCATTCCCCATTGAAAAGTGTCTCTTGGGCACACGCTGTGATTGTGATCCGTAGCCCTAAGCCGCTGGGGCCCCCTAATGTTTGTAATTAAGAACTTTCACACTCGCAACAATCGCATCGTAAATGTATCTCTTGGTTTAGTGTCAAGTTCTTGTGCGTGGCAAGGGCAAAGCTCCAAACTCAGCAGACGCAGACGAGAACCTATGCGAATGCGAATATGGTTATTAATTAGAATGCCAAGCTGTTAGACCCTGTTTCTGTTACTACATGTATATATCCATAGTTGGCCTTATACACACACACATATATATATATATATATATATATAGAAATATAGACGCTTATTAACATCTGGACCTCTATTTGGCCACGTATTTGCACACATTTAGATTCCTATTGTTTTCCGCGTCGCAAAATGTGCGACTAACAAGAACTCTATTTGCACAATTGTATTTGGTCTTCCGATCAGAATTTCACAGTTGTGCTTGCCATCGGATCCACGGGTAAGTAGTTCATATTAGTGTAGACTCCGGACGTTTCACATTCCGAAGTCTCTTCACCAAATTGTTTATTTACTCATTATAAACTAATGTAGATCGCGAATTGCGTCATTTCTCATGCAAATGATATCTTTCAGGGGCTATAAACTAAATTATGATGATCAACTTAAATTGGAAAAGTTATTATATAAGATAGGGATTAATAGAGAAAGTATAAACTCTATTCAGCACATGATTTAACTCTAATATAATTCTCTTTACGTAATCCAAGTAAATATTTGTATAATCCATTCTTTTTCAATTGGTTTCTGCTAATATCGTTTATTCCCACATTCCACACCTTCTTAACGAAGACAAAAAGCCATAAAAGAACTGATCCATGAAGGATGTGATTGTTGAGAGGGAAAAAAACTGAAATCAAGAGTTTCAGACACGAGCGAAACGAACTCGTAAAGATTCCGACAATAATGATTCGGCATAAACTGTATGATTAACCAAACATTCAAATACTTGCCCAAAAAACGAAAAAATTTCAACCTTTGAATAGCCAAAAAATTGTAGCAATGAATTTCGTTGTTTTTCTCTTTGTAAATTCAACTTTTGATGGCTTTATTTATCGACTGAGCTTTGGAGAGGGGCAAACTAAACGATCAACTAGAGGTAACTATAAAGTTTATATAGTTTTAGTTTATTCAATTAAAATATATTTTTGGTGACTTTCCATTTACAAAATTGTTGGCAATTCCTTTTCCGACTTACCTTGAGAGTCGCTGCATTGCCTTGGTATTTTATGGAGCAGAGATTGGAATCGAATATAGTATAACTATGTATATTCTATATAGTATCTAAAAACTTGTGGTTGGCCTAAAAGCTATCGCATTTGGTTGGCTTAGAGTCCGTCCCGTTTGAGTCTTTTGTGTTTTTTTTCTTTTCTAATTTATGCGAGACTTTTACGAGCTAAGCCAAAACGGAGCTGAAGCTTGAGCCGTTGTATCTGAATTGTATTTATGTTTGTTTTGCACATTACATGTTAAATATATCACTAGTTTATGTTTATTTAACTTTGTTTATTTGTTTATGCGGTCATCTGCATTCATTTGTTTATTCATTCTGTTGTTGTTTTTGTTGTTGTTTAACATAGAAATAAGTAGCTTATGCTTAGAGAATTTCACGATTTTATGAGTTATAGAAGCGAATGTGGTTTCCTATGTTGTTGTTGTTGTTGTTGTTGTCTTGTATTGTTGTTTGTTTTGTTGAGCACTTTGCATTACAGGTTTTGTTTTCCTTTTGTTTGCCCAATTGGAAACTGGGGCGTTGCCGTAACATTTGGTATTTTACAACACTGAAAACGCAATGATTTGTTTGCAATTGATACAAATTTATTTATTGATCAGTTAACTGTGCCTTAACCGTCGCTTGGGCGTTTCGTTAAGTTGATGCAACGTGAAACTTGCAACTGGCAACAAAAAAATTTTGCTTTTGCTCACAAAACGTTTTTCCGGTCTGCTCGTTGACGTTGTTTTTGTTGCTATTAGTGTTGTTGTTGTTGTCGTTGTTGTTTAACTACAGATTAGAAGTAAGGCCGTCGCTGCTGGCTGATATTGGCATTGCCATTGCTATTGCTATTGCTGCGGCTGCTGTTGCTATTGCTGTTGCTGTTGCGACTTCTAAGCGCTGCCTTTGGGTTGGCGGCTATTCAACGGATACGTTCCGACGCGTAACTAAAAACTTGGCGCGCGCTCTCACACGAGCCGCAGACGAACGAGCCGCATGGACTTGTCATTTTTGGGGGGTTGGCTGCAGCGACAGCGACAGAGGCCAGAAAAACAACAAGACCAACACAGCCAAACACACACATGGACAGCGGGGAGCAAGAAGCTTTGCCATGCAAACTTTTAGTTGCTCACTCAACGATTTTGGCTCTCTCGCGTCACACACACACACACACACAGGCGCATGAGCTCACCAATACGAACGTAAACTGGTTAACAGCAACAGCGTTTTATTGGTTTATTTGTTTGGCTTCGCTTTTGATTAATAAGTTTTCTGATGACAATTTGTAACATGTGAAAACACGCTCATGTTGTCGCATAACTAAAACATAAGTAAAATTTGTGGGCATGCAAATGAGTCGAGTGGCCTACATGTATGGACCTGTATGTGACTCTGTGTGTGTGTGTGAGAGAGAGAGGCAGCGCAGCCAACGACACCAAAGTCACAAAACGGTCTACCGCGGCCAGGTGCAGGTGACACTTGAGCCAAGAAAAAAACAGCAAAGAAATACGACGCTTAAAAAGTAAAAAGAGCACCGCTCAGCTGTGCATGGCCATGGAGAGAACGAGCAAGCGAGCGAACGAGAGCGAGAGAATGAGCGTGCGAGCGAGCAAGCGAGCGAGTACTCTAGCTGGAGAGCGAATGAACCAGAGAGAGCGCCAATTGAGCGCCAAGCACAGCAGGTGTTGCCTTTTCGTGCGAGAGAGACGTCAATAGTGCCTCAGCACTCGCTCGCCATCGTTGTCGTCGATTGCTGCCAGTGCCAGCTGGTGGGCGTTTCCAATTGTAACTGGCTCTGCGACTGCGAGCTGCCGTCGCCAACTGCTGCTGCCGCCGCCGCTGGTTCTGGTTGGGAGAAGCCTTTTACATGGCTGGGAGTCGAATGGGAGCCGAATGGGAGTCAAATGGGAATCGCGTCGCCTGGGAGTTTTTCCATATTGTATATTTGTTTATTTAACGCATTTACTTAGCGCTTCCAACTATCGAAAGCAAAATCAACTAATCTTAATGGACACTTTTCAAGCTGACGCTGACATGTTTGGTCTGCTGCCCTTTTTCCTTTTCACATTTGAGTTTATTTCTATTTTTATTTTTGGCTAATCTACTCTTTAATATGCATCGCTTTAGTCCTTAGCTGGTATATCAGCTGCCTTTGCTATATTCTCTGTATTTCATATTCATGCAGCGCTTTGTTCTATTAATTTCCTTGGTGTCCTGTTGCCCATGACAACTGCAGTGCAATGGCAACGGCAACGGCAACAGCAGCAGTGAGTGCGACTGCGACTGCAACAGCTCCATTTGTCGCCATTGTTTTTAGAGCTTTATGATTGTATACAAAAATGTGTCTGTGTGTGAGTGTGTGTGTGTGTGTGTGTGTTGTGCATGTGCCTGTGTGTTTTTGTGCTGCGCAGGTGTTTGCTTTTGTTTTGTGGGGCGGTTTTTAGCGCTGATTTTGATTCAGCACAACTGCCTCGACTTGGTAGCTGTTGGGCTTCATTTTAATTAACAACGAACTAATGACAACTGCACACAAACTCAGCGCAATGCTCTAATTCTTATTCTAATTTAATTTGACTCTAATGACTTGAGCTGCTCTTCCATTTCCACTTCAAGACACTACGGGGATGTGGGGGAGTCGGCCCTGGAGTAGCGAGTAGGGATTGGGGTAGGCAATGCTGGCAGTTACCTCTACTTGTTACCTTCTTTGCCAATTGTCAGTCAACAATTGCAAGTTCTCAACAATGGCGCACATTTTTCCAGCTCTCTTTTCACCAACTAACTGACTGACTGACTGACTGGCGATTGCAACTGTGCCACTCGTCAAGCGAGGGTTGTTTTATATGTAGTAGAACTAAGGAATAGAAAAAAATGTCGAAAATTTTATAAAGTATGTTTTAGAGTACAAATGTAAATACCATTAAATCGTTAAGGCAGATCCCAATGTGGAGGGCAGTTTGAGAACTTCAGATATGTGCAAATTCTTATATATATTAATTATTACTATACATTTAATAATCAATATATATATTTTTTGCACATATCTGAAGTTCTCAAACTGCCCTCCACATTGGTATCTGCCTTTTGGTGCTCTCTACGTACTTGGCTCTGGCCATTGTCTTTGGCAATGCTTCTGTCATATCTGCGTCTCTTTTACTGTTAGGCAGCCATTGTTATTACATAGAATACCCTGTATTTAACAGAATTGGTATTGGATTGACTGGATTGGTTAAAATAATTGTGAAAGTCATTGTAATTGTTATAATATAAATTTTAAAAATATTTCAATATTATTTATACAATTTATTAAAAAATTAATTAACAGTTCAGGCTAACAATAATGAATTTGTTATTAAAGGGTCAAGAGATTTGTTCTACTATACCTTATCAATTATGTTGTTAGAATACATAATTTAAATGGCATAGATTCAAAACCTTATTATAAGAATAAAAATAATAATAATTATTTTTATAGGGTATTTACGTAGTCATTGCTGCATTCATATTACTCAGTTGTTTTCGCAATGCATTTGTTTGTCTGTTGTGTTTGTCTATTCGCTCGTTGTTTCTTTCGTTTGTTTGTTTGTCCGTTTGCTTGTTTGTTTGTCGTATTTATCATGGCAGTTGCCTTTGCCTCTCTTCTGCATTCTCTGCACTTGCAAATAAATGTTAATGAGTAGTTGAACAATAAGGCGCTGACAATGCAATCTCAGAGCCCCTTCCACTGCCTCCACTGAAATGCAACTGAATATAATGAATACACAATATGAATACGAATACAAATATAAATGCGAATACGAATACGAATACGAATACGAATACGAATACGAGTGTATGTATAGCCTGTTAACGGCGCCCATTTAGGTTAGCTTTAGCGATTGGGGTCTTGGGGCTTTAAGCGCTTTAGCGTATGCAAATGCCACAAATCAACGGCAATTCAATGGAGTCTAATGCCTAAATCGCTGTTGTTGCTACTCCTCTTGATAGTATGAACATGGGTTGGGGCTGGAGGAGGGAGGCAGGGGCAGGGCAGGTGCTGCCACACATTGCTGCCAACTTATTTCAATAGAACATTTTCTGAATGGCCCGCACAACAAAGGGGCCAAAAAAAAAAGCGTCTGTTGCCATGTAAATTTTGCACTTTTTGTTGCTCATTAATGTTAATCAAAATGGGGGAAAATGGCCAAAGAGCTGCAACCTATTGAGCACAACACAACACAGCTATGGCAACTTGACAAAAGATACCCTGTACAAAGATGGAAGCCCAATTTGTGCCAAGCAGACGCCTCAAAGTATGCCGCAAAGTATGAGACTTGAAAGAAAGACTTGGGAAAGAATCCCGAATCACTTATAATATTTGCACAGGGTATACTATAATTTTCTCTTTTTGCATTTATTTGGGTTACCGCTGAAACCTCGGTCAGCAGTACTAAGGCCGAATTAAGCTTCTGCTTCGCTTGAGCCCTGTTCCCTGTGATAAGCATCGGCTTCTATTTCATAGGCCACAATGCAAACAGTTTTCGCAAATTGTTCAACCGATCGGATAGCTGATTTATCGTTAACGATCAATCCGGCATTTGGCAATTGTGTCGTATGGAGAGCATTAAAACTCACACACAGACGAGACCAACAATTGAAATGCGCATCACTGCTTGAGTGCCTTTAATCCTTGCGAATTTCAAACGGCAAACATGGATTACAAACACACATTCGCCTGGGCACATATGCAGATAGCATGCCCGGGATGGAGGTAAACAATGCAACTCAAATGCTGCCATGAGATTTGCAGCAAATCGATAAGAGAAACTGCCAAAACCAAAAGCAGTTATGACAACGCATCGATTCAGCGATTGATATGTCAGATATAAGGCAACATATGTGTTCTCATTGTTGTGCCTGCAGACCCTTCTCTGTCTTTGGCAGACAAAATAGCACACAATAGCTGCAAAAGATCTTTTTCCTGAACTTGTCTTATGTTTCACAAACTTATTCTAAGATAAAATAATTCTTATTTCTAAAAAATTGCAGAATTTTTTTAAGCAAACGAGCATAAATTGATTTATTTTCTATTATACAGAGTACTGAAATTTTCTCACATTGAATTATGTCCAAGATGCAATAAATTGTATTTGAATTTCGCATACTATATGATTCTAAGATTATCTAATATACATTCTCATTCATTCATTTGAACAGGTCACAGACCAAATTCCCATCAACGCCCTCGCCACATATTTACCAAAGATGAATGATCCAATAGGTGAGCAAAGCGAAAACCCTTCAACCTTCCATTTAAAAAGACAAAACGAAAAACTAATATTCGAGGAAATTTGTGAAAAGCGCAAGACTGAAAACTGTAAACTAAAAGAAAAATCGGATAATGCCAAGAGATTCATCTATTTAACTAGAACGCCAGGAGAACGCATGTAATTGACTTTTGTTTGCGCATTTTTTCTTTTTTTCATTCATCGATGACAGACAAAAGGGCGGCAGCAAAGAGTGAAGAAGCAGCAGACCAGAGCTGTTGCAGAAGCAGCCGGTGCGACAATTCATTGACTGTGCATACACCCGTACAGCTACGAGTTGGCCGAAAACCCAGACAAACTGGCGCGACCCGCCGGCCCTAACGAATCATCTCTCAATGGTCAATGTCTCTCAATGGCGCAACGTGCTGCCTCTGTCTCAGTGTGTGTGCCTGTGTGTGTGCGTGTGTCTCTCTCCTCGGATACGCCGAAAAAGTGTCAAAATTCCTATAATCCGCTTAAAGGTGTTTTAATGCCCAGCTCTGCAGACCGAGCTGGTCAAACTTCTTCTCCTCCTCCACATTTTGGTTCTGTGCTCTTGCCACCTTGCCAGAGCGTTTCACATGAATGAATTTTCAATTTGCTGCAGCGCATTGTCTTGGCAACGGGCTGCCGCCCGCGTCCTGCCATTCAATGTGGCACGTAGGTGTTTTTTGTCCGCGTCATTGTCTCTGCCTTTGGCCAGAACAATGCCACAGCGGGCAACGGACATCGGACATTGAACAGCAGCCGGACGACGGACACTGAGCATCACAAATGGCCGCATGGCCAGTCAGCTAGCCAGCCAGGATAATGCGCGCTTCTTGCCAGAGTTGGCTACCAATGAACAATAAAAACAACAAATACACACACACACACACACACACACATAGACACAAAAGTGCAGCCGACGCTTGCCGCAGACAAGGTCAAGTGGCAGTCCGTACAGTCTAGTAGCTCTTCAAGTTTCACACAGTTTCCCATGGTCATCTCTCAGGCTTATGCTTTAGCTCTGTTGCTCTGTCGCTCTCTTGCTCTGCTGCTCTGAATATCACAGTTTCTGTTCATTCTTGCCGCGTAATCATCTGCATTTAAATCGATCGATGCGTTTATTGAATTCTCACTTCCATTAGGCAATGCGCCGTGAGTTCTATATCGATTCCCATGTCCATGGGACACTGTCCAACTGTTTTATCTAGCAGCGACTTGAATATCTCGACATGATTAGGCAGTTTGGCATGACGCACCAAATGGTCAAGCATATGAAATGAGTATAAATCGATTTATTCGACATATTGCGATGGGTTTCCTATATTCAAATTCAATACTGTAATGCTTTAAGTGTAGATATATAAAATCATTGTAGATATATTGCCTGGGACTAAAGCTAAATATAGATAAAATAATAGGGAAGTATTATATAGTGTTTCGATTTTAAATTATTTTTATTTGTATGAAGTGTGCCAGGTCAGAGTAGAAGTATTGTAAAAGAAGTAAGTAGAAGTTGATAGAACATTCCATTCCTTGGAAGGGTTGACACTTTGAGGGTTCTTTATTGTCTGTAAGGAGAGAAATCGAAATGACATATTTGCGAGCCTCAGGCTCGTTTACATAAAAATTGATATTAAGCGTACAAATAATGAATTATATAAGCCTTTTGATTCATAAGTTTTTAAATTTGAATACTCGCTACAAATCACTCTTATAATTAATTCTCTAAAGTATATACACCTAAGTAAACCTAATCTACATTTTAAATATTTTGCTGCTCCCTCTCTCTCTCTCTATCTCTCTCTCCTTATTACTTTTATTCTTCGGAGTTCGACTATTCAAAAATACTTTTCAATAATAATTTTTTTTCTACACATTAACGCCTGGTTATTAATATTATTTAACTATAATAAATAAACAGACAAAAATCCTTGCTTAATCTTCATAAATTATTAAAGTTAGAGTAAGTGAAAAATCTTGAGAGCTTCGAGCAATCTACAGACACACAAGATAAATCAAGATATGAAAACTCATGTTTTTATATAAGTAATCAAACTCTAGATTATGATACTAATTACCATGTAAATGGATTTTAAGCAATGACATATGCCATTCAATTTAAATCGTTTGCTCTTTTTCCAGCCAGAAACCCTTTGGAAACGAGCCAAACCCGATAGAGACCCACAGAAGCTACACAGGCTGAAAAAAAAAACACATATGCATATCATTTGATTCAATCATTTTACAGTATTTGCGATGCCTATCATAAATTCGCATAAATTTAGTGAATGGGCAAAATCGATACGCAAATTTCAAAAAGTATTCAAAATGAATTCGAAGCATTGCGAAAAATTGAAAAGCAAAACGACGCGACGCACGCTGACAAATGGAAAACATTTGTAACGACCATTAAATGATGTTGTCATTGTTGTCGTTTTCATTATTATTATTATTATTGTTGTTGTTGTTGTTTCAGAATTAATGCAAATCGTATTTGGCGAAGGGTTAGATTGCGTACAGGATAGGGTCAGGGGATGAGGCGTTGGGGTTTGCCATTTTAATGAAGCCATTAAAAATTGCTGACATTTGTCAGTTTTTCTTTTCTTTTTTTTTCTTTTACGGGGCGTTGCCAATAAAATTGTAAAATTGTAAAATTGTAAAATTGGCAATTTGATGCGATTTGGCTAACCCGAAACACACCCACTTTGTGGCCATTATACCTTGAAGGCAATACTATGAGAAGATCTATGGATTGTTGTGTTCGCCTATGGGGTGTTAAAGGGTTAGATTTCATGCATTCCCCAGCCAATACTGATTTTTATTTTCCAACAAACTTTGGCCATTAAATTGGCCACGCCCGAAATTTATAATTGCAAAATGTTGTACGCCCCATTCGGGTTTCAGTCTTTGACTTACAACCGTTACAATTTCAATGGGCAGTGAAACGATACCGTTAAGGCGCTCACTTGTTACAGCACAAAAGCCAAAAAAAAAAAATGAAATGAAATGAAAACTGGAAATCATGAGACAAAGTTGTCACTGCAAAATGGCAGCAGATAGGAGCCAGCCGCAAGCCTAAACGTATCAACTTTAATTTGAATTCAATCAAAAGGGTCTCTATTCACAGTGGCATTCACATTCACATTCACATTCATAGTCACAGTCACAATCACAATCACAATCACAATCACAATCGCATTCAGTATTCCGTTTATACTATTCACCGTTCACGGTCACTTTCGCTGGCTAACAATCGAGGCTCATCAGCGTCTGTTTCTCTTGATCTTTAGTTTTGCTCTCGGCTGCAGCTCTGTTGTTTTGGTCCGACGCAGCTTCAAAGGGCGGCCGTTTCATATCCTTTGATTTGCATACGAGGCGGACAACTACAACTACAACATTAACAAAAAATAATAATAAAAACAACAACAACAATCCACTCTGACCCTCTGACCCTCGGCTCCCCGGCAAAACAAACAGTTGGGCAATGGCAAAGTTGCTACACTTATGTCGCGCCTTGCCAGTTCATCATCATCGTCTTCGTCATCTTGATGAACATCATCTGCGGATCATCCACATCAATTTAACGGCGCGATCTCTGCGCGCTCGCAGCTGCTGTGAGTCAGTCCTTCGATTAAGGTTCAGCCTCAGTTTCAGGTTGGTTCGCGCGCTGTCAGAACCAATCAAGTCGACACTCTTGACACAAAACGATGCGTAACTCTTCGAGAGGTTGCTCAAAGCAATTCATCAAAGGACCGTGACCAGTGCCCATGCCCATGCCCATGCCCATGCCCATGGCAATGCCAAGGCGAGCCTCTTCGCTAATTTGCTGACTGTGGCCGTGGCCCTTTTCGCGTTCTCGAGTGCCAGAGTCTCTGTGAGCACCAGCAGCTGGCCAGTCATAATTGACAATGGTCTGCCCTAATTGCTGACTAGTCATTGCCAATAACTTATGCTTAAGTAAAAAGCTTGATCAGGCCTCTTCGCTCTTCTATCTACTCTACAGTTTAGACTTTCCTTTTAAAATGAATTTCCGTATTTTTGCTCTCATAATTCACTCAATTTTCAAAATATCATATCGTTCTTATCATTCATTGATGAGTTCTGATCAATTTTATACCCTATTTTACCCCCGCTGTAGAACAAATGCTAGCTAATTGCAGCCCGGCAGTTTCGTTGCTTCATTATCATTTCATCTGTCTGTAAGATGTTTTCAACTTTTGAACTCGTTTAAGCCCATGAATTTAATTTAATTTAATTTAAACTTTAGCCCTAGGTGTTCGCTGGGCTGTCAATTGCCCCTGCCCGGGCGACGTTTGACCCTTGTCTCTGGGATGCTAACTCAGCCCTTTGTCTTTACCTGACCTCAGCCAGCTAACCGGGCCAGCGTAGCTGTAAGTTGCAACCCTTTTGTCACCTTTTAATTTGATGAACTCACTTCCGTCCAGCCCACCAAGAAACAGCATCCCAGACGTCATGCCATCAGACTCGGCATCGGCATCGGAATCGGAGTCGGAATTGGAATCGGAATCTGGATCAGGAAGGTCTTGTCTTGATCTCAAGCCGGTCTGCTGCCTTGTCAGTTTTGATTAGTTGAACCACTTCAGGTCGCCTCGCTGCTGCCTTTTTTTTCCGTCCCGTATGGGAATGAATTACGTCCTTACCTGATCGTAATACGAGCGCCGATCTGACGATCTGGCGATCAGCAGATAAGGCGATCTGGCGATCTGTTGTGCAATTCTAAAGACTTTGCCATATTGCACCGTTCGTGGTAGTTGAAGTTGCTTTTTCATAATTTTCACATGACCAAAACAGCTTAAGATCAAGTTAGCCATCTAAGCTGACAGCTGGCAGCCCCTTATGACATTTCGCGAAACTCTAATCCCATCATAAGTAAGCTCTTCAGTTGCTCCCAGCTCTTGGCCTTGTCTCCCTCTCTCTCTCTCCCTCTCTCTCACTCTGTTGATACTCCATTTAAAATTAAATTTCAGTTTCATTTGTTGTTTGCTTAGAAAGTTTTCCAAACATTGGCAAGTTAATCCCGGTAACCTGTTTTATGATCCGCAGACTGGCCCTATCGCTAGCAGCATTATGCAAATTATTATTCCACAGCCCAATTGCCACACAATTTAAAGTCTATTGGAGGGGGCCTCCTCTCGGTCTCAGTCTGGCTAGCTGTCTTTCCTATCTATATCCGCCTCTCTGCCTGCCGGCCCAGCTCGGCTCCAGCTGATGATCAATAATAATCATAATGACAGTTTTAAGTGGGTTAGCCCTGGCATTGTGCATTTGCATTTAAATGCGCCTTGATGGATAGCTGTCTGTTTCCCATTCTCCAGCTGAAATCATCTCCTGCCATCTTTACTCTATTACATCATATACTATTATGTGCAACGCTCAATGCTTCTTTTCTTTGCGAGTCTCGTCCTTCAGCTCTTACGGGGCAATCAATCAGCTTAGCGCGCAGCTTCATTATGATTATGGGCTTGTCCTTCAGCTCGTATAGCATAACCGCATTCATTCTGCATATTCGTATTTAAATGCATTCAAATGCCAATTTTTATGCCAAGATTGTCAAAATGCTCAATGCCTAATCCCGACTGCCTGCGCCATTCTAATATGCTTTGAGGTTTTCCTTTTGAACTGGCCCCGTACAAAGCATAAATCTGTCCATTGTTGGACCTTGCCTCTATTAATTCCTTTATAATTCTCGCCTGACTGACCAACTGTAAGAGCTAGCCCACCTTTGCTACTTCAACTCCCCCTCAACGTACACACACACACATACACACACACACACACACACACAGGAGCCCAACAACAAACTGACTAAAGAACAGCCTTAATAGGCGACTTTATCAATACCCTGTATTTCGCAATGAGCACAGCTAATCTGAGTTGAGATATTTTTAATATTCCATAGATATCTCCTTGTGCTACTAAAATTGTTATCATATTATATTTAGAGAATCTAATGATAATTAGAAGACATAGAGAGATATTCAAATTTTATATATGTAGGTTTTTATATATGTATATAAGTTTGGTTTTTTTAGACTTTATATTATAATATATTTATCAAGTGTTTATCTTTAAGTTGACTCTAGTTTTGTCAATTATTAAATAAATAAAGAAATAAATATTATTTATCTATTCAAACTATATATTTGAAATTAAAAAATTCGACAAATCAAATGATAAATGAGAGACTAGATATGTATTATTCTTATAATATAAATATTTTTGAATGATGCAGTAATTAAAATTAGATTAAAATTTTGATAATAACTATTATATTTAAATAAAAATATAATAATAAATATAAATAATATATACAATAGAGCTCATGATTCAATTCATCAGAAACAAAATATGTATACAGATATTTAAATATTATTTATCAATTCAAACTCTGCATTATTATTATTATTATGCATTATTAATATTAAATAATAAAACTTCATCAATTAAGGTGTTTGTCATACCCTTCGTTAATTTTTTTTTACTGGGTGCAACAAAGAAAAATATGAAAGTTCCATAAAAAATAAATAAAAAGAAAATACAACAAAAGCCAAGGGCAAGCAAAAATATAAAAAAACATCTCAAGTACACTCCCACACACTCCCTCACACACACACACACACACACTGACTATAGAGAATTCCAGCTTTTCCTAAGCAAAAGGCCAAGATTATGCGGGTGTCCAGTTTTGGGTACACGGCTTTGGTAGGTAGGAAACGCAACTGATGCGTGTAACTGAATGGTCAGCCACAAATCGGATTAGCACTAAGCGATTTTGGCACTCGTCGCCAATTCAATTAGGTGACAGACGCAACGAAAAGCTCAAAGCCGAAAGGTGAAAATTGGCTTGCCGAGCAGGAAAGCTCTTTAGGAGGAGGTATTCTTTGGGTCTTTTTTTTTTTTTTTCTTTATTGTGTCAGGGCTGACATTGCTGCCATTAATTGGCCGCAGTTTTGAGCAACTGTGTGCCTTTTGTAGCGCTTCCTTTTCTCAAGGACATAAATTACAAGTTTTGCCAATGGGTTGCTTTTACCTTCGTTTTTAATAGGAAAATTCAAAGAAAATTAGCAGCGGGCAACGGGGCACCTCCATAAATTGTACCCTAATTTTCGGCACAGACCTAATGATGCCACAGTCCAGGCCCATAAAATGCAACTTACAAGCTGAGAAAATGTTATTGCCCTCGCAAGGGGGTTGGCCCGATGGCAAGAGACAATAAGACAGCACGACTGACCCAAGGGCCGACTGGCAGAAGTTGCCTTAAAGATGGTTGACAATCGGCAAGCAAAAGGATAATAAAAAGAATTTGTAACAATTACGAAACGGCGCAAAAGGTGGTTGAGGGGTCCATAGCGAAATTTATGTGTTTATGCTGAATTTCCATAGATAATCCGAAAGTTTTCTTTTTAAGCGTTTTTTTGCTTTCCTATACGACTTCAATTTGGAAAGCGAACTGCGCTGTACAGCTGCACAGCACAGCGAGCGTCGGCGATGAGAAATTGCTTGCAGCCAATAGAACAATGAGAACTTAATAACAAGAGCAACAAATAATAATAATAATAATAATAAACAAACAAACAAAGGGATACACAAGAGCCAACAAAAGCAGCATACGAAAAATCCAATGCATAACAACGCATTTTTTTCGTGGCTTTTCTTTCTCTTCGACTGTATCTGTCGGCTTAAAGGCGTGAAATACAACAATAATAATAAATATTTGTTAGCTCTCGGTATTCCTTGTTGTTGTTGATGTTGTTTCTGTTTCTGTTGCTGTAGCTGTAGCTGTAGCTGTCGATGTTGTGCTTCTCAGTTTTGGGCATATTTTCATATGCCGTTTAAGTAGTTGTGATTGATGCGCACAGCGCGCGTGTTGAAAGATACGTTTTGTATCTGTAAGATACGCGCGTGGTAACTGTAGCCAAGAAGAGGAGTAGATACAGATAGAGAAAGAGAGAGATAGAGAGAGAGGGGGTTAAGGTTAACTGCTGTTATCGGTACTTAATATTCAAGTCACATGCTGAGCCATGTACGGAATCAGATGAGGCAAAGGTAAACAAAAAAGAAACTTTAGTATTGTTTATCGATAGATTTTACTTTAATAATTCGATAACGATTTGGTTTATTATCGATCTTAAACTCTTACTTCATACGATCATTATTTATTTGTCGAATTAGTACATTATAATAATATAATCAAAAAAGATTATACAATATTAATTTCTATCATTAATTTTCACATTAAAGAATTTCGATCTTATTTATATGTACATTCATAAAAATATATAGATTTTAGTCTATTGTTTCCACTATATACGAATTCAATTCTCTTGCTTATGTAATTCAGTTATAATATATCAAGTATTGGTAATTTCATAAACGATATCATTTGTAAA
Source organism: Drosophila stalkeri (assembly GCA_035047405.1). NCBI lineage: Eukaryota > Metazoa > Arthropoda > Insecta > Diptera > Drosophilidae > Drosophila > Drosophila stalkeri. The sequence goes on along the minus strand of JAWNPR010000149.1, from coordinate 5,144,322 downwards.
TATATTTTTGTATATCTGCTGAAGAATGAGTATTGCCTATCGATAAATCCATCTCATTTAACTCTTTTTACTACAGTTAAGAAAAAAAAAACAGTCCTCATTATGAAGTGATTTCTTTATCAAATATCAGTCATAGATAAATGTAAGATTGATTCTATTACATAGAAATCATTTTGCTTCAGCTTGATCATTGATTATCGATGAATATTATGGCCATGATTAAAATATCAATGTTGTTTGGAAATCTAAATTGATACATTGTCTACATCGATCTTTGTCAACTCTTTCATCTTTCATGGCAATCTTATTTGATGTCAACTATCACTCTCGACGAATTTCCCCATTATATTCTATATTTTGTTGCCGTCATTGTTTTTCCACGCTTTTTCCACTTAGAACTGTCGCACTGATAAATGAGCTTTGCCCGAGGACGGTTACAGTGACAATTGGCTTTTGTGTAAGTTGCTTATAATTAAAATTCTCTGGCACAAACAATAGGGCCAGCGAGCAAACAACAGCAACTACTTACAGACAGCCACCGAAAAAGAAACGGCTCGAAAAAGTAGCGAAACGAATGTCACAAAAGCGACAATAGCCTAGAGAAAGGCAACAAGCAACGACACACACACACACACACACACACACACACACAAACACAGTTATAGATAAACACAACAAGAAGAGAAACAACAGCAAACCAATCGAATCACAAAAGCCCACAAATCGGATTGCGGACTGGACCTTTTCATGGCGCTCAACAAACAAATATTTGTCATTTAAACGTGTATCTCTATCTGTAAATGTATTTGTATCTATAATTGTATTTGTAGCTGAAGCGCTTTTCTATTTCTAGTCAGAGAGACGAGCAACGGTTTCAGTAGCGGTTCTGCAACTTTTGATTTCAATTGCTTAGTATATACTCATACTCATACTCATACTCATACTCATACTTCTATATATAGCGGTCTATGCGAGCTTAGACTTATCAATATGTTGACCCTGCCCCTGCCCCCTGCCCCTTGCACGCACCCACAGCTGCTTGCGCAATTACCGCAAGTGTGAGTTAGTTGATTGCCAGGTAATTGTTAAAGTTGTTGTTGCTGAGATATTTGTATGCTCTATTCACTATATGGGAACGAACATAAGTATAATAAAACTTGATTAAATATTAAGTACAGTTTCATTAAATAATGAAAAAAGAATTATTATATTCTATCTATATCTATCTAGATCCATTTTGCAGTTGATTATTTAAAGTTTTCATTCTTCATTAATATATAATTCAACTTTTTGTTTCTTTTCTTGATCTCAATTTAGAGCATTCACTAGTCGCCATTTATACTCTTTTCTTATTACCGCTCTTTTATCTGATGCTGACAATTTATTATAACAATTTATGGCCATTGTTGACTTTATTGAATTGTTTAATTATTAAGCAATATTTGATTGATTGCGAATTCCATTTCATTTGCTGTTACACTTAGTTTTTTTAAGCTTTCTCGTGCGGCATTGTTGCTCCGGAGTTGGTTGTTAGAGAATGTGTTGTTGTGTTTATTTTAGATTCGTGGCTTTTTGTATCGTGTTGTCGCTCGCACTCATTATTGTTATTTATTATTAAGTATATTTTGATCATTATTATTTCTTAGTTTTGCTGTTGTTATTACAAACGCTTATTGACCCAATTTCAGGCAGTCGTTTGCAGTTTACCATTGAGTGGAGCTCGCATATCGCATGCGATCTTTCCCGCAGCTGCAAGGCACAATGTGGCAGGAACGGGATCGGGTACAGGAGTAGGCCAGGGCGTAACTGCAGCCATAAACGAAACCTCACTTCTGTTGTATTTCCAACTGTGCCCATAAATTTCAATCCATGACAAAGTTGCCAACTGGCTCCCAGAGCCGCCCAAGTTGCCGGGCCGCGGAATTGACTGCATGCGCCCGGCCAGTCACGGATATGAATATGAACTACAAATGGACACTGAATGGAGCATTTAATGGCTGCCGCAGGAAGGCACGGAAATGCGGATTGAAAAATGAGCAAGGCAAAACAATTTTTTTTTTATCACATTTTTCTAGCATTTTTCGCGCACTTGGCAATCTGAATGGAGCTATTGCTCGTCAACGGGGAGGCATAGTGAAGCCGAATGAATAAATAATTCTATACATTTTTATGCACTTGAATATTGTTAGACATAATTCAATAAATGCACGTATGAATTGTAAGTCTGTAACAAATTATTAGTAATTTAATTATTTATTAAGATAAGCTCCAGTTTCGATGTGTTCAATTTTCCCCTTTTATATATATTTAACATATGAACTACTTTTTTTTTTTACAGATAATCAATTTTTATTTATTTATTATTATTATTATAATTTTTTTTTTGTATTCAATACAACTCAGCTTCTTAAATAGTTGCCAATGTTGTTCAAAATATTTATTTAAAGTATAAAAACATTTTTATATTATTACGGGAAATCGATTTTAGTTTGTTTTCAACTATGATAGTTAAATGGAAATTTAAGTCGTAATAAATCCGGCATCATATTAGACTCTTTCTTTGAGCTATTTACAATATAATTCCTGTCCCTTAGCATGATAAATATTTTCATTTTTTTTTTTCAATATTTTCTTACATTTTTGATATAAGCTTGACCCAGTATGCCAGGAGCAGTCGTAATTCAGCTATTTCGCTTTCATTAGCTGTTGCTGGCCAGCCAAATGGACAGCAGACCGCCCCGGCTCTGTTGTTGATACTGAGACGAACATTATCCTTTTGCTCGCTGATAGGTGCAACGTATTTGGTTGTTTCTTCTTTTCTTTTCTTTTCTTTTCTTCCTTTTTTTTTGTGGACGCATTGATAAAGTGTGCCATAGCTTGGGGTTAATGTCGCGCCAATGATTTAGCACCTTGTTACAGAGCCGCCCACCCCGCCCCGAACCCAAGCCAAATACTGATGCGGATCGCGGCGATTCGACCCGACAACGCTTAATTGCGCTGATCGTGTGGACAGCGTTCAAGTGTGACTCGCAGTCCGCGTCGGAGCCGTAGTCTGAGTGCAGGTCCGATCAGAGCCCACCACGGGCGCGTGGCGAATTGGTTTTGTGTGGGTGCGTGCGCTGATTTGTTGTGATAAATAAGTGGCAGCCTATATAGACCTATATACAGATGCTGCGGTACATAGCGGCTGGGATGGGAGAGTGGAGACGGGTGGAATGGAATGAAAGCATTCGTTCGCATAAATTCCCAGCTCTTGTGGATTTTCATTAAAATTTTTAAGCATTTTTTGCTGTGTGGAGCCTCGTTCGAGGCTCTTAATAAGAACAAACAGGCCGTTGAGTCGGCACAATCGCTTGGCGCCCCATGGTGCCATATTTTTGTTAATCCCCCAAGCCAATGCTAAAGAACGCACATAAAATTTTATTATTTATGGATGGCAAGCAGTGCCATATCCTGTGGCATTTATGACACGACCGAAATTCCAATTGTTTCTGCTGCCACTGACACTGGCTTTACTGCTGCTACCGCAGTGTCCCTAGCCCCTAATCCCTTGTGTCTTTCCCTCTGTCTCTCTCACTCTCTCTCTCTCTGTCTTCCCCCCTCTCTTTCTCTATCGTTGCTGAGCCGAGCCTGGATGCATAGGTGTAAAGCATCGCACGACCGCGCTTTGATTAACCTTAAGCGCATAAATAGTGGATTCAATCAGACCTGCAAGAGCTGCCAGTCCGTACCCAATCGACAAGCAAGCAGAAACAGGTTTGGCTACACTGGAAAAAATACATTCAATAACACCATAAATATGTAATTAAATAAATTGCAGTAGTATTGAAAAGGTATTCGATACTCATTGATTGTCTAGAAGTCAAGTTCTGCTTTGACTTGATATATCTTGTCAGTTATATTAGTTGAAGAAGACTAAAGATGTATGACTGAATGATGTTTAGTAAATCTGCTTCAGTCTTCAATCTTTAATTGACAATCTACAGTCTTAAATTTTCAATCTTAAATCTTTAATTTATAATCTTGAAATCAGAAACTAAAATCTTGAATCTTAACATTGAAATCTTTAATCTTGATTACTCAATCTTCAGTCTAGTAGTAGTAGTAGTTCCTATATCTACCCTCAAGGAGTTGATCATACAAAAATTCAATTCCTTTACCAGCCTCCCACAGAGAGAGCTGCAAATTTGTGAGACATGATCTAATTAAATAACCATCAATGAGAGAGCCATACTGTCTGAAGTACTTAAAGACTTTAATTTCTTTCAGTGTACGCTCCACGTGTCTGCCCTGAACAACTCATTAGGTTCGATTCTTCTCTCGGAGGCTTCGCCAGAAACTTTTGCGGCAGAGTCATTGTCATTGTTATTGTTGGGGCGAGTTGCGCTTTTGTTGTTGCTGTTGTTCTGTAAGAAGTTTGGATGCGCTTTTGTCAGGTCTTGGAAAAGGGAAATGAAAATGAAAATGTTGTTGCTCTATTGATTATTGCATATTGATTGCTGTGTGGCTCTTTTTTGTAGAGGCGAGCAGCGACAAAAATAAAGAAAAAATGAATGCATTTCCACTGCACAGCTAAATTATTGATACGAAAACATTCCGAGAGCCAGTTCCCCACTGCACGGGGCACACTTGAGGCACACACGAGCTCAGAGCCGATCACAGACCGAGAGAAGTGGAGTCGCCGACTGGTCTGGCCAGGGCCAGACAGAATGGAACCGTGCAGCAACTGCTACAGTCACATTCACAATCACAATCACTTCCACAGCCACAGCCACAGCCACAGCCACCAGCTGTGTGTCCCATTACGATCTTGGTTGGATCTTGGACCAGTCCCCACTCTCTGCTCTCCGCTCTACACTCTCCACTCTCCACTCTACACTCCAAATGCATTTCATACAAAGTCATCGTCGTCGCAGCAAAATGACAGTCGCCACTTTATAAGAGGCTGATCAATGGCTGGATCTTTAGACTTGTCTTTTCTTGTCTGGGGCAATGCATTTTCGTATTGTTTTGATCTGAAATTCGTTGAATTTTGAACAGAATTTTGACAGTTGCCACTCAGTTGCATTTGAAAATTCCATGGAACACTCGTGGCCGTGGCCGGGGATCCAGTCGAGCAACAGGCTCGCCGGCGATAAAGTTAATTGAGTTATTTGGGCTGACAGCTGATTAGTTGAAGTTGGTTCCATTTGACATAAAGAGAGAAAGAGAGAGAGAGAGAGAGAGAGAGAGAGAGAAAGAGAGAGAGCAGCTAGGGGGGCTCTCTGTGCTGAGGGCCGGGCAATGGGCAATTTTATGGTGCGTGGCAATGGCAAAGTGGAAAATTATTATGCTGCCCCATTAAGTTGCCGCCATTGTCATTGTTGTCGGCCTGCGATGTCGACCCACGCGCTTGTGGCACTCAAATTTCATGCCGCATGCAAATTTTTTGTGGCGCATTGCGCAGGCGTTGCAGACAACGGCAGGAAAATATATACGTACATATATATATACACATTTTTTCCCAGCGATCATCAGGCATGATAAAAGATTCAATTACAAGATGGTTAAGTGAGTTCAGCTCATGATTCGTGTGACTTTTCATACAGGTTAACCGAATGAAACGGGAATATTGGTTTTTATGCAATATCTGAAAGGATTAAAGCGTACGCATTGTAAGGTTGAAATGATTTAAAAGAAGAAGATATATCATACTCAATTTTCAGATAGCCTATATATTTAGACGCTTGCTTATTCGCTATTGAGTAGTATGTATATTCAAATATTCAAAAAATCAATCGATTGATTTAATTCCGAGAGAAATATCACGTTATTAAATTAAACACATATTTATTTGAACTGAGACTATAAATTACCATTCCAGTATTACATTTTTCGATATATTTACATTTTTATTGAAGTGAATTAAGTTGCTACGAAATGTAAGGGAAAACTTGTTTAAATACTAAATACAAATTTTAAAATAATAAAAATATTGTCTTTTAATATAATTTATTACTTCATTGTTAAATACTAAATACAAATGTATAAATAATAAAAGTTTTCTGTTTCATTATTTAATTAGTTACTTCTTTTTTGAAAAGCAAATTACAACAATCTATTTATTAGTCTACGAATTACTTCTACAAAAAAAACTTGGAAATATATTTTCATATTTTTTGCTTCTCTGCTTCCTCTACTAATACATTTCTACAATCAAATCGAAACTTGAGTTTTGAGCTAAATCGTTTTTCAAAAGACATATATTTTTGGTTACTTTTTAGTTCGAATCATCGATCTTCATGCAATAGTTCTTCATGCTAATTTTAACTTAAAATTAATTCTATATTTATAAGTTTTCCATGCTGGTTTGTATTTCTCAAGACTTCATTTTGGAAAGAGTATGACGCAGCCGGTTGCAGTCGACTGTCACGTTCTTTGCTGTTTATTTTTTATTATTTCTCGGCAAGAGTAGGCCTGACATGCAAACAAAAACAACAACAATGACACGTTGCACAAATGCAAAAAACCCATCAAAATGATGGATGACACTTTGATAGTGAAGTCGGTAAGTCGGAAAGTGCGCAATAGTTGCACTTCAGGAAACCGCAAAGCAATTGCCCAATCGCAAAAAACTGACAGCTGCCTGGAGCAGCAAGAAGGAAGAAATATTTGCGCTCCTATGAGACGGCAGAGATCTTGGGAGTGCGTAAAAAATCAAAAATAAATTAAAAATCAACAAACAGTAGTCGACACGTCAATGAATTTGAAATGCATGCAAATGCGAGCGGGCCAATTGTCCTCGATGGGGGGTTGCAGTGGAGGTAGATCGCGCTCTGCCATTTGAAGTCACAATTCGATCCTCGGGGTTTTTGGCAATTGCCAATATATCGGCACACAAATCGGGTCGATTTCTCTCCTAGGGGGAGGGGGTGAATGAGGTTCAGTTTCCCATTGATCGCTTTGAACTTTTTCCTTTCGCCACGGTTGCAATTCTCCTTTGTTGCGCAATGAAACTGTATCCTTAGGCATTCGATTTGCATATATAGATCGACATCAGGACAACGGCATCGGCGACACGTCGCACACACTTGATTGCCTTTGAATGGCAAATGAATGCATCTGGAATTTGCGAATCTTTGCCGTAGGTAAGTCGATACACAGTGGGCATAATGTATGTTAGTTAGCTATGCTGCTCTTGCCAGATCTGCTGTCATCTCAAGTGATCGCGTTTGCCTTTTCCCAAATGGTTCTATGATTTCCCATAAAGATGTTCATTTCGTATTCTTGCATTGATCTTTTGTGAATGTTTGCAAATTGTGATGATCGATGCTGTGCTTGAAATTCGATACGCTGTCAATGAAGTTAACAATACATAGAAATGGGAATGGATATAGAAAATTCGGCCAGAAAAAAATGAAAACTTAATTTAAATGATATACTATATTAATCCTAAAGTTAATTCCAAAACTGATTTTATAACTCATATGCAGGTCTTTAGTCTATATAACACATTTAATGAATGAATACATAGAAATTTGACTGGATATAGAAAATAAAGAAAGTTCTGAAAATCCTTCGAGAAAGACCTATTATTAACTGTCAATAAAATAAAAATGTAATTTAAATGATATACTATATTAATGTTGAAATAAATTCCAAAGCTGATCTTATAACTCATGAATGAATATAAAGAAAATGTAATGAATTTAGAATACAAAGAATATTCGAAAAATATTTAGAGAAAGACTAGGGTTGCCATCCGTAATCGACGGTGCCGGAATGACCTGAGGCCTATATGGTCACCCTAAGAAAAACCTATTAACTGTCAATAAAATAAAAATTTAATTCAAATGATATACTATATTAATCTTGAAGTAAATTCCACAGCTAATCTTATAGCTCATATGCAGATCTTAAGTTTTGTTATTTGAATGACAGAAACTTCTCTTCCATAGACGTCTTACACTCGCTTCTTGTAATTCAATTACATTTCCAATAAATAATATTACATTTCATTATGAAGATTCCCGGGAGCTAGAGCCTTTTTGAAAACATTTTGAAATTTGCATGCTTGTTAAATTTATTGTTTGCTGCTGCGGATCATCCATTGAAATAAAATTCTTTTGCTCCCATTTCGTATTCAGGTCGTATGTTCTCAGTTTTGGCGCCATTTTTCGTAGATTTTCATTATTTTCGTTTGCATGTTATTGCAATCAGGAAAACATTGTTTGCCATTTAATGCAGGCATCAAACCCCTTTCTTGCTCTACTTTTCTCTTTTTGCTCGCTAAATGTTGATGCTGTGCTTGGCTCTGAGACCAATAAATAAACAACAAAAGAGTTAAATTCAATTGCAACTCTTCCGCGACCTTTGTCAATCCCAGACAATTACATGCTTGCAAATTTTTTTGACTGAGCTCAACCTTCGTGTTCAATTATTTTGCACCTATGCGAAACGATTGAAGGTTCGTAGACGGCGACGTCGATGGCAACTGCGACTGCGACTGCGACTGCGACTGTGATCGCAAAAACTCAATCAAGTCGAAAACCCAAGGCTCGACCCCGTTTCGAAACCCAGATATTGTTCTCGACCCCCGACCCACTGTTCCAAATGCGAATAAAAGAGAAATAAAAGCGTAAGAAACATTTTGTGCATGACCCTTTTCGGCAAGCGAAAAGATCTTTTCTTTTTGTCAACTGCGCAGGTGAGAGATCGCAATTTGCGTTGATCTTTCACAGGGCTTGCCCTCCGGGGCGCATTGATTTCTTGACGACATAAACAATATTACGACCGGGAAGAGAGTGAAAAGGGGTGCAGCGCCTCGCGACGCTCCCAATGACAATCGTTTGCCTAACGAATACTTTGATTTTCTTTAATTTCGTTTGGCATTTTCTGACTGTTTTTGCAATAGTTTTTCAGATTCATAAATTATCCAATCAATCGCGAGCTTTGCATCGTGTGAACAGCGAGGGAAACGCCTCTATAAGTATAAGGATCGACTGGATCGATCTTAGAAATTCCCACAATTTGCATGCGGCTAATTCTAATTATACAAATCGCTGCTGAGCTGCGGTCATTTAAATCTGGCCATAGCTAACTGGCTAAGTCCGCTCCTCGATGCGATGCCTGCTAAGTAAAAGCCGGCTTAGGCTTAAACTTACTTACTCCTTCCTGTGTTTATTTTTGCACCAGCTGTGTCGATCGGGCCTGGGAAACTCCGAGCTCCGGCTCGCTCGCTCACAGGTGGTGTCATCGTTGTCATCCTCGTTGTCGTCATGATCGGACCGACCGACTGTACCTCTTTGGGCCTGCATACCTACCTGTTTGTTGGCATTGTCTGGCTTTAGCTATCTTTTATTTGGGAAATTCCCAAAACAAATGAAAATAAAGTGAAACGCACAACAAAAGTCAAATGCCCGGGGCACGGGTTCGGCTTTAGAATTATATTATTTCTCTTCTTCTCTTTCTTTTTTTGTGGCCCTAGGCCACTGATCACTTACCACTGTGTAGGAGGCCATTGTTTTTGTTACTCTGTGCTCTGCTCTCTGCTCTCTGTTCTCTGTTCTCTGTTCACTGTTCTCTCTGTACTCACTCTCTCTCTTTCTGTCTCTGTCTCACTCTCTCTCTCTCGGCTGCATTGTACACTGTAAGTGATCCTCTTCTGTCTTTTATTTGCTTTTCTTTCTTTCAGCCTTGTGTCTTTGCTTTTGTCTCGCTCTCTTTGTGCGTGTCCGCTCAGCTACTTGTCTGCATCTCTTTCTCACTCTCTCTCTCTTTCTCTCTCTCTCGCTTCTGTCGTTTATATTGGCTCTGTCCAGGCAACGTTGGCGACAGACTGTCTGGCGCGTAGGCGTCAGGCAGGGTTCATGAGAGCTGTGGATGGTATTCAGGTATACATGTATGTATGTATTAGAATATTTCAAGCATATAGGATGCATATAATGCCTAAAAGTAAACAATACTTAAGAGATGTTGTTCTTGGACTGCTGATGCATGGAGAGTTTGGAGTGTTGTCTTTCAAGGGAAATTCATTAATATTTGGGGATTATCTGAATATGCTTGTGCATCATTCATTTGAAGCAGTCTTAATACTAATTGCATTATGATTATTTGAATATAATATAAATCAAATATAGTTGGCTATATGAAAAGTATTTTTCGCTTAGATCCACAATTCTGTTTCAAATAAATTTCAAATTCGTACCAGATACAAACATATATATTCGTTTTCAATTGAAGACAAAAACATTTTCTTAAGTCGTAAATGCGTTTCCTTTCACAGTTTGATGACTTTTATTTCATTTCCACCCCAACAATTCGGTAAGCATTATCTTTATGAAAACCTGCCCCTGTCCGTCTACGCGCATCCAGCTGGCTATCAACCTAAATGACACTCCAATTTGGAGAGGCATTTCCACATTAATAAGCAAGCAACACATTGGGCACAAAAGCCAACTAAATAAATTCCATATACTGAAGAAAAAGACAAAAAAATAAATAAAGTGAAATAAAAGAAAAGTAAAACTGCATTTTGTCTTGGGGCGCAGTCAACAGAGAAGACTGAGAAGACAGAGAAGTCGTTGTCTCTGTGCATTCCTATTCTAGTCCTATTCATCTCTCTGTTCTTCTGCAGCTCTCTTGTTCCCTTGTTATGCTGTTTGTCACATACTCTTCTACGAAAAGCGTGGCCAACAATGGATATGGATCGTGGATCGTCTAGGCAGCAGACGCATAAACTATGCCCTGGACAATGGCCACAGAGCAATTCCTTTCAGTCATCTACCAACTACCTGCCGTCGGGTCCACGGGCGATCTGGGAACTGTGGGTCGCCTTCGCCTTCGCCTTCGTCGTCGTCGTCGTCGTCGACGTCGCCAGCATGTCTAGCGAGATCACTGGGAATACAATGGATAGAGAAACAGTCGCCCTGCTGTCTGTTAGATTAGTATAGAATTGCAGATCATTCTGAAATTTCATTTCATTTAATTCATGCTATAATCTATTTTCTTTTAAATGCCCAACAACAGCACAAACACCATGCTAAATATGCTCAATGACCCTATCTCTATCTCTGTCTCTGTCTCTTTCTCTGTCTCTATCCTTGTCTCTGTTTCTATCTCTGTTCCTGTCTGTTGCCCTACAACGGCGACGCACTGTCTGCCAGGATCGGCATTCTACTCTGAGTTATTGTCTATGCCTAATCACCTTGCTTTATGGAATAGATAAACCATGACAATTCACTTTATATTCAAATCGACATTGGCTGGAGAGCAAGTGTATCTCTAGTTGACAGTTACAATTGACTGTTTCTACAGCCCACTGGCACAGCAATCTATGCAATTGACCACCCCAGTCGGGGTCGTAGTTGTGGCCGTATCCTCCCTGCTTGAAACAATCAACCCCTCTTGAGCGAAACAATGAGATATTTAAATCCGAGCTTAGCATAATAAAAATTCAAGCGAGCGTAAAACGCTAATCTCTGCCACAGAGTGCATAGCTGTGTATCTATGTATCTATATGCAACTCTAGAGGGTCCTTTATTCCCAATCTGAGTGCAATAGTATATTTGGCTCGCACAAATTTGTTTATTGGAAAATCTGTGCAGCGATGCATCAATCTGTCTGTGTTCGCCAAATGTCAGATTAGATCAACGTTGACAACAGAACTGCACTCGAAAGAGGCCGAGAGAGAGAGAGAAAGGGAGAGTTAGAGAGAGACTGAGACAGATCGATTAGGCCATGGGTACAGTCATGCTTCTTCGTCCGTTGGGAGCTCAATTAAAGCGGGGCAAATGCTGTCATAATGCGCATTTAGTTGTTAGCAATGCTCCATATAACTGAATGCCCTTTGTAGCCACGCCATTCAAACTTCCCGATTGCCAATCCAGATTCCCTCCTTGGAATATCAGACGTAATAATGTCGGGGCGAAAACAAAGCGAAACGATGTGCTGACGCTGACTCAAATAAAATATAAAACACGAAAAAAAAAAAAATATATATATATAGAGAAACACCCAGCAACAAAAGCGGCAACAAAACCAACAACAAAAGCTACAAACATATTGCGCAGGATACAGATACAAGGACACTGCTTGGCAGTGGCAGTGGAAGTGCAGTGGAGTGGGTAGCATTGGGGTGGGGTAGTAAGGTAAGGTAAGGTCCAGGGTAGGAGGTACGAGGTACGAGGTACGAGGTACGGGGGATTTATGTTTCAACAATTTCAATTGTTCGCTAATGTTTTTGTATACCATTTGTTGCCATTGTATTCGCGTTGTCTAATATGGCAGGCAGGACGAGAGTTCAAAGATTATGACTACGAGAATTGGATATCGAATTGCCGTTGTTATCGATAGCCAGCTGACGACATCAATCGGACGGCAGCCGCTCTCTGTCTCTGGCTGTCTCAGCCCACATTAACATTAAAGTGTGAAATTTCAAGTGAATTTCGACAAGAAATCAGCGTCGAACGCTAATCGCTGTCCATAGCCCGGTTCTCGGCCTTCTCGGAAGTCTCGGCTTAGAAAATCGGGAATTTCCTGTACTCTAGCTCCTGCGTCGCACATCCTTTTCGCTCTTTAATAAACCCACTAATAAGGCCAAACAGGCCGAACAGGGTCAAGGCATTAGCATTAGGCCAAACAATGCCTGTGAAATGCATTTAGCTTTTATGCAGGACACGCGTCCTTGCCGCGGAAATACCCATTGCACAAAGCAATCTGTTTCTACTTAGCTCAACTGCTTTACGATCCCCCTTCAGCCCGACCCTGCCCGAGACGCGCTAAGGCAGCCGCCCAAAAGGTCACTTTGCCTAATAACTTTAGGTCACAAATACGCCTTACAATCACTCCTACACGAAGCACTGACTGCTGATCCCTCGCTGCCTGACGGCCCTAAATGGGTGTTGTGTGTAAGTTTGTCATAAGGAATGCAACACCCTAGATAGAGCCCAGCCAGGTCGCACATGCTTAAACACTCGTTGACGCAGAGATCAAAATTCAAAGAAAAATGCGAATATATAATAAATTAAATGCGAAAAGCAAGCAGAACACTTCGTCGAATGTTGATAAAGTTGATCAAATACTATTAATATGTTATTTTATTTTCTAGATATTATATTCAATATTTTTTAGAAATTATAAGTCTTGAAAAATGACTATAATTTATAATTAATAATACTAAAAATATATATATAAATATATTTTTACATACATACATATAGAACTATAATAATAATAAATTGTGATAATAATACATATGTATATTATTTTATTCATCCTCAAATTTAGACTATTTATGGACATTATAAAAGTTTCGTAAATAATTACAAATGAAGTCTTTTAATATCTGTCTCTAATGATATATGAAAAGTAATAAACGACTGCAAACACATTAAATATGTATTCGACTAATCAACCGTAGAGTAGATTCTTACTAATGGACCAAGATTTCAATTACTGGCTGAAACAATTCTAATGATTGCCTCTGGCCATGATTGCTACCGGCTTGGAGTTGGTAGCTCGACGCCCACAAGTAGTAAAGTGACTTCTGTAGTTTTCAAGCTGTTGTTGAGTTGCTGAACTGTTTTGCAGCACGCCTAAGGAGTCAGAACTGAAATTGAAAATATTTTAATGTGCCATTTGGCAGTTGTAAGTTCTCGCTGCAAGCAGCACGTGCAGATGGCCTGAATGGCACAGTCAGCTCCAAACAAAAGCGCCAAGTGAGACTGAGACTATGGCTAAGGGTGTTGCATCATTGGCATTGACCACGATTACAGGAGGCGCAGCAGCAGCAGCAGCAGCAGCAGCAGCAGTAGGAGGAGGAAGAGGAGGAGGAGCAGGAGAAGGAGAAGGGTAACAAAGCCACAGCTGAAACGATGCTATGCTGGATGGCTTTTGGTATGCTAACAATATGAGAATTTATATGACAAGTCTGTCATATTTTTACAAACGTTATAAATCACCCGACGCTCAATGCCTCAAGTGGCACCGAAATGAGGAAGGTGTGAGGTTCCGTACGGCTCCTTCCACTAAATCAGAACCAGAACCAGAACCAGAGCCAGAGCCAGAGCCAGAGCCTAAGCCAGAGGCTGAAGCCAATGCAAATATGTAAATATTGCTTCAAGGCACGCGATTCTACACGATTCCTCGTGCGTTTATTGCTCAACTCGTCTCGACTGGGCTATTTTTATGGTCTACTTCGGCTGCCTTGCGGTGGGTCTGAGCACTCCTCGCGCAGTTCTTCTCTCTTCTATTTCCTGCACACATGGCTCAAAGTGTTTCTGTTGAAAAACGAAACCGAAACTTGTACGAAAAATGCAAATTTGGTTGTCTTGTCGGGACAATTGACAATGCCATTGCCATTGCTATTGCTTTTGCTTTTGCTTTTTTTCTATTGCTGTTGCTTCAAAAGGTAACCGCCATTCAGGACACTCAGTGGAAAAAAGGACAATTGCGTATTGAGGAACATCGTTTTGGGTGAAAGAATTGAAAATGCGGCCGCAACAATTGAGACAATTGGCGCATTGTCAACGTGCCGCAGCGAAGTCATATTGGGAGGTCCTTGCGCTGCATTGTCCTTACTATAGAAACAAAGACGCATTTAGTGGTAAATGCTCATCAAAACATAGACTCTGCGCCCAACCATCTGGTTAGCCTAGTCCAAGCCCTGGCCGCCTCTCGTCCTTTTGGGTTAAATGCAGCGTATGCAAATCTAATCCTAGCTCCGTCCACCTGGCAAATATTCAATTAGCACAGCGATTGGCGCGTAAAAAATGCCCGCCAAAGCCACTCGAAAGAGCGGTGCTTCAGAGCACATTAAACCTGCCATCTATGGCCATAACCACACATCCATCTCACATCCATGGCCGATTCTAGCCGCAGCTTAGCTAGTTGCATGCCGCTTTTAAGTGCTGCCAGCATTATCCCTTCTATTCGCCGAGCATTGGCAAATGTTTCCACATGCTTTGGCATTTCCGCTTCCGTTTCGGTTTCCGCTTGGCGCCAACGACTTGGCCTCACCATCCCCATTGTACCCCAAAAGTCAAGTGGCGTAAATTAATTACAGAACCTGCCCCCGTCCCAGCCACATCTCTCATACATCTGACTTCTATGGAGCAGAGTCTCTCTGATATATCTGGTTGGTTTTGTTTTTCGCACTGCCGGCCCTCTAATTGCTCCAAATCTCACAGTGTGTGCGCACACGTATATACATATATATATACACATGTATGTATAAATCATCAGCTAGAAACACATCCATTGTTCGACTTTAAAGAGATGAATATGTTGGCGTGGAAAATTAAAATGTTTACAAATTGAAAATCATAGCGCAATATTTTAATTGGATATCGCGTTAATGCGTGGATGTGCGTATTCAAGGATCAGCAGGCGTCAGTCGAGAAATGAATGGAAATTTTACTTACAAACTAATTAAAAAAGTCAGCCAGAAAATTAAGTTTGTAATATTTATTTGTCGAGAATTATACAATTATGTTAATTCAGATTTGCTGCAAATTGTAATCCTGTTTTACCTTAACCAAACATTAGACTAACTAATCTGAAATTACATTTCAAGTCCGGAACTAAATTATCCATGCAGATAAACTTCAACTGCTTCTATTTCTGCTTAGGGTTAGCCGCCCTGACATGCTGAGCCTGGACTTGGCATTTCAATTGATAATCGTCTCACATTAGATTCCGAATTATCATTAGTATTAATTAGCTGACATCATTAGGCAGAGAACTGACCCGCTTTTGCAGTAGCAGCGACCAGTTAATGCTCGGACCTAGAAGATCGCATTCTCATCAGATCGGGCCACACAACATATGTATATATATACATATATAATCGAATGCTGGTAGTCAGATGATCAATACTCTGATTGAAGTCATGCTAATGATGGGCTTTCTTTTCATTTTTTGGCATTGATTTGGATGTTGTTTGTTTGTGAAATGGTTTTTCTGCTTTTTATCTCGTTTTGGTGACAAAAGGCGAGCAGCATTGATGCGGGATCAGCATCGCGCTGATGCTGCAGATCGGGGATCGTCAATGGCTGGCCACCAGTCCCTGACCGTTACGCGTCACACGCTCCAAAATGGAAGCGGAGACACGTTTGTTGTTCGATTCGTAACCGTTTCGAGTCTTTATGACACGGCGCGCCCCCTTTTGACAGTCGCTGCATAAATTTGAGTTGCGCGAGAGCCCAAAAAGGTAGCCGAGAGACCCATAAAATTAACATCTTTGACGCTAAGCCGTGATTTACTTTTGTTTTAATGTCGCCGTCTTTGTGCTCTCCACTTGATACAATGCAAATCGAGTTGATTTCGATATGATGATGATGACGCCTACCTGTCTTGCGTGTGGATAATTTAACTGAATCAAATTGGATTTGCATAAGGCCGAAGAGTCGTTAAATGGAACAGCATGGCTAACAGCGAGGCGTGGCATGAGCATCGTCAGCTATGAAATGCTCTATTTAAGAGAATCAATATGACATTGAAACTGAAAAAAAAAACACCTTTTCCTCACCTTGCTGCAGGGTATATACGAGTATTTGGTTGGGCTAATCAGAGAATGGCATTGCTAAGAGATTAAAAAAGACAATTTATACTTATGAAATACCCTATAATCAGAAAATGGCATAGCTAAGAGATTAAATAGATTAAATATCCTGTTATAGCCCATAAGATAACATGTTGTCCTTATTTTGCTAGGAGTATATACGAGTATTTGATAAGATCAATCAGAATAGAAAGATCCTAGAGTTTCAGAATTTCATATAAAATACTTTTACTTCTCTTTGCCACAATGTGTATAAGAATTATTTCTAAGGCCAGTAAGGAATATCACATAGTTTGAAAAATATTATATATAAACTAGCAAATACCCTGTAATGAAAATAGTTCATTCAATATAAATAATTATTGGAAAATACATTTACCTCACTTTACTACAAGGTATATACGAGTAATTGCCTTTTCAGAATGGCATAGCAAAGAGTTTTATAAAGAGTTGTTTAACTACAAATACCCTGTAATCATCACATTTGACTCTATTTGCCAACCAGAATAGCATAGCATAAAATATCAATAAATAACTATGAAATACCCTATAATATAATGTGTTTAATAACAACTTAGAACAGGTCACAACCTAGTTGTGAAATATCTATGCTATAAGTAAGTGTATTCTCTTACTTCTTCTCATATAAATTTGATACACTTTACAGGGTATCAGGTAAGGCCAATCAGAGTGTTTTGGCAAACTTGTTTCGAAACTTTTGTTGCTTTAGCTGGCACTTTTGCACGTCTAGAAAAACATGCCAAATCCTTGTTTAACCTTTGCACCCAAACAGCAGCTATTTAACTTTGGCAAACACGTAACATGTCCAAATTTTCGCGCCGCCTCGGGGCTCAGGGAGACGCAAAGACAAACTTTTCGCACACACACACACACACACACACACTTACGTCTATGGTCGAGAAGAAGGGTTTAGTTGGCAAACGGGTTCGACTGGAATTCGCATGGCAGTGGAGCGCTGTGCAGGGGACGTGTCGCTTATAATCTTCACGCAGCGCTCGACTCGCCTGCCGTTGAAAGGATAATGGAACATTGATTATTATTTTGATACCACCACTCAAAGTCTGCAAATTAAGTACGCATTTATCTGAAGTAATTTGGGTTCAAATGTGCGGCAACTGCGGTCAAATTGTTGCCCATACTTGGCAGCGAGCAGCCTCCGTGGACTCCATGGACTGGCCCTGGAGTGCTGCTGCTGACTGGTTGCTTGAGAATGACATTAAATATATCGTATTTAAGTAAGAAACTGGCTACAAAGGATGGTCACTTTTGTCCACTTCCGCGCATGTGTAGCAAATGGCCCGTCATAGTTTCAATGATAAATGGCCATTCAAATGGGGACAAACAAGATGGAAATAAAGAAGAACTTAATGTACACAGGGCTGTGGGCTGAGGGCTGAGGGCTGAGGACTGACGAGGGGGAATGGCTGCTGAGATTTGTTATAATTTGTGATTTGTGTTAATTACTCTTCCATTATGTGAACTGGGCAGAGCTAGACGGCCACATAAAGGCGGAAGACCTGCATAGAAACCTTGCCAAGAATGGGAAAAGCACAAACCCCTTCTTTTGTCAATTGTGAATATCCTTGTGTATGCGAATCGATTTGGAAGTAGGCCAGACAGACACCGCTGAAATTCACAAATAAATGTGTAATTGAAAGCTTTGCCTTTGCTTCAGCCATCATCTTAATCTTAATCGTAATATATGCTGCGGCTCACAATCAGCCACAAAATGGCGTCGCACAATCAATCTGTGGCAGTCGCATTCATTGTCCAAGCTTGTTATGCACAAAAAACACACAGAGATCTATCTCTATAAGCAGCAGCTCGAAATGCCACCTTTCTCTAAATGAGACAAATGCCAATGGCGGAGACAAATGCGAGCAACGGTTTCACCATCACACACACATACAAAAGCACGTGCCACTTGACAGAGACCAGAGCCCAAAGACAAGGCAAATAGGAGAGACCCAACCCAAGTCCCACATCTGGACAGAGCACTTGGCGGGCTGGTTGAGTTTTTTAATTTGACGCAATTGTTTGGCATCGATTTGAAATGATTTGAATCGAGTAACCCCAAGAATTTACACAATTAATGTCAAAATGCGATTCGGCTCTAAAGCGCTTTCAAATGTCACTGGGCATGTCAAAAGACTGGCCGCCATTGATGCCAAGCCGAAGTAAAAACAAAATCAAAAACTTTATATAAATGTTGTTTCTTTTTGAACTTTTTCGAATTCTCTATGCATGTCTGAATGTGTGTGTGTGTGTATGCGTGCGTGTATATGTGTGAGTGTATTATGGCTACTGCAAAGTGCTACCAGTTCAGATTGTGATGTGACAATGGCAGCTAGAGAAATCCTAAAAGAGTTGTTAAATAACCTGCAATGTTTAATGGAACACAGAATAACATAAAAATAAATGTTATATATATGTATATATACCAAATAAATATATATATAAATGTATAGGGTTTTGTATTCATTATATTCCTTCTGAAGTTTATGATTCTTGAAAATTAATTTTATTTAATTCATTTATTTATTTTACTATATGTGTAAAAAACGAAGGTTCCAAGACCAGTCGTACTCTGAAATTTATATAAAATTAAATTTATTCAAATAATTGTATATATAAGAAAAATTTCCGATATTTGCAGAGCTAACAGTGGAATGAATCAATGCTTTTTTTTGACCGGATACAAAGTTTTGTAACATGTAAAAATTCTTTGTAACGAAAAAAAAAAGCGAATACTTATCATTTGCAAAAGTCTTTGAAGTTATCTACAGTATCTTAAGTTATTTTATTTAAAAAATATTTTTTAAGCAGCTTTTCAGCAAAAGTGTCACAAGTTAATGGAAGTGAGGAAGAAAATAATGTAAATTCAAAAAACTTTTAGCCAAGCATTGCTGATTAGTGAAGTCCTTAGATAGAAATTAGATATAAATATTTTCATATACAATTTCATATTTATTTTCCACTAATACTAAAAGTAACAAATGCAAATGAATCAAATGAATAAAGTACTTGGCTGTTCTATCATCTTGAAGAAATATTATTATACTTAAAAATCCTTCAAGTAACATGTATTATTAGCTTTATTTGAATATCAATTTGTATTCAGTTGAACGTAAGCAAGTTAGAGCATAGAGATTTCGACGTGTTCACGCCACATTTGAGCTCCTACAACTTAAGTTCGAATTAAGTTTATAATTGGCTTTTGTTGTTTTGCGTCTGTTTTGTTACTTGATTTGGTCGGATCCGGAGGCTCTTTGCGTATGGCTACGGCCAATTCATCATAATTCATTATATATTTTTGACATTTTCCAGCGTTGAGCCCACTGTTGTGGAAACCAATAAAGATGTCATTGGCAGACAATCGCCTGAGTCACGAGTCCCCTTTAAGAAGTAACTCTCTCTCTCTCTTACTCTCTCTTTCTCTCTCGTTGTCTCTTTAGCATTGGGCATAAAAATGCTTTATAGGTAACTGAACCAAGGCAATTCATAATTTTCATAATTTACGCTTTGTTTGGCAAACATTTTGGCGCCTGCAAAGATTTTCCTTTGCCACATATGCAACGGGGTGTGTGTGTTGCATGTTTTCCCGTGGAACCGCAGTTCATTCTTACATAACTCAATTTTACGATCCGAAGCTACCTACTTAATAAATCATATGAATCCTTAGCAGACAGCAAAGAGAGAGAGGAAAGAGATAGAGAGAGAGAGAGAGAGCGAGTAGAATTTTAAAATTAATTTTTAATGCTTGACTGCGTTGTACTTTTTTTTCTCACATTTATGATTTATAGCAGTAAAATACTGTATATATATTATTCTTATATATTTTTTTTTTTTTAATTTTTGTAAAACATTCACTTGAAATGTTTGGAGTGCATTCGGCGCAAGTTGAAGCCGTTTAATGCCCGCGCAATTTTTATTGTAATTGCAAAGTGAAATGTCATTATGTATTGCATTTTGTAGCCATTGAAGCAGCGTCAAGTGGCTCGGCCTGTTCCGGTATGATTGCCGATACTTGGGCTCGACGGTACGGTACGGGTTGCACTCGCAACAGCTGGCCGCACGCCAACTCAAGTGGCCCAACTTCAGAGTTGACTCTGACTCCAAATCCAGACCCTGCTCCGACTTCCGTCGGCAACCACAGCTCTGACTCACATGTGTAAAGCTATATATGCATGTGTGTGTGTGTGTGAGTGTGTGGTAAGTTAGCAACATCCAGCTGCTGCTTACCTTGTTGCTCCTTTCTTTGGCAAACTGTCAGCTGTGGCTAATTAAATGAAAGCCCCTCAAGTGCTGGAACTCTCGCTAGTTGGTTGACTGAGTCCCAGATTCAAAGGCCAACTCCAACGGGTAGAGCTCTGCACGCTCACAGAAGCGCATAATTGTCAAAGGTTACAATTGGAGCTCAAACAGTGCCGCGTGTGTGTGTGTGTGTGTCCGCTTTTGCTGGAGTTCCAGCCATGCAACACCTGGCCATAATGTCCAATGTGTTGGGCTATGCACATATATAGACCACATGTGGTTTTAGCAAAACACATTTCGTTCGACTTCACAGCAAAAGCTTAGAATGAAACATAATTAAATAGATGCAAACTACAAGTAATTTAGAGAATTAAATATAATTATATGCAAACTATATATATGAATGAGAATCTAGAGAGTATTGTTGGCTAACGTATTCTGGAGAAACATAGACTGAAAATTATTATAAAATGTATTTACATCATTTCATAAATAACATTCAGATTTCTTCCTTCTTAACTCTTCATCATTCAATGATCAACTTGAAGCATTTCTTTAAACAATTTACTAAAATAAGTTAATAATTAATTTATGTTGTTTTATTATATAAATAAATTTCAAATGTATATTATTGCATTAAATACATGATATGTAAATTAAAGTTCCCTTATTTATTATCATAACTGACGTTTTATACCTACAAATATGATATAATAATTGTGTTTTTTTAAGCTCATCTTTTCGGTTAAGTGAGAGGGCAATTTCGCAGCTCGTTTGGGCTTGAAGAATGGCATCCATTGCATTGATGTTTGGCCATAGAAAGCACTAAGCTCAGCTACCCCTGCTCCCGTGACCGTGTATTCAGTGCTCGAACTAGCCTCGCAGACATCCTGCACTTTCCACAGAGCCACAGCCCACAACAGCTGCACTGAATCGCGAGATCCTTGCCGAAAATATGCTCGTCCTTTGTACAAAATAACTGAGTACATGTATGAGTACACTCGTGTTTTCATAGCGTCGACGCTGCCACTCAATTATCGTTTTTTTTTCTGCTTCATTCTTTCTTTTGGGAAATCTGACCCCGCACACAAAAAAGTAAGGATTTTTTTTTTGTTCGTTTTGTAATTGTTATTTTTCGCGCACACTTTAACCTAATGAATAAATAACATTAAACGCGCTCTAATGGGCGCGATTTTTGGCCGAGCAGCGACTGGGACGGAGGCGGGCATAGTGGTGGGAAAAGCCCCGTAAACCATTTCCATTGTGTGATCCCGTTAAGTGGGCGCACTTGAGCTATGAGCTCTAAGTCCAAGCCCGGAATCGTGGGCCCTGGGAGAGCATATTTTCGAATTGAATTCATATGGAAACTCCCAGGCAGAATGAGAATAAGCTCATGCTACACGATACCCTGCATCGCTCTTGCGTCAAAGAAAACTCAAGTCAAATCCAATTCACATTAGCATTGGTACAAAAGCTGGCCAACAATTGAAGATACAATGCCAATCAGCGTTGCCAAAGCTGTGCTAATTGTCAACGCAAACTGAGATATATATATATAATGCGAGCCAAGATCGACACAATATGGAAAAATTTAAATTCAATAATCAAACATTAACAAATCGAACAACAGCGAAAAAAACACATTTGGGAGTAAATACTTGAATATATGAAATGTTGTTGTGCAACGAAACGACTTGCAAATGCTCTACAAGGTATAAAATATAATCTTGAATAAAATTTTAAATAGATTGGGGAAAAATATCCTACACAGGAAAATAATAATAAAAACTTAAATTTAAATGATAAAAATAAATCTGAGCATTATTTTATTTATTTATTTATTTACTTATTTAAATATATTAATATTATTTTTTTTTAGGCAATTAAATTAAAATTTATTACCTTAATTTTAATTTAATTGCCTAAAAAAAATAATATTAATATATTTAAATAAGTAAATAAATAAATAAATAAAATAATGCTCAGATCTACTTTTATCATTTAAATTTAAGCACAGAAATTTTTTTTTTACAAACTAATTCAAATTTTTAAAAGTTAGATATGATTTATAATTCATATATACATATATATTATATATTAAAATTATTATTTTATTATTATTATTATTATTACTAGTTTTATTATTTTAATTAATGTGTGTCATTATTTTTATATTTTTAGTATTATTATTTTAAGTTGAAAACATTTTTATTTAATTTATTTTTATTTTCTTTTAAAATGTACAGTTCAACAATCAAATTCTTTTTGGAACAAATAACAATTGTTTTGCTCAATACAGTAAAGAGTTGAATATACAAATCAACTGATGATAATGGACATAAAACAGATTAAAGACCTTCAAGCAAATTAGCGGTAAACGGTCGTCAACCAAACTAACAAATTGGCCCATAAAAACTAGAGCTGAGTCGTAAATGGGAGAGTCATGGAACCAACCACAGAGCAAAAGCTGAGCATCACGCCCCTTTTGCCCACTGGCTAATTTCGATGCCGCGATAAATATAAAATTAGCTGTGCCACGGATGGTGGCACTGACAGACGGATGCAAGGACGCAAGGCAACTGTTTGCCGATTAGCCCCGACTGATAGTGGAGTGGCTGTGCGGCGGATGAGAACGCGGCCAACTGATGGCTGACACAGATAAGCGCAGCTGAGCCGAGTTTCTCTCAAGTGGGCAGCAATTAGGGGTTGCAATTGCTGCCCGGAAATCGTCCTTGACAACAATCTGCACACACGCTAACAACTTGGCTCAACTCAACTCGACTCGACTCACGCCCCAAATCAGAGCTGAACATAAAAA
Source organism: Drosophila stalkeri (assembly GCA_035047405.1). Lineage (NCBI taxonomy): Eukaryota > Metazoa > Arthropoda > Insecta > Diptera > Drosophilidae > Drosophila > Drosophila stalkeri. The sequence continues at coordinate 5,120,689 of JAWNPR010000149.1, read as the reverse complement.
AAAAAACAAAACGCAACAAAGTGTAAATAAATTTATTAAAAGCGGTCAAGGGAAAAAGGAATATGGAAAAACAAAGTTTTTCACACCATTTAAGCTACAGAAAACAAACCATTACAGAAGCCAAACATAATTATAGTCGGATGTTAACGACCAGAAAATGCTCTGCTTTCTATATAAGCGTTCAAAATGGAAAACTGTTTGAGCTAATCAGCATATTCCGAACTATAAGTCCATTCACAAATGAGCCAAAATATAGTCCTAAACCGAATTATATTTTCCCTGCTTTTCTTGATATGTTAAAGTGGTAACTATTATTGCACCTACATTTACCAAACAGAGCAAATAATTTGATACTTTGCATTTATTTTATTAGATTTTACAGCTGATTTATAACATACATTGTTTTTGAAAACATATTCAGGTTTTGTTCATAAAAAATGTACCAACATTCGCACGCAATTATAAACACGCGATCTTTCTTTATTAATGAAATTTGAAGGCATAATAATGGCATCCAAATGTTTTATTTGCCATAGAGCAAGTATATTGTATATTTTTATATATTTATTCAAATGAAATAAAAAAAAAACAAATTCAATTTAGATATTGATAATGGAGAAATGACAAGAGTAACTGAATAAATATTTAACTAACCCGTCTTCGTATGGCATATAGGAAAATACATTTGAAATTCCAATTGCTAGACACTTGGTCGAATGGACATTACCAGATCTAACCAGCTCCTCATTCTAAGCAAAAAATATATATATTCTTTATGAGAGCTGCCAATATATCTGAACTCAGAATGTAAAAAAAATGCTTTTATATGAATATGGGAAAAGAGGTAAACCGAAATATGTATGTATGTATAATAATATGCCATGTAAGGAAGTATTAAATTTGTATTCCGAATTTCTATTTTTAATGTTTTTATGATTTGCAATCATACGGAAAAACACACAAGCAAACTGATTCAGATTGACTCCGCTTTTCTTTTTCCCTTTTATCCGATAAGTATATGAACTACACATACTTTAGAATAATATTTATATACACCCAGAATTAGTGGGTCGTATTCTATATTGCCTTGATAATCAGCGTTTTATACAATATTATTAATATAGATTTTGTTTACCTTATCTTACAAAGCTTTTAATTCCAGTACATAAAAAATATTTAAACACACTCAAAACATTCGTATGAAATACAAAAATCATTAATAAACAATGCCTGACGTAATTTGTTAAGCCACGTCCATTGTGTCCATTGTTTTCGATTTAATTGTTGTTTTGCTTCACGAATTGTTTAATTTCTAGCCAAGAGCACAAAGCTAAACTCTGTGACGTCGACATCCGTTGGCACACCTGTGCAATTGCCAATTGGAGCTGCAGGTGACGCAGTTTCTGTCAGTGGATTAACTGCCTTAAACTAGTTCACTGTTTAAAATAAGTACAAGTTTTAAAGAAGATATTAAAAAAAAAAAAATACAAATAAAAAAATAAAAGGCTTCTGCAGTTGCCCCGTTTCGTTGCACTTTTGCAAGGCATTAAATGTCTCCTGTTGTCAGTTTATACCGTGGCACGTCACAAAAAATGGAATTCGATATATGTATGTAAGGCCCATTCATATAGCCGAGGACCCTCATACCCACTCCGTTGGGCAGCAGCTCGCATGGCTGTCAGCATCGCAATGGGCCAACGTGGCATCCCGATGCTGTTGCTCCTTTTCGTGACAGTTTCGAGTCCTTTTGCCGCCAGCTTACATTGTGCTTGGAATTTCGAGTTTTTTTTTTTTATTTGGAATTTCCATTTGGAATGCTGCAAGAGTTGCCAATCGCTGCTCACTTACTGCGCCGAGGATCGCTATTCGAATTCAGCAATGCCGAGAGCGTAACTTGAGAGCCGGGGCAACATTCGGACAATGGAGAATGTTTTGTCTAATAAATTCCGAAACACTAAACTTCCGTCACATCATAAATCACCCAAAGGAGAAAATCACGGGCTGCCGCATGATTTGATGAGGGCTGCGGCGGGAGGCATATGCACAGCCAAAAGAGAGCGAGAGAGGGGACGAGAGAGAGGGAGATGGTCGGACTACCCTCATAACACAAAGAATTAACGTAATTATGTTCGCATGTGTATAAATGACGAGGTTTTTGTATCAAAATTTGCAATGGTGTCGAACGTAAACAGAAACAACAAAACGAATCGAAACGAAATCAAACAATAAAGCGAAAATGAAACGTAGCACAAAAACACAAAACACCTTTTCTGGACATGGACATCGATGCGCAAATAAAACATAATGAACCTTAATGATATAGCACCCAGTACCCAGTACCCAGTCGGATATATGCATAGATTTGGGGTGGGGCATATTGGTATATCGATCGATGATCGTTAATATACGAGCTTCTACTCGTATCATTGTGCTAAACAACAAAACCAATCGAGTGTTAAGCGGGCCAACAGCAGCAGCAACAACAACAACAATCCGAATCTGAGCAACTGAGTGGAAAACTCGTCGAGCCCTATGAATTAAATGGACAAACAAAAGCCTCGTCTACAAATGGTTAAGACAAATAGTTGAGGCGACTCTGCTTCTGCTCTTGTTGTTACTCCTCATTTGCATGCTGCAGTTGCATCAGTTGACTCCATTGCCACAGTTGCCTCAGTTGCATTAAGCAGTTGCCACTCGCAGTTCCAGTTGACGCCGCCACAGCTGATTAGAAGCCAATCGAGCCCATAGAGCGCAGCTCGCGCTCTGTTTGCCATCGTTTAGTGGCAGCCAGTCAAAGCAAACAAAGCCTCAAGAGACTGAAGACATTGAAGATCTGTATGAATAGGAGAGCCTCGAATACACTCACTCGATGAGGCAACTGGACGAGAGCTCAAGCTAAATGATATTGAATTTTAATTTCAAATTCAATATATTTTATTTGTATTTTTATTAAATTTCATATTTAATTAATATAATTAAATAATTAAATATTAAATATTAAAAATAATAATAATAATTATAATAATAATAATAATAATAATAATAATAATAATAAAAATAATAATAATAATAATAATAATAATTATAATAATAATAATAATAAATCACTTCAATTGCTATTTTCAGAAATCTGATTTATTAATTTATTATATTTTTAATAAATATTAATTTATATATTTAAAGTTCTTATTTACATACATATATTTATTTATTTTATTATTATTTCTATTTTATTTTATTTTCACATGTTTTATTTTGAATGAAATTAAATTATACAGGTGAAATATTTTTAATTTCCTATGTACTTTAGCTAAGCGTTAATCTAGATTTTATTATTTAAACTTTAATATGGAATACGTCTGACTTAAAATTGCACTTACCTCAGTCCCATTAATATAAAATCTATGTTCAATTAATATAATCTTTAATATAATCTATCTTAAATTAATATAAGAATTATTATAATCTAACAATCCTTAATTAATATAATCTAACAATCTCAATCTCAAATGGATTCTTCTAAGCCGCTGCTAACACAATTCAAATTCATAGATTGAAATTTAAAATTTTCATAAATTGTCTTTACAGAAACTCATTAAATTTCTTGTGGTTACAAACGCCACTCAATAGTCGCTATACTTCACATTAGGATGCAGCCAGGCTACACAGGCTATTGGTCTACAAAAGTGTAGTTGGCCAAACAGTAGTGGGCCATTGTGAGCTGGCGTTGACTGGGCTGGCAGCGTGTAGTTCGCTGTTAATTGATTGTTCACATTTTCATCTTTATGGTTTTAGGTCTTTGATTCTCAGTCGTATTCACAGGAATTTGTCGTGTCGCTATGTGTTTGAGGCATTCGTGTAATTAACAGTCGCTGGCGCAAGGATAATGTCAATTGACTTTGTCGCGACAGATCAATGTTTGAACAGAGGCAGCCAGGAGACAACAGACGAGCACATATAACACGAGATTCCTGATAAAAATGCACTGGTCTAAGAAGATGTTAACAAGTCAAATCATAGGAAATCAGTTAGAGCACGCAAAAATCATACTCAATCGATAGTACGCTTCATTCGGCTTTCAATTAGCCTGAGTAAATGTTTGTTCTGGTGATGATGATGATGATGATGATGATGATGATGATGATGCCACACCCATTTATGCCACTCGTTACCCACGCTCAATAGTTGCCCCACATAATTGGGTTGGCCTTTGTGCGTGCTAGCCAACCCTTCGTTCCGTACTTTTGGCCATTTACGTATCTTTACATAGTTAATAGAACGTAACGCTTGTCACACATGTAAGCCAGCGAAAGTAAAGCCCAGCCCAGCCCAGCCCAGTTCAGCACGGTTCAGCCTAGTCCAGTTTTGGACCCACGCCCAGCTGGCGCACATTGTTGCAGCTTGTGGCGTGTCAGAATGCAACTAGCGAATTTTAGAATTTTATTTTGTTTTATAATTTGTTGTGACAAAATGCAATTAATAGCAACGATTGCCATCGAGATCGATTTGTCCAGATAAGCATTGATGATTGCGTGCTTCGCAGTTGCTCTACTCTACTCTACATAGCTGTGATTGTACAGTTACTAAGTTGGCCAAAAGTGCGACGCTAATGAATGAACCTTGTGGCATGCCTTTGGGGCATCGTCATCCTCAACCTCAACCTCTAGCTCTACCTCTCCACATTATCGGCATCGGCATCGGCATCGTCATCGTCATCGTCATCGCTGTTGTTATTACTTCATTAAAAGCGCATTAATAGCGATGCCGACTGCTCTTCACTTGTTCGTTCCTCGATTTGTTTAAATCAATAATGAAAACAAGCAACAACAACAGCAAGAAACATCAAATATATCTCATCTGAAAAAGTCGAGAAACCGATCCCAGCCTCAACTTCAGCCTCAGCCTCAGCTTCAGCCTCAGCTTCAGCCTCAGCCTCAGCTTCAGCCTCAGCCACTCGCACTCGCGCTCGCACAATGCCGATAAATTAGAAAATAATGCGCGCCCATTGTCCGATTGCTTTGTTTCATTTAAGCGCTTTTGTTGTTCCCCTGAAGAGCATGGAGCACCGACTGAACACCGCTTCACCACCCCCCCGCATTTCCAAAAAAATTATGCCCCATTCACCTCTGCGACTGGCGATTGCTGGGAAGCAAAAGTAAAAAGGCAAAAATATCGAATCTTTTTTAATGCTCTTTCCGTCAGTTGTTTATGTTCATTCATAATTTCTGACACACATCGGCGAATTCTTCCAGTTTACAGAACATATTCATTATATTATTATGCAAACAGCAGAATTCTTGAAGCCATTTTTCTAAAATTAGAACACCTTTTTGTTGATCCAAACTAGATTCTCCAGACCTAAGAATGTTAACTATAAATTTATTACTGAATCAAATATCATTTGCATAACATGAATCTAAATAGTTTTTAAGTTTTATTTGAAATCGTTTTGTCTACTACTTTGAAAACAGAAAAATAAATTAATTGAGATCGCCAAATTAAGTTAATATTGAATAAACAATATTTCGTTAGTATAATACATTTTAGTTAGTTTATATAAGATCGCTTGACAATATCAAATACTAAAGAGAAAATAATGCCCACTTCAGATTATATTTACATATACATATATATGTTATATATCGATCGCTTTTGATTCGTTGAGAGTATCTCAGATCGCATCAGTTCGGCTTGTATCTTTTATTTAACTAGTCCCTCGGCCTTTGTGCTACACGTTTTCTGAATGAAGCTGATTACTCAAATTTGTGCTTTGTTTACGATTCGTCAAGGCATTGATGGGGCCTGCGGGACTGTGAGCTCTGCGAGCTCTATTCGCTCTGTTCGCTAACTTAACGCCAAAATGTTATTAAATATTATTAGTGGGCAACAATGGGCAGCAATAATGTGGGCTCTGTCTTAAGAGCGAACCTATGCGATCCGCTCCATTGTTGTTCTGGTCTTGGACAGGGATTTGTTTCGAATGCTCCAATGGGTCGCTCGTTCGCTCGTTCGTTTACAGTTATAATCCCTAAGCTATTGGCAGTTACAACAGTTACAACAGCTGTGGCGTTTAACCCATTGAGGAGATCAAACCAGCCAAGCCAGACAAACAGCCAACCCAGTTATCAATAAAAACTATTTTTGCTTCCATTTCTATTGCTATTTGTGTTTCCATTTTCCATTTGCTTTCTATCTGCTTTCTTTTCGGCTGTGTCGTCGCAGCAGAGCAACGGCAGCTGGCGCTCCATATCAGAACGGTTTGTGCCCATTGTCAGACGATGTGTTCCCAGTCCCGGTCCCATTTCCTCTTCCCTGCCTCTCCTCTCCCTCCCATGTACATACGTCCGTTGGTCGTCGAGTTTGCCGTACGGGTTATTTGTTTGGCCAGTTCTGTAAGCAGTTTAGAGCCTGCATTTCCGTTTTGTTGCCAAAAATGTAAACAGTTTGTATTGTGCGTAATCCCCGCCTGCACGACTGCGTTATGTAATCCAGTCAGTCAGTCAGTCAGCCGAGTAAACGAGGAGTTAATTATGTCATAATAGCTCCGATCTGGCGGGGATTCCACAACAACAACAACAACAACAACAACAAACAACAATTGCCAGTTGTTAAGCTCTGTTTGCCGTCTCTGTGCCCGAGTACTCGCATTGTGTCAGTTGTTTTGATTGTCAGCACACGCCGTGCCGTTGGAGCCGCATCTGTGGATCAACTCTTGGACAGCTGTCTCTTTACCTCTTTACCTCTCCCTCTCTCTCTCTCTCTCTTTATCTCCCTCTCTTTCTAACTCTCTGTTTGATATATAGTGACAGAGCTCGGGGCTCTTTAAAGCGTGCCTTAATCACAGCACCAGCAAATCGCATATCAGGTCCATTTCCTGGCTTTGTGTATTTTTTGTACCCAAAATAATATCACCTTTGTTTGTTTAACATTTATAAAATAAAGGTTTATTTTGTGTTTAAAAATACAACATAATCTTTTGCAAATGCCTTGAATGGGAGTAGCTGACTGTGAGTTATACAGTACACAAAGTGGAGAATTACTCAAATTGATTATAATAAATATATATGTATATTAAATAAAATGATATAGATTTATATAACTTGTTAACAATATATTATGATTTTTGATTTTTGAATTTTTTAAAATGATGAATTTATTATTGTGAATCAACGTTTATTATAGATCTGATGTCTGATATAGCTATGAAAAGTCTAAAAATATATTTCCAATATAACATACACAAATTGAAAATATTATTGCTTTTCAGACGTTTCATATACCACAATGTACAAAGTTAGCTATATATTATAACAAACTTTTGATAAAAAAAAAAGGTAAGAAACTTAGTTAACATCATACTCCAGACATCAATGTTGAGTAACATTAAAGTTATGAAATGAATTATAAGATTTCAGCTCTATAATCATTCTATGGACTCATGCTCTTACATAAGCAGTAGGTTGGTATCCATAGAATCATAGAATCAGAAGCTGATCATGAATAATCCAATAACCATTGATTACTTAAAAACAACAAGCCGTAGGCCATAGTAGCCAGTGCTTAATCCTAGTTTAGTTTTAATTTTACATTATCCCTAACTTCTAAATAAATGAATTTATATTTTAAAAAAAATTATTTCTCAATTTGTCGAGATTTTCATTTAACGAGTATAAAAACGATTTTAATTAAATGGCGTTCTATACATATTTCAAATGTTAAGATATTGAACTTTATCATATTATAAATAAATATGAATGCTAAATGCGCTCATAGACATTTGAGAAGAAAAGTGAACAAATCAAATATTATAATTGTGATTTAAGAATTTATATAGTTAATTTATTTTTAAAAATCAAAGCTTCACTTATTTTGCTCTTGTTTTGACTATTAGGCTACCTAAACTTATTAAATTATCAGACAAATTCGGGAAACCATGTGTTGAACAAGAAAACACTATTTAATGATTATCTTCTATGGATTGCAAGTTAGTTTAAATCAAATTAAAAATAATAATTCAGCAACTGTATTTGCAAAACGTTTCTAACAAAATAACAATTTTTAAGAATTTTGGTTTGCTTTGAACGAGTTGACAAAAATGTCCGTAATTTTTACGAATTTACGTTCTTTAGACTTTAGACTTACTGCAACTGTATATACATATATATTAAATAATATATAACATCAAAGTACGCATTCCTTAATGAGTACTAAAAGAAAACAAGAAGTTTGAGCTTTACTTAGATCTGCCCTCAACAATTAAATCTTTGTATTTATTTATGACGAAAAAAAAGACACTTATCTTCATCAGCATCAAAGGCCCCTTTGAAACCCAAGCAAACAATAAAGAAGTGACAAATTTTTAACAAATTAATAATAAAAAATTAAATTATCGGTCTGAAACACCCGCAGCCACCTCAACCGCCGCAGCCGACCCGCCCGGTGGTTGGCAGCTGAGCACCACAAATCAAAGGCAGACAAAAAGATGAGAGCTACTTAGACAATGTTTGGGCGGTTGAGTGGTGAGCGGTGAGCGGTGAGCGGTGAGCGGTGAGCGGTAAGCGGGCGGGTTAGGTGGTGCGTCTAGTTGAGTGGCTCGCAACACGCTAATAAAATACAAATTGACGATAAAATTATTAGAAATTTATGCAAATATTTGCAGCGAGCGACGTATAATCTGCCACCCCAACCCAGCAAATTAATGGGCAAACACTTGAGTCTTGGCAGGGGGGTTCGGGGTGAGTATCTGCTGCCCTATGGCAGCGGGGTGGTTCATGGTGGCTCATGATTTGGGCAATAATTTATACGCCAATGCGCACGCAGATGCGAAATGTCCTGCTGCGCGTAAACAGGAAACAAATTACGCTCGAGAGCAGTTATGAAATTCCATAAAGGCACTGCTATGCTCTTATGGCGCTCATCCTCGTCCACATCATCTGACTGGACAGGAACAATAATGCATTAGACAGCCACATTTATTGTCGCACAGGATGCGCTGCCAAGGATGTGACTGCCATAAGATGAGCCCACTGCCCACTGACAATGGCTACAGGCTTAGCGGCGGGCGTTCCATCCATCCAATGCAGCCAGCACGTGAAGACCCATGCAAACAGGATGTGCCGCACCTCAAATCCACCCAGGCCATTGTCATGTGAACCATGGACGCCTGCCGGCAGCCTTAACCCCTTGATCAGCGAACCGCGTAGAGCTTTTCCCTTTCTATATCGAGCTATGTAAATATAAATTTTTAAACTTTATCACTTTTGTTAAAAGTATATATATTTTTTAAGCATTTACACTATACTTAGTGGGTAATTATATTTTCTCAACTCTTTTTCTCCTGCTCTTCTATGTGGCATAAGTGCTTTGGCACTCGGCATAGACGTCCGTCCAGTTGCTGTGGCTCATCAATCGTTGTCAGTCGCCACAGAGGGTTGTGCCAGACAACCACAGCAAAGACCACAGCGGTGGCTACTGTTGCTGTTGCTGTTGACGGTGTTGTTGACGTCTCTTCTCCTTTGGCTTGACAAATGAAATGTCTCGCACCTAATCAAATTTTGTTCAACTGAATGCGCCTCGCAGTTTCCGCTGCTTATTATGCAAATGCCAAAGACGCGGCTCCTGTTCCTCGCATCGTGTTGCAAATTTATCATCATTTAATTTCCATTTGGCGTCGTGCCATGTTAATGACGTTGTTGACATCACTCGAGAGCGCGTCTCGAGTCTCTCAACTCTCAACTGAGCTGACGAATCGCTGTTATCCTTTTGGTTTTGCCTTTCAACGCTGCTGCAGTTGCTCGCTGCATTTGCCATTTACCATTTACCGTTTGCCGTTTGCTTTGACGCGCCTTGACAAATTATGTCCCAGTTGGCATCGCGCATACGCCTCGTGGGCCGCCCTCAATGCTCAATGCTCAGTGTTCAGTGCTCAGTGCTCAATGCTCAATGCTCAATGCTCAATGCTCGGTTGCTCATTTGCCTAAGTGCGCTGTGTGTAGAGGCTTTTAATTAATTGTTAGCAGCGACTTATTGACGGTCTGGTTGGTTAGCTCGGTTGCCCATAACAACAGCAACAGCAACAACAACAACAACAACAAGGATTGCAACAACAACAGCAACAAAAAATGTCAAACTAGCACTTAAAAGCCGCCACGCTTTGCTACTTGTCAACCACGCGACATCCCCAACAATATGCTTGACGTCCAGACCGAATTCAAGCTAAGACCGCATAAATTACACTAGGCAACAAGACTGCAGTCGAGACTATTATATAACTATAAGCATATTATAGATAAATAATAGTTTAAATATTTTTTCAAATTTTCTTTTATTATTATTTAATTAATTTCTTAATCATTTTTCATCATTTCAAAGAAAAGTATTATTTTGTTGACCAGTGCTGTGGGAACCATCCCCTATGCATTGGAAAATGTGAAACAGTTTGACAAAAGCCACCACCCACAAATTAGGCTGTGTCACCAGACGCAGGGCGGACATCGTACTCCTGCTCCTTCTGCTACTTGTGCTCCTCCTGCTGCCGCTGCTCCTCCCACACAGTCGCCATATTGCCCAGCGGGCTGTAAGAGCAAGAGAGGGAGAAGGCAGCATTCCGCCAACGCTATTGCAAACGCCACTGGCAAACAGCTTCTTGACCCCTTTGCAGAGCGCGACATTTATGGCATTTAGCCTTCCGTGTAAAAACGATATGTTGCATTCGACCTCGCGGCAATTGTTGTCGCGAATTGTATCACCTTTATGCTAATCCGTCTCGCTAATCCGCCGGATTAGCGATTCGCTTAAAAAAACAGACGGCAAACAAAACAAAAACAATTTGGAAAAACGACGAAAATCAGACATCAAGCAGCAAAGACGTCGCGACGCCCTGTCTATCCCTGCGTGTGTGTGTCTGTGGTTAATCCGGGTCCCGAAATGCCATCGGGACAGGTAAAACAAAAAGAGCAGCGAAAAAACTGAAGCAAAATAAAGAAATAAAACACCTAACAATCCCGCCACACATTGCACACTCCTTTTGCTTTCCGGCAACGCAGACGCTAATCCGCCAATAAAGTCGTAAAAAAAACAAAATATTGCCGTGATTTGTTTTTGTCATCGTCCTTTGTCCTTTGTCTTGCAAAATTATTTTCGTACACAAATCGCAGAAACAGGGCTATATACTTAAAACATAAGTAGGTACGACGTACAGCATTTAATCCATAGTCATAAAAGTTAAGATATTTTTAGCTTGTTTAGCCGTCTATAAAGCTGACTGAGCAGAAGGTGTGATAAGGACTCGATACGAATTTGAAGGCAAATCGATTAAATGATGGATGAGCAAAGTAGAGAACAAAAGTGAGAGAGTTAGGATATTTGAAATATATTAAATTTATAATAAAAAATAAAATAATTTTTATAAATTTATAAACTTATGATGGTATAGATAGAGTACAATATAATGTCATATTTTTAGATACGTAAATAAAACAAACTTATTTTAATAGTAAAAAGTATATATTTGATTAACTAATTAATTAACAGCTAACTATATATTTAACTAACTAGGTGCATCTATAATCATTTTTTCAATTTCCTACTTATATTTTTTATGTGACTTCCTAACTGATGAATTTCCATTTAAATAAGTGAAAAGAGTTTTGTGAATCGATTCGTACAGACTCCCTATAATCCCCTAATTGGGTTATATGAAGATGTTTACATATAAAGTTTCTTTCTCTTAATAGTCAGATATAATCTCTACTCAACCCCCTCTCAGTATTAATCAGTCTGTACGGATTTTAGGATTTCTTACCTGAGCGGAATTTGAATTTTGAACTTGAGTCCGTAACTTAACCTAAAATTCATTCTTTATATAATTATTCAATATCACGTCAATGCTAAGTCAATATTTATGAAATTTATATCAAGAGGAGAATGAAATAAGTATGAGGAGAGACACGCTGTTGGAACAACACCAACAACGGCAATAACAATGCCTATAATAACAACAATAATCAATATTTGATATTTTAACACATTTACAAGCAGTCACACACTCACACTCGCCCTTTCTTTCTCTCTCTCTTGCTCTCTCCCTCTCTAACGCTCTCTCTGTGTCAGATCGAAACACAACTTGTATAAGCTGGAAAACAATGCCATTGGTTTTATTAATGACCGCAATTATTCTTATTATTATTACAAGTTAAGATAGAAAAAAAAAACTGAAAGACTGAAAACTCGTTGATTTCATCGATGGACGAACTCTATGGAGATCTATGGATATCTGTCTGCCGTCTAAAGTTTCAATGGGCTCAGCCCCCCTGTTGCGGCCCCAAAAACAAAGGCCTCCTCATAGCAGTTGGCCAGAGCCCCTCTGCTTCGGCTCCGGCGACCTTTGTTGGGCATCTTCGTATACCCTAGATCATTGTTAGCCGAGGCGCAAAATAAACAGCGCATTAATCAATATAAATTAATACAACGCCAAATAGTTGTATAATTTCTCAAATATTTCTGTGTTTGCAAATCAAATTAAAGTTTTCAGCCAACAACAAAAAAGTCTCTCTATATTACCTTTAGCTATTTATATGGTATACAACATGAGCAACACGTGGAGACAAGGCTAACATTGAAAGATCTCTGAATTACATAGTCATTGAAGCTTGTATATATGTAATTACACAGCGCTTCATCCGGATAGCGCATATATTCTATATTATTCGAGCTATAGTCATAAATATTGTTCTATAGAACTCTATATTGAAAAACACCTTTAAAATAATCTCAAATTGTTTATATATGTATGTATACTTCATAAATATATATATAATTATATTTATCTTCTGACCTCCATGTTTATCTATCATATTTGATGACAACATCCCGTAAAGGATTCATAAATATTCGTTTACGAAATCTGTTAAGAGTTTCCCTTTCTTGAATTAACCAGTTTTGCGGCTTAAGAAAAAAGACTTGAGTTTCTGTTGAGTGTTTTTATCATTTTAATAAATGTTGTTTTTATTCATTTTTAAATATTTTGCATTTCCTTAAATATTAGGGTTTTGTTTTTTGTTTTTTTTTTGTTTTTGTTTGTTTTAATTTTAATACAATTAATAATACATTTATGAATATGTTTTGTGTGTGTATTTATTTATTTTTATGTTTTTTCTTTCCATTTTTTGGATGGTGTCTTTAGTCTATAACGAATTCACGTGATATTTACAATTTGAGTTAGGGGCACAATACTCGTAACTAGGATATGAGGATGGTGCTGACAAAAACAACAAGGAGCACACGCTTAGAACTAAATAAAATTAATTTACAATTAGGTTTCGTTTTCGGTTTAGTGACAATAAATTATAGACAATATTATTACATAAATGTTAAGTAATACATATACATACGCATATACACATATATGTATGTATACATACATACATTATTGGCTAGGAATGTTTCTTATGTTGTTTCTTCGATCTGGTGCAAAGATTGTACTAGATTGTACTTTTGCGAGCGTTGCTTCATAGAGGGCGAGAAATACAATGATAGATACTACTAGATTGTAATTGGCTTACTTAGAGCTTTTAAAGATTTAAAACCAGTTGGATCACTTTGGGAACGCGTCAACAATGCAAATTGTACTTTACTCTGGGACAGTTCGGTCCGCCCAATCTGCCTAATATAGCACTGGTACCGGCCGCCTCAAGGCGCTGTCCATCGAGCCGTCCATGCCATTGGGCGTGATGGTGCCGGGCGAGGAGCCTGGGGAGGATGTCGAGGATGAGGTGTAGAGTCCGGCGGCGGCGGCGTTCGCAGAGTGGGCAGCATACAGCGAAGGCGCCGAGATGCCCGAGTAGATGCCGGAGTAGAAGCTACTCAGCGAGGTGGGCGGCAACTGTGACGCTTGCTGTGCTTCCAGGTGCTTGTGCGTCTGGTTGTTAGCCGCGCTCTGGTGCAGCTTCGACAGCGCCAACGGATCAAAGCCAGTGAAGTAGGGCACCGGGTACGGCTGGTCCAGATGATGTGAGGGTGCGAAATACGGTGGCAGCTGGTGGAACGGATTGTAACCACCGGCCGCCGGACCAGCGCCAGCTGCACCCAACTTCTGCTGTGCCATATTCATGTTCATATTCATGTTCATGTTCATGTTCATGTTGCCCTGCATCTGAAGCGCGCCTTGGGGTCCAGAGGCCAGCGGGTTCTTGGGCTTGCGACGTGGGCGATACTTGTAGTCGGGATGCTCCTTCATGTGCAGTGCACGCAGGCGCTTGGCCTCGTCAATGAACGGACGCTTCTCCGACTCTGCAAGCAGCTTCCACTCAGCACCCAAACGTTTCGATATTTCGGAATTGTGCATCTTGGGATTATCCTTGGCGATTTGACGACGCTGCAGACGCGACCAGACCATGAATGCGTTCATCGGGCGCTTGATGTGGCCCTCCTGGCCAGGCGATGTGGCCAAGCTGTGCATGGAGCCGTTGCCAGCGCCTGAGCCGACGCCCGAGCCGTGTGAGCCCATGCCCAAGCCCCCACCCATACCAGTGCTGCCTAAGCTGCTCTGACTGCCCAAGCTGCCGGCGGAGCCAATGGAACTGTTGGGCGAAAGGGTCTGTTGAGCAGCCACGGCGTTGTGCATATGGTGTGCCATGTGGTGGCTCATGTTGTTGGCCGCTTGGCTGCTGACGCCGCCTGGGCCACCGCCTGGTGAGCCGCCCATGGCTGCTAGGCTAGCGGCCAATCCTCCGCTCTGGGAGTAGTGCAATACGCGCTTAATATCCATGTCCATGCTGGGACTGAGCTGGGCATTGCCCAGGCCCTGGGAAGCATAGTCGCCGGGGGAAGGCAGCTCCAAGCCCTGGCCGGCGCCCAAATGGAAACCGTAGTTGGGATGTGACGATAATGTGGCCATTATATGTTCGTTTATCACTTGATACTGTCTCGAATAAATGTTCACTGTGTTTGGGTTCTTGTTGTTCTCTTGTTTGTCACTTCACTGTATTCACAATGTTTCTGTTTTTATTTTATTTATTTTTTCTTCTGTTGCTCAGTTTACTGTAATTGTCGATAGTGCGTCTCTCTGTGCTTTGCAGTTGCTGTTGCTGTTGCTATTGCTCTTGATGCTGCTTCTGTTCGGCTCAACAGCTACACACTGACTGATTTGTCTGCGCAATAATTGAGACTGACACGACTACAGTCAAATCCAGTTTTCTGTTATGCCCGCAGAGGCCGTTCTCTCTCACACTCTCTTTCTCACTCTCTGGCGAGACCAGCGACGGTGAACGACGAACGGCGAACGACAACCAACCCCCTGCGCAGGTAAGATTGTGTGTGCGAGCGAGATGCCGTGTGCAACATGTATGGTACCTGGGTTAGCGCTCTGCTTGTTCGCTCTCGCTCTCTTTCCCTTTCACTCTTTTGCTCTCTGTTGGTGCTGCATTGTTACGCTGCTTGTTGGCTTTGTTCCATTGGCTCCTTTATTTCGGCCGCCTTGTTAGTTGTAGTTGTTGCCCATTGAGGGGTGTGTTCAATAGAAACACTGAATAGCAGCAACAACAACGACAATAACAGCTCGCTCACTGTTCGGCTCGGTTCGTGTCTGGTCGCCAGCCTTGTTAGTAGTTTTTGGCTGCGCTGCTCCCATTTTTTGCCGCAGCGACCTCATTTGGAGTACCCGCACTCCCGCATTGCGCTCCTACGCTACATACACTCTTCTTATCCCTCTCTCCTTATGTCTATCTCTCTTTCTCTCTCTCTCTCTAAAATTGCATTGATTTTTCGCATACAGTGGGCACACAATTTCCGTTATTGTTTCGCCTGGCGCTGCACTTCCGCGGCATGTATTGTTGTTTGTCCGAAGAGAGCTTCGGGAGTATGAGAGCCAAAACACACATTCGCTCAGAGAGTGCGCTTATGATTGTGTGTCTCTCTTGCTGTGTGTGTGTATGCGTGGCCCGTTGGCTTTACCTTTTCAGCCAATCATAATGGCGACTTGGTGTGAATTTTTGTATACCCTGGCCATTGTGGGTGTCTGTGTTGCTCTGTGTTCTATATACAAGCCGCATGTGTATTGTGAGTGGGCAAATCTGTATATATGAGTGGGTGACTAAGTGTGTGTGTGTGTGTTAACGTGTATGTTTGTGTTTTATGTATATGTGTGAAAAGCACATTTTAGTTTGTGAAAAGGACATGGAAACACGCTTTCCATTCTATGGCGTTGTTCGTTTCTTTCTATTTCGCGCTCGAAAGGATATTACTGCAATTATTTACTTATTTGGTAAAGAAAAGTGGAAAAGCAAAAGCGACACAATGCATCACACAACACAATTACAAAACGAGAGACGGGAGACGGAAGACGAGAGACGAAAGTAGGGAGAAAGACGCCCTGAATGGCTAGCCAAATTTATATAAGTGTGCATGTACATAAAGTGTACCTATATGCATGGCCATGATTGTATGGGTGCCTGTATGTGGGAGTGAGGTAGAGGCAAAGACCTCTCGCCCTCTTCGTTTGGCTACACAATGCGCAAAGTTAAAAGAAGTAAAAATACACACAAAATGAAGTGTTTTCTTGGCTGCAACTGGAAGGAGCACAATATGCTCTTGCTGATAATCAATTATAATAAGTAGCGTGGCTTAAGTATCTAAGTATCTATATTTTATACGAAGCATTCACTGAGAATAGCAATTTCTTGTTCATATCTCAATTATTGAATCAATAAAGCTATTAGTGTTAGAATACTCAAACAAGTTGAAGTAATAGTCGTACAACTCTTATTTACATTCCATTCTTGACAGTTTTTTTATAGTACTGAAAATTCTCGCGAATATGTTAAGATTTATATATGTATGTAATATAATATTAGAGCATATAAAAATATAATATTTGATATACAAAAAAGATATAAGTGAAATTACTATTATCCTGTTTATATTCAACTATCTTCAAGCTAATATACCCACTGCAATCTTCAGCGGGTAAGGTATAAAAAGCTTTCAGCGTTTCCTTTGTGTTGTCCACCGAAAAAAGTAAAAAAAGAATATATTTATAAAAAAGGAAAGAAAAAAACTTGATGTGTTGTGTAATGGAAAAAGTTTTGTTCAGCTAGCGTTTTGCTTTCTATCCATTCTACTTTTCACTTAGCAATGGAATACATACACAGAGTGAGTGAGAAAGAGAGCGAGGAAGAGAGAGAGAGAGAGGGAGTGGCAGCGCGGGAGCTCCAACTAGGATAGTGGTAGAAAGGAAGACAGACTTTTGCTTTTTGCCATACGCATCTCGCATTTAGTATTCAAATGTTGCCATGGGCTTTTGTTGCTTGCAAGGAAGGAAGGAAGGACGAGGTGCCAGAGAATAGTTTTGATATTTTTTCAGTTTGTATGTGTTTATATGAGTATGTGTGTGTGTGTGTGTGTGTGTGTGAGTGTGTAGGGATAGTGACAAAGCCTGTCAGGTGTTATATGTACTTATGAGCACTCAATTCGAAATGAGAACAAGTAGAATCAACAGTTCTGTAATTATGAAATCCATTATGGAAAGTCTAACCCTAACCCGTTGAAAGGACTCTTCTGCCTTTCTCTGCCTACATTCAATTCGCTCTCTATTATTCATTCTCCTTTTTACATTAAATCCCGAGAGTCGCGCATTTCATTGTTTGCCATCTGTTGTTGTTGTTGTTGTCATTGTTGTTGTTGTCATTGTGAATTCTTCAATTGTGAATTGGGGCTCTGACTCGGGCTCTAGCTCTGGCTCTGGCTCTGGTTCTGGGTTTGCTTTATATGTATGTATGTATGTATGAATTTATATACTATGTACAGCATAGCCAAACAATTCACTTTTTCATTTTTAAATTAAATTCGCGAACAATGCGCCCAAATGTGATAAATACAATGATTATAATGAGATCATAAAGATAAATACAATCGAAACAAAACGAACAACTTTGCCAGACTTTAATGTCAATTAAATGAGGTTAAATTGTGTTGGTTTTTTGTAAATTGATTGAATTGTCTCCAATAATCGAATTGCGATCAACGTGTTATTTAATTGCTATTTACTCAACTCACATATGGGCTATAGTATATACCATATCATATGACTATATAGCATACTCAGCACCTGGCTAACAGAATATTTGGATAAAATTGTTATTTTTCCTTTCCACTTCGACTTCCAACTGCATTTAACTTACATTTTCTCACGTAGTTGGCAGCCGACGGATCCTTTGTTCAGTTCGCATATTCCATTTCCCACTGTCCATTTCCCAGCACACCCCCACACATACACACTCACACACATTTGATTACAATTTCCTAGACGTACGTGTCCATTTGATTACTTCACAGATTTTGCGCTTTTCACGTGTCATTCTAGTTAAGAGCATTTTGCATGCACACGAAATCCAAAGATTTTTCTTTTACATTTTCATTTTTTGCTTGAAAAAAGAAAAATTATGTGTCTTTGTGCGCCTGTGATAAATGTGTTAGCTAAAAGAGACTTTACAGAGAAAAATCGCATTTTAGTTTGGAATAAACAAGTCTTAGTACAATCAAATGAATTATAATAATCATGAAATTATTATATACAATAATTATCCCTAGAGACTCACATTAAAAGAAATCCTGAATCGTCATCTTGTCAGGTGACAAGAAGTGAACATATAGTCGAACCATAACTAACTCCTCGGCTCATCCCATTAGGTCTAAATAGTCGGGCGATACACAATAGCCGAGAGACGCAATGGAACCCAAAGTTGGAACGCTTACATGGGCCAGGACGACTTCCGTTCGGGTTCACCTGATTTGACCAGGTCGAATCGCTGCTGCTGCTGAGCAATTGTCATTGGCATTGTCCTGGCAGCAGCATCTCCTGGCTGCAGCGTCCCTTTGTCATCCTCCATTGTTCGGGAATTCAACGGAACTCGAATTGTGTGTATTGTCCAACGCTGCAAATTGTTTCAGCAATGCCAAAGACAACAACAAAAATATACAAATAAATATAATGATAAATAAAACACAATAATAAATGGGCGAGTGTGTTTCTGTTGCAGCATTTCCGGCCCGGCCAACGAGGAAATGGAAATGCATTACCCAGAACTTGGCAAACAATTAACCTTTTCACAATTTACAATTTACCATTTACCATTTACCATTTACCATTTACCATTTACAATTTACAATATTCAATTTGCGGTATTTGTCCAAAGGATAAGAATAGTAAATGCTGGCCGAAACATGTGTAAGCCCACATGCAACGCCTTCGAAGTCAGCCTTAGCCAAAGCCAAAGCCACTTCGTTGGCATTTGCTAAGTGTGAGAATCTGTGAGAAGTTCTCGCCATTAATGGCTGGGAAAAATGGCAGAGGTAATGTAATTGAGGAGCTGTCAGAGCGTAGGATATCGATGGCTCTCATAATGCTCGCTCGATTTGAGCTCATTAGGTGCCCAGCGGAAAGCCGCATATGCTCCGCTACCCCCACCAACCCCGCCACGACTAGATGTCATAACAGATTAACTAAGAAACGCTCGTGATATGCGAAAGTCTCTGCCACCGATTCACGATTCGATTGTTCACCTGGCAGACCGAAAGAAAAAGCCCAAAGCCACGGCCCGGCCACTTGGCTAAACGACGTTAATTTCTCAATCATCCAAAGATGCGAAAAAAAAGAAAGGGTTGCAGGCAAATGACGAACCTCGTCGCAGTCGAACCCACTTCATAATGCGGAATTCATCTTAAGTTTGCCTTGTAATCGAAACGGGCCACTTAAGAGCTGACTACTTGAGCAAATTTCTATATTTCTTTATTTCATTATTTCTTTATAATTTTTGCATACAGCACGCTAGAGGTATTTGTGTTCCTGTGTGGGTTTTCGGGGGTCATTCTTAGGGGTTGGCCGTTCTGCCTTTTGGAGTGCTTTGGTACGTCTAATTATTGTTGTCGCTCGACCCGAAAACGTCGCCAGCCGAAGAGCCCACTCAATGCGACTTTTGAAGTGCAGTTCAGTCGCGCGATTTCTTCGAAACGTCATATTGCCGCAGCCGAATCCCACGGTGTGTGTTTACGACCAACAAGCACAGTTGGAACGAATCTGAGCTGGGCGAAAATCCACAGAATTAGCTGCCAAAAAAAAAAAAAAAAAAAAGAAGTGTCAAAATTCTGTGGTCCTGCCTGTGGTCGCCTCGGGGCATCATCATGAACGTTGTTTTGGATAGGCGTGCGTAGGCGTTGCCCAACAGCCAAATGAGGTTCGGGCACGACACGCGGTGAGGCCTGTCACTGGCAGCTGCCAAACCTCAGATACACAAAGTTTAAACCAAAGTGTTGACAGGCTGCTAAACGCTTTGATATGTCTATAATTATACCCTGTATTGAGTTAGAGGACTGGGTATTATGAGTTCAAGACTGTGAATCACTGGGCCATGTCCGGATAAATGATATTTAAGAAATACTTTTAAAAATGTATATGTTTTGTGCTCTGATAAAATACCCTGTAGTGCGCTATAGTAGTGGGTGTTATGTGCTGAAAGCCGTAAATCACCCGGCTTAGTCAGGATAAATAATATATAATATATAATATATAATATATAATATATAATATATAATATATAATATATAATATATAATATATAATATATAATATATAATATATAATATATAATATATAATATATAATATATAATATATAATATATAATATATAATATATAATATACAATATATAATATACAATATATAATATAAACTTGTACACAAATACTACTTGTACCCTATAGTGAGCTATAGTAGTGGGTATAATGTGCTAAAGCATTTGAATAGTTTAAGTCAGAATAAAGAATATATATAAATATAATTATAAGAATGATATTATAATAATTATACACTGTATTTGGCAATGCTATTAGGTGCTATATACAATAGGCAGAGTGTGCTTTAGTAATATATAACAAATCTTTTACGCTAGGAATGTATCAAAATCTTTTTAGCAATCCAGGAATAGATCATAAAAATGTACTTTAATAGTTATACAGATAGTAAATATGGATAATTACTATATAAGAAATTCTACTAGAAACGTCTACATATAACTTTAATGATCTTATATAATACCATGTAGAAAGTATGATATGCATACCTCGTAGTTGTAACTTGATTATATATTAAATACTTTTATTATCAGAATATTTACATAGCAACTTAGTCTTTACATAACACAGCATACATATGCTCTATACTGATATACCTTTGCATATATATAGAATATATCAACTTGCACATCAAATCCCATCAGTCGAGTATACCCGCTATCTGTCTGCCTGTCCGCTTTGCTGTGGCTTCTTGTAATTAATTTTCACTCATTTAGCAAATGGGTTTGGGGCGTATTTGAAAGTCAAAGAGTTTTATTGCGCGTGTTTAATGCCATCAAAGATCAAAGTCACATTTTTAGCGATGGGAAAACGGTTTGACGCCTTTGCAATACGCCTTTTATTCTATGCCATACTAGCCTAGCTATCCCCACTCCCCACTACCACCCCCCAACCCCCCTCCAATGGCTACGTTTGTTTGTGTTTGTGTGCTTCCTTTTGAATGTTGGCATTTTTAATGCAACTTTTTATTGTGTTGCGTATTTTCACTCAAGTGATTTGATTTTGCGAATTGAATTTATTTCATTTGGCTCTTAAGTATGTATGCATAGCGCGTACCTTATATCGCGTTTCAATCTATCAGTTCGTCAGCCAGTCAATCAGTCAGCCCGCCAAGTCAGACAGTCAGTCAGCCAGGCATTGCCTTGTCGGCTATGTTTATTTAGCGTCTCCCGCGAGACTCAAGTGGCAAAACATTATTTTGTTCAGGAAATTCAATTAAAACTTTGCGGTTTTTTGTTAACACCCCCGCAAATAAAACGTCAAGTGGTTCCCAATCAAAGCGAAGCATATTCGGACTGTCAGCCTGAGAGAGAGATAGATAGAGAGAATGAGAGAGAGAGAGAGAGAGAGAGAGATGGTCAAAATGGTAAGTGAGCGTAAGTTAAATGTATTTTATATACATTTGAGGTATGGAGAGTTAGAGGTCTATGGCTAACCTAAGAGACTAGACAATAGATTCTTACACTCAATACTTTAAAAAGAAAAATTTATTAAATTATATATTAGCACGAGTTATTGCAATTTAATAGTACAGTTTATTGTAATAACTATATAATATTAAAATATCACATTTATGGACAGCTAATAATCAGCTGTGCGATGTATTATATTGGAAGATAGTCCTTGCCTTTATCTATTCAGTGTCAAGGGAATAATTAAATTTCGTTAGCTGAATGAGTCAAGCTTGAAACTAAATAGGTGGAGCAAAACTAATCTCTTTATTGAAAATCTCTATATCTTGCTATGTGTAAAGTAAACATATGCAGAATACAAATTTACAAACTAAGAATAGGTTAACAAGAACTCGGAATAATGAATAATAATTTCAATATTTCCGTATAGATAAATCTAACGTTTCTGAAGCAAATCACCTAATTTTAAAGTTCCACATTTTCATGGAGCTTATGAAGGTGCTGACTTATAACAATCAAACTCTAGACCCTTAAGGAACATATTCGCCACGAATACGCTACGAAGTTCTGGCAAGAGTTAAGGAAAAAAAAAGGAGCTCCTTGATAGAAATTGAAATGGATTAAAATATAAATTTGACGAACTTCAAGAACTCACAAAACTTGTTAAAGAACTCACTTTATGTGAGCAATCCAATGAAAAGTAATCTCTAAATAATTTGGGAACCTATTCACAAATGGGAAAATGACAATTCCAAATGCTTTAAGGTCCACGCAGAGTATTGCACTTGGATCTAAGCGTAGAATGTTCCTTTTCTGATTCTTCTTTAGTCTCATATATCACTCACATGTATCCCACGCATACACAGTCCCTTGGCAACATTTAGAGCTGAAACGCAAACAGAACATAACAAAGGTCAAGCGAATCGAACTCTGATTCATCATCGAGCAACCCTTGCAATTTTCAGCCACACATACGCCCACACACCCACACACCCACACCCCATGCCAGCTGCGGACTGTCAAAATAAATTGCAAGCTTTTTTTCCTCTTTGCTTTTCTTTTCGTTTTTATTTGCATAAATAATTTACTTTAAATAAACTCGAAGAGCGCTTGAAACTTAGCATTTCGAGCAAATCTTTAGGTGAGGTGAAGCAAGACGGGGCAGCTCACCTGGGACTGCTGGGCCATAATTCTTGTTTAAATGGTCCCATTGATTTGAATACTTTTTGCATTTTCATTTTTTTATTTTATTTTTTTATCCCGTTGACTGCCAAGAAAGTCCCGAAGGACTTTCCTTTAGATTCGTCAAGTGAGCGACGGGAGCAAAAGAACAAATGCAAACAATTGCGATAGTTAGTTTAAGTAAAAGGGACAAGCCCACAGAAAGGAATGCGTTTATACAAAAGTACACAGCAAGAAGAAGAAAAAGAAAAAGAAAACGAAGAAAAAAAAAAGAAAAAGCAATCATCGGCCCACGACTGGCGCATTTAAAAGTCATTTGCAACGCCCCTCGCAAGCCTCGCTAAACGGATCTCATAAACCTCGATTTTCCGGGAATGGTTTTTATTGTTTTACAATGTTTGTGTGCGTGAGTAATTAAACAGTTTTGCCAACTTTCTCGACCAGTCCGAACTTCAGTTTTTACCCGAGTCACAATTTTACGACTGGGAAATTAACAAGCACCAAGATCGAGATCTTAACAGCCAACATTTATGGACATGGCAAAACTCGCACGGTTATTCTTGGACTGGAAAACGCCGCGCCGAGGAGGTCACACAAGGACCTTGCTAAAAAAAAAAAAATAAAGGAAAGAATGCAAACAAGCAAGAATGAGAAATGCATAAAGAAATAAAATAATATCATAAATATTTTTAGCACACACAAAAGGAAGTGGGCGTTGTTTGCACCCAACTAAAAAAATTCGAAGCCCATTGCCAGCTGCCCCATTAGCGGGCACAATGGAGGCCCTACAAAGGTCCTGGCGACGTTGCTGGCAAAACATGTGATTAAATTGTCGCTTACAACGAATTCGACACCTCGGCTCGCCGTGCCAACAGACTCTATAATTACGCCGACTCTAAGAGAGAACGAGACTAAGAGCGAGAGCGGAGAATGAAAGAATCAAATGCCTAACAATAAGTGAAGGAGAGTCTAAAGCCAATCCAAATCTGGGAAACTTTTGGTGTGACATATTCAAATCATGGATGGCTAAGCCTTTGTTATGATCGGCAAGGGTTGCCACCATATCATTAACGCCGCTCGCCGCGCTGTGGTGCCCATTGTGCGACCGCAGTCCAAGGGTTGTAGCTGTAGCCACTGTAGCTGCCACTGGGAACATTTCGCAGCACAGCCGAAGCTGACCGAAGCATCTACACTGCAACAAATTTGCTAAATTCCCTCAATCAATTACCAAAATTGCAAACGAAAGGGTAGTTTCTTTTTTCAATAAATATAAACACGTTGAGAACGTTGCTGTCGGCTGTTATTGACTCCAGAATACTCATTTACGGGCAAAACGCTATCAGCTCCTAAATCTAAATCCTTCCGATTTACCACCTCCCCAGTTAATTGTTGGTAAATTAATGGAGGAGGTTGGCAGTACTTCGTATTTTTAAATTATGAATTTTTAACTGTAAAACTATAGAAGATAGAATTTGACACAATTTATTCCTGCATTGGGCATAGATATGTCCGCCATATCTGTTTGAACTTAGATTATATATTCTAATTTTTAAGTCTCTTACTTAGAATATCACAGAATATGCACAAATTACACATATTCAGATGTGATGTGTCACATTCCTAAAGAGCATAGATTTCGAATATTCATATTATATATTTAGCTTTAGAACAGTGAAAGATATAGTTTTATCCGATTTGGCACGCCGTCAATGATTGAAGATATATATTTTCTATATTTTGTACATCTTGAGTTTTCAATAGGAATGTACATTCCAAACCTTTTCAACTAAAAGGTTTTGTGACACATCAAAAAATCAATTTACAGATTTCTCAGTGGTCCGTCCCATCAGGAAAAACATAACAAATTATCAGAAGACGTTATACACGACTGCATATTCCGAATTTGATTGCACAAAACCAATATACTCATTTCATTCAGTGAATGAGCATAAATCAACACAACAATTTTGTGCCGTGTATAAAAATTTCGTTTCGCGCTTGCACAGCATGCTCTAAATTGCTCTATTCAGATGCAATTAGAGTCAAGCTGGGTAGCTGAACAGGCAAGGCTTGCAGACTCAAGAGCTGGATCCTTGTTTCAATTTTATTTTTTAACACTTTCAATAGCTGCAACAGTGCACAGTTTAAGGATCATGCCTACAGAGATCCTTTCTGTTGCACAACAATAAGGAGTAAACGTTTCCGGTGCCTGTAATTTTTTCATATATATGTATATATATATATATATATATATATATATATATGTATATATATATTTTTTTTTTTTTTTTTTTTTTTTTTTTTTTTTGCAAAAGGATCCCACACAGCAAACAACATCGATCGCTGATCTAGATATCAATGCAGACTATCGATAATGGCCATTGTTTGGGTGCACTTGCGCTCAGCCAAGGCAGGTAGAGGCACAATGAAAGGTGTCGCGGGCCCCGTAAATCTGTTGCTACAATTTCAATTACGTAATCAAGATGCCGGCGATATACGCATGGAAAGAGCCTTGTTGTTCGGCTCTTTGTGCCAGGCGATAAGCGGATGTTCCCAAGGATGAAAAGCATATGTTGAGAAACCAACACCCCCATCTCCGCATTGAAGTGGATTTATTGGCCAGACGTCCATAATAAAAATGGTTATTATCATTCAAATGTCGCATTATTGGCACCCTCTATGACGCGTCGCGCTAGTTTGTGTTTGCCATGTCGTAAAGCCGAGTTTTATGAGACGCATTTAAATTAGCGTAAAAGTTGGGGTTGAAACGGCTCGTAGACTAAACATTTATTGCACAATGCGAACAAAATTCTAACAACATAGCGAAGAACGAACGAAGCATTCGATTCAATAAAACTTGAACTAGTTAATAGTGGTATCAGCAGTGGGATATCCCATTCACAAATTGGATTGCTCCGTGCTGTCCGACTTTGGGGCTGTGCCAAAGAACTTCTCGTACTCCTGCTGACGGCGACGGGCGCGCGCCTCTCGCTCCATTTGTCGCTTTTTGGAGAAACGCTGATGGATGCGCTTCATCTCCTGCACCTCCTTCATTTCCTCCTTCTCTTCGTCCTACAAGAAAACACATAGACAAATTAGAGGTCTCCCGCTCTCTATCTCTCTGTTTGATGCATGCCATCCGACACTTACAGTCATATTCAGGCGCAAGACCAGAGCTCGTCTGCCATCCGACATCGACTGGCTGTAGTGCATAAAGTTCTTGAGACGCTCTCCTGGCGGCACACTGCGCTCCACGACGAGGACAATGCGTGCCCATTGGCGCTGCCATTCGTTGCGGATCTCGGCGATCTTCTGGTAGGTGTTGCCCATCATGGCAATCAACATGTTCACCAGCAGAACGCTGACAATCACCATGAACAGAAAGAACAAGATCTTGGCCTCGTACTCGTGCTGCGTGGAGACCATGGCGCCGTAATAGTCTCCGAAATTGGTCAGCGACATGAGAAACATGGCCACAATGGACTCCATGGGCGAGGGCATGGGATTCGTCTCGGCATCCTGATCCTCGGCCGCAGATGGATTGTCAAAAGTCAGGAAAATGATATAAAAAGCCTGAGAGAAGCCCAATACAAACACCAAGTAGATGGAAACGAATCGAAGCAAGTCTCCCATCACCATGCGATATATCATCACAACGAAGGGTCCCACGGTCTTGAAGCCCCTAGAAGACACAGAGATCTTTAGTAACGTATGCACACCTGACATGTAACCATCTCACGCACCGACAAAAGAAGAGAAAGTAAGGCGCTGTCGTCAGCATGATCACAACTGTCACGTGATCGTCGATTTCGGTCAGACAGGAGACTCTCAGCCAGGGTATGGTCATCATCAGTGCACAGGAGAACAGAAACATGACACGCGATGGGGCAGTCATCTGAAAGGGCAAATACCTAATTACACAATTGAGAAGGTGAAGGCTATCTGCAGAGATCATCCAACCAGATTCTCTATGAACATTTTGTAGCCCAGGAAACGCGCCTCCCTCAGCGCTACGACCAGAT
Organism: Drosophila stalkeri; assembly: GCA_035047405.1. NCBI lineage: Eukaryota > Metazoa > Arthropoda > Insecta > Diptera > Drosophilidae > Drosophila > Drosophila stalkeri. Next base: position 5,093,447 of record JAWNPR010000149.1, on the reverse strand, counting down.
AGAGAATGGCGCCCACAAAGTTGATGAGCTCGGCTATAATGCGAAGCTTGGCCAGATCCGATTCCAGATTCATGAGTGGACACTGTGCATAGGTCTGCCACCAGGCGGGCAGAGTCTCGACCTCGTTGGGATCATAGTATTCCGTAAAGTTAAGCCAAAAGGTTTCTGTGTAGGCAAATAATTAGAATTCAATGATAGAGATAAGATAAGATAGATAGGTAGATAACAAACTGTATTCGGTGCTGGAGGTGGCACGCTTGGTCAGCTGCGTTAGACTATGATTGATGTACAGATCGTGGGTTGTGGTGGCATTCGATGCTGCCGCCGGGTTGCCCCCCTGATCCTCGTCTTCGTCCTCTTTGGCCTCCGGACCCGGGCGCAATATGAAGCTGAACAGCGAGATGAGAAAGTAGAAGGCAAACATGTAGAACTGCTTATAGAACCGCGACTTGCAGAAAGTGTCCCATTTGGTCTTCAGCAGATCAATGACCACGCCATCCAGCAGCTCCAAGTGCTCCAGCTTGTCGCCGAACACCACAAAGTTCAGCACCGAGTCCTTGTTGATGTTGCCCGTCTCCTCGTTAATGGTGTCGATCATGAGCAGGGGATAGGCAGCACAGGTTATGCTGCCCAGCTGCCAATAGATCTCACGCTCAATGCTCATCACGTGAAAGAACATCTCCACGCGACCCAGCTTGGCCGCCAGCGTCAAGGGCGTCAGATTTTGAATGTTGCGCACGTGTATGTTGGAGCCCACCTCGTAGCCGACGTCAAACATTTCAATCTTCTCGTAGATGACCAGCATATGCAAGACCGTATTGCCATTGGTGTCCTGAAAATCGGGATCTGCGCCGCGTGCCAACACCAGCCGAAAGCACTCCTCCTGCACAAGTTGAACTCAGAATGAATGCTATGCATTAGCTGCATAGGAATTCTTCACTTACCTGTGACAGGCAGGCAGCAAAGCTCAGCGGATACTCGCCCCAGTAGACGTAGCCATCGTAGTTGGTCATGGGCTGCAGGGCCACATACTCGTGATCAGGCGAATCTGTGCGGGAGGCCTTGGTGTCCTCGGCAGACATGAAAGCGCCACAGCAGCTATGCGAGAAAGTATTAGAGGAGGAGTCAGACTACATAGGACTACTTACCGCTCCTGCACATCAGCGTTAGCATCAAGCAAATATTTAACCATGGCCGGATCCTCATTGACAATGGCAATGTGCAGCACGCTCTCGCCGTAGTACTCGTCACTCATGTAGATGTCCAAGATGAGCTTGGGATAGAACTTTAGCAGACGCTTAGCTAGATCTGCGTGCAAGGAGGAGGCATTCAGCAGGCAAAGATGCAGAATCGTTTCACCTACAGCGCCGCGCATCTACAGGACGAGAGATAACTCAATTCAACTCCAGATCGATAGCTTTATAGCTTAGCCAAACTCACATTGAGATCCCAGCAGACGAAGCGATAGGCCGAGGGATTTGATATGTACTCGGCCTCGGATACCTCGGGGCAATAGTCGTGTATGTTGAAATCATCATCGGGATTCTCCAGGGCGCGTATTTCGGGCAGCTGCCTCGTACGGGGTCTGTCCCGGTTCCGCAGCAGCACCAGCTTCGATATGGGAAAGTAACGGCCAGCGCCCTTGTTATATAAAAATGGTTCCACTTTCGTTTTGATTGCATGATCGATCTCGGCAAACTGCTTGGTTTGGCAAGCGCGCTTCATCATGTCCACCAGAAGGCCGCCACCCTTGAGATTGACAAACTTATAGAGCGCCTGGGTGGAGACTCCCGCCTGTTTCTTGACGCCACTTGTCACATTGCTCTCGGTATTTCCCATGACGCAAGCTGTGTCCCGATTGGGAGTTACTCACGCAATTCGAAATTTGTTCAAAATCGAGCAAACTTTTCCAGTTTATTTGTTTTTATTCATTTTATTTTTATTTTTTATATAGCGCGACATTTTTAATCTTCAACTTAGTTTTGTCTATGCAATGTTCTCGAATTTCCTGTCTGTTTTTATCCTTCGACTGAGCATCGATTAAACATTTCAACGAAATGAGCGTTGCCAATGCAACAGCTGAACTTGGGCCTAATTTATTGTTTACAATCCGTTGCCAGGCATCAAACTTGTTGCATTTTTAAGCCAACAAGTGTGTCGTCCATATACTCGGTAATTGCAAACTTGTGGATTGCAATAAGAAAACTTGAACTTTTCGTGTTTCATGTGCCGTGTTACGTGGCCTTCTTCTACCTTGACATACTGAACTAAAATATGATAACGCTTTTATTGAATCGATTTAGCTTAATTTTGGATTGGCTATGAATGTTTTTATGACTATGTCTAATCAAATTTAACGTTTTATGCCTAGGAATTTGTATAATATTGTATTTCATTTAAATAAACTACTTATTAAATTACATGAATAGTAAATATGCAATATTTACTTTCTAATACATTGCGAACAAAGGTATTCAAATATTTGAAACGAATGGTCACCCTAAACGTTTTAAATTTACATTTGACGCCTATGTATATAACGCAAAATTGCGCCATCTACATTATGTTAACTGCAACTACGTTAACAGAATTAATTTGTCGCTTAGTGTGTTAGAACACTGTTAAAAGACTCAGTGCTACGACACTATTGCTAAGATAATCATTTAACGTTCACAGACAATTGTCCTTAACAGTTTCATAAAGCTAACTGCAATGTTACGCACTGAAAGATTTAAAAAGTCGTATAAATAGAAAAACAATTTTAACGCAAATTGTAGAATCAAAAGATAAATTTATTAAAATGATATTTTCTTCTGAGGCAAACTCATTTAATTTTATTTGGACCAGATCGTTAGTTTTGATTATAGATATTAGCTACAATGTTTGATTTCGAGAACTTCTCATACGCTCAACTTAGCAAATTAAAATTTTCCAAATTTCCGAATATTCATTTGAGAGCATTAGGTGTAGGTAGTTATAGTAGATTATATATGTATATATCTGTATATTCGCATATCGTTAATTGATTTCATTATGTTAATTTACTAATGTAGAAAGACTGGACTTATCAAAATATATATATATATATTTATATATATGTGTATGTATGTATTTTGCATATAACATAAATATATCTTTCTTGCATATTATAACATTGCCCAACTGAGCGTATATATGTAACAATATATTTACTATTGTATTAGGTAAGCATTTCAAAACAATTTTAAATGTTAGTTTTTGATCCCTTGGCTTGAACAATGTGTTTAAACAATTGCGATATATATATATATATATATTTATATATTTATATATGTAGTAAAACATGATAGCATCATTATATACTCGAGTACCGCAGTTTCATTTATCAATTGCTGTTATCTATGACTTTATATATCTTTTGTACTTTGGGTAATTATAAAATAAAATATATTTTAATTAAAAGCAGTTCTTAAAATCCATCCTTTCACTTATCGCTAATTGTAATTGAATGCAATTGAGAGGAAACTAAAGGCTGGGAATGATGTGGCGTGATTTGCCATCTTTTGCTTGCCTTTTCCAAATGCTTTGGAAATATATATTAGCAGAGGTAATGGAGCTTAAAGCTAGTTATCATATATTATTTAATGGATATATGTATATATATAAATATTTGCTCTTTTCTGTTAATCACCAACAAACACTTTCCTCCATCCACAGCTTCATAATTGCCTTTCAAATCTTTTAAGATATATAAGTATATATGTAAGTATGCTATATACTCCGAAATTTAGTTGTAAATTTGTGCAAAAAAAGAGCCAATCAACTGGAAAACGCTTTAGGGAATATTTAAGCAAGCCTTAAGAGTGTTGAGTGGAGTAAAAACAGTTGAAGACATATTTATTTAGGCTTGGTTTTAAAAGCAATTCGGAATTTGTTCTTGTTTATAACTTAATCTTCGATCCTAGCATAATTATAGTGTGAATATGTTAGAGCTGACCTCTTATAATTTTGAGAAATAATTGCATATATTGTACTACTCAATCCTTATAACATTTACGACCCTTGCTTAACATCCTTCGCCTCACAGTCCGTCGGATCGATATCCTGTTCAATGATTACCGTATTCTTGGATATCGTATCAGCGAGCTTTGTCACCGAGTCCGAGGGATGCTGCGATATAATGGATTTGGTTGTTGAACGCTTGCGCAGATACTCCTCTTGCTGCTCCTTTCTATGCAAGTCGCTTAGTCTAAATGCCTCCAAGAACTCATTCAGATCTACCTTGCCGTCCCCATTGAGATCCATCATACGGCATTTCTCCAACATCTCGTTCTTTGAGTAAACGCCAGGCATATGCGTGACCAGCAGATCAATTGCCTTCTCGAACTCATCCAGAGTTATTTCGCCTGTACAGAAAATAAATATTAAACTAGAACTCATTAGATAAGACATTTATGTATATTGAACCTGAATGATCAGCATCTATAATATTGAATATGGTTTCCAAGCTGGCTTTGTTGGCATACAATGCGTCCATGACGGATGTGCCATCAGCTTCTGCTTTCATCTGCAAGAGATATGGATATATGATTATCAAATGAAAACTTCTTTTACATTTTCATTTTCGTTTCTTTACTCACAATAACATCCGTGTCCAACAGATCCAAAGTTCGTATATAGTTCACACTTTGACTATCCGTGCCTGGGGCCAGCTTTTCGCGCAGCAGCCGCCAGGGCAGGCCCAACTTGGTGACACTCTCCATGACAAAGCACCACTTGGCAATGGTTATGCAGCCGCTGTCATCTGGGTCGTACTTCTGAAATTCCTCCTCTAGCTCGTCCCGGTGCTCGCGCATTCGGACGGCCAATTCCTTCAAGGCCGCGCACTCCACGATGCCCATGCGCTGCTTGAAGGACAGCTCCTTGGTCTGCGAGGCGGCCGAAATGTATTGGACAAAGTGCGGCACCAGCTGATTATTCAGGCGCATATAAGCGCCCTTATTGGACCCGATGGCATAGTAGTTTGAGGCAGAGAATATCGTGATGACCTGCAACGAATATATGTGAGTCTTATAAACTAAGCCAGTCCAGCCAGGATTATCCTTACCTTGTTGTCATGCATGAACTCGTGCCCATTTGGCTTGCATTCGTGCGAGCGTATCACGTAGCTGAGTCGATGGCGCTTCAGAAAGGATTCTGTTGTATCTGGCCCAAACCAAACGCCGGCTCCTCGCAGCTGGTTTGGCTTACAGCCTTGTGAGGCCTGCGGATCGCTCCACATGACATCGAAAATCTGCAAACATATTTTAAATCTGAGTATATAGCAAAAGGTAAGGCCGACTGCTCTTACCTGTTGCCACTCTGCCTTGTCCAGAGCCTCGCCATCCATTAGAGGTGGACGCAGAATGGAAACATACTGAAAAGTTATATATATATATAAATATGATTATTCAATAACTCGCAGTTACATCTGTGTCCCTACCTTTCCCCTGTCGATGCTTTTGATGAGATCAAGGTTGGTGCTATCCGAGAAGCCGCCGTGGACAATTAGCACACGATTATTTAGAATAGAGCCTAATGGAAGCCAGCGATAGACCTCATCAATTAGCGACAACAAATACTTGTGATTACGCTTTAAAGATTAAAGTAGATACTTATAAGTGAATAAATCAAATCACAATTTTTTTTAGCTTTACTTACAGGATACTTTCCTTCTACTTCGCGTATAAAGCCGTAACGGGCATTCATAACACTGTCTTCGTGATTACCACGATTCAGGAAGACTGCATTAGGGAATGCCAGATACAGCGATAGCAGTAGCAGAAACACCTCCAGCCCCCTTTTGCCTCTATCGACAAAGTCGCCATTGAAGACATAAGGATTGCTAGCGGACGGTAGACCATTCTGCAAAGCACGATGAGAACCACTAAATATGGGAGTTGCCAAATGTTTATAAAGACTGATACCTTATAGAGTACAACCAGCAGATCGTCCAGCTTGCCATGCAGATCACCGCATATGGTCACCTGCTGGGAGACAGCAGTCGAAACCATCCACAGGTTCGGCATCTGCTTCAGCGACTTGGCAGCCTCCCGTAATATCAGACACACATATTTGGGATGCAATCGGTTGCCCTGCGATGCATCAATTTTGACTTTGATTGCAAACTTAAGAGAAATGCTGTCTATGAGTTACCCGTTTCTTGCGGAAAACATCAATCATGAGATCTATGTGACTCTTCTGTATGGGTACTGTTAGTTCTATGCGCGCCAAATCTCCGCTCTCCTCATACAAGGTGCCGCCCTTCTCCAAGCCAGAACCTAGTTCAAATAGATCAGTTAACAGTGCGAGGAATAGGAATAAACACAACGGTAAGACCTACATCGTTGTGAGTTAGTTTTATTTCCAGCCTCGACAGCCTGTGGCATGTGCTTGATAAGGTCATTGAAGAACTTGTATAGCTAAAAATAGAAAGCAATTAAATAAGTATACCTAAAAATAAATTACAATAAAATATTTAATTCGACCTATATGCATATATGTATGTATATATATCTACATATAGTAAACATGTCTGTGTATGCATGTTCTTTAGCTCATTTAAGTATTATCGACTTTCGAATCTTAACAAATGCACATTTCTATTTTGACCGAGCTTCTGTGCTAATGCTCATTCCAGAGCACTTGTTCTATTCACTAGGGTAAACCGTACCGATTCGCAGCTGAATTTTATTTAGAGCAATAGCATTAACTGAGCCTTAACCCCCAAATGTATAAATATACAAAAAATTAAAATATGTTTATTCAAATTAAATATTAATAATAATGTCTGACTTTCTCAAAGCTCAATTTTAATCATTAAAATTATCTTCAATCATGCCTCTAAAATTATAAGATAATATGTATATATAGCGGAGATAGTTAAAGCCTCATTTTAAAGTCAGCTAAGGACTTTTCTACTTATACACACGCAGACCTAGGTACTAATTGCTGTTGTTCTTGTTCTTTCTGCAGTTCTCCTTGATAGTTTACTAAGTAACTTCTATGGTAATTACCTCTTGTTTGTTAAGGCCGTGATAATAGGACTGCTAAAGGCCAACCCCTAAAGCAGGCCAAACTCGAATCAAGGAAATTATTTATAATCATCTCTGTTTTTAAATAATACTCATTAAGGCAAACCAATTATCAACTAAGTTGTAGTTACATTTTATTATATTCAAGCTATGTCTAGACGAAATATCGATTTTTGGAAATGTGATACGTTATCAAAACAAAAAGTTTTTTTTGACTAGTTATTAACATTTAATTAGCGGATTTGATTTACACAATTAAAACCTAAAATTAATTGATAAACTTGAATTGTTCCTAATACTAAAATATATATTTAAAATTTCAAGTTTCTAGATTTATTATATGAAATGAAAAGATGAACAGACAGAAAACAGAATATTTTGTTAAATTCAATAATATACGTGTTGTTATGTATATATTTACAAAAATGTATTTCTCATTATAAACATCTCTAATAAGTTTACAGTAAGAAATGAAAATTGATTCAATCAGTCGAAACTTAATTCAGCTAATTTTACTTGTATGTAATATATTTGATCTAAATATTATATTACATATACATTAAATATTTTTTATATGTATTTCTCATCAATTACTTACCTCCGCCTGATCCTGCTCGCAGGCATATTCCACATTCTGGAATATTTGCCAATTGCAACGCTTTCGCATCTCTTGACGCGCCTGATGTCGGCGAAACCATTTTTGAATAAATATTGCCGCTCGGATAGCTGAAAAGAATTTGTACATTTAAATTGAAATGAATTGAAAGAAGCGTAAATTATTCAACAATATTCCATCTGCATTTATATTTCATGCTACGCGATACAGTAAATTAAATTGATATCGAATAGAGTAGACAAAAAAGTCACTTTGAGTTAGTTTAGCTATTTAACGCTGCATCAGTTGACATCAGGCAACGTAATTCGATTCGAAAATGCACTTAACCTAATAACACTACAACATGAGTACGAAAAGGCACTTCATATTATAAAATGCACTTTAACATATTTACATATATAGTATTTGTCGAGGTGCAGACGCTTTTTTCGTGGTCCTTGAAACTCCTGTGGAATGCAAACAAGGACGGAAAAGTTGACACGGACGGACTAATTGAATGATTGCTCTAACGTTTTGGGATGCAACGACTGCATAGCATACCTCTAGGCACAAATTGCATATATAGTACATAAATATATGCTATATATACATGTATATGGTATGTGCTCCCTACTACTAAATTAAATTATTACTTGCCGTTCTCGTCCATTATTATGTAATAGAGGCGAAGAAAGGAGTACTAAAACAAGAGTGTCTTTATAATGTGAGTTGTCGCTGTTCTGTGTTGTTGTTACTGTTATTGTTATTGTTATTGTTATTGTTGGCACTAAATTTAAACATTCATTAAACTATGCAAAACAGTCAATAAGAATAATAATACAAACAAATAATTGAATAGCAGTCAATGGTCAAGTGTTTTATGTTGTTTCAATTGCAGATTGCATTGCATACATTCTTCTAATTTTTGTTTACGTATTTTTCTACTTTCAATACAACCCATTGATCATGATCATGATAGTGTCGAATGGATTTATATTATTTTCAACACTTTCACAAAGAGCCTCCGTCGCACTGTGTTCAAAAACTTGTAAAAATCAATTATTATTATAGATTAGAAAACACTTTTTTCACTGTTGTTCACGCGGAATCCCATGCAAGACTGCGACTCGAATGACCCGCAAATGGTATTTCAGTGGTTCTCTAGTGGAAACACCCCCGCTCAGTCCCCGCTCTGTGTGTCACTGGCACTACGTACCACCTATATTTGTCTGTCCTATATGTGTGTACGTGTTTCGACCCAGTCGATTTTAGCCCCCTCTTGGTCAATAGCAATGTGGTCAAGCAGTGTGTCAAGTGGAGGGGGGCTCTGGGGGCTTTGGCTGTCGTCGTCTGCTAAATTCGTTTGGGGAGCCACACAAATTGTAACACAATACAGACGACCGCAGCCGCTGGCTGAAAACGCGACAATGGGGCTGACCCTTGGAAATAAGGTTGAAATTGGATGGGGGCCAACATGGGGTGGTAGACGGGGATATGGTATTGGTATTGGTATTGGTATTGGTATTGCTGTTGGTATTGCTGTTGGTATTGGCAGTGGTATTGTTTTATATTATTTTTTTGTTGAGTGCTGCAATAAGTAGACCACTTAGCTGCTCTAAGGACTGCACTGGGTCTCCTTTTCTTTTAACATAACACACAGCCAGATCAGGTTCAGTTGAATATTTTGGTTACTCCGTCTCCCACATCCCCGGCAAATCGATATCACGGAATTATATTTACGAAATGTGTGTCTTAGCAGATGGGGCTTAGGTGTTACCACAACAGATAAAAATAGATTTGAAATAGATATTTCAGTCGTGATTGACTGATTGCTCGATGGACAGTTGTGCTGATAACTTAATAATGATTGACTAAATGAATGGTTAGTTAATCGACGTTGTAATTGATTAGCTAGCTGACTAATATCTGACTGGAAAAATTAAGTCTCTGACTGATTAGCGGCAAAACTGATTGACTGCCAAAATAACTGACTGCCGTACTGAGTGATTTATCTACAAGCTGACTGACTGATAAATGGTAAAGCTGATTGACGACTAAAATGATTTACATCCATACTGATTAATGGATTTACAATCTGACCGAGTGATTACTTAAATACTAATTAGCTTTACAACTTGACTGATTGATTGAATGGTAGACTGCATAAATTACTGACTGACACACAGAGTGATTGATTGGCTACTAAACGAACTAACTGACATACTGAGTGATTTATTTACAAACTGTCTGACCAGTTAAATGCTTATCAACTTTGCCATACTGGTAAACATAACTAGCTGACATATTGGGCGATTACTTTAAAAAGTGGCATAGCGATTGATTAGTAGACCTGATTGATTGCTAAAATATCATACTGAGGATGATGGATTTTCAAACAAACTGGTTGATTAAAAGTTAAAACCGATGGAAAGCTAAAGTAATGGAATAACATATGAAGTAATTGCTTTACATACTTAATGACTGATTAAATGTTAAGGTTGATTGACTAAATGATTGATTGATATGCAAACTGACAGCCGGATTAAAGAGTTCAGCTTTACAAAAAGACTGATTGAGCGAATGGTAAAGCTGATTGACTACTCAAATAACTGATTGGCAAACAGACTGATTGAATGAAAAATTGAATGCTAACTGACATACTGATTAAATAATTGACAAACTGATTGATTAAGTGTACTTTACTAAATATACACACGCATCAGGCATTTCGTTTCTAAATCAATGATTGACCGCCTAATTAGCTAACTGACTGATGGATTGACTACTTATCGTTTTTATTAAATAACTGATTGATTGATTGACTGATCCTAATAATTATTCGAGTGCCAATTATATATACAATTACAAATTGAATAACTGCTTAATTTATCGATTGATTTACAAAGTGAGTAATCGGCAGACTAAATGCTCGACTAATTAATGTACTAATTGACGGGTTGAACGATTGACATGCTGATTGGCTGATTGAATGATACGTCGTCTTGTAACCAATCGGTTTGTTAACTGACTAATTGCCAATAATTATAACTGTCGAAGCCGTTAGCTAAATTGAATTATTGTCTTGCTTTGTGAGATTCCTTCATAAAGGGTAGAATATGAATATACATGGACTTCAGATTTACATTGAAAAATTCTCCATAAACAACACTTGATGGGGAGGCAAAGGTGTTTGTAAGAACTATAATCTAACAAAGGAGAAACAGCAGACAGAGCCTCGAACAATTATGCTAGATTATTTTATTTATTTATTTTATTTTTTTTTGATTACCTTCATACATATCTATAGTGGATGTTGTTAGAATATATTTAATTAAAATTGGTACTCACATTTCTCGACTCGCGTTGCACTCATGCCTCGTAGCGGTTTGCGGAAGTGCTTGCACCAACCTTTCCTTTGGAACAGTTGCAACAGACTGGATGCGCGCGTATTTGGCTGAGAAGTGAGTGTTTGCGGTTGGCCATTGGTGCCCAGTGTGGTTGTCTGCATGCTGGCACCGATGCGCTCTATTTCCGATGAGCGACACGACGAGGCGTCTTCCACGGAGGAGCTGCGTCGCTTGTCACCGCCGCCGCCGCCAGCTCGCTGCAGGCAGACACAACTGCGCAACATGTTGGCGCTTGGGATTTTGCTAAGTCCGCACAGGCGGTAACCTATGACCGTGGCGTGTCTTGGTGTAGCGTGGTCTGGCGAGGCGTGGCGTGGTTTGGTGCGACGTGATGTAGCGTGGCGTGGCGTAGCGTGGCGTGGATGTTGTATAACTTGAAGAGCACTAACAGGTCGACTATGATGACGACGACGAGGACGACGAGGAGGACGTCGAGGGCGAGGACGATGGGGCGCACCTATTGTCTTCGGCCTCCGGCCCGGACTGTCTTAATTGCAGCTCCACACACAACTCGCTTCTGGTCGCAGTCGTAATCGTGGTCGTGGTCGTGGTCGTGGTCGTAGTCATGCCACATGCATGAGTGTTTGCGTTTGCCTTGGGCTTTGTTTTAGTGCCATGTGGTACGAGTGTGTTGTCCTATGATGCCCCGCGCCACGTAATTTGATGCGACCATACTTGCCGCCGGAAAATGCGTTGTCCGTCCTTCAACTACGGCCGGGTGTGTGTGCCTGTCTACGTATCTTGGCACTTAATTTTTTCTGCTCTCGCTGTTTGTCTGTTTTGTCTATTTCCTGCGCTGCACAATTCAGTTTACTTATCATATTACTAAAATGTATATTTATCTAAGTCTTGCGGTTAACTGAAAGTAAATAAAAGCGCAAATTCTCTTTATTGCAACAATTATGTTTATGTCGGATTGTTAATAGCATGTTGTAAGCCCACACAACTGCTTCAATTTTAAGAGTTTACTTTTAGGCGATCAACCGAAAGTTTTTAGCCTTGAGTGTATGCTATCTGTACATATGCATGTATGTACATACAGCCATGTATATATATACATACATGTATGTGTGTATATCTATATATGTAAATATACACATGTATCTAGATTACAGCGAAGTACAGCCTAAATTAGAATTTGAATTAGCATACATATGTGAATAGCTATCCATGTGAGTCTATATACATACAAATGTAAATACATAGCTAAATTCATTCATTCGTATTTACATATTTAAGCATATCCGTTGGCATGTTTACATAATTATATTTATACATACTTAGATACACATGTACATGCTTACATGTCTGCATACGTACATTATTACATTATATTCTCATCTATGTATGCATACATGCCTGCATGGCTACATACATATATGTACATATCAAATTAATATGTTCACATGTTTTTACGTACACATGTACATGCATGAATACATAGGTTAATGCAAACAATCATATATTTTTATATACATACATACATGCATGTAAGCCTTAATACTTGCATGTTTATAAGTGCATACATTCATATCTACGAGCTTTGTTACATCCACAGCTAACTAAAATACAAGCATGCTTACATACCTATATACATATGTATGTATATTCATACATAGTTTCATAGTTGCATACGTACATACTTTCAGCTACTTCCATACATATAATCGTATTTTCATGTGTACATATTTGAATACATGAATACGTTCTTACATACATATATTCGTACATACATATGTAAGTCGATGCTTAAAAATGAGTTTGCATACATGCATTAATAAATGTATTTTAGCATGTATGAATGTATGTACATGCTTACATGTACACTTAACTAGCTTACATACAATTATGCTTACATACATACATTCATACATTAATACAAAGTAGCATTAACTTATTCATACTTATTTACATACATATGTATATACATATACACATTTACATACATATATACATATACATATTTACATATGTTTATATACATACGCATACGCAGCCTCCTACAATATTCGTATGTGTTCTAAGCTATACATACTGTACATACCTATGAACAGACATACTCAGATATTACATGCAACATGTTAAACTAGTTTAAGCTAGCTATGTATATGTATGTCTATCTATCTACATATTAACATACATATTCGAAAAGTATACATACATTCATATAGCATGGTCATATACACATATGTACATTCGTTTTCTGTATAAAATTTCAGCTATATCCATGAGTCTACAAATACATACATGCGTATACTTATATATAATACATGCATACATATACACATACATTATTCGTCCTGTGTAGTCAGTTTAAACTAAAATGCCAACACACATGCTTGCACATATACACATGTATACAAACACACATGCATGTACATATAATACATCTATCTAACACACACACACACATGTACACACACACACACATGCAAACAAAACATACTACATCCGTTTTCTGGCGTTGGCTAACGGAAGTCTGCTTACTGTGCGGTTGAATGAATAATGATTTAAGCTAAAAAAAAAATTTTAAAAAAAAATTAGAAATTAAAAAAAAAAACTATAGACAAGAGCAGCATATAATATGCTCAAAGTCCCTGAAGCGAATATCATTCGCCCATTTAACGTTTATTTGTTAAGTTGTGGGTGTCATCGGTGTTAATTAATGTCTGTCCGTGACAAAGGCGTTTTAGAAGCTCGCTTCCTCTGCCTCTGCCTCTGCCTCTGCCTGTGCCTGTGCATGTATGTATGTATGAGTGTGTTTGTGTGTGAGTAGTTCGGAATGTGAGCTGCTGCTGCTGCCGCCTCTTGTGATCTCCGTATGCCCCTTCTCGGCCAACGATACTAGCAACAGCTATTAATTTGACCATCAAAAGATAGCCAGCTAAAATGTAAAAGCTTTGAAAGAGAGCACGAGAAAAAAGAACGTGCAAAAGTGAAGAATTTGCAGGACATTAGCTGCAGGCAACCACACACACGTATTCTCGTAAAGCGTAAAGCAAAGCAGAGCAGAGCAGAGCAAAGCCTTCCTCGTCTGCGTCGGGTAAATTCTTGCAACAAAGTGCGCAAAATGAAGAAACCCGCAGCGTGGCTTATTGGCTCCTTTGGCGTTCGACTGGCCCCAATGGTAACGAGCACCACAACACGCATAAATCGTGTCGAAAATGGCGTCAAAAGTTGTGGGCCGTGGGGCATGTGGCATGTTGGCTGGGGCATGTGGCATGAGGCAGGCAAGTGCCTGCGAAACTTTTATCAAAATTCAATTTGTAGAGAGTGAAAATGTTTCTAAATTAATTTCCAATTTGTAAATAAGATTATTTTTTCAAAAATGTGTGCGCGCTGCAGACGCATCAAATGCGAGGGTCGATCGATAGCTATCCCCTAGCTGTCACGTCGCGACGTCAACCTTCTAAGTTACAGGTTGATTTAGTATAAGTGTACTTCAATATTATTTGCTTTTCTTCTTTATGTTTTATATTTTTTTAATTGGCTTTCTGTACTTCGACACCTGGTTTGAAGTTTGTTCATCAAATTGGAAAAGTAAAACTCAATATCGATTACAAATTCACTTTTTTTTACTATTGCGGGCGGAGCACGCAAAGCAATAAAAGAGAAATTGGATGCTGTTTATGGGCGGCGTATTTTATTAACCGTGGTTTATAACTTTCAACAAATTCCAACGTGCTCGCCGTGCGCCTTGCGAATCTGCCAGAGCATAACTTTGGCCCAGAAGTCCAATTTGGAGCTCTTGGAAGTAATGCGCATAATGCGCTAATCATCGTTGATGGAACACGGAAATATTCTTTTACTCGCAGGGCTTCATTCGTAATCAACGCAAAGTCAAACATAATATTGTATTATGCGGTAATTGTGCATGGAAGGGAGAATTAAGCTAATATGCTACCATTTCTTCTAATTATTGGGCAAACTTTTGTTTCGGCCAGGATATGAAAGTTACGGCATAATTTATTTCAATTACCATTATGATAAAGGTCACTCGACCCTGGACCATAGACAGATAAGACAGATTGACTAATGACATCATCTAACGGATAATTACCAAAACATGTACGGAACAAAAGAGATTGACGAGAGTTAAGAGTTAAGATTTCTAGGAAATGCTTATTTACCGGATATCAACGGAAAAGCTAAAAGACGATTTTCGCTATTCACGAAATCCCCATTCAAATAATGTCTTTGCTCTACAAATTGAGAGGAATGTGTATTGTACAACAATAAAATAGATTTTGAAATGACTTTTTCGACAGGCTTTCAGCAGTGCTGGCATATATATACCCTGTACGCATGAGAGATATTAATATATGCAAATATTTTTCTGAAATATACTATAGTCTTATGTGTCTGTGAAAACTAAGGCAACTATTATTTCTAACGATCTATGTTTCTATATATATATACTTATAATTAATAATACTAAAATCTACAGCATATCTGGGAGTCGTACACACTCATACCGAAATATTTTGGTGTTTTGTTTTGATTTATATTTATAAATATGTAGACAGTATATGTATGTAGATGCATATATCTGTATATACGTACGTATACATATTTTCACTCATGATATTTAAATGGATGTCTAGCAAATATTCAAATGTATATAAGCAAAAGAATAATAACAATATTAATATAATGAAAAGCTGCTGTTGAATTAAGCCTCCAGCTAAGAAGATATATGTATGTACGTATATATGTACATACATTCATAGTATATGCATAATGTCCCACATACACACACACACACACACACACACACTTAAGCAAATACTACACACAGCGAAAGTAAAAACAAATGTCAGCGCCTGACATTTCATGGACATGTTGATGTGCTTAAGAAAATATGCAAATTATGCGAATGTGGGCTTACCTTCGAGGAAGAGTTCGCGGCTTAATGAACCGCACAGATTCATCTTAATCTTCGGCAGTAGTAATAACGGTACACATGTATGTACGTGCGTACATACATACGTATGTTTTGTTTGTATGTGTCTGTCGACGTACGTTAACACGAACTTTGTTGCACCATCAAATGACAGATATGTGTATAACAGCGGCCATAACAGAGAAGAAACACACGAACACATACACATACATGTGTATAAAGGCGGCAAATGATTAAAAGAAGCCAAACAGAAAACTGATGCGGCGCACACAACACATACACGCACACACACACTGATACGCGCACACATCCACACACACAGAGAGAGCAGCAATGTTACGGTTCTGAAATAGCACGACTGGCGACAGAGTTGAGTGCAGCAGCAGCAGCAGCAGCAATGCGAATATTGCTTATATGCATAAAATGTTTGGGTGGCTCGCGTTCCGTTCTGTTCCGTCTTGTATGGAATACCGATACGAACTGAAATGAGCTGAAAGCACGGAAATCCTTTCAGTCAATGTCGCTGACGCTGACTCTGCCGCTGTCGCTGTTGTTGGCGTTGGCGTTGGCGTTGGCGCTGTCGCTAGCGTTGGCGCTGACGCTGGCGCTGGCGACGGCGCAGTTATTGCGAAAACGAAAGAAAACAAAAATCGTTACCGAAATCAGCTGACGCGAAGCTTGCCGCGTTTTTGCTGCCCCTTTCTATTGGCGCGGAGGCTGCGCGTGTGCTCCACACACACTTTCACTCTCACTTCCTCAAACAAACATGCATACACAACATACATAACATATACATATGTATATATTTATTTTTTAATTCAATTTATTTCTTTTTTCTTTTTTTTTTTTTTTAATTCAAAATCTGTCTTGAAGGACAATTCCAGGGGTAAACGCGGCCACACCCAGCCAGGTTGAAGCGATTATCTCCGCAAAAATATCAAAACCTTTCTCCAAGGCTTCAACTTACATATATTGAAAATGGCGCAGTTTGTGAATTAATTTTGGTTCTGCTAGCCCGACGTTCAAAGGAGCCAAAGAGGGCAAAGCTTAGCGGCTTTTAGCGCATTGAAAGAACTGGCTAAGACTTCAGCGCTCCCTTCACAAAATCTGTAAACAAGGTTAAGCGGTTTATTTCCCTTTTTATAACTTCCCACTTTTTATGTGGAAAACAACACGAATAGCAACTACTTTGCATTTTCGCATGTCATGTATCCGGTTAATTTCATAGCAATTGGACAAAAAATGGAGAAAAAAAAACATAAACACAGGTTATTAAAAAAATAGTAACAATGTTTCATAGTGTTGTATACATGTAGTTAAGTAATTAGTAAGTGGAAATATACTATGGCCCCATACAACAGTACCCCCAAGTATCAGAGTAGAACTCTACAATTTTAAGTAGATTGTGCATACAATATATTGCAGATATTGTGAATTTGCTAAATACTAGGCAGTCGAGGAATAGAGTAAAGGAAAGACGTATTGGCGTAAATTCAAATAAATGTTTACCTTTGTAACCATAGAGAAAAGGTAGAAAAGTTTCCTGGTTGACGTAAAATTCAGCAACAAATTTGAATTGAGGGCGCGACCAAGCGATTTGTCAAGGCCACAGACCGTCCGGCCGGTTATTGTGTATGGCCATGCTATGCCTCCTCCCATGCGAACTGGACGAGAGTGAAAAGAATGGAAAAGTACAATATACGGAAACAGAATCTGCTCAAATTGCTGCTACCCTGTTTCCAAGTTCGTATACTCCCACAATAACTTAGGTATACAAGTAGTATAAAATATACGTGAATTTGTTTTAAATTATATGTATAAATTTCTTTTATTTACAAGCATTTATTTCAATTATTGAAAAACTTGAGAGCGAAAGAAATGTACACTTAATATTTAAATATATATAAGAACTACTTAAATACAATTACTTCGGTCATGGACATTAAAAATAAAAGGCCGCAAACAATAAATTCTGCGTATGTGTCTTTGTCTATTGTTAAAATCCATTTATACTGAAGGTGCTAACAGTATTATGTAGTGTGTGTGTACATATACCGGTTCTACGTTAGTTTTGGATGTGTTCATAAACATAAAAAACTGCTTTCAACTAGCATTCTTATACGCATGTGGCACATGCAAGGGGGCAACTTAAAGAGCTATATGGTATGCGTCTAATTATTTTGCATTGGACTTGTATATAAAAGCTTACGAGTTAGTTACTAACATAATCGCATTAGAGACTTGGAAATATACCCGATTTATAATATTATTTACAATTGTTTTATACGTGTAGCTACAACCAGTCACAGCATAAGCACTCTAACATAGTATGCTTATGCCATGTGCATAACATTCGATCGCAGACTTGAGAAGAACGCGATATGAATTTTGAAAAAGCTCTTAACGTAAACCAAAACTTAAGACTATTGGTAAGAATATAAACTAACAACTCATTGAGTTTATTGCAGCGTTCTTGTATACATTTAAATGTTTTCGTGCACCTCTAGCTCCAGCTGTAACTTCTAGTAAGTATACAATGCCTATCGTTTATTACTGCATTACTTCGCGAAAGCGTTTTTGCCGCTCCAGGCTCTCGACCTCCGCCCAACAGTTGCGCATATTACGAAATAGCTGCGGAGATAGACTATTTAGATAAATACAAGGGAAGACAGGACAATACTCACCTCATCTATCCAATTGTGCTCGGCCAGCAAATCATTTAGAATTTCCGTCGATGTTTTGCCGGGACACTGTTGCTGCTGCTCTGTGACGCGCTGCGAGCAATTGATAAACAGATTGAACTTCTCATGAGCAATCTTGTGGAAGAGGTCCGCACGCGCGGCACAAATACGACACAGCACAATGTCCTGGTGAGATAAGAAGGTAAAGTCAAGCAAGAGTTCAATTTAATTTGATGTGTATTTTACCTTTTCGTATACGATTCGTGCATCTGCCGCTATGGTCTGCATGGTGTTTGGATTGTAGGGCTCCCCAAACAGCAGAAATCGAACTGCAATGCCTGGCTGATGGCAGCCAGCGCAATTCTTCTGGGTCAAGTTATTCTGCACCCATTCAGAGAAAACGTGACACTTGGGCCACGTCTCAATTGACGAGATAATGCTACGTGTCCATGGAGTGATAGCCAACAATTTCCGCTTGCAATTGTCCATTATGTTGTCTATTACGCGAACGCTTCCCAAGAAATAGTCGTCTGGAATTTCAAATTTGAATTAAAGTAAGTTTTGGTTTTCACTGACTTGTTGGTAGAAATCTACCTTTCTCACGTGTTATCTCAGAGAAGAAGCTCGGATCCAGCGCCTGCGATATCATTGTCTGTATATAGATCTCGAAATTGTCTCGATAGGACAGAAAATCCTCCATTATCTTCTCGATAAACTGTTCAGTATCATCGGCAAGCAGTTCTGACCGCATGAACTCCACAATCGTCTCCGTGTGAGATTGTAGCTGTATGCGAACGGGTGCTTTGAGGTAGAGTTTCTTCGTTTCCAGATTCCACGATGCATACTGCGTGTGAACAAAGAGAACATTTAGGGCTTTGCCAACGGAGATATAGGAGACTCTCACTTACTTTCGACATGTTGCGGTAAAAGGTTTTGCCGTTCTGTCGGAACGCCTCATACTTTTGCAATATACACTTGGAGTCCACCTGCCAAATGGTGGGCCAGTCATTAACCAAATCTGAACGCAAAACGATAAAGTCTCCGGTCTGTACAAGAAAAGATAATATTATAGTTAAAGCAATTCTTGAATGGGTGAGTTAGGTCGTACTTTAAAGTTCTCGACGGTGGTGCCAGATCCCGTTGCTGCACTGCCATAGCCGACGGCTGCCCCACTCTGCAGATCCTGCTGCGGATTATAGCCATCGTTGGAGACATGCAGCTGTTGTTGCTGTACCGCCTGCAGTTGTTGCAGCTGCTGGTGCTGCTGCAAATGCGTCGGTGGCTGACAATATGTATTCTTGCGCGGCGTTCCCTTGATGCGTCGTGCCGCTTTGCGCTTTCCATAGCCCTTGCCATCGTCACTCTGTTTGATACACGTATATATATTTGTATAGTTGGGTAAGGAATGGATTACAAACGCCAACGACAGCGGACGAGCAAGCAAGAATCACTTACATCTTCCTCCTGTGGCGTCCAAACGGGATCCGTATCCGAGTCAGTGAACTCCTCTGGCTCACCAACCGCGCCGCCCTCCCCAATTGTTGATGTATTCAAGAGAAGCGCGTGCATGCTGCTCTCCTTGGCCTTGCGGGAGCATTGCTCCCGACGTGGCGGCAAGTTTAAAGGGTCTGTGGAGAGCACAAAAGTAGTTAGCAAGCATCAATGTGGTGGTGGTTGGTAGTGGTGGTAGTGGAGAGCGAAACGGCAACCAAAGTGGCAATGCATGCCACACGCGGAACAACAACTACATCAACAACATAAACCCACAGCCGAGAAGCCATCGACGACACTGCCGCTGCAGCCGTTCGTCGTTTATCTCACACAGATAAATAATAAAAATACAAGTTTTTATTTTTTGATGATTTTTTCTTTCTTTTTTAAATTAATAATATTTGTTCTCGGTATTCCATCTCAAAAATACTTATACTTTTTCTTTTCTTTTCTTTTTTTTTTAGTTTTTTGTTTTGTTTTGTTTGTTTTTTTTTTTTTTTACTCTTGCGATTCGGCATTATAACAATTTTTTAAAAGTTAAGTTTATGTATTCGGTTTTTACATATGCACAGTGTCCATGTCCCTGGTTTAAGGTTCGTTGTCTCTGTCTCGTCTGTCGAGTCACATGGATGCGATGTGGTCATTTTCGCGACTAATGCTGCCACGGCCAAATCAGATTAATAAGGTGATGATGATTGGGCGCGGCTGGTGCTGCTGCCACGCTAACTGCTGTGTTGATGGTGGCTGCCGCCGTTGGCGCGTCGGCGGCGGCTGCGGCAGCGGCGACGGCGGCGGGTGTGTGATGGTGGTTGTTGTTGTTGTTGTAATTGTTGTTGCATGGCGCAGTAGATGTTGCGATAGTAGAGTGCTTATTGGAATTATGCTGTTGGTCAAGTAACATACCTTGACTGCCGCTCCCGCTACCCAACTGCGCGCAATGCTGCTGCACAAAATGCTGTGCGGCGCCCAGACCCGGCGACTCCTGTTGCTGCTGGGCGTATGGCCGAAACGAGGATGTCGTCTGATCGGCTGCAGGATGTTGTATGACAGAGGTAGATGTTGATTCAGCGGCTGCTGCTGCGGCAGCTGCCGCCGCCACCATTTGTGCATGCGGCCTCTTTTTAGGCAGTATTTGAGTTTGTGAGAGTATTTTGATACGATGCCCATCGTCGCCGACGAGACCGGCCAGATTCTGCGATGTCTGGCCATCGGTCCCTGATCCACACGATGCCGTTGCCTGCGACGTGGACGCCTCATCGCCAACACCGGGTTTGCCTTTGCGTTTATACGGAGCACGTGGATAATTCAGCTTGCGCGATGGCTTCACCACTGGCGGCGGATCATCATCACGTTCACCTTGCAGAAATTTAAGATAGCTATCCATAAATTGTGTTTTCTTCTCGCCAATGGACGTGCCCACACTAACAGGCTTCGGCGCGGAGGGGCTGTACGCAGACGACGCCGAACTGGACGTGCAGAGTGCTGTTGTTGCCGGCGTTATTCCATTATTGCTGCAGTCATGCGTCGACGCAGAAGGCGGCTCCGGTGAAGGCGTTTTATTAGGATTACGTATGCCAAAGTTTGTGTTGTTTGTCGAGGAGTTAGTGTTGCGGCCATTGGTTGCCAACGAATTGGCGTAACCCTGTTTCGCCAAACTATTTGCGTCGGCCAAGAAGTCCAGTTCCTCTTCTATGTTTGGCACAATGACTTTATTGCTGGCCTCGGTAGCGGCAGCAGCAGCTGCCGTCTCCTCCTCCTGCTGCTGCACAGCCTCAACTTTGTCCTGCTGATGCTGTTGTTGCTGCTGTTGTTGTTGCTGCTGCTGTTGATGCTGCAGTTGTTGTGTGTACACCTGTTGTTGTTGTTGTTGTGTGTACACCTGCTGTTGCTGCTGCTGTTGTTGCTGCTGCTGTTGCTGTTGTTGTTGCTGCTGCTGTTGTTGTTGTTGCTGCTGTTGCATACAAGCCGTGTACTGGGATGCAATGGGCTGCGGAAACGCTGGATAGTACTGGGCTAATTGCGTGAGATGTGATTGCGCCTGCGATGATTGTAGGTGTGCGGGCTGCGGGAGATGTTGTTGTTGTTGTTGTTGTTGCTGCTGCTGCTGCTGCTGCTGAGCCGACTGCTGGTGTTGCTGGCTATGTTGCGGATATGTGGGTATGTTGATGGTTGTCGCTGGCGACACAGAAGCCGCATTGTTCTCCGTTTTGAGCGGTGTATTCCATTTGCTGTTGAAATCGTAATACGTATTTTGCTGCTGCTGCTGCTGTTGCTGTTGATTGTGCTGTTGCTGTTGCTGCAACTGATGATGCTGTGACTCCTGTGGACTGCGCACCGTACTGTATTCGCTACTTGGAATAAGCGTCTTCTTCGGTTGTCGTTTGCGCGGTGTCTTTGCTGGCTTAGGCGGTGGCTTGACATCCTCCTGCAATTGGACCAATAATAACCTTTTATTAACCCAGCAGTTAATGTGTTATTTCAAATTCATTATATATTAAGTTTGCATTTGGGATATTTTCTTTTCTTTTTTTTTTTTTTTATAAGTATTATAAAGACAAAGATGACATAAAACTTCCTCAACAACAACGTCACGTCACAGTTTCAAATTGACCACAAGATTTCGCCAATAAGATAATTAGCTGTATTTGCTATAATTGATTAGTTTCGACAGAACGTACGTATGTATTTATATTTAATAAAACTAAAAATCGAAACAAATAGGAGAAACGAAAACATATTCAACAATAAGCAATAACAAACAAGTTCATAATCAAATCAGAAAAAAAAAGCCGCCACCAAAATGTAAACAATAACAATAGCAGAAAATAAATAACAGTTCTTCTCACCGCCACAAGGTGAAGTTAACAGAAATGCTTTGCATAAATACGCGATCAGACAAAACAAATGCTAATAGAACAGCGACTATTCCATATATACAATTATGGATGTATGTATGTATGTACATCATTATTGAAATAAGTACGTTGTTATACAAATGCGGCTAGAAGCGGTTCGATTATGAACTAGTTCTGCTCTTTAAAATCGATTACTGATTTGTATAACAGCCGTTACGTGGTAAACAAAACGCGAAATCAAAATATCAAAATATCAAAATAATAACAAAGCATAACAAAGCAAAGCACAACAAAACGTAAAAACAATAAAACAAACGGAAATTTAATCCAAAAATAAATACATACAAATGAAATACAAACCTTTGGCACTGTTTGAATCTGTGACGCTAAGCTGCTCGAAGTTCCTGGCGATAATATCATATTAGCCACAACGTGTTGCCGCCTGCCTTGTGGCGAGCTGGAACTCTGCTGCTGTTGTTGCAGCAGATGCTCCTGGGCTACAGCCTGCGCCTGTGCCTGTTGCAAGGACACGGACGCGGACGAATCTACCTCGACGACCGCTGGCTGATAAAACGTTTGTTTTATCTCAAGACCCGGTGGCAGGTTAAATACGAGATTCTCGCCAGCATCTGTGCCGCCAGCCGCATCATTGGCATAATCCAGCTGCCGATGCTCTTGCTTGACGTGCAATTGCAATACACTTTTAATCTCTTCTTGCCCATCCTCTGCCTTTGTCCAGCAGTGCTGCTGTTGTTGCTGTTGTTGTTGTTGCTGTTGCTGCTGCTGCTGCAGGTGCTGTTGCTGCAGTGTGCTTTGTATCACAGATGAGTAAGCCACCGTTGTGGGCGCCGCAGACGAACCCGCGCCTGCCACGTTCATTACGGTGCGTCGCGACACTGGCGAACCAGTCGAACCAGCCGCTACCGACGCTGCAACCGGTGCCGTTGCCGTCTTATAGACAATCACCTGTGGTGATCCACCGACATCGACTGTGTGTAAATTCGTGATAGGTGATCCGTCCGCTGAGCTCAGTGCCGGACTCGCATACTGCGCCGCATACGCCGGACTAACATTCTGCTGTTCAATGTGAATCGTCTGCGGATCCTTACGCGCCAGCTTCAGCTTTTGCCCATCTATGGTATAATAGGTTTCTGTCTCGGCAATCTCATGTTGCAATTGCTCTTGCTGCTGTTGTTGTTGCTGCTGCTGCTGTTGTTGTTGTTGCTGCTGCTGCTGCTGCTGTTGTTGTTGCAATTGGGTGAAGTATATTAGATCGTTGTACGCTTTGAGATGCGCCTTGGTTTGTTGTGTGTTTTCTTGTTTGATTTGCTACAGATTCGTTGCAATTGTTGGCAGTTGGTTGATTTTTGTTTTTGTACATAAATTTGATGGAAACGGAAATTGTTTTTGTTCGAATTTCGTTACATATATATAAATATATACAGTACATTACATACATAGACAGTTAAAGGCATAGGTAAGTAGTTGAGGCATAGTCTAAGCAGGGTTAGTATTTGGATGTGTAAGAGGAGCATCAAGAGGGACCCAGCACTAAAAGCTTTGAAAAACTTTAACTAACTGCTTGTGAGAATAACCTGTATATGTCAGTTATATTAAACATTATTTAAACCGGAAATACAATCATCTTGTAATCATTATCCTTTCAATAATCAGCTACTCGGTTGTTTCGGTCATTTTACATTAATTTGCTAATTGGATTCCCTAAATGTCTTAAGCTAAAGTTATTCATGGAGACATTCAAAAAATAAATACCACCGATTAGTATGTGTATTGAGTGCGGCTTACGGAATACCAAGGATACCAACACAAATACTGAGCCCCTTGAGCCCCTCCTCCCCGGCCAAGGCCATCTGCAACTCTGTGTTAAATATTGTTGCAACAATTGGATTTTATACTCACCACTTTGTCGGCCACTAGATTTAGTTGCTGTTGAGCTTGTTGCTGCTGCTGCTGTTGTTGCTGTTGCGCCTGCTGCTGTTGCTGCTGCATGGCAAGGAACGTGTTGGATATCATGTTGGGCGTGTTCCACGTCAGCGATGTTGATGTCAGGGCCACCGTCGTTGGTGAAGGCGAGGCTCCGCTGGACGACGAGTTCTCGCCGTAATAGTTGGAGGCAACATTATTGACCGCAGCGGCGGCTGCAGCTGCCGAGGAGACAGCCGCCACCGCAGCCTGGTTTTGAAATGAGCTGAGCTGCTTGTCCAGCGTGGTGGGCAGTTGCAGTTGCTGCAGCTGCCGGTGCGGCGTGTTGACCGTCGATGAGGCATAATGCGCCGGCTTTGGCTGGACGCTCGCTGCAGCTGCATGATGATAAATTTGCTGGAATACTGGATTGTAGCTGCCGATGGGCGATGGCGGCACAAAGCTCCCGCCACTCGCTGCAGCCGCATTGAAGCTAGCAAGGCTGGCCGCTGTAATTGTCGCTAAATGCGGGTGCTGAAATTCCTCCGCTGTGCTGCCCGTGCTGCCTGTGGAACCGGGTACGATCCGATTGTAAGCGTAAGACCAGGGGCTGGAGTTGGGATCCATGTGGGGTGCTTGAGCTGGAAGCAGGTATTTTTGTTTGTGGTTAATTTGTTTTGTATTTTCAGTATGGCATAAACATCAAATGCAGATTCCAGGGCTGCAACAATAGACACAGACACGGTCTGCTCAGCTCGAGACATGCATACATACATACATGCATATGTACATGTAGAAATTCGTATTTTAATTGTTTTTTTTTTCGTTCGTATTGTATTTGTATTTCACTTGGAGCAATCACTGGTTTTCTGATTTTTGAAATAAACTTTCATTCGACAATATGCTTAAATGAGTACATCAATACAGTTTCGTTTTATGCAGCCCTAGCGACAAGTGCATTTTTCGCAGATACTTTGATATTTATATATATATATATACACACATACATACAATGATAAATTATGCCGCGCACAGTTTGGCGTGTTTTGGAAGGCACATTTTTTTTACATATTAAAACATGTTCTTTCAAATTAGTCAAAAATGTTATTTTGGGCATTTACATACATATGTATGCGTGTAAGTTTGTACATCAGTTGATATTTCCTTTGACCACTTTTAACATATACATACTTATGTACGTATATATGCTTAAAGTATATGTATGCAAGTACATACATACATGTGTGCGTGCGTTGAGAGATAGTCACTAGCAAAGCAACTTGGTCGTTTTACTGCTTCGTTGCGTTCACACTGCGATGGATCATCTTTATTTTTAGCTTTGATTATGCACTTGTCTATTTACGTTACAATTTTAATCAAATTTATTTTGTAAACTACTACAATTGGGCTGCATAACTTTTTTGTGGGTGAAACAATCTCCAAAATGGCCGCTCAAGTACAAATGAACTATTGTTCATTTGAACGATGCACACGTGAATCAGTTCGATGAAAGTCGTGTGCTTATGTTAGACTGAGTGTTAGTTTTGTTTTGAATTTTGTTGTATATATTTGTATCATTTGCTTGGTGAGTTTAGCTTACTTTATGACCGAAGAATTTCCAATCTTAAATACAAACCTTGTACATACATATATAAAAAATGTGCGTAAATATAATACTTATGTATGTAAACACGCGCATATATTCATTTTATACTGACAAGTGTTGTAAAAAGTGAAATTTTTAAACACCACTGATCTGATAAAATGTTAGAAGCATTCCAGCCGGTGAAATTGGTTAATAAATTAATAAACTTTTTGTGAATAAATAATATAGAAAATATCTTATTTTAATTACCCTTTTTAAATAATGCAATTTTTATTTATTTTTTAAAATATATAATTACAAATTTTCGTAAAAAATCTCATACAGCATAATTAATAGTACAGTTATAATTAATCATTATAAGCTCGTCATTATCGACGTATTATTAAATATATTAAAAATGATCTAATAATTCGATTGAAATAATGCCAGTCGATACTGACTGACTTTGTAATAACTAACTTGTATCGATAACTTGTCATCTCTATTTGTGACTGTCAGTTTACTCACTACGAAGACTTTTTTACAAAAAAGAAAAAAGACCTGTGGAAAATACGTATTAAGAACATATTCTTTGTCGATACGTTAAAATAGAAACCTATAAGTAAACCCATCACTTTTCACAAAATCACAAGGTAGGCAAGATTGAAAAATGAAGTCAGCTATTAATTAGTTTGATATTTACACATTCTACGTGTGAGTGAAAATACGCCCATTAACTGTAATCATGCTCTTGTAGAGTACAATGGATTTGGATTTCGGAGATGATTTTGCTGGCAAGGAGGAAGTTGATCCAGCTGCAGAGTTTTTGGCACGTGAGCAATCGGTTCTTGGAGACCTTGAAGCTGAAATAACTGGTGGATCTGCTACAAATGCAGCTGCCGCACCTGCGACCGATGATGGACTGCTGGGCGGCTTAGTCAGCACTGGCGCCGAGCTGGGCAGCGAACTTTCTGCCAATGTGGGGGGCGGTCTCGAATCATCGACTGGCAGCTTCGAAGTCATTGGTAGTGAAACGAACGAACCAGTTGGTATATCAGGACCTCCGCCGTCGCGTGAAGAACCCGAGAAAATACGGAAGTGGCGCGAGGATCAGAAGAAACGACTAGAAGAGAAGGATATTGAAGAGGAGCGTAAAAAAGAGGAGCTACGTCAGCAGGCAAAGAAGGAGCTGGATGACTGGCTTCGCCAGATCGAAGAATCTATTTCGAAAACGAAATTATCATCTCGAAACGCCGAAGCTCAAGCCGCTTCGTTAGAGAATGGCGCAGTTGAGCCTGGAACCGAATGGGAACGCATTGCCAAGCTATGCGACTTTAATCCAAAGGTCAACAAGTCTGGAAAAGACGTCTCACGCATGCGGTCAATTTACCTGCATCTGAAACAGAATCCCATACAAGTACAGAAAATAGCCTAAAATATACAAATATAATATATATCCCCATTAATGCACCTACTGAAACATTTCGATTTGATTATTTTGATTCTGATACAAAGTATTTTATGTAAATTCCAATTATATTAAATATGTAATACATACGTTTATTTTGCCTCTGAAGTGTTATATGATATTGAATATAAATAAAAAATGAATCATATAAATTATATACAATTTATTTTGTTTTTAGCTATAACTAAGAAATCAAGACTGAATTATAATCTAACTGGTTATTCATTTCTATTATCATTTTTAGTGTAATGTCTAAAGAGCTGAGCGAATATAAAGAGGATCGAATAGAGAGCATTGAAAGCTCGACATCGTTCAATAGCCAAAAACGAACGGATTATCTACAGTGGGATGATTACTTCATGGCCACCGCCATACTCTCGTCGAAGCGAAGTAAGGATCCCTCCACGCAGGTGGGCGCCTGCATTGTAGATAGCCATAATCGGATTGTAGCCATTGGTTACAATGGCTTTCCACGAAACTGTAGCGATGACGAGTTTCCATGGTCGAAGGACGAAGACAAGAGTTCGTTGGAAAATAAATACATGTATGTGGTACACGCTGAAGCCAACGCGATACTAAACAGCAATTGCACCGGACTAGACGGTACGCGTCTTTACACAACTCTCTTCCCTTGCAATGAGTGCACAAAATTAATTATACAATCGGGCGTCCGGGAAATATATTATTTATCTGATAAGTATGGAGAAAAGCCTGTTTATCGGGCTGCCAAACGGATGCTTGATGCCGTTGGCATCGCCTATCGCCAGTTTAACCCTACGCAAAAACAGATTATTATTAACTTTGACTAAATTAATTAAAATGTGATTGTGATTATGTTGCGTAAACGATGCTGCGGATTTATAGTAGCGAATGTGAACTAATTTAATATATTTTATCTTAATTGTTGTGTAATTCCTTCTAGTAAAAAGCATATAAATCACAATTACATACATATATATATATATTTGACATAACTATATATCTAAAATTGTCTTCGGTTGTTGCTCAACGTTAAAAAAAAATACAAAAATTACTGCACATCTGTTGAATCGGCAATGTTTGAATTCTCCTCAGACTTTTTTGATACGGGCGAGTCGGATAAATGTGGAGAAAGGTCACGCAGCTTTACAACATTGCCCACTGACACCGAATTAGCAGCTTCCGTGACAGAGTAGCCAATGTCTGGCGGTGTACCTTCCGGATAGCCTAAATAGTAATCGGCAATGCGTCCAGCCTCACGCAGGCCACTTAAATACGCAC
The DNA here is from genome assembly GCA_035047405.1 of Drosophila stalkeri. Taxonomy (NCBI): domain Eukaryota; kingdom Metazoa; phylum Arthropoda; class Insecta; order Diptera; family Drosophilidae; genus Drosophila; species Drosophila stalkeri. Next base: position 5,064,227 of record JAWNPR010000149.1, on the reverse strand, counting down.
CGTGGACAGTTGCCGGATAGTTGCGTATCGTGTGTTCGCCGGCAAAGAAAAGCCGCGGCAGTTCTTCGGCGTCTTTGCTAAAGTGTGGCTCAAAACTTGAGGGCGGGATGACAGGTGCGGCAAGCAGATCGTAGTCGCTGCCAGAGGAGCCCACAGAGACATAACTATATGAGCCGCGGGCCCACTGATCGCTGCGCCAGCGTGTGACGACCGTCTCTTTGGGCTGTGGCACCGATGTGTTACCAAAGATGTTCTTCAGCACAGACATACATCGTCCGATGATAATGTCATCTGTCACACTCTCCACGATATTGGCCGCCATGCCGGCGACAAGGGCCAGCAGGACGGGTGACGAGCTGATGCTCCAGAAGAGAAACATTTCCCCTAATGAAGAGTATATGTAATTAATATTTGTTAAATGAAATAAAGAATGTCTGTTACTTACCACGGCTGGCGGTCGTGCTGCCTACATGCCCAAAGAGATTCGCATTGGGATCCCAGAATATACGATCGAAACAGAGAACCACCTTGTTCAGATTGCCAAATCCCAGCCGACGTATTGCCTGCTGCTTCCAGTCTGGCAGTGGCGGATCAAATTTCACCGTGTTGGCGTGCTGTGCCTCCTCCTGCGTAACGGCTACCTTTAGGACGCCCAGCGTAAGCGTACAGACGGCCAGGTCGGCCTTGTACGTCATAAGTGAATTTGAAGTCTTCAGGTTTTCGGCCACAATCTCAACGCCCTTGTTGGTGTATTTGATTTCTTTGACCGCACTGTTCAGACGTATGTCTATGTTCTCCGTGAGGGCAACAGGTACACAGGAATAGCCATTTCGCACTGTCGTGTGGTGTCCAATGAACTCGAAGTCATCGTCCTGGTCCCAGTGCTTCAGCGATAAGTTGTCCAGGCGGGTGGCATTTGCGAACTCCAGATTGGCAAAGTGCCAGTCGAGTATCAGACGATCACGTGAGGATAGATAAACCTGGCTGTGTAAGTGAAATGTATAATAATCAATAGATTTGCAGATATAAAAATCTTTAGACATCTCGCTAACCTTGGTCCGTTTTGTTCGATTTCCTTTAGTTTCATCTCCAGTTTATGGCCCTCAACCCGTTGCTCCGATTCGGCACTGATAGCGTCCTCCAGCTTAATTTGAGTGTTGCGGATCGTGTACTCCTGGGACGCATAGCTGTTTTCATTGTGGGCGCTTCTGGGCAGCCGCTGTTTAACTAGATTTTGAAGATCAGCTTTAAGCGTGGCAATCTTCTGTAATGTGGCTTTTAGCCGTTTTCGATGTTCAATGATTCTTGTTTGGGCGGCAATGATTTCGTGCATGTGGGCAGCACGTTTCTCTTGCACAGCTTTATCTTGCATATTGATGATCCATTCAAGGGCGTCGCCCAATGAAACGGGATTGTTGCCGGCGTAGTTGAAGTCCAGGCGATGCGACAAATAACTTGCCGACTCCAGTAGGCGATTAAATTCACGTTCGATGACGTCATCTTTTTCTTTCGGCACCGGCTTTCCGTCGGGTCCGTATAAAGGACAAGTCTGCTGGATCGGCACCAGATCCATGCCAATCTGTTTGCTCAAAATGGTCATGGGATTGCCATAAACGCCCGTCACCACCATTGCGCCGAGATCGGCTATGTAGCTGTTCTTGCGAAAGGTGGCAATGCGGCCGCCAACTCGATCTCTTGCCTCCAACACAATGACATCCATGCCAAACTGTTGCAACTGCTGTCCAACGGCCAGTCCGGAAATTCCTGCGCCAATTACAATTACTTTTCCAAGCTTTTTACTAGGTATCGGCGACAGCCGCTTGAAGATGCCAAAGTTGATGAAGCCATGTCGCTCCAGAAAAGAGTGGACTCGTCTGACCAGATTTGGGTCACTGTCAAAGGGCGGCGGCAGTCGCTTGAGCGCATTGTCAAATGTCAACTGCGTCTTGGGATTATCCACCCACATATGCAGTAGGCTGTTCCGTATGTTGAGGAAAACCCGATTGCCGAGTATGCCCGAGCAGCTTATGTCTGGGAAGCACGCCTCTTCGTTGGGTGTCATCTTGCTAAAGGGCAGGCGCGACTGAAAGACGGCACCTTCCTGTCCCGAGAGCACTGTGGGGGTACTGTTATCACGCGCCTCTCCATTGGTTCCGTTCGTATCCTTTGGCATAGTGCTGCGTGTTCCAGTACCCGTACTTTGATTGACCCCAGCCTCCGATTTGCGGGTACGTTGTTCCGTCTGACCCTGACTGCGCTTATCTGGCGGACCCGTGCTGCTAGCCGATGACCCGGAGCTGCATTTGTCATAGGTCGAATTGTCCGCATTGGCAGTTGCCGGTTTATTGGTGTAGTCGACTTTGGGCTTGTTACGCCGGCTGGTACGTCGTTCGTCACTGGTGGCGGGTGTGTCATTGGAATCATCGTCGAATTTAGCCTTTGATTGGCTAGTGGGCTGGCTACCGCTACCAGAGGGATTACGTTTGGGTGACGGTTCGCCGTCGGAATCATCGCTAATTAGGGTAACATATTCGATGGGTTCGCCCATTTTAGCGGCACTTGTACCACTGCCGCCGGAGTGAGTAGGCTTCATGCCAAAACTGTTGATATTATTCGAAACAAAACTGTGCTTTAAATCGGAACGCTAGACACTTCCCTATTTTAAAACTCACATTTTATGGTAATACAAACTCAAAACTCAAGCCGAAAAAAAAATTGTATATATAGTAGCTTAGCACAAATTTATTTTACACATCTTAAATTTATTTGCCGGCATTAAATGTCGGTCTCTCCACTAGTACGCTAACTGTTACTTTAATTTAGAACTTTGAATGTTTTTTTAAGCATTGCAAAAACAAATATCTCGATGTGCGACGGCTTTTATCGTGTACTATAAATGTTATACTGCACTGTAAGTAACAGAGCTAAGCACGAAACTTAACAGTGGCAAGAAACTTAACATTCACGCAAATAACAGTTCAAAACAAGAGATGCATTCATCTACAGTCAAAATTGAAATTAAGCTAAATAAAGAAAACTTTCCTTTTCTATATCAATAGGATTTCTTCTAAATCCAAATAGATTAGTTTTCCTGTCCTTTTAACTGATAATGCTGAGCATCAAATATAATTAGATCAGTGTTGTAAAATACATATCACTTTACCTATCGATACCAAGTATATTTTACAAATACTTTTGCATTTTAAATATACCGGATCATTTAATTTTAATTGATAAAAGCAGTGCAACGACTCAAAAGACTTGAAATTCAAAATGGATGTATTTCCAACAGTCTAACTGGTTTATTTGGGATTATGAAAGTAATATTTTGATTTTATGAAAGAATTTGAAAGTACTAGCGCTTGCACATTAACATATTTCAGTTAAAGTTTCAGTCTTGTCCGTCGCAGCAAGTGTCATAAATAATCTCTTTGGTGCAGGCTTGCACTTTCTCATCATTCAATGTAGTCGTGGCAATCGTTCTTACTGCTGGTCACAAGCATCGTGCCGCGTCCTTCGCAGCAGTTGTGTTTGCACACCACTGAGGTGGGATTGGGACACATTTTCCTGGTGTCGTCATAGAAAAGACCCTCTGGACACTGGCCCCATAAAGGATCAACATCATGATACATAGTCGCCGCAATAAAAGTATCCACGGCAAGTGTCACCGTTCGACTGGTAACCTTTGAGCGGTTTAGTTTTCGACAAGCAAACGTTCTTTTTGGAGTGGGCATTACAGTCGACTAGGTTCTTAGCCTTGCAGGAGCCGCTATCCACGTCTAAGTATAACGTTGAGGTGTAGGACGTGAGCGTGTCTTTTCCACTCTTGCACTCGTAGTACTTGTTGTAATCATTATCGTGCCGAAACTTCGTTTTGTCCGGCAGCAGCTAACATATATTGGCAACATTCACGCAATTGGATTCCATTCCGTGCTCGCAGGACTGCCTTGTTTCATTGAAGTGCCATATCTGCAGTAGAGATAGTTATGGCAGTCCGTAGGATCGGCCACCCACTTTCCATGCTGGCCGTCGCCTTTATGCACTTCTGGGAGCCGGCGTCAAACACCAGGGGATCGGCGCATGCATGCAGCCGTTTTGACATTCGATATACTCATTGCAGGAGGCGGGCTTCCGGATGTAGACGCTATTCTTGAACAGTTGACACATGTCCTCAAAGCTATTCAGCACTTGCAGAGGCTGAGACAGCCACAGGGCAAGTAGGATTACTCCAATTCCGAATCTCAATGACGCTGAAAATCAATGAAAAATGAAACATTTGTGTGAACTGTATTATAATTTTAAAATAAAAAGTTTTTTTAAATTAATTTTTTATTGCAGATTTTTTTCCTTAACTCTGCTGTGCACTTCTAATACATTATATATTTTAACTACCAAAACCTCGCCCAAAAGGATGCTTTTAAATGGACGCGACTCATTTCGAAATACCCACAAAATTAAAAGAATAACAAAGGATCTCTTGAAGTAGATAGTTTTCGTAAGCATTCATAGTGGTATGAAACGATGAACGACACGCTTACAGGGTCGACACGATTAGTTAACGCGTAACGCAGTTAACTGGCATCGGTGATCAATAATTGGAATATCATTGAATTACAAAATAATTACACACATAAACAGTTGTCCACAAGAAATTTATAATCCGGACGGCACTTGACTATCGACGATCGACTATGATAGGGATGATAAATCGTACTGGGGGTAAAAATAAATCAATTACGTTCGCCTGGCCGACGCGGCGTATGTTTTGGAGAATGCTCGCATATAAAGCCAGTCAGTAGAAATTGCAGCCCCATTGCTACTTTCATCCCGTCTGCAGAATACTGAATAGTGAAAAAAGGAAAATTAAGAATATCTTGGGACAAAGCGGACAAAACTGCGAACAGTTTTAATTAAACGCACCCAGATAGGGTATTAGATGGAGCAGGCAGGCTGGTTGGCTTGCTGGCTGGCTTGGCTCTTTATATGAAGCATATTATGTGATTGATAGGCTTAGTATTCACTTGCTCCTATTGCATACACGGCAATAGTATAACTGTACAACTGAACCGAATGCGATGACTGATAGGCATGTGATACTGCTAAAATACCTAATACAAAAATACCAAATACAAAAATACAAAGATACCAAAATGGATACCACCAAAAGGATAGGGGAATTAATCAAAATGTTTGTGAATTTTGCGGCTTTCCACTTGAGAGCAACTGTTCTGCCTGATCGCATCTATTGATGAAATGCAGATATCTGCCGCTTCATGCCCAACAATATCTTCGTGGGCGATCCGAACAATGGGCACAATTAGATATCTGCATTGCATCAATGGATACGGCTTGTGGGGCAGTTGTACAACTGGATATTATTTGAACGCCGCCACTGGAATCTGTCAAAAGACTAATCCATGCACCGATGACGACGGTAATGATAACAACAACCGTAATGTTGACCCCAATGTGTCACCAGAAACTACAGATGAGTGTATAACTGCGAATACGTTTATAAGCGATGGACTGACCTGTTATGGATTCTGCTATTGCAGACGGCTCGTGTCCTTTTGGCACTGAATTCGACGTAACCACACAAAAATGCATTTGACATACGCAACTGTTGCTGGTACAGGCTGCTCGAAGTACACATATTATACAAAAAGCCTACTGTAATCCGTGCTCCCCCTACCTTGACGAGAGGCTTGACCAATGTGTGCAGATACAGCCTTTGTCAATCCTAAAAGTAAACGACTGAGACTATCTTCATGAATGTTGCCTTCATATTCAAATATTGCTAAAGTCAATTGCATATAAATAAAATCTATAAATCAAGCACTCTGACCTAAGTATTTTCAATATTCAATTGGTCAGCAAGCAGTTTACTCCTAACGAGGGTAGTTCGAGCAGTTGGATGGATTCGATGAGATAAAATGAACTTTTCCCATGTCTCGAATATTCTAGTCATTTTGTTGAGGCCAGAAATCACTTAATGATTTAATTTGACAATTGTATGGAATTTTTCATTCAATTTCCCCGATTTCCCTATCAGTAATAATAGCGGGTTGATGGCATACGTAGATGAATAGATGTGTGTGTGTGTGTGTGTGTGTGCCAGCGAAACACCCGAAAAACTCGAACAATCGAACCGCCGAGTCACCAATGGTGGTCCATGTTCTTGCCGTGTAATTTACATGCCGTGCGCTATCAGATGCGAGTGCTATCGCGCACATTGATATCTGATATCAGAGACAACAGAGGCAAAGACATCGACATTGCCTTCCTTGGGTCTGTGCATTTTCAAAATTGATTTTTCGCTAAACGGCAATGAATGAACGAATGATTGCATATTTAAGCGGGTGCCGACCGGTGCCAGCGCATCAGTCAAATTGTTGAGTTGCAGGCGGAGCTAGCGATCGTAACAATTCAAGGATACCGATTACCGACCATTATAACCATCACCGATAACCAACGTGATAAACGTGAACAGCATGAAGCAAGGTAATCTCTCTGCGTCGTCGATCGACAAGATCCACATTGCTAATGCATGTCAATTGTAGCTAGAGGAATCCTGTCCCTGCTGGTGCTTGCCATGGTGGCCCTGACCAGTGGCAGCAAGCTCGACGACTTCGAGTCCCTCACGATGTATGAGATGTGCGGCTTGCTGCCCTCGGATACAAGCTTCCTGCGGCCAAATACATGCAACTACTGGGTGCACTGTGCGACCTACAACACCACAATGGAGGAGGGTACCTGCGCCGCTGGACTCAACTATAACAAGGAACGGGGCCGTTGTACCGTCGCTGCTAATGTCGATTGCCCTTACGAAACGATTTCCGTGAACAGTAACAATATTGTCAATGCCTGTGCCAACGAAACGGATGGCACCTTCCTAGCAGACCCCACAAGCCAAAACTGCCACGGCTATATACTCTGCAAGGGACATCGTGAGGTGAAGGCCAACTGTCCCAACGATCTGATCTTCAATCCAAAATCGCGCTCTTGTGTCTATTCCAGTCAATACCATTGCCCGGGAAGCGGCAAAACCAAATCCCCGATTTGCCGCTCTCTGTCCAACAACACACGCATAGCCAATGAGCAGCATTGCCACAAGTATTACGTCTGCGTAAACGAAGTGCTCTACGAGCGCGAATGTGCCGCCCATAAGGCGTACGATGTTGCCCTCGGTCAGTGCGTGGACGCTGTCAATGCCACGTGCTATGCCACTGCAGCTCTGCCACCGCCAGAGAACACCTTCTGTCTGGCGAACGGCACAACAGCGCGTCAGGGATACTTTGCGGACGATGAGTCTTGCAGCTACTACTACATCTGTAAGGCTCCCACGAATGGCAAGCACGACACAAACCCCCAGCACCTGCGTTGCCCCATGGGCTCGTACTTTGACTACGAGAAGCTCTCCTGCCGCGATCGTCTCAATGTGCGCTGCCCGCTGGACCGTTGCGTTGACACCACCTTGACCTATGTCAATGTAGTGGGCAACTGTCAAGCCTATGCTCGTTGCTTGAACGGAGTCACTGTTAGCACTGGCCATTGCCCCACTGAATACTTCTTTGATGAACGCACCCAGGGATGCACTCCCAATAACCCCAACTATGCCGCCTGCGCAGCCTAATCCCGAAGAGAAACCCACAACACGAAGCAAGATCCCCCCTTCAAAATATATATTTTTAATTGGAACTTATTAAATTAGACCTCAATTTGGTGGAAGTCAAAAAGCATTGCATATTCCTTTAGTTCTATTTTAACATATGTCATTTATGAGCATATCTCAACGTTCGATGGTCCGATTGAAGCTTTGAGCAACCTCCATAATGAAATATTTACGTTGATTGAGTACAAATTTTCATTAGAACTAAAACTATTTGCAAGAAAAGATTCAGTTTATATGCTGAATGCGTTATCGGACTGTCAGAAATAAATTAGATATTTTCGAGTACTCGTACTAGATAGAATACGAATACCTTGTACGACACATACTTTATGCCTGCTAATTAATACTGACGAGCACTGATAGTATGCAGGTGCTTGTAGCAACTAACTGGTAGTAGGAGTCACTGTACTGTGCCGATAAATGGCATGTTGAGGTGACAAACAACTGCCGAACTGCCGAAATATCTGAGATACAAGGTAAATATCTCACATTTGAGGGAACTCGAAAATATTATTTGCGTCGCTCATCGCATGGACAATTCTATTTGCGGTTCGAACAAAACAAATTGCAAGTCGAACAAGCGGAACAACTTTGATGCTTTTTTGAAATTATTTATTACACATGTACTAGCAACTAAGTGTGCTCTAATCAAATCTGCGCGACTAAAAGATGCTCTATCTCTCCTTTCTCTGAACTCAACGCACTTAATATATGAACGAATTCCGTTATGGGCATATGGAGTAGTACAGTAGTACAGTCAACCTATAGCCTTTATCATTTACTCTATACAAGTTATTCATCGATTATAAACAGAACGAAAAAACAATGATTAAATTTAGCAAGCAAGCTTATATTTTCTATTGAGTATATTTTTGAAATTTTATATTAATGAGTATCTACAAAGCATCAAGGGATTGGTCGTATCCCTGACCCCTCTCTGCCTAAGAATATTTACATATCTAAAATAATTTAATTTGTAATATTTAAATAATTTAATATTGAACATTATTATTATAACATTTTTAGCGTAATTTAAAAATTTTAAATATTCGAAGCCCATTTCAAATCTGAACCAAGTTAAATTCCTTCTAGATCTAAGATAGTGCTCAGACGTGTATTAAACAAGCTTTTGACAATTATTTTTCAAGGTGACTACGCACATTTTTATTTATATAAATACTTATACATATACATATATCAATTTGTAAATTCCATAAATATTAAACCTTATCACATTTATATTGTCGACATTGTCTTTAGAGCACACACGATTTGTGAACAAAAAAATAAACTAATCAAAGTCCATGGTGAGTAAATAAATAAATGAAATGTATTTTTATAAAATTGATTGGCAGAATGTTGGGCGCTGCTTTGTGATATGGTATTGGGATATGCCATTGCGCCCGTGCTTTTCATGTGCCCGTTGTTGTACCGTCATCCATCATTGCGATATGTGCTGTGGACTGAGTTGATATCGCACAGGCTGCATAAGATATGATCTGGTCGGTGCAGCGCTGGGTCTTCTCGTCGAAATATTCACCATTTGGGCAGGTGCCCTCGCCAATTTTAACGCCGTCTTGACAAATGACATAGCCCGTGCACCCATCATCCGATTCGTTGGCCAACTCAATGTTCGTAGAGCCCAGGCCGACGCATCGGTTGTAATCGCACTTTATATTCGATCGGGGCACGCAGGCGCCACCAGTACGAGCCGTGAAGAAGAGACCGTTATCGCAGTCGCCATGCCGGAGCAGCATTTGACCGTCGCTACCCTCGCTACAATAATAGTAGCCGTTACAGCTGCTGTCGTCCGAGATGAAGACGCCTGCCTGGGGGCAAGTATCCGGCCCTGCTGTCAATGGCGGGGGCTCTGTAATGGAGCACTCCACATTCTGTGGGTAATCGCAGTCGCCATTTTTGGCACTGAAGTAGAAGGTGTCCGGGCAGATTTTCTTGATCACTTCGCCCTTCCAGCACATCTCATAACCATTGCAACTGAACTGGTCCTTGATGAACACGCCATCGGGCAGAATGTTGCAATAGCTGTCGGGATCCATTTTGGCAACGCACGGAAATCCGCGTATGCACGACTCAGTGGCTGGATTGTAGTTCAGTCCGGGGTTGCAGAATCCGTGCTTACCCACACCGTCCACGCAATAGTAATACCCGTCGCAGGAGTACAGATCGGGGACAAAGCCATCCGGCTGTGCCGCGCAGGGATCACTGGAGATGCACTTGATATCAGTGGAAGGCACGCAATCCTTACTCTCTCTATCATAGAAGAGACCTTCGTCGCAGGTGCCGCTGACTGGTTTGCCATCCAAGCATTGTATCCAAGTATTGCACGCACGCGGATCATTCATCTTAGTCCCATCGACGACCAAAGTGCAAATGAGTTCCGGATCAAAAGTGGAGGCGACACTCGGTATTAGCACGAGTCCAAGGCCAACCCCAAGCAGTAAGTGGAAAACACTTCTATCTGAAAAGTATAAAAATCTTATGTTAGAATTTATGAAGTTACATTCAAATAGTCCTTAAAGGGGAATCCTGAATGACTCTTAGGATGGTTCTAAAGCTCTTCACTTTTAAGACGGTAGACTAATGATTGACTAGACCATGGACCACTTTATGGGAGTGGACAACACTTCATTCAGGACCTCTTCATTATTAAATGCTGATTGCATAAGAGAATGGATCACTTTACTGGAATAATCAAGGTTTCTTTTATGAACTTTCAATTCCAAAAAATTTCCTATAACCGCGAATGGCTTCTCTCTATTATTTATATTTTTATATTTGCAAATAGTAAACTTTAAATATATGATTTTAATTATTTCATGGTTCACGCACTCATATTTTTGGTATGTAAAGAACACTTGACCGGGCTAAGACAACGACTAACTGAACAGAAAGTAACACGTCTATTAAATAGAACTTGTCGCGCTCCATACCAGATACAAGGCACATAATTTTTGTAGCATTAGAGCAGAGCCGAAAGTGTCGCTAAATGTGAAAATTAAGTACAGATATTTATCAAATGACTTAGTCAATTGATAAATTAGGAAAGACCGCACGCGTCCCATAGATAGAGCCATTCGCGAATTGTTTAAAAATACATTAAAGACGACATCAGACACTTAAGTCATTATCTAAAACAAATTAGTGATCGACTGCTTACTATAATAAAAATATGAGTAATTTAAAAGGAGCTTATAAATAAATATTATACATAGGTAATTCTTGATTACTAACTCTATTTTTATTCTAATACTATATTTATATTTTATTGTATTTATTTACAAAATCAGAGATTCCAAAAACATTAAAGATAGCCAAGTTTGCTAAAGGTTTTTTTATTTATTTATTTAATTTAATTTTAGTTTTTATTATATATTTATCTATTTTACTTTATTTATTAATTAATTAATTTATTTTTAATTTTTTCATCATTTGGATTGTATTAAATATATATTAATTCTCATATTAATAGGGCGACTTAATAATTTCCAACCGATTTAGCAGAAACCCTTTGATTTCCATCATCTGAAAGGCCTGGCGAAGAGTGAGCGCCTTGCAAACAGTCTAATAAGACCATCATTAAATCTGCTAGAGGCAGCACTGTATGTAGATTCCGGTCACGATGAGCCACACTCATATCCGGTGTGGTTAATAATTTGTTTAATGACGTGATTCTTCCGGCCTCCATTTATAATTCCATTTTCCAGTCAATCTACAGATGAAAACTGTTCTTTTGTTATGGTTATGTGGTGCTCTTTCTGTTGATATGTTTTCCACAAACCCGCTCTCAAGATATAGGCGAAGTGTGGTCAGGCTGAAAAAGGTTTGGTAGCTAGAACTATCAGTTTCATCTCTTGGAACGATTGTCAATGTGTTAAGATATTCCTAGTATTCACAAATTGCCTCAGAGCGTTACTATGATCCACGTATGTATTTCAAGCTCAATCGATATTTGAGTGATAATGAGATTCCTAAGTACATCAGACACTCATCATTCAAGCTGACATCTCATCTGTTATAAGATTCCCCGCTGCTGCCTAATAGTATGCTACATTTTCGACTCTTGAGGATGATTCATTCATTTGAAATTTGGAGCTCTTGTTATTCAGTGTTTTGTTTCTTTTTTATCATATATTTAACCTCTGGCGCGACAAGTGCTCAAAAATAGGTTTTCATGTTCCAATTAGTGTACGCATAGTACTCTTAAATGGCTGCACCCATCAGACGCTGGGTGTGGGAAGCCGGCCTTATATAAGGGTCGAGCGCATGGTAATCATCAATTATTTTTCTTAAAGTGTATGAAATCAATAAGAACTCATTGCAGAGCCAATCGCATGGAAATACGCATGCATTTTGCATTGCTTGTGGGCATCTGTCTCGGGGTGTCCCAAGCCGCTGAGCAGCCGATTCAACAGGAAATTGCAGACCTGAGCCAAGTAAGTGCCAACTGTGTTGTGACTATGCGCGACATTTAAGGTTACTTATTGACTTATTGATTCCAGATTTGTGACGGACGTGCGGACGGTCATTTGGTTGCGCATCCGCTGGATTGTAGTGCATACTTTGCCTGTCACGCGATTACCACGCTCTTCTACTGCGATCAAGGCCTTCATTTCGATCCCATCGAGTCGGTGTGCGATTTGCCCGAAAAGGTGAATTGCATTCCAGCTGGTGACATAGCCACAGTCACTACCTCTACACCAAGTGGAATTGCGAATGTCGACTACAATTGGTGGCTGGGCAGGCCACAGCCTGTCTTTGTGGCCGTCGATGTGCAAACTGGCCTGGCCGTGAATCCCATGGAGCGCTACGACCCGGAGCACATTGAGTGCCGACACTTTGGCGCGTACTTTCTTCCCCATCCCACCAATTGTCAGCTATACTTCATTTGCGCCTACGGCCATCTGCATCGGCATCAGTGCGGACGTGGCACGCACTGGAACTACAGGAGCGCCGAGTGCCAGCTGAGTAGCGTCGCCGAGTGCTATGCCAACAGCCGTAATCCAGACCTGGCAACAACTAAACAACCCACCGCCACGCCTGGTCAAGTCACAGTGTGCTACATTGTAAATACCACCAGCAGCAGTAGCAGCAGCAGCAGCACTTTGCCCAGCTTGCCCAGTTTGCCCAATGTACGGGAGCCGACAACAGTTGCCGTGGCACCGACACCACCAAGTGTGGCGCACAGTGCCTTGAAGTGCCCCTCGGAGCGTCAGAGCTATCTGCCGCATCCCGATGACTGTGGCAAGTACTACATTTGCATTGCGGGCATGCCAGTGCTCACCGCCTGTCCGAAGGGTCTCTACTGGGACCAGAGAGCCGGCTATTGTGACCAGGCCAAGAATGTCAAGTGTTTTCAAAACTAGCAAATAAATGCATTCAAGAGATATGAAATTCCGTCTAGAAATATTGATCGAAGCACCTACAGTACCAATCCGTTTCGAGAACCTTGCATTTCAAGAAGATCTTGAATTCTATTCACGAACTTAACTTTTATTTACTGGAATTGGAGTAAAGAGATTTCCCAAGTATTTTCCGATACTTAATAAAATCAAGAATCCATTCAATTATATTTTATTTGACTTCCTTTTGATTTAAGTTACTTTCTTTTATATTAATAATTGACTCATGTGATTTAGTCTAGTCCGTTGCATTTCCTACAAAATCCTTGACATAGTCAGCCGCTGCCATATCTCGCGCCGCTTTTGTATAGTCTCCGGGCTTTCCACCTCTGGTTGCGTTTGCTGCCACTGAAAATCCGTGAAGCTGGCCTTGATACGCTGCCAGAATGTCACGGAACTGTTATCCGGATGCGATTCACTTAAAAAACCCGCCGCAATGCCAACTCCGCAAAGCCAGAGCAGCAGCGCACATGTAAGACGAGGACTAAAGACTTTTGATACACTCATTCTGTGTTGCTGGATTCGTTCTGTGAGATGGTTGCAGCAAGTAGAGCGATTTTTTGTTTTGTTTTGTTTTTTATCAAGCCAGCTATCATATAAAATAAATACATAAATCGTATCCAAGTCAAGCTGCTTATCAAATGGCAATTGCTTTACAACGGATGATAAGCTATCTTCGCTTCAACTCTTACAAACGACACACTTAGAACGAAACAACTTGTTTAACTAAATTGGAATGGACTTGGATAAATATATATATGCATGTACATCTTTTGGAGCTTGTCTATCTTATATCTTATATCTATGTTGCTTCAAGGTTCCTTACTTTAGATTTTGCAAATTTCTTAAGAAAACTTAAGTATCCTACTGCTTTGAGTACTGTCAAGCAGCTGGACAGCGTTGCTTATTAAACCATTAAAAGATTTCAATACAGCTGCTCACTAGACGAGCGAGAGCACAAGTGGAGGCTGACTCTCGTTGTGGCCCCCAGCTTTGATAAATGATGTCCTCTGCGTCCTTTATCGCATGTCCTTCACTCGGCTAGCCAGTGCAATTATTTATTTTCTTAAAGTCAACATTTCATTTCAATTTGAGGAACTAGTTAGTAGAACTGCGCTAGTCGGCACTGCCTGACTGCGAGATACCCTATGCAAGCAGTCTAGACTTTATCACTAACAATATTTTGCAGTGGGCAAGTGATTAGATCTAAACACACATCCGCTTTACTGTACCTTGATAACTTACTTAGTCGATATTTGATAGGTACATATGTACATATAGACAGACAAGCGAACAATGGAGAGTCAGATAGGCAGGCAGGCAGACGAAGAAGTCTGTTGGCACTGATAATGAAACACTGAAACATAAACACTTTATAATATCAGCCACGCCCCCTTTAACAAACACTAAACTCCAATTAAAATAAAAATTTAAGTCGTGTATATTTGGTAATTATATAACGCATCAGTTTTAATATAGATATTAGATATTAAAAAACAGAAAAGAGCACGCTACAAGGGAGTGTACGAAGTGAAGATATCCTGCGTATATATGTGGAAGATTTTTTCTTTGATTCACTTTATAGAAAATCAAAAATAAAGCAGAGCAGAGAGTCAGAGAGACGAAACAATGATAAATACATAGAATAGTTTTATAGTGTAGGAATTTCCCGAATGAGGTCTGACAGCAAGGGAGTCCCTCAATTACTAGAAAGAGACCCAGTGTTAGAGAGAACACACAATTGCGACTCCTTGCTGTAGACTCTTTGTAGATAATACAAATAAAACTAAAGTGTAGAGTGTCTGTCGACTGACCCCTACATAATCTCCAACATATACATAATAATATATATCGTAACATTACATAAACTTGATTTGGCGTGTTTCATGTAGGTGTGGACTAATATAAAGGCGCTCAGTTTAGCTGAACAGACTGACAGGTTTACATTGACTATAGCCTCTGCTCAAGCATATTAGCTCTTGGGTTAGACCAAGCCAACTTCTGCTTCGTATATTTATTTTCTGAATTACCAAATTTAATGGGTTCAGAAATGATCTGAATTCAGCTGCACATTAGCTCGCAATCTAAACTTAAGTAACATAGAATTATCAATTTGAGTTATCAATAATAAAATAAAACATTTGTTTTGCTGTTGTTTAATTCATAAATCTTTAACATTTTATACATATGTATGTAAATATAACTAATTTACTGGTGTAAATAAAGCTATTTTGTATTACGCTCTTTACTATGATTAGTTATTGTATTTTGTAATGAATACATATGCATATATAGTAGAGTGTTTATCTGTGTGTGTGTGTGTGTGTGTGTGTGTATTTATAGGTAGGTAGATTGCGTCTTGGATGCATATTTTGCTAAAGACATTCAAGCTTGAGTTCTGCTTAAGAACATTTATGCTTAATAATATTTATAGAATCCAACCAAATAATTATATATGGACTGTAATACCCACTATATATGTATATATGTATGAACGAACGTTTCATAATATTTGACTATATAATATAATATAATATAATGTACTGTATTTTAAAACACATTTTCAATTGCACACTAAATAATACTGTGGGAATAGCTATGTATTTTTTATCCAGTATACGAATGTAAGTGTTTCATGTAAATATATATTTTTTACATATATATTTATGTATCAAATTAAAATATGTATTTAAAATACAATTGAATTGTTTATTAAATAATATTCTAATATGTCGGGTGTATCCCTTTTGATTATGTAACTATATTTATGTCTGTATATATGTAAATATAAATAAATACATATATATAAACGAATATATATATATATATATATATATATATATATATATATATATATATATATATATATATATATATATATATATTAATGGATATATATAGATATATGTAGTTGTGTGTATACATTTTTTTTTTTATACAAGTAAAAGTTGTTCCTAGTTGTATTTCGTGTACAATTTGTAAGTACAGTTCCATTATCAGAAATTTTGATTTAAGTATAAACTATTATTTGCTGATAGCTCAAATGATATCTTAAGTATTAGAAATAGTCTAAACTTGTAATACAATACCACATATAAATATAGATTTATGCATGTATGTGTATACTATATGCCCGATTTAGTTCAAATTTTGTGGAATCATTTTGAATGGCAGGAAGAACGTTTATCATTCCTTAGGCACTACATATTCTATTCCAAGCAATTCTCTAGTACAAATACAAGCAAAGAAAAAAATTAGACGGTTATTATTTACATTATCAAAACTAGAGTGTGTTAAAACCTTCATGAAGTTCTTGAAGTTTTTGTACATTTTTTTGTTGATGTTAATTTGTATATAAGTTATCACATATTTTTGTGTCCAAAAGATATTGAAACTTATTTCGAATCGTTGTTTCAAATCGCTGTACTAAATTTCAGGCAAATGAATGAGGTTTAAATAGGATAAGCATAATGAACATCCCACTCGATGTCACGTAGTTGGGAGTTTGCAAGATAACTCAACTAATTGAAATGGATCTCTGACAACATGCCATACATACGTAAGACTAATTAATATTTTATATTTTAACCATGTTAATATATATTGTGGTTGAGCGCGCTCTGTTTTAAGTACGTTCTACATTGTCTATGACGAGCCAACTCCACAGAAAGTCTATTAAACAAGATATGCCAAAACTCACTCCTCATCAGGACAAACTTACAGGATTACAGGAAAGAAAGAATGAAAAATAAATCAGAAACTGATTAGAAACAGGATTTCATATGTATAAAGTATCTAAAAAGATAGGTATATAGAGTTTTACTGTTGATAATGACGATAGAAATCAGAAAAAGAAAATTAAGGTTCATTCACAGTAAATTCAATCTACTCTCTTTTTTAAGGCTTTACCAACAGAGAATAGAAATAATCAAATAAATATCTACTTTAAATCAGGGTTATTTTTTTTAACTTTATGTTTTTACGGTTTCTTAAATGTTTTTGTAAAGTTTTATAAACATGCTTACATAGATACTTGTGTATTTATTTATTGATTAAAAATACTTTTAACTAGCATTTCATAACTGTTTCTTTTCCATGGAAGAATGTAATCGTATAACTGTTTATTATGATTATATGTGCATATGTAGACTTATATATGGATAGACAATGGGAATGGGTAGTATAGCACTTAGATGGAATGTTGATTATATTTGTATCGTATTTGGACCCAAAGGTGCAGTATTAGCGATTATGTACATTGACCGACTCTATTTAAGGAAATTCTCTATTCTCCTCTTGTTTTCCATTATCTAAATCTAAGCTAATCTCTCAATCATTTGGCCAAGTGGCCCACGTGCTGGCATTAGACGTCAGTTTCATTGCTTAAATTTCGCTGGAGGTCCAAGTTGCTCTGCTTGGTCGTTTGCAGGGGCAGCTGATGCGATATCTGTTTCTGCAGCAGCCTGGGATCAACATTGCAGGCGGTCGTACTGCTGGGCGAATTGTGCTGTGATCGCGGACTGGGCGGCGTAGGCGTGGCTGGTATCTGATGCCAATTAATACTGTTCTGCGATGTGATGTTGCGGGTCTTCAGTAGTGGTGGGTTCTTCGTGGACGTGGAGAATGCCATGCCACGTTTCAGCGGCACTCTAGAGACACGAACACAGGTACGCATTTAGGTGGTGGAATGCATTAGGAATCAAGTTGATGGACCGTTCGTTAACACATAACACATGATGATGCGAGGGACATGCCATGTCATGAGACATCATGAGAATATGCAATGTAACATACAAATATGCGAATATAAAGAATTGACAAAGAGATATTAAACGACAATGACAATATGCTGATATATATATGTATATATATATATATGTATATGTATATATTTATTTCATTTGCTCCCATCTTCGTTCGGACTCACCTAGTTGGACTCGGCGGTGGATAGGAAATGCCGCGATGACTGGGCGACAATAATAAGTTACCCGAGTGACTTGTCGTTGTGCCCGGCACAAGCAATGTATTGTTACTATAAGTATGTATGTTAAATTTCACTTTAAAACCGATCAGACCATTAATTCGCTGGACTACATTGAACTGAAGCATTGAACGAACCAAAACGCAAATCATTTGCAGCTACATTTTCAGTGGGTCAACAAAGATCTAGAAATATCAAAGCGCGTGCGTGTATCGTAAGCTCGCATTTTGAACTGAACTTGTAAAATGAAATAAAATTTACAAAAATATAGAAATTATAAGAAAATGTTTCAAATCGTATAATGTACCAAATCTACATATGTTGGTACATATATGAAGATATCTATAAATATTTTATTTTATTTTTTACATGTTAATTTCTCATTCTAAATACTTGAAATGAAAAAAGTAAAGCTAATATATTAAAGTAAGAACAAGAGATACCAATTTGGTACCTATTGTGGTACACTTGTTGAAACCAATCTAAATACTTGTTTAAGCTAAACTCTCTATTTTAGTTCTTTTCAATTGTTCTGCTAGCTCCTAGGAAATTAAAATGTTGATCACAAATGCAAAACATAAGATAAATGTTGATTATGGTTGGTATAAATGATGAGTTCGCAGGCAAATTAGCGGTGAGTATTTGAGGTAGAAAGCGTTCTTGATGTGGGCTTCGATGAAAGACACAAGTTAAACTTGATTTTACATTATATGTATAATAGAATATATATATATATTTATTTTAAAATTGTATGCATTACAAATAAAAAAATATATTATAAATTAGACAAACTATGTGTATATGTATATATATAAATATGGTAGTTTTTTTTTTTTTTTTGTTTTTGTTTATATAGTAAGTAACATTAAAGACGTATACGGACGGTCTTAAGGACTTAAACAAATGACTGGAAAATGCTAATCAGAATCAGATGAGTAGTGAATACTTGTGTATGTGAGTGCTTGCTCGTGTGCTTCTATTAAGCAGGAAGCTGATCTTTGTCTGTGGCGACTTACGTTTGGTTATGTTGCAAGGTCAGATTGGGCAAACTCTGCCCCAAATGGTTTAACGGCTGTACAGACAGTGTATTCGCCGATGTCGATGCAATCGTGCCAATCTTTGGCCTTTGCACGCCCCTAAGCAAGTGCTGCTTGCCCTTCGTCGCCAGGACCTGATTAACTGAAATTGAGTGAAGTTTGAGTATCGTAATGTTCACTGGTATAGACTATCTATCTATCTATCTAGCTTTACCCATTAGGCTGGAGCCCTCGTCGCTGGAGAGCGAGTTAGTCTTTTCAAAATCAACGGATATATTCCGAGAATCGTTCCACTCAACGCTACCGCTGTGGCTGTTGTTCGCACTCGACACATGGCTGCCGATAGAGGAGTTGATGGGCGACTTGCGCACACCAAGGGAATCGCCAGTGCCACCGCCAGTGCCGCTGCCGCCGTAGCGAATGCTGTCGCCTCCATTGCATTGCTTCAGTCTTTGGTAAATGGTCTTAGCACGCCTTAGTGCGTCGTACCAGTTCTTGGCCTCAACGCACTGCAGCGTAAAGCCCGTGGTAGGCACCTGGAACTCGTTGAGATAGACACAGTTCAGCGTGTTGTTCTGCCCGTGATGCACGATCAACTGATCGGTCAGATATGGCTGGCGTATGACCTTAAGCGCACCCAAGCCCTTCTTGGCCATGCCCTTGCACACGAGCAGTATGTCAGTCAGCAGAAAGCAATGCACATCGCTTTTGCCGACATTGTCCTTGAATTTATGGTCGCCCTCCATAAACAGATGCCGCACCTGGTTGGCGGGACAGCCGCGCATGGGAGCGCACAGATCGAACATCTGACTGTATTGCTTGATGAGCTTGTCTAAAACTTCGTTGTTAGTGTCCTGCAATGTAATATGGATACAGTGTATGCATTCATATAAAGATTATCACCTATTTACCACCACATCATAGGATTCGATGCGTGCCATAACACCCTTGAGGCGCTCACTCTCCTGCCGCATTGTCAAGTGGTTGTTGACGCTACCCACAAAGTGCTCCACGCAGTGTATCATCATGTCCATGAGTTCGATGTCTTCCACATCAGTCATATGTTTCTTGATGGCCGCCAATAGCAGACTATACTTGGTCAAACGCTGCATGGGACGGACAACGATATCAGCCAACCGCAAGCGATTGCACATCTTCTGCGACTCACACCAGGCCAGGTAGACAGTGAAGAGTGCGTTGTTTTGATTAAGCTCTTTGCAATAAAACTGACAGGTGCTTTGCTCCGCACAGTAAACCTAGAGATCAACACGAGATTACATTGTCTACTACAAATAACAGTTGTAATAGTTGCTCTCACCTTGTAGGGTGCGAAAATTGAGGCGAATGCCATGAAACCTTCTTGGAGAAAGGTATATCTCAGTGGCTCGTGTGTTCTTATGCTGTGTGCGACCATCGGATATAGACATTGGGTCCAAAACTTAATATTTGCCTCGCACACAGATCGTACGTTTGAGAACAGTCTGTGCTGATCTACATCGATCAGCAGGCGTTCCTCCTGCACGGCCTCCAGACAGGCAAGGAAGAGCTATAAAGTAATCGGAAAATGTACATGATCGGGAGTGTCGTATAGTAAGGATTCAATTGAATGCTCACGTGCGTAACCGTTTGCAGTGCGTGAATGTAATACACCTCCGTGGTGACCAGCTCCCATATGGCAGTTTGTATCTTAATCTCGCTATCACTCATCCCATTGCTGTCGACGAAGTCACGCCATGATTTGTCCATGTTTTGCAGATAGTTCAGGGCTTCAGAGATCGCAGGATTTTCGGAGTTAAAAGCATCTGGCCGCTGGGGCACACCATTCTTGGCATAGTTATTAAGCAGATCATATAGCTGACTCTGCTGCGGATTTTTTATGCCGAATATGGAGGACCAACGACCAAGAATTTGCTTACTAGGCGCATTGCCTGATTCACTAGTCTCCTCGGTTGAGGCGGAGGACAGAAGGCGTGGAGGTCGTTGTCGAGAGCCCTAAATGGTAAGAAATTTCTTAACACAACTATCAGACAAAATAATATGAGAACGTACGAAGGACGCTGCCTTTTGCAAAGACTTCCGACTACTATCGCGTTCCGTAATCACAAGATGATGTCCAGCCAAGTTCTCAACATCGGTATGCTCGTCCAAAAGGCTTGTCATGTTCGATGGACCTAAGGCAAAGCGAATACTATTTAGATCAACAATTTATATAGGCTAAAAGTAACTGTTCATACCTGTATCCAAGTAGCTATAAGTGGGGAAATTGTCTGTAATTTTAATCTGTGAAAAGCTTAGATTTCTTCTATGCAGCATGTGCCTCAGCGCATTTCTGTAAATGAATAATACAAGTCTCGAAATGTATTCGC
Source organism: Drosophila stalkeri (assembly GCA_035047405.1). Classification (NCBI taxonomy): domain Eukaryota; kingdom Metazoa; phylum Arthropoda; class Insecta; order Diptera; family Drosophilidae; genus Drosophila; species Drosophila stalkeri. The sequence continues at coordinate 5,042,751 of JAWNPR010000149.1, read as the reverse complement.
ATTGAATTGCTTAGCTCAGTCCACAACTTACTGTAATGTTGTGCCCTTTGTTGCCGGAATGAACTCCTCGTCAGTATACGGCGATGCGTCCAGGCAAAAGGATACCGAAAAATATTCCGAGCTTGAAACCTAAAGAAAAAATTTATGATTATTATATAGAGCTCTGCAGATGACAGTCTGATCCTGAATTCTCATATATACATAAACATCCCGTACCACTCAAACTTCTATATATTGTATCATAGATTATATGCCAAATAGATCCATTCTTAGAAAATAGAAAATATGGTATCATGACGTTCTGACCCTTTGTGGGCAATGATTGATGAGAGACGATGAAAGAATTGTTGTCCAAACGAAAAACTAAAGTCCAATTGTTTCATATTCATATTCAGTCTCTATTTGAATGACTCGAGCCACTCATTAGAGACTCTTCCACGGACTCCTCTTCTTCATTGGCTGGATGACTCACCTCGCTGCGTGTTAATAACGGTTTCTTGCGATGCATTAACGACGAAGTCATGCTCGTTGAGGCTACGCTCTTAGAGCCACCATAGTGACTATGTGGTACCGATGAGCCCGAACCGATCGGCGATGTTTGCAAAACATCGGTTGTGTGGCTCTGCAAGTTCTTAGATGCGGGTGTTAAATAACTTGTTCCGGTTGCACTGCTGCACGCCGGATGTTGGGCGGAGCTGACGCTGCAGCGCACACCTGATCCGATGCCGGCCTGACAGCTGCTTGGGGAGAGCATTAGGGACGGCGATCGGCGCACAAATTGTGGTGCCTGTGTATAAATCGTGGGCGGTGGAATAGTTGAGGGCGTGGTGTGTGGTTGCGGCTTGCAGACCTTGGGGGCTTGACGTACCTCCCCCTATATAAGGAGCGTGTATTTTTTTTTTTTTCGTATACATGTACGTATTTATGTATGTATGTGAGTAAAAAAGTAGTATTTTTATTGGAATGGATAGTTGGAAAACAGAGAAGAAAATGAGAGTAAAAGTAGAGAGAAAGACAAAGAGAGAGAGAGAGAGAAAGAGAGAGTGAAAGAGAGATAGAGAGCATAAGCGTAAGATTTTGGAATATATTTATAAGGAGAGAATCCAATCAGAATTGAAATTAAAAATTAAACAATTCTAATCAAAACTATTATGTAAGACTATCAATCAAAACTTAAACAGCGAACATATGATGAGCCAGAGACAGAAAGTCTAGTTTCTGTTGATAAGAGGAAATCAATGAATGTCGCAGATGCGAGATGTGTATCGAACAAAAAACATAAATCGAAAATAATACGATTTTCTTTTTCACATTTTCACAATTTGGAACTGTGCCACTAGAGGGGAACGGCCAGGTGGGATGTCGTGGGAGTCGCTTGGAATAGCATGTTGGCATACATATGTATATCTAATTTCTACTTACACACACTATATGTATATATGTGTATATATATCATCGTATTTGGGGGCATGCAGTGTTTGAACTAAATGCCATTTGTTTTTGCCATTGTGAACTGTTTAGCCATATCTTCACTTACCGATTGCGTCTGCCGGCCAGGCGTGTCCGCTGGCGCTGACATGCCCGGGGTCGTGGAGGTTTCGGCGGTGGTGGTTGTGGGTGCGGCGGCGCCGTGCTGGCAGGCTGGTACCGGCGTGTCGAGGCCATCTAAGTGGGTGAGACTTTTTGATTTCAGCTGAAATTGAATAAATGAAAGAAGTGTGTGAATGACAGAAAGCCGAAATCCCCAAAGCGTCGTCGACCCAATATCCGACATTTTGATAATCAAATTGAATACGCAACTTCCTCAATCGACTCGGCATAGTTGAATATCCATATGCATACATAGATAACATAAAAATTAATAACAATTAGCTGCAGAGCACATACAAGTTCAACTTCTTCAACTCTTTAATTTGCGCAGTGTGCCTTGCTGCCCGACATACTATATCCGCCGACATTTCGCAATCCACAGAACCAAACTCATGTCCGTTGCCATAAATCAATGAAATGGAATGCAGGCTCGTCAAAATAAATAAATAAAAAAAAAAAAAAGTGAAAAAATATACTATGCAAATTCCTGCATTTGCATGTTTCCATTTCAAGCTGATTGCACCTGAAACAAACTTGGCCAATCAATAAAATAATATTTTATTGCGCTTGGCTAGTTACAGCTACTGGGCCCGACTGCATCGTATAAATAAAAAAACGAAAATAAATGAATAAAAATGAAATTAATGCACAGTCGATTCAGTCAGGAAGAAAAGCTCTCGAAACAAGATAATCAAGATAATTAAAGCACTTAAAGCACATTCGAGAGGAATGGACGCGAATCGTTGAATTGGCAAATAAATTGATTCGAATTATGTTTGTAACAATAAGTGAGCAAGTTATGACAATTATGATGACAGCTACGAATCTCCAACTTTGCCATCAAGCAAAGAAAAAATGGAAGGTCCCACATAGTGACATAGTTTCCCTCTTTGTTGTGCTGAATACACAAAAATACACTTACTCAGAGTCCTGTAATATATACATATGTAATACAAGAGAATATTCAAACAATGAACAGGAAATGGATCGCATACTAGTTTACAAACGAAGAAGGAATAAGCACAATAGAACCTATAATTTTTAACTGTTTATAATAGAATTTCAGGAAACTGAAACAGAAAACCTCAACAAGTGCATCGGCTGCTACTCCCAAAAAATATGTGATTCTAACTTAAAAATTATAAGCTAAAAAAACATAGATGTTCCAGTTTTTCAACGCCCTCTATTTAAAACTACTAGTATTAATATAGCTCAAAATTGAATATAATATTTACAAATCGACCTAATTGTCGATCTTTATAGAAGTTTAACTTATACAGATTTTCCTGAATTGCCAAAACCCCAAAAGACGTAAAAATATTCGCCATATTTATTTGACCTTGGACTGCCAAAACAGGGTTTCTGATAAAGCTTTAAATATTTTAGAAATTGTAACACCTCTAGCGATAATAGTACACATGAGTAGATACTCCAAATTTCAACTGTCTAGATTCAATATCACCGATAAACTTTATGGACAAACGGACGGACAGCTAGACAAACATTGTCCTAAAAAATATACTCATTTCATTTTCGTGAATGAGTTCAAAAATATAATAATAATAATAATAATAATAATAATAATAATAATAATAATAATAATAATAATAATAATAATAATAATAATAATAATAATAATAATAATAATAATAATAATAATAATAATGATAATAATAATAATAATAATAATAATAATAATAATAATAATAATAATGATAATAATAATAATAATAATAATAATAATAATAATAATAATAATAATAATAATTATATATCAAAAAATATATATATATAATAATAAAGAAACTACTATAATTTAATATAGTTTTTTATTTAATAAAACCATGTAGACAGACATACACAGAAGAGATCTCAGCTACATTATTCCGTATTCTCTACAAAAATATGATACAGATCTGTGAGTGCAAAATAACAATAAATGAGAAAGTGATGACAGCTAGAATCTCACAAACTCTAAGGAAAACAAGATGAAGAAGAAGCAGCAAATAAATAAAACAAAGAAAGAAATTGAAAAGTCTTTATTCGCATGTTACAAATTGTTTTCCGGCAAAGGAAAGTGCCGTACATTGCCTTGCCGTGCAGTGGCAATGTCGCTGGTCGTTGAGTCCTTTGCTGGAGCTAAAAATTGACTCACCTGCAGTTTGCTTGTCGGCGGCGACACGACCAGACAGATTTTCATTGTTGCACGTAAAAACTCCTCGCGCTTGCTTCTCAGGTCCGCCGGCACTGCGATGGGCGCGGATGTGGCCGGGAGAAAGGGATTCAGATTGCGCACCAGGGCACTCGCGTTGAGGCTTTCGGTTGGCGAAGCGGACATTTCGATTTTCTGACCCGGATTATGTTGTTGTTGTTGTTGTTGTTGTTGTTGTTGCTGCTGTTGTTGTTGTTGTTGTTGTTGCTGCTGCTGTTGGGTTGCTGTCGGATTGCTCTGCTGATGGTGCAACAGCCGCGTGGGCGAATTCAGGCTGAAGAGCTTGCGTCTATGCCGACCAGGTGTCGAGGACGAACTCGATGCTGGGCTGGGCGTTGGTCCCTGTGGGCAGCTAACACCGCTTTCACTGAACGTCGACTCTTGGGACCCGGCACGACTATAGGCGGGCGTTGGCAGCTGCGCGGATCGCGTACCAGTGCCCCAGCCAGTATATTTCACAGATGTCACATTGCAATCTAGCTGCAGCTCCTCGGGCTGCAGCTGGCCCTCGTGCAAGTCGTCGTCCTCGTAGGTGCTGTGGTACGTCCGCGCTGTAATTTCCGGCAGAAAAGGATTGTTTGGCGAGGTCAACGTATACTGATAGTAGGCGCCAGCATCGCCGCTTTCATTGGGCAACGTGGTCTCGACATCAGCCTCATCTGGTGTGTCCTCCTCGGGAAAGGAGCCCGTGTTTAAATCATGTACGCCACCAACGCCGCTGCTGCTCGAAATCACATGGGCGCCCAGCTGCTCCCATTCGCCGGACGATGAATTGAACGAGGAAGCGGTAAAGCCATCATTCGAATGGCCCTGACAGCTACGAGAGCTCTCGTTGCTGCTCCTGAAGAGAAAGTTCTGCAGGCGCGTTATCCTCACGGAGCTGCTCTCGCTGGTGATGCTGCAGCTGCGGCTGGCATTGGCCGGAACAGCTGATGGCTGATCGCCCATCCGATTGCTGCCCAGTTGCTCGACTCTTCGCTTACCTTCCCTCTGTTCCGGCGTCTCATTTTTGATGCTGCTGCTCATCTCGCTGCCCATTTCAATATTCTGCTGGCTACTGGCCCAGTAGAGCTCCTCAGCCTGGGAGCCCCGCAGTTCGCTCAGCTCAAAGTTGCTCTCTAGCGAACTGCTGGAGTTCGTATTAGTTGTAGCTACACTGCTCAGGTGCTGGTAGGCGTACTCCGGCGGCGTGCACTCGTCGGGGCTGTCCAGCAGGAGGGCCGCGTTGATGTGTCCTCCTAGTGCCAGACCGGGCAGATGCAGTTGACTGGCAACCGAAAAGGGTATACGTCCGGCTAGATTGTTGTTCTCTGGCTTGGGCAGCGGCACCGAGGCGGAGCTCTTGGTTTGGCAATCGTCCGACGTCGATTTGGCCTCCAGAGAGCTGTGTACACTGCGTCGAAATGAGCGACGCAATCGTTCAGCTAGTCTTGACTGCTTGGGGGGTTTGTCCTTTGACGGCTTCTCCTTAGCGTTGCCAAGAAGATGTACCTTCTCAGTCTTTTCTTTTCGTGTCTCCTCCACAATTTTCTCGTGCATTTGTGCGACCTTCGATAGCGTGCTCCACTCCGCCAATAGCTCTGACTGCGTTTCGGCAACGTCTGTTCCTTTGACGCGTTTCTCTGGATTGGCGTATACAATAGATAGCGCCGCAAGGCCACCACCCATTACGTTCAGACTCCTCCGTCGTGCTGCTCATAGACAGTTCGACAGTTCGACTTTACATGGATAACAATGAATTTGCTATGTAAATACGCATATAGTACATCCAGCCCTGATTGGCTTCAGTATGGCCCAATACTCAATAGACTTAATTCGCTCTTAATTTGTAATTAACTTTACAGTCATTAATTTAAGAAGCGTTTTGTTTTCCCCAAAAGAAACACAAAGAATCATTCGAATTCGCTTGTGCCCTATTTAAAATGTTAAAATTATATATTTATATGCATTCTATTGCTTAATTAGTTCATTAAAGTTGGTTAATTGTTGATTAGCTGAAAGTAGACAGATCATAATCAGAAATCAAATCAATTATGATTCTGTCAACGCCCGCCGAGGGCAGCTGTAACCCAGAGAGTGTTTATCGAGCTCAACAAATGATTAATAAACTATTATCAGAACTCAATAAATAAGCCAAAATGTCATTATTTAAGCAAAGTTCATCATTCCTCTCAACTCAAAATTATATTCATTTATAACTGACACAAATCGAGTTGTCAACTTTGAGGTATAGCTCGTCTCCTTGTTACACGCTCCAGCTGCCCGCTGAAGCGTATTCGATGCCATTACTCACCTTAGTTAGTTTAAAAGCATTTTGATATCGGCTTATTTATACTTTTTGCGCGCTTTCTTCCTAATACAGAGTGCCCGCCTCTTACCGTACATTTATTTTTGAAAAATTATTTGTTGCTCGCTTCGTTGCGTTACGTCTTTACACACACACATAAATATGTTGGATGGAGTATGCCATATGGATTTCAATTACCTGAAAGAGACAGATAAGAATAGTTGAATACGAAATCAATCGATTGCAACCTGCATACTTAGCTTAACCTGATCAAAGAGCATATTTAATAAGCTAGTTATAAATCTATATATACCACCTATTCAGGCTCAAATGGAAAACCCCCATTCCATGCCCAGTCCCTGCTGGGCCGTGCAAACCATTTGCCTCTGATGTCATTCCTATTAGCCATTTTGCACTTTTTGTCAATCATTTGATTTATATCGCGCACTATGCCACGAAACTTTTGCTCAGCCGCAGCACAGCACCGGGCAGGTGAAGTGGCTGAATGGTGCAGCCTGGCCACCACCTACGTAGAAGGTGGAAAGAAAAGCTAATAAAAAAATAGCCAAGCCAACCAAACCAAACCAAACCAAACCCAAGACAAGCCAAGCCAAGCCAAGTCAGGCCAAGCCGAGCATATAAAAACAAAATGCATTCTTGCAAAAACAAATTGTGGTCAAAAGGCTACGACTGAATCATACTCTTCGCAGAATTTCTTAGACAAGAAACTGCATAAACTGATAGCCTGATTCAAATCACAATCTGTTGAATATAAACATGTCACAGAGTCTTAAACGAGCAGCTGAATAGTTTCCTAACTATAGTATATAGAATTTTATAGATATATATATATCTAAAGGCATACTAGTTCAAGTATATTTAAAAGTTAAGAGAGAAACTGCAGTTAATGAGAAAACAGATTTAAAAATAAATAAATATTATATACATGAAAAATCAATTAATATATAAATAAATAAATCAATTAATTTATAAATAAATTAATAAATAAGTAATTAAATAAATAAATAATTATATCAATACTTCAATATATCTAAATTAATAGCAAAATTTATTAATCTTAATATTCGTTTCAAATTGATTTGAAAATATTAAGTGTACCACTAAATTTTATTGTACATAGTATAGTATATAACTCAATCGTACTATTTGCCTGAACACAGCCGTATTTGTCTTTGCATAAAAATAGGAATATTAATGGAAATACTCTAGACTTCAACTAAAAGTCAGGCACCGTAACGATTATAATTGTTATAATAAAAATGGAAAGTAAAATTTTAAATTTTATTTATATGAAAATGTATGTGTAATAATTATTTTTGATTTTTATCATATAAATAAATGTTAATAATCAAACAAAATGTATTAATTTGTATTAAAATGTATTATTAATGTATTTTCTTTTTTTAGTTTACCGTAAAAAATAACTCATAATTTTTCCCACTTATGTTTCTTGTGCCTCAATTTTTAAAAATACATAACTCTTATATGTGATCCCTGTTCGTACGTACTTCAACTTTACTATAATTAATTTAAGTAAAGTAATACAAATAATTATAATATTTGCAAAATTTCTATTCAATAAATATGTTATTTAAATGCATATTTGTACAATAATTCTAGATTTTATGTTTACATATTTTTTTTCTAGAGTGTTTCCTATTCGGTATTCCAAAAGTGTCTGTAATTTCCCATTTTTGTATTCATGTAACACAAATATTGACTTGTAAAGTAATACTTTACGGTCGTAGCACACGGCTCGAGCAAGGCAGACAAATGCTAAGGTCTATATTCGAGTTATTTTTAAATGTGGTAAAAGAAACCTACATAAATTCTATTTTTATTTAATTTTTGTATGAAAGGATTAAAACCATAGAAACACGACATGCTTAATGCAGTTTACAATCTTCACTCTTTGTGTATCAGGATATAAGCATATACATATTTATATATGGGGATGTATGTATGTATATATTTCAAAGTAGAGCTCATTAAATTTGCGGAATAGTTTTGACCTCATTGCACTTCCGTTAGGAACGGAACGAAACGACTTGGCTGGCCTTCTTCTGAAGACTTCTTGTAACAACTTGTAAGGAGGCTATCTACAAATTTTAATGTGTCAAAAGCTGTTGACTCCCTCGATGGACTGGAAAATTCTAAGGTTGCTTCGAAATCGATTTAAATGTTTTGCTTGCGTGTTTTGCGAGTAACCGTTACTGTTACCATTACCTTGAAAGCCTATGTATGTGTGTATGTACATACATAGAGTTAGTTCTTTATGTTGTATGTATAAAAGTGGCAAAAGTGTCTGATTCGATAATACCCTATATGCACACAGAATAACAATAAATGTTGCTATAAAAAGGCCCTAAAATAACTCGGCTCACTATTTTATATGTCTGCTATAAATGTAACAAAGTATGCCCCATTCTATTCCAGACAGTTAATATAATGATACCCTGTATGCATACGGAATGTAATAACGCCTCTAAATGATGTTACGTATGAAGGGCTCAAAGAACTCGGCTAACTACGTGATTTATGTACCGCAAACGTAGCATGCTTCACGTGTCTGCGATGCAACTTCTTTTATATTCCAATTTATGATTACAGGGTAGACGCCCATACTATATATGTACAATGCCTTAGGCTCGCCGTAAATTTCGCTTAGCTCATTTTGATTTTCGATAAAGCATACCACGGGGAATAGTATGCTACGTGATGGAAACTAGAGCCGAACTTCGACTATGCTTTAACTACCAATTTAACGAAGACCCAGAAACAAACTTGGATGAATTTAATAAGCGCTTTGTTGTGCAGCGTAAACTTTTTTTTCTTTTTGCTTTTTATTTATTTATTTTATTTTTTTTTTTTTCGGGCTTGCCAACGAATAGGATGTTTACAGGACATTTTACTGCTTATTAACGCCGTGTGTTCATTTCATAGAAGCTCTTCAAGAATAAAAGTAATAATAAAGCTATGAAGACTTTGAAGACTTTGACAGGCGAATTTGATTTATTTAAAGAGGCTCAGAAATTTATTAAATTCTTAAAGTTCCAACAAGGTCTATTCTTTGTCAAGTGTGTGCAAAAACAAATATGGAAGAAAAAAAAAACGTAAACAAACATACTATATGTAGTATATATGAGAGCATATTTGTACACGTCTGTATCTAAAGGCATTTATCTAATTAAATAGCTTTACTTCAAACGAATGTATAATTAATTTGCCATTTTACAGCGTATTTACTGGTCGAGCACTGTCAATTTGAGAATTTTCATTTTATAATAATGGCAAGAAGGCACGCAACACGACAGGAAATTGGATGCACTCTCTAGCCGAACAGGAAAACTATTCTACGGCGGGGCATACAATGCTGAAAAGCCAATCAGCATCATTATTATTATTACTTTTTATGCCAAAAAAAAAAAAAAAGAAAGAAAGAAAAATAAACTAGTTACACAGCACACAAAAGCCACAGTTTTCTTTAGTTTTTGCCTGATTTGCATATTTTTTGTTTGCCTCAAGTCTTATAATTCGCAACGAGTTCTGGCGTTAACGATGAATAAAACATTCAATAGCATAATTTGCTAATTATATAATTTATTAACATACATGTATACCCTTTTAGGTTCACTTTCCCACTTGGCACTGAAAGCCTTCTTTAATATCTCAAACTCATCTTCAATACCAAACAAAGTTCGTTTTGCTATTGCAAATTGTTTCTTGAGAAACCTTTGCCCAAACGTTTCAAGACAGAAACATTTGAAACTGTTTTGGCTGCTTCATAAATTCAACGCCAAAGGCAAATTAATTTGCTTCAGCAGACGAATTGCCAGACAATCAAATATCATATTTAAAATTAGAAAATTTCGCTTTCGCGCGCGCGCTTCCTTTCTTGCATTGTCTTACGTCATTTAATGTAATTCACGGTGACTTTGCCGCAACGCTAGCAAGGTTAGGGCCCCTGTATGTGTCATCATTATCGCCATCGCCTCACGTGGCAATGCCCTTGCCCCCGCCCCTGGCCCTGCCCCGCCTCTTTTTCCATTTACACTCCCTTCATCCTAGTCTGATGGCCCTTCCAAGCCTTGCCAATACCAAAATCGATCGTTGTGGTTCCTTTTCGTGAAAAGCTATATATTTGTTATTGTTGTTGTTGTTTCTTTTTCGCATTCGCAGCTATTTTTGTTGTTGCTCTGCCTTGTCTGATTCTACGTTATTGTTGTAAACAAAAAAATAGAAAAAATTTACGTAAGTCGTAGGTGGCCCAAACCTCAGATGCCACAGAAATGTTGCACACGCAAATTTGAGTTGCTCGAACGTCCGTGTTGTCCAAAGTTGCCTTTGTTTGCCAATTTTTATGAGCTCCTTCTGCCAGCACCTACCTGGTCAAATTCTTCACACGCTTCGTGCATAAATATATACACACACACACACACACACACACATATATATATATACACACACGCACACACATACAACACCTGTAGACTAATTAATGACAAATTTCTCCAGCTACGTGTGTGCGTAAATTGGTATATAATAAAATAAGAGCGTTACGCCTTCCCAAATTCCATTTGTTTGCAAATTGTGTTAACGTTGATTTACGGTGATTTAATTAGTTTCCCTAAAATTGTGGAATTATGGTCGAGCTGCTTAGCCCGGCTGAGTGAGCGCATGTCTAAGAATGTAAATGGTTTCTATTTAAGCGCAATTGATAATTATTATGCCCACAGGGCTCTTCTAAATTATTTCTCACCCAATACGCGGTTTTTGGCTAGCCGAAAACACTATGTAAATTGCGACTTTTAATGATGGATTCACACTGAACTGAATGTAATTACGATACTTTAGGGAATCGGCTGGGCGGGCATCTCCAAGCTCTCTACTCCACATCAATTAAAAGTGTATGTATATGTAAGTCATTTAGTCTAAAGTTTCTCAAATACTTTATTCTATATAGTCTATATATATATATATATATATATATATATATATATATATATATATATATATATATATATATTAGTTGTTCTATTTCATTTCATATTTTAACTGGATCCGAGAGCAATAGACAATCGTAACCCAAACAGACTAAATAATTCTGAATCCCTTGATTATTGGCATTGACCACTTGGATCCTAACTGTTGCATATCGCAATTACATATGCAGCCCAATATATAGTGAATTAGCTTAGAAAATTATTATAAACTACATTATACAAATTTATAAATAAAAATATAGAAAAATTTAATTTCATAGATCCAAATTATAGCCCAATAAATTTTGTTTGCGACTATATTCTCACTTGAAACTTGTTAATATTCACGCTGGCTTTAAGGTTTTGGTTAGCATGGTTCACGAAGCATTTCACTGAGTTTGAAAGATATAGTCAGTGCTGCGTATTCACATCTCCTATGAACGTATATATGTATTATATACAATGAAATCTGGATAATTCCGATTGACAAGGGACTAGCATTATTTATGAATTACATGGTTTCAAGATATATCGAAATTTATATTTAGTAAGCCAAACAAAAAAAAATTTTGAGTTTTTAGAGATTTTCTACATTTTCTGATGTTTCATATTAAGAGCTAAACTTTTTAAATGGAATTGAATGAAGTCGATTGATTGTATTTGATTGATTGATTGATTGTTAAGCTATATAAAATGCTTTCGTTTTCTTTCATCCGACATTGATATTGCCTTTTGCATGTAAAATCATCAAAAATTAAAATTTAGCATTAAAAATTTTAATAGGTATTGAAACGAAATGCAATCAAGTCATGACATTTTTACAAATTGACAATTGTTTTCAAGAGGTTAATATTGTTTGAGTGTTATTCATATTTTCGACTTAGCGGGGACTTCTTATTACGACTGGACTGCATTTTTAAGCAGGGATTATCTAAACGAGCTCATATTGTAGGTTTCAAGCCTTTACCACCTAAAGTGCTCCAGAACTTGTACAAAATATTATATTCCTGATTTTCATTACCGATTATAGAATGTATCGAGAAAATCTTTATACTTTTGTGGCATCTAAGATCTTTTGCATATTACAAAAGTTATGGTCTATTATATTTAATTAAATATATACATACAATAAAAATACATTTAATTAAATAAGAACAAAATAAATTAAAAAAAAAAAAAAAAAAGCTGCTAAAAATAAGTAATATGAAATAATTTCCTTTCAGACGAATAAACAAATATTACCCAAAACCAATATATTCTGTTCACTCCGTGTGCAAGTATACAAAAGTAATATATTAGTAAAATTTGTGTCAATATTTGCAAGTTTATTGCTGCCTTAACAAGTGAGCAACAAGAGTGGAAATGTTTGAATTATAGGTTAGAATAGTCGCAGCATCCTTTCGTTGTCAGACTACAAAAATACTATATACAATATATATCTATTGACAACATGCATATATTAATTAGACTAATATCGAACATGCTCTTAAAAACTAAATCAGAAGGTTTGCTTTGCATAGCCCTAACATCATACGAAGAGCTTTCCCAAATACAGAACTGTACCTCAAGTTAGCTGACAATTTGTCTTAGGTCCCTTTCAGTGTGCTCAAAAAAAATATATATACATATATATATAAAATATGTGTAAACATAAGATACGTGATGTTTGCGTATAATTTCAATGTTTAGTTAAAGTGTGATAAAAATTAATTAAAACATTCATTGCATTTTATTATATCCTGTTTGACTATAGCCACATTCATAAATAACAGTACAAATATTTATGCTTTGGTTTGTTGTCGAAAAATTCCACCGACCTCCCTGCCCGAAAAATGCGGCAATATTTCTCAAATTAAATTTGATTTATGACTTTTGTCCCATCCACAGCCACAGCAAGAGCTACAGCCGAAGCTGGAGCCACAGCAGGCAGCATAGTCAGAGCAAGGAGCCAAGGACCGAAACGTAATATTTACCAGTCGCGCTTCGAGCTGTACAGAGCTGGAACTGGACATGTCTTCGTGATACTTGTTTGTATTTACTTTGACTCTCATCAGGTGCCCATATGACTAGGGGGAGACGTGCTGACGTCATCGCTCGCACAGCCTCCAAAGATGTCTGATATGGCCATTGAGCCATACGGCAGACATGACCGCAAAGAGAGCAGGAGCAGACAAAATCTCTTTGTGTGTACTTACTGGATGCACTGCGCGAAAATGTGTGCACAAAGAGCGGACATGATTATATAATCTAATTATAGCTTTCGTAACATTTCATTCAAAATTGAAAATCATATTTAAACAAAAATATAAAAGAAGCAAACAGAGTCTTTAAGTTTCTGAAATATTTCTAGCTAATCTAATTCAATATATTAACATTTTACTCCCTTCACTTTATATAGTTTACATAGAGTAAAAGATTTTATGTTATACTCTTTGTTAATATCTCATAAACATGTATATTGTTTTATCAGCAAACAATTTGGAATTTTGAAATAAAACGTTTTGCATTGAAAATATATGCAAATCAGTGAATTTCGATTATTTCGCTTATATTTTGTGTATTTTTTGCTCAAGATGCATGAAAAATATGAAGACTCCTGTGGCTGCAGGATGCCGCTGCCTTTGGCTTGCTTGCTGGCTGCTTGCTTGCTGGCTGCTGGCTGACCTTTCCAAGATGTGCGCTCGTAAAGATTTTCATATGGCTGGCAGCACAAGGAGCGCGTGCCTGCTCATAAATATTATTGTTTTTTGCTTCTTTTTCAAATATTTTTATTTTGTTATTTGGCAAGCAGCGCACACTGGTCGGCAGGTGCTCAGTTTTATTGCAGCCTGTCTACGCTTTCACCTTGCGAATCGAATTGAATTTCAGAGCATGAAGCCAAAACATCACTGGAGGCCAATTTAGGCGGCCGTTCAAGTCCACGTTGGAGGACTTAACTGCTGCCAAATGTAATTAGCATCTAAATGCATTGACGAGTCACGGACAGAAGGCGTACTATACTATATATAGTCATCGGGCATCTAATGCATATTACAGCAGCCAGGGTACCAGAGAGACATACATACGTATATATATATATGTTTATATGCCTCTGTGCAGTGTGGATCGCGTGGGCTGCACCAATAAGTATACTGCATAAAATGAAATTGGGTTATGCATATTTGAAGGGATTCGTACACGGTACTAAAGCTTGCTGCTGCACCATACTAGCTCCACACATATACATATACATATGCACATATGTATGTATGGCAGAGGCAAACATGAATATAAAGTACACCGTCATCGTCTTCGTCATCGTCAAGCGCAAACACAAAAAAAAAAAAAAAAAAAAAACATTTAGCTAAATCTCATCATTTAACAGCTCATTTATTAGCGAACGTAATCGATATTATTTATCATATTTATGCCGGCATCAGTGCGGCCACAGCTCGTTCACTTTATATAATGACTAATCTCTTGTATACATATGTATATATTATAATAAGTAATAAATTATAACGGACTGAATTAAATGATCAAAGTGACCAAACAAGCTACAGCCAAACAACCTACATCGTCCTTAATCAAATACGTTTGTATGTTATGCATGCACATAAGTGGTAATATATGTAGGTTGTCAATCCGGCTTTCCTTCCTGCCCCTGCCAGCGTGCGGGCCCTCGGCTGCTGATTCATCCCGTCACTATTCACAACAAATCACTTTATCCACCCACTTGCATCTGAATCGAGAAATCAGTTATTTCTGTTAATTGCATTTGGGTTTACGGCCGCGAGTATCTACCAGATTTGCATGGCCATCAGGTTGGGTTGGGAATTCTGGAGGCATTGAAAGGTTTTTGATTTTGTTATTGTTTCTAGTTTCTTGTCTGAATTTTATTTTTTATTTATATAATTTCGTTATTCATCACATTGCCTGCAGAACTTGTAATTCATTACATTTACACTTGTACATATAAGTATTACGCTGCACTTAGTTTTGTTTGTTTTTGGTTTTTATTTGTTTTACTTTCTTTCTTTTTTTTTTTTTTTTTGCTGGTCCCCGCGCAAAAACAACCACAATAACAATAACAACAACAACAGAAAAACAGAACGTAATCGTTGTGCGAATGCAGAGAACTCGTAGTCCTAGTACGTGGGACGTGTCGTGGGTCGCGAAAGTCCTTTGGTTGTCCGCACAGCGCGACGTACCGCAACGAACTAAAGCGGCGGAGGACATATTGGTTCGTTTAAAGGACGAGGACGACGAACATGGCATTGGTAGCGTGAAAGCTGAGAAAACACACACGCTTGATAAGGATAACGGCGTCCAAGGACATTGGAAGAGAATTTTCGCAGATTGCCTTTCAATTGACACGCATGCAACTCTCTCTTAACTAACTCGCCTGCCCCTACCTCTAAGGGATGATTTGTGGCCGAAGACACGACAAACATTTCACCTTCAATCTTTGCGAGTTTTTTGCACTGAATGGCAAGGTCCAACCGAGACTGCTCGGCCTGGAGATGCCCTGCCGATGGCGAGGCGACAAAACGAGCAACTAACAATTTAATTTTTATTAATTAATCTCTAATTTGTAAATAAAAAAAATAATAAATAAATATTTAATTAAGTTTTACTTTTATGGCAATATATGATACATTCATTTCAATATTAATTACATTTCGAGCACACCTCGCATGTAGACAACTAAGAGCCGTTACGCTCTCGCTCTCTCTCTCGCTCTCTTACGCGCGCTCTTAAATGCGGGAGCTTTCAGCGAGCTTTCGCGATAAGCCATTGGTAAACAAACGTTACGTTCATTCATGGAAACAGCAACAACGAATTATATCGTGCCCAGCGCGAAAATATAAACATTCCGACATATACACATATGTATGTATGTATGTATACACATATTTGGATATATATATATATATATATATATATATATATATATATATATATATATATATATATATAAAATATATATGTGTGTGTGTGTGTGTGTGTTTTTTTTTTTTTTATTTTTATATAGACGGCGATTTGCAGATTCGGTCAACTCAAAAGAAATAATCAAAATAAAATATGCTGAAAAGCTCAAACAACGGCGCCATGTGCCATTGACTATGACTCATGCCGCTTGGCCCGACTTATCGTAAATCATGGTTCACACTTTATGGAGCCGACGAATCAAATTATTGATGTGCAGTCACAACTTACGGGATGAGAATTTTACATAAATAAAAACAGCCATAAGGAAATATTTTTAAAAAAATTTTACAATATTTCAAATTGATGTACGAGCACATAAAAACAAAATAAAATTAAATAGGTATGTGTGTGCTCATTTATATATTGTAGTGAATATGGTATGGTATCTATGGAGATCATTATAAATTCAAAGTTTATGCAAATATATATTAGCACTGATATTTATTTATATATACACATGTTTCTATGTCCGTCCGTACATATGTATATGCGATGCCCCTGCATTTGTATTCATTTAGTCATTCAAATACTCGTTGTTGTGACACGCCTCGAAAGCTCTAAACGCCGCCTACTGCGCCAGCGCTTATTGTTATTCCTTGGTTGATTACGAGGGACGTTTGCAAACTTATGAGTAGGTTAATCCTTTGAAGAATACTAATTATAGAGCTTGTGGTTTGTGATTTTAAAGTTTTAAGTGAAAAGGAATTAGTTGACTTGAATAACCGGTTTATAAATGGGTTGACAGAGGTCAGTAATGCCAACTATACTAACTGGAAACTCAGTAATTCTTAACTTATATAATAAGAATAATAATATAAGAAATACATTCAGATATGCACAAATAGATTGGAATTTCAAAAAAAAAAAAAAAAAAAAAAATGGAGGAAAACACTTTTTATTTAATATTCGAATAGATGAATTGATTGAGTTATTCTATAAGAAATGCCAGGAATAAGGTTATTTTTGCTTCATATATAACATGCAAAGATGTTTATCAATAATCTATTGGACTGCCCTCGTGTGTGCCGGCTTTTACTACACACATTCTGCCAGCGGCACAAGCAACAATAACGACAACGACAATGCCGTGATTCATCGCAAAAACTCAGCGAGACATATAAAATATATATGTTTATATATATAGTATATACACAGATACAATACAATTATATACTATATATATATATATATATATATGTATGTGCATGTATCCATATAAGATTCCAAAATTAAAGTCTCTGTTTGAAGTGCATGCATTCGAATAAGCGTGACCGGAGTTTGCCTCCAACTTTTGCAGCTGCTAATTATGTGAGAGTGTAAAAATAAAACTTGGAAGAACAGCAATTGGGATTTAAAAACTGGAACAGTTCCTAATAGCAGAGCGATTATTAAATAGGTATTAATATTATATGTAGGTTATACTTATGAAAAATTCACTCAGTGTGTGTTCTAAGCGATTTGACTATACTAACACAAAGATCTTCAAATGGATTTTCGTTTTTCAATCCACTCAGAACTAAAAGCAGATTACATGCAAAGGAATTTTTAGCCTTACTTAATTAAAATTAACTTAATCTATATATTTGATATTTATATTTTTATATATATACTTTATATATGAATGAACTAAAAATAAGCTTGTGGGTATATCTTATAATGCAAAAGGTCTGCAGCTCTATAAAACTGTTTGCAAGAGTATCAAAACGGCGGCACTATGAAATAATCTGTTCTGGTTTTATTTTTAGCAATAATACTGAAACGAGTTTCTAGAGCGCTGCTTGCTTTGTGTCCAAGGTTAATCGATTTGAAGGTCTGCAGTTGCCAAATATTATATTTATCAAAATGAGCTGAGAAAACAAAGTGTTATCAATGGACAAAAGCGCAAAAGTTTTGTTTATTTATTTTTTTTTTTAATGTCGATTCTGGCATAATTATATCGAAAAAATCCAAGACCAACGTGAGTTAAGTTTATTAGGCATTTACATCTCTTACAGAAACTCGAATTTTTTAACTATTAAAATTTTAATATTATTTTAATGAAATAAAAAAAAAGAAGATAATTTGCAAACAATCCTTGAATTAAATATATGTAAGTGGTGGAAAAAATTCGAACTACTTTTTTTTATGTCTTTATTCAATTTAAATGTAAAATACATTATTATGTTATCTAATATTTGTACAGTTTTTTTTTGAAGTTTTGAATGGAGCAAGAACACTTATAAATTGAAATACAGAATAGAAGTAAAAAATTTCTCAATTTGTCATAAGCCCTGAATACTTGATAAGCCTTTATATATTTTCAAAGTCCATCTGCTGCCCATTGATGGATAAAATTAAAATTCATTCACTGAGCATAAAAAATAAAATAAAAGTAAATTGCTTTGTAGAATTAAACTGAGCTAAATTAAAAATTCATTCAGGCTAAATTGAACTTATAAACGAATTGCAATTGTTTGCTTCGTCTTTAATTTGAAATCGCCTTTGCAAGAAAACTTGGATTCAAGCGAATATTATCACACAAACTGAAGAACAACTAAGCGCCTTCAATGATGACGTAATTAGCTCTGTTTCCGGCGTACGGAATGACGAGCTTCTGGTTGGTCATGATTAATACTTTCCGAGGCCTATTGAGTATAAAGTAGATATGCAGGAGTTACTGTGCAAACAAAAACACAGAGAGAGAGACTAATAGGTCGACAGCGCGAAGTTTAGCCCGATAAGGCAATTGCGATAAGAAAAGGAGGCGACCCGGCGCATGCGTAGGCGCAACAGCAATGCTTTCGGTATTTTTGTAAGCCATTTCGAAACGCACCTGTTATCTGGGCACGTTATCTTATCGGGGCACCTGAGCAACAGATTGCAAAAGCTACAAATTCTTTTCACTTGTTGTCGCGTTTCTATCTGTTGAGCATTTAGTTGAGTAGCGACAACCAAACGAATACGAATCCAAATTCGAATAGAAAACGAATTCAATTTGAGTGTGTGAACATATAGAAGAGACAAACGATAAATATGGTATCTGTAGAAACAATTGGTTCAATTTTCATCAAGGCGCTTAAGCTGGTAAGTTCTGCGTACAAAGAATGTCATAGAAATTATAGAAAATAAATCCTGCCAATTCAGTGACGAATTTTTGCCTTGCTTGGCTTGGAAAATTATTGAGCAATGCGACTAACTGTGCTTGGCCTTATCGGCCTTATCAGTGCCCGGGGTGGGTTAGTTATTCGAAATATTACTCATTTATATGAAAAGCACAAAATTAAGTGCGGGTCGTGAGTGCGCAATAGGTCTGGCGAAAGCTCTATGGGGCGGGGCCAACGAAAGATCGTTACAAGGTCTGATTCATTAGCCATGGCAAATGAGAGATAAACTGAGTTAAATATGAATTGAAACTTATTAATTCTCAATTATTACAGATCATTAATTTGGTGGTGATCTTCCTCTATCGTTGGGGCGATGGCGGCGAATTCTTGGGCATTGGCGGTACCTGGAATCTGAACGAAGAGAAGAGCGCCGATGCAGAGATTGTGGCCTCAGGTGTAATGGTCGGCTTCCTTATATACACTGGATGCCACACAATTGCCTACTTCTTTGGCACCACCAAGCACAAGGGGTAAGCATTGAATGAATCCCTTACTACTAAGCCTGTTCACCCAGTCTAATTCGAATTCCCTTGCTAACACAGCGAACTCTGCGATACCATCATGAATGTGGTGGGCACCTTTATGTGGATCGCCGTCGGAGGTGTGGCGCTGCACTACTGGAAGGGCTACATGTCCGATGAGGGCTTTCTGTATGTCAACTCGGAGCGTCAGGTGGGCATTGCGATGGGCTCGCTGTGCGTCATCGAGGGCGCGCTGTATTTGCTTGATACCGTTTTGGCCTGTATACACTACTCCAAGGGCGACACCGACTACACGCAATGAGCAGTGAACAAATAGCTCACTTCGAGAGTGAGGCGTCGCTGGAGCAACTGCCGAATAGCTGACAACACATTTTTTCAATTTTCCACAAATTTCAGTTAATTCTAAGTGCAAATTAGTTTGTAATCTACTTATCGGGCCACTTGTGTATGATTCGTTTATCGTTTTATCTTATTTACCCAATAGCAAACCATTTAGGTTTCGCTCCAGTAATACACTTTGGCTAATACAAATTACTAAGATCAATACAAGGAAACAAACAAACAAACAAACAACCAGCTTTTGTATACATACTTATTTGAAAGGGAAATATGGCTTTAATATAAGTACACCTCAAAGAAAACCTGGCGCACATATAGAGATTAGTGCTTCGTATTTGGCGTTCAGTTATTATGAATTCTAAGCAGCTTGTGGTTGGGTTTTATAGGTCTTGTAACCTTCCCTGAACTAGCTCAGTTGCATCTTTAAGCGACATTATTATTCAAAGCGTTGCTCGCTCGCCATAAAAAGCGAAATATTTTATGTTTGTACCTGTACAGGTACATACTCGTATATATATAAACGTAAATATATAAGTAAAGGGTTGTCTGTATACGGATCAAGGCTGTAAACAGGTTTTCAGCTAAGTCGCTTAGAATCCGCAAACCTAATGTATTTCTGAAGAAACTGAATCACAAAATCTATCAAATTGTCTTGCCTTAAGCACTTAATTGTATAATCTTTCTCTCTCCCTCTCTCTCTCTCTCCCCTGTTGATGAATATTCCAAATAATAATATTCCTAATCTGCCTAATGCATTATGTTCTCAGGTCTATACAGCAGGCTGATTTCCAGCAATAGTCAAAAAGTGGAGGGAGCTGCAGTTAAAAAGCTTACAAAAGTGACGTTACTACGATTAGTCAGAATTGAAAGCTTTATGCACTCTGAAGCTTTGTAAAGTTTTCTAATTCTTATTTTAGATAGGATTTTATTTAGGCATGGAAAGAGCGAGAGGTAATCAGAAACTTACCTCAAGCTGCTTATAATAAATATTAAGTTTATAACTTCTCTTATTAGAATAAGATGGAAAGTAATCATAATAATGATGATTATGATAATAGCAATAATCTAAATTCTGTTAATAATGCTTATAATACTGTTGCTGATGATCATAATCAACTTGATAATGATGATGACGAAAATGACCATGATAATAATAATGATGATCTTGATGATAATTATTTAAATCATTATTATTATTATTTCAGTAATGATTATGATAATGATGAATATATTGATTATGATGATAAAACGGATCGTGATAATAATGACGATCTAGTTGATGATTTACATCATCATTAACTAGATTTCAATAACAAGCATAATTATCAACAGCTCCAATATCATTAACATTAACAATTATTCATTCACATGATCATTATAATTAATATTACTATTTGCCACATATTTATTGCAATATTTAATTTGAAATATTTAAAAGTTTTATAAACAGGGAGCGCATAGCACTGCGACTGACTACAAAGGAGGTCAGGGATGCTACTGACAGAAAATATATAGTTGCTTCCCCCTTTTATAGCTGACAACTTTACTCGAAATGAAGCATTTAACTTTATGGAGTAAGTTTATGTACTCAAAAAGTAAGACTAAGAGCATATGTGTTTTTTTTTGCAATATCCATATTGCTGTCCGTTCGTCTCTTCGTATGATCACACGATATTACACAGCAATATTCAAATATTTTAATAGATATACAGAGTGACAAATAGAATAAAACTGTATATTCTACAGTTATTGTTAGAAATTAATATATTGACGACATGCAGTACACCTAGTAGGCGTAAATAGGAAGTGTATTAATTAAAGATCAAGATTTCAATCTAAAATTAAGAAAATACTAAGAAAACCAAATCAATTGAATACTTTGAATGTCACAGATCTCAATTTAAATAAATCTTTTCAAACTTTTAAGTACGAACCTAATTAAAATTTAACAACAAATTCATCAAGGGAATTTTTATAAAAGAAATGCCAAAATCTAGAATTCAAAGCAAGAGTAAATCAAGAAGATAACTCAAATAAATTTTAGCTAAGAAAAAAAATTACATATAATATTATATTAATATATTTTAATATATAATTACACGCTAATAAGAATAAGAAAATGAACTCACCTGTATTTTGGGCTTCCCGCGCCCATCCACCGCGTCTCGCTGCTGCTTGAAGCTGTTGGCTCTCGCGACACTCTGAGCGCAGAGCGCGCAGCGCCGATTCGCAGAGCCATCCTCCAGGTTGAGGGCGTCGAAGAGCATTGGCTGGTCCTGAATGAAGGAGTTGCGCGAACGCTGATTGAGCAGTTCCAGCGTGCGTGAATCCAGGCTTTCGCGATAGACATTGTGCACTCTGTCCAAGTTGTGCTCGAAGTCCGTGTCCAGGTTAAAGGAGCTCTGACTGCTGTTGCGCGTCGAGGCGGATTGCTGGCGAGCGAGCGCCGAGCTGCTGCTTCGTTTGCGTCGCATCACCACTGTCTTCGGCGTGCTCTCCAGGGATGATGAGCCGACGAAGGAGGGCGTGCGCGGCAAGGGCAGACTGACAGTTCCAGCTCCAGCTGAACTTCCATTCAGTTCACCTAGAGGCGAGGGTGAGTGCGGCTGCGAGTGGTGATGATGGCTGGCGCTGGTGGTCAATGGCAATTGGAGCGTGTGGGCGGGGGGCATTTGGCTCGGCTCGGCTAGACTCATGATGGACTGCTGGCGCTCCAGCTGCTTCTCGTAGCCATTGAACTTGTCGTAGTCAATGAATGACATATTGGCATAGCTGACCATATTGTCAATGGCTTGCAGTGATTGCAGCGAGGCGCTCCACTTGGGATTCAGCTTATCTTTTTTGTCTTTTTTCTCCTTTTTCTCTGGCTTTTCCGTCAGGCCAATCAACGTACTCTTGAACGATGCAATAAGCGTGCTGGAGCGACGTTTCTGAAAGTTCAATTGTGGATTGTAGTTGCTATCGGCAGGTGTCAGGGATATAAGCGATGGCTTGCGCTGCATTGACGCCTCCGAGGCTTCCTCAACGGGTGTTGAGGTCAGCGCCTGAGTGGATTGTCGACGAGCTGGGGTCTTTACTGAGCTGGCGGTGTCTGCACGGCGTCGCAATATGGGCGAACAGCTGGTATTCGCCGTCGCACCGTCCTCGGCCAGCGAATTCTTGCGTGGCGAAGCCGGCATCATGGGATCACCCGACTTCTCCGTCTCCTCCGACAGCTGCTCCAGCTGCGGCTCAATGAAGCTGCGTCGATTCGGCCGTCGCAGCATAATCATCGAACGACTTCGCGTAAACGTGAATGGCGTTTTGCCCGCTTCATCTTTGGACTCATCGCTGCGCGCCAGATTCTCCTTGCTGCCAGTGAAATTGTTAAAGAACTTGGACATCTTCATCCGAAAGCTATGCGTACGCTCCATCTTCGGCGCCGACTCCACCTGCGACATTCTGGCACGTCGCTCTGCATCGTACTGATCCTTAAACATTTGCGTAATGTTTGGTGTCGGTGCAGTAGTTGTTCCACTCATAGATTGCGAATTGTTGTTTTTGTGCACCATATTGTTGTTGTTGTTGTTGTTGCTGCTACTGATATTGTTGTTGTTGTTGTTGTTGCGATTATTGGCCTTTGAATCGTTTGGTTTGAGTTTTGCATTCGTGGCAGCTTTACAGATCCCGTTCTTATTGCTATTTATGGTTTGCTGTTGCTGCTGCTGCTGCTGCTGTTGTTGTTGTTGTTGTTGTTGTTGCAGCTGTTGCTTCTGTTGCTGCTTTTTGTTTGTCTTTTGTAACTTCTTTTGTCCCTTCGCGGCGTTCTTCGCCTCTTTGCTGGAATTCATCATGCAGCCAATTAACTAGAAAAACAAAAAGCGAGTTAGATAGAAATGTATAAATAAGGTAAGTATATTAATAGCATAATATAACTCCACTCTCTCGCTCTCGCTCTCGCTCCCGCTCCCGCTCTCTCACTCTCATATTCTTGCTCTTTCTCTCTTTCTTTAGTGTCTTTGATATCTGATATTTGGCGTGAGTTTTAGTACATATAAATCGGCATTCCAGCAGTGTTTTCATAGAGCACAGCAACTAAAGCGAATATGGATAATGATATCTCATTTAGTGACTTGTCCAATCTAGTATTATTTGGCAACTAACTCAAGCAACACTTTAAAATACCCTGTAATTAAAACCGGAATGATTTCTTCAAAACAATCTTAAGTTCATCTCATGGAAATTGTATCCAAATTTAAAATTTTAGATATTCATTCAATATTAATATCATTTTGGCCGAATATTTATGTGCTCTAAAAAATATTCACTATACAAATTAAGTATAATAAAATACTTTGTATTTTTAACTTAATAACATAAACTGTACAAACTATATATACTGAATAGCTTTATATAATAACAATATCAACTATATAGCGGTTTATTTGAACCGTCTGAAATGAATTTAATGCGATTTTTCGATGATGGTTAGAGAGCCTATGATTCGCCATCGTGCTTTTGATATGATGCATCAATTCCCATTCCATTTATCATTATCAAAGGGGAAGTTGGCGACAAATCAGCTTCGGTTGATTGATAAGGCACCAGAATGTAGTATTGAAGCGTAACTCATCGCATGAACTAAAATGTCGTAATGCATGCAAGATTTCTCTCTGTTTCCATTCTCTGGCAATCTGTCTTTCGCTGTTCGTGGAAGCAGAACGACATATCCGAATCCAATCCGAATGAAAGGATCGTTGCATTTGCGCACACAGTTGTCAGTGCTTCTGTGTAATATTGAATACGAGGGCTTCCAATTGTCGTGTCGCAGTTGAGGAACAGGCGTGATATCAGTATGGCCAACGGGTCGACAACATTGTCAAACGGCGCAAAAATTGCTATGGAGTATGGAGTGTGTGTGAGTGTGTATGTGAATGGTGTGCGGTGTGACAAGCTACGAGCATCAACAACACAATACAAAGAGCCAAACTCTTATCTGAAACAATTCGGTTTTTTTATACCCCCTCACAGTAAAGCTCAAAAACAACAGTTAACAGTTTGATAAGATTTCAAAAAGTCACACACAAATTTACTTGTTTGGGTGTTTCGCAATATGCTATTTCAGTTCCCTGGTTAGAGTTCAAAAATGACATAAAACTAATGAAATACTATAAATAATCTATTATTATCGTACATATATTGTTAAATACGTACATATGTATGTGCGAAATCTACGGTTCGCATGAGATTCTGAAGATATTTAGCTATTAATAGGGCATATATATGTATGTACATATATATATATATATATATATATATATATATATATATATGCACTTCATCTCATTTCAATCCTGTTCGCGAACAGTATTATATGTATTGTCTGTCATTAACTCATCTTCGAATTGTCCGGTAGACTCCATTCTCCATTCGCCGCTTTCACTATAACTTCTCTTTCTATCATCTACTTCATTACATGTCGCTGGTTTCTTTAAATTGTCCGGTACAACTAAGACTCTTCTCTTTCTCTGTCTTCTTTCTCTTTCACTTTATATATCGAAGACACATCAAAATCAATATATCATATGAAGAGCATTATCTGTCTTTTCTGTCTATATCTTCTCTTTCCCTATCGCTTATCTGTGACTCTTTTCGTCTCTTGCACTCTCTCTTCCTTCTTTCTTCAATTTTATCATCTCTTCCCTCTCTCTCTAACTTTCTTCTCATTTTCTCTTTCTTCCTTGCCTTCTGATTTTTACTTTAAATGCTTTGCCATCTTTATCTCTCTATTGCTTTCTCTATCTCTATTTTCTCTCCAATTTTGTTAGTGTGACTACTACTACTTATCTCAAAACGTCCCTCGCTGTATACCTATTTCTATCTATCTATCTTGGTTCTCTCTCTTTAACTGTCATTAATCAATTCGCAGTGTACTTGAAATCAATCGTACATAACTTTCATCAGCTTCTCTCCCTCTCTATCTCTTACTCACTCTATCTTATATGTATGTACATATAGCTCTGCCGCTCTCTTCTTGTATTTAAGCAAGTTTTTAACTGAACCAACATAGAATACTTAATAGAGATTGCTTACTTTTCAGTTTCAAATCTAAATTCTCAATAATGGCAGATATAAATTATATTACATTAGCACAAGCATAATATTTATAATTATTATATTATCAGTTCGAAAAAAAAAAAAAACAAAAGAAAGTGCATCTTTCACATTTTCTCTCTTCATGCATCTGATATATTATTGCATAGATCCGTATAAGTATTGTATTACAACTTGCTGTGTATATCGATCTTATTCGAAAACCAGTTTGCGGTTTCAATTAACGACGCGTTGTTATTGTTGTTGTTGTTGTCGACACAAGATATTGACACTGACTGACTTGATGAGTATTCATTTAAAATTTTCCTAATGACACTAACTACAAAGAGGTGCAAAGGTATTTCAAGCTTAATACAAAGCTTTTTTTAAGTATTTATATTTAATACACAGTATAGATAGCATTTTTCAATTTATAATAATTACTTAATCTTCAAGCTTTAAAATGGGAATAGTTAACACATATCTTTATACAAATGTGCATTCCTCCTTTTTTGGGTTTTGAAACTTTTTTATATAAGGAATATTTATCTCATTTCCTATGATAAAGGCATAATACTAAACTCATAAGAATTCTTATAAGGGATGAATTCCTTATTGGAAATATGATATTCTTATAGGACATCGTCTAATTTTAGTATTATATAATAAATAATTTATTTTTATTATTTACATTAAATTTCAGTTAAATTTAATTGATATCTTTATAAAAGAATATATCGCCTATTATTTATGTTCATTATTTCCATAATCAATTGTTAACATTGTCCGATGTACAAAGATGTCCTTTTAAGGCTCCAGAGTTTTTACTAATCTACTACTAATCGCATATACATATGTATAGATACATATACATACATATCTTTAGCATTCCCTCCATGCCTATATGTATTAAAAAAGAGATTTAAAGAACTCTCTTATCGTCTTTTAAATCCACTTTGAGTTCATTTTAAGTAAGTGTATGAATTTATGTACATATATGTCTGTATATCTTTTTTTTCACATTGTTATTGTTTCTTGTGTGTTATAATTCAGCTGCCTTAACAGTTCATTTGTTTATATTTTGAATTAACATTCGTATATAACTGCGACACAGGCCCGAAAAAATTGCTCTTGAAACTTAACGTAAGTGTGTATGAGTGTGCATGTACGCATGTACGCGCAGGCACATACGTGTGCGCGTGTGCATGTGTTCGTTTAGTTAGCTTGGGATCTTTGTCAAGTGCGCGGCGTAGATGTAAACAAAGTCGCACATTGAATTCATTTAGTATAATAATATATTTTAGTAATAGTCCACATTTGTGGGCATATGTACATTTGTATGTACATTCTGTGCCATTATGTACATAGTATCTATGTAAGCATTAATGTTTCCTTCAAGTCTTTGAGTGCTATGCACACAATATTGCGTGGCCACTTGCGCAACTTGACAACCAGCTGACAGTCTAGCGTGCACTCTTGCGTTCTCTTTTGTGCTCTTCGACGCAAACTTTTGAGGCCGCAATCTTTCTCTCTGTATCCGTTTCTCTCTCTCTCTCTCTCACTCTCTCCCGCTCCATGTGACGACGCAACGTAAGCACGCTCAAATATTCAACTCGTTTTCGTTCGTTATTTATGTATGTAATTATAAATAATCGCGTACAAACGTATGGATATACATAAGCACATATGTGCCATAATGCTAAGCGTACTCTTCTTTTAAAATTAAGTTTTTGTTAGAATTATTAATTAAATAATCTGGGAAATCACATACATATGCTTGCATTTATATGTACATTTGTACATATATTTGCAGCTGTGTTCATATTTGTCATCACTTTTTTGCCGGTTCCCTGCCTCTACACACAGTGTCGCTAAAGCAACAATAAAATTTCCTTTTTTTTTGTATTTTGTATTTTTTTTTTTTTTTCACTTACCAACCGGCTTATTGTCACAGTTACTTTTGTGTTTTAGATTCATTTATCATATATGGCACCTTCATTTACACTATGCCAGTTGCGAAAATAAAGAAAACACTTTGAAACGATGCGAATTTTCTGTCAACGGCGCGCAACAACGCTACTAATGAACACCGCGCGCGCGGGTGACTAGCGGTTAACTGATCGACAGGCGACTGCACAGCTGGAAGCATGGAGAGCGCTGAACAAGGTGACGCATTGCGCATGTCCGTGAGCGAAACACATTGCGTGTGACGTTTCGCTCTCTGAGTGCTACAACTACTCTAGCTAAACCACGAAGCTTAAGAGTGTGTATGAGTGTGTGTCTGTTGTGTGTGTGTATTAATGTACACGGATGCATGTAAATCAGGCGAGTGACAATATATATACAGGGTATTTCATAGTCCAAGCTCAATTGAATATTGACTGACCAGCGGCTTGGTTATCGATTTCAATTTGATCGCAAACACATCGTCATCGACTTGCAATCGACTTTTAACGCATTTATGTATGTATGTATGTACAAATATTATTAAATATACTTTTAGTAAATGTGAGCTTAAATAATTTGGGTATACATTTTACAAATGCAATAATTGAAATATAGTCATAAGTAAATATACTCTCAATTAAAGTCACTGAATCGAGATAAGAAACAAAACAAAAGTCTATTTCTACATACAATACACACACATTCATTTCAATGTATGCGAGGGAACTTGATTAGATTGTTTTAACAAAATTCAATTGAAATCTATAGCGCAGATCAAGTTCCAATTATTCAGTCGACAGTTACATTGAATACAGGAATGCATATGTATTCATTTTAAGAGTTTGGCAATGACCACAGTTAAGCCAGTGCTCTGTGTGGGCTGCACCGTAATTGACTTTGTGACGATCAATGAGACCTTTCCCATCGAGGACACGGATCGGCGATGCCTCGATGGACATTGGCAGCGCGGCGGGAATGCCTCTAATGTTAGCACCGTGCTACGACTGTTGGGAGCGAGTGTCGAGCTCTTTGGCATGCTCAGTCGATCGAACGGCTTCCGGGTGCTGTTAGATGACTTGGATCGGCGTGGCATTGGCACAAAGCACTGTCCCAAGACCGAGAAAGATCCGCCGTTCTCGTCAGTGATAATTGTCAAGGAGACTGGCTCGCGTACCATCGTGCATTGCAATAAAAACTATCCGTATATAACGTGCGAGGATTTCATGAAAATTGATCTTGATCGCTACAGCTGGGTTCACTTTGAGGCACGTCACGCCCATGAAACAATCAAAATGATTGAAGCCGTGAGGGAGCACAACCGAATCCGTAGCTCCAACATTCGTATCTCACTGGACTTTGAGACAATGTTTGATCAAAATCTACCACTGTGTGGCCTATGTGACTATGTTGTGTTTTCAAGCGAACTGGCCAAGCAGCAGGGCTGGAAGAGTTCCCAAGAAACGTGCTATGCTGTTGCTAGCAACGTAAAACCCAAATGTCCAAGCATAATTTGTCCCTGGGGCAGCACAGGTGCTGCATGTCTAGACACAGTCTCCAATCAGTTCTCGAATGTGGCTGCCTTTAAACCTCAGCATATAGTGGATACGCTTGGTGCGGGTGATAGCTTTATGGCTGGATTCATATACGCCATTAACGTGATGCACTGCAGCCTGCCGAATGCTGTGAGTTTTGCTAACAGAGTGGCTGGTCACAAGATCACGGATTTTGGATACGACCACATTGCGAGGCTACAGAAAGACGAGCTTACAACTGATTGAACATGATTTTATATTAATTATATGTAAACAGAAATAAAATATATAGTTCTTAAATATGTGAACAATAATGATATACATATGTTGGAAAAAAAGAAACAAACATAAGCGAAGCTCTAAAGCCATCATTTCTGAATTCCAAGAATCTTAAATCATATTGCCATTAGACTACGATGGATTCCATAGACACACTACAGGAGTAGATTATGTCCAGGCGTGTTATCTTATTAGAAACCTTCTATTGCTAGCTTTCATATTTGTCCAGTGCCTATGTATATTTGGTAAAACATGCTCCTTGGTCATCCGAATCTGCGCTCACAGCAGATGAGGAGGCGTTGCCAATGCCGCTGGATGCGCTGCCATTCTTATCTTTCTTGCTTTGTTCAATTCTTTTATCAATTAGCTGAAGATAATCAGAAAGGACAGTAAGAAATTAATTAAGTTACTTATTAACTTGTGAAGATTCATTACCTGTTTACGCAAACGTTGGATTTTGCGCAATCTCTCCAGCCAATTGGATGCATAGAGAGTTTCTTTCATCATACTTTGGTAGACAAGCGAGGCCAGCTGCAAGGGTATATCAATTAATTAAATATTCTTTGGATGTACTTGTGTATTTTACTCGTATCTCTATCAATTAAATATGTAGACAATTGATATATTGAATAAAACCTATAATTACGCTTTAAGCCCAATATATTTGTATTTACAATGATGGCCTACACCCAAACAATTTTCATATAGCTAGGATTTAAGTCTCATATTACTCACATTTGCGTGCAGCGCCATCTGCCGGGCAAGTAAGGGAGCACTGCGATCGGAGACTATT
Source organism: Drosophila stalkeri (assembly GCA_035047405.1). Taxonomy (NCBI): domain Eukaryota; kingdom Metazoa; phylum Arthropoda; class Insecta; order Diptera; family Drosophilidae; genus Drosophila; species Drosophila stalkeri. The sequence goes on along the minus strand of JAWNPR010000149.1, from coordinate 5,012,101 downwards.
CGCTGCTTTGGATGGGAAACGATTTTAGAGATCTCTTCGCGTGCCTCAACAAAAATACGATTCGAATTAAGTTCAAGCGGTTCAACAATCACACAGGCATGATTAAACTGGCCCTGTAGGAGAGAAATCATTAGATTGTACAGGCTTGTTATTAGTAAAATAATCATACTGATATTGTATCCAAGTTATATTTCTCTCCGCTTTCGTTGTAGATGATATTAACAAAGTCATTGCCAATGTGCTTCTTTTTTTCAGTGCAATTTGGATCATCCTGCAGATTTGTCGGCATCAAAGTAGCCACATGAAATGTTACCTAAACGGAAAACCCAGGACGAATTAAATGGCTTGCTATTAATTGAAGTGTGTGTAGGAAACTAACCTGCATTATGTCATCCTTCCAGACGTAAGCATATTTTCCATCAGCCCCACTTTTGTCTAAATGAATAAACAAGTTATTCTGTTCGGCTTCTTTGAGACTGACCAAAGTTCCAATGTTCCGTAAAAATTCGACGTAGCGTGTGCTGCCGTGAGAATTACGCAAAATTTCTACAGCATTGTTGCACTGATTTTGACCAACATACAAAACACCAATTTTATGCGTCTCAAAAGGTGGAACAAGATCAAGCAGTCTCAATACATTCGGCTGGTCCGGGCCGACTTTAAGCGGGGTCTCTGTTACCGAATGCTCACCAGTGCCGTAGAGCTGCAGAAAAACGAAGCTGGGATTCATGAACAACTTGGCGCTGATGGCCGGCTTTGTGGCACCAAAACTTCTGAGAGCTTCGGGCGACGGGGATCGCGCTTTTCCGTTGTTCACCTCACGCACCGTTGATATTGTCTTGGAACGACCGCGCATTATGTCGCCGCCATTATACTCTGAGCCACCCTTTTTACTGCTATAACCGCTGCTATTGGACTTGGCTAGACCGAGACCGGAGCCAGCAGGAGTTGGAGATTGTTTGGGCGCGATAACTGCCTGAGCTGCCTGAACTGCCTGACCCGGTGATAGGGGTGGCTTACCCACAGCGCCCTGCTTCAGAGAGGTTGCTGACGCAGAGGTCTGCACCATGCCCGGCTGAGCTGCGCCTTCAGAGCCCTGGCTGTTAACATCGTCGGCCGAGTGCTGTTTGGGTGGCAATGCGCCAGCTCCTGGTTGCAGTGGACCTTTTAGAACTTGGGCAACCTGAGGCGGCGTCGAACCAGCTATTTCCTCGGGTATAGCTTCGCAGCTGACACGCATATCTTTGGTACTGTACTGTACACTCTTCTTCTTTGACGGCAGCTGGTGTTCTTCCAAGGATGCTTTGACGGCTTCTCGCTCTTGGGAAAGTGGTGCTGGCTTCGCAGCTAGGAATGCCTGCCGCCAGCTAGAAGTCATCTCTGGACTGGAGTTGACGCGTCGCACCGGATTTCGGACACGATTCTGGCCATCACCAAATGCTAAAGCTTCATCATCGGCTTCACCATCGCTAACGCTAGCACTGAGGGCTGCATCCTTGCCACGCTTGACACAAGCAGCCAGGCGTGGAATATCAATGGCCGCTGTGCCGCTCCCGCCGTTGCTCCCGCCGCCGGCAATGCTCACGGAGTAGACCTCCTCTTGACGATACAGTGCCCGCGCCTGAGCCACCATTCGATTGCGAATTTCCGCATTTGTTTCCACTGTCGCTGCTTCTGGTGCGGTTTCTGGTACTGGTGCTGGCTCTGGTAGCGCCGTTAGTTCAGGTCCTGACTCAGGTTCGGGTTCAAGATTTGGTTCAGGTTTTGGTTCTGGTTTTGCTTGTGGCTGCGGTTCTGGCTCTACCACGGCTTCGGTCTCTTGCGCTGACTGAGCTTCCTGTTGCGATTGCTGCAGCTGCTGCAATACTTCCTGCATGGGGTTGTCTGGCCCGAACACGCCGCCAAAAGCAGTGGGCAAGAAAAGCGAAACCACACTATTGAAGGGCAAATCCTGACCAAAGCAGTCGTTGGCAATGGGATTCTCAATACGGGTTATCCATGAAACATTGCCCGTGGGACGTCTAATGAAGATTTCGGCCCAACTAGTGCATGCACGCACACATACGGGCTGCTGCACAGTTGGAACCGATCGCGTGGAAGGACCAACACTGGCCGTTGACAACGAGAGCGAGTTACCCAAGAGCGAAGTATTGCTGCCAGTGTGAGAGCCCTCGACTAAGTTGCTGGCACCAGACGCCTCCGGATTGGACCCGCGTCGCGAATACGTGTCTAACGAGATCGTTGAACTGTTCGATATTTGCCGATGTGGATGTGCAGTTGCATCTGAGTTTGATGTTGATGATGACGAAGTATGTTCGGTGCTGCCGGCACTCTCATTGACGCTACTATGCTGAAAGGTCATTTTTGTGTAGCGCCGTTCACGCTCCGGCGACGAAGGCGCTTGCGCTGCATCGCTCAGACCCTTGGAATTTAGACTAATGCTGGGCGCCTTGCCCATTTGCACACACCGTTCGCAGAGACCGTTGCGTATCGGTCCCGATGGGCAACCGGATGTGGTAATGGTAATCAAATTATGACCCACCAGCCACGTGTGCGAGACGCCATCCTTCAGCAAATAGTCAACAGCCGGCAAGCTATAATTACAGAAGGTATATAAATAATTCATTGCACAATAGGTCAATCATATTTACCGCTTGGGCAATGAGGGGCAAGGCGAGAATGTGTGACGCTCTAGAAAATCAAAGCATGTCTCAACCAAGTCCGCATGAAAAGTCCGCAACGTATTGTTCATTACCGGACGCATATCTGCATCATTACGGGTCGTGGCACTATTCTTACTTCCACGCTCCGTAAGACTAGTGCTGCGCTTACGACTGGAGGAATCTTCATTCACGTTCAACGAATTGATATTGACGATGTCATTATAAAGCATCTTGGCGTTCGACTGCATGGACTATGAGAGACAAGAGAAATATCAATTAGGTCAATGGATAACTGATGCGACTATTAATTATTACTTTTCTGATATAGCTCACGCAATTCTTGCGCTGCTCCAGCTTGATCTTCAGAAACCAGCCCGCTATCACATGATGAGCCAATGAGACGGTATAATGGTCGTATCGATAAGGTTTTGTGTATGGCAGCGATATGGCGAACACATACATATTTTGCATGAGTGTAAAGTTCGAGACCAAATGGTTCGGCAGATGGATCAAAACTATCAATAAAAGTTTTTTTTTTTTAATATTAACCATATCTCCAGGTATATACAAATAAAATACACAAAATCACTCACGGGATAGAAATTCCAGAACTGGTAAGGCCACCGAAGTTCTATCGGACATTCTGCTTATTTGCCACAAAATGTCTGGCAGCTTACGCATTAGAGCTTCAGGCATCTCCAAGATGAGAATGGCCATTGTATTGATGCAGACATCGGCTATGCCCGTTGGTATAAGGAGGTAGAGGGAAGTAATGATGTTGGTTTGCTGTAGCGGCTGCAGGCACTCGTGATAAATAACCAGCGATGCCATGGCTCGCACCACAAGTCCGTGGAATTCGCTGGCAATTAGTTTAAACTTATTGTTGCTAACCGAGTTGATTTTGAGCAATGTGTTGGCTAGCTTCTCAATGTCGTTGCCTTGAAGAAGAGCTTTATTCTGCAACACTATGGGTAGCTCTTCGATAACCAGTTTAAACACTTTGCTGTTAGACTCGTGCTCTAGACAGCGGACAATCAGATTACAGACACGTCGTATAGAAATTGTTGATGTTTGCGCTTGCTGTGCAGACGGCAAGTCGATGCCTAAATAGTGGCTAAACTTTATAGTTTTGGTGTTGTCTTCAGGATATCCAATGTGATAGGAGGCATTAGCGCGTAGTTTGAGCATCCATTTGAATATCTGCAAGTAATTGCTTGGATTAACATTTATAGAAATACATACCATTATAGGTTTCACTTTACCTTAAGCCGCACAGTGCTTGCCTCCTCAAAGACCTTTGGGCGATCGTAGTGCAGTTCTAGATGATCCATTAAAATATTGAATATCTTGATGGTATGTGCGGCCGGTTGGCGGTGTAGCTTAATGGCAAACACCTTAACAAGCCCATCGACAGCCGCAGTTATATCCTCGATTTCCGTCTTGGACTTTATGCCTGCCTCCGCTGCGCTGGCCTCAATCGCAAATTGTCGATTGATGAGCGCCTCCAATATGTCCAACAACTCCAGGCAACGTTTCGTATCACAATGTGCCGCAAAGTTGGAGAGAGCAGTAGCCACCGCCTCGCGCACTTGTACGCTGGACTCCTGATAGATCTGCGCCAGCTGTGGCACAACGACACGATCGAGTATCTCCTCCTCATAGCTGTATCGATTCTGGTTCATAATCTGCTCTAGCGAATGGATTATCTTTTTGCGCACATTTGCGTTCGACATGCGGTAATACCGATGCACAAATTGGGATAGGCACAAAAGCCACTCTGGCCGAGTGGCAGTCACTCGCTGTGTTCGATAGTCGATTAGACTTAGGACAGACGACTCAGGACGTCGATCGGCGACCCGTTCTATCAGATCGTAAATGCGATCCACATTGCAAAGTATTTGCGTGCGTTCGTTTTGCAGCAATTTCTCAATGCAGTCGATGTTCTCGTGAAAATTGATTTGTAAATGATGCACTCGATCTTTGTTGACACCCGCACGCTCTGCCAGATAAGATTTATTAACCACAAATGGAGATCCCGAACGGCATCAACAACAACACAATACGCACCATACTCCTCAATGTTGTCGACAATCGCCGACATAATGTCACATATCAGATCCCATATGATCTCGGAAAGTTCGTGCCTGTACTTGTTGATCACCATGCGCACACTGAGTATCACTTCGTAGGTCACAATCACCTCGTTGCTATCCAATGCCTGCAACAGTTAATTGGTTTACATCGAGATAGTGAAAGACTCTTCAAGTGCAAGTTACATTTCGAAAGCCCATTAGCACGTTGGTGGCATAGATCATCGATGAGACCTGAAAGATGATGTTCGAGCCAAAAATGTTCATGTTGAGATGAAACACGGCGCCTCGCAACAGTTGGGCATCCTCGTACTGTCCTTTGTCATTGAGTATGTTACACATTATCTTCATGGAGTGATAGCCCAGCTGAGTCCCCAGCAGATTCTTCATTATCTGCAAATAAGCATTTAAATTATAATTAATTTTTACTTTTTATTTATCGTTTCATTTTTCATTTGTCATTTGGCACGAGACTTTCACATTACATTCATCAAATTCTAAAATCATGAAAAAGCAGATTGTTAAGGAGTTCATAACTGTGAAGAAGGTCCGATATCTGCCAAGAGAAGAGCCACCACCGCCTCCGCCGCCGCCGCGGCGTGTGCTTATAGTGGGTCGCTGCACCTTGGACGTTATCAACATATGTAACGAGCAACCGAAGCCTGGCATCATTGAACGCACTGATGAGGGTTTCTGGCGTCTTGGCGGCTATGCTCCGAATACATGTTGCGTCCTGCGACGTTTGGGCACCACCTGCGAGTTTCTCGGCCAGCTCTCCAAGGTGCCCGCCTTCGAGAACCTAATGAGCAGTTTCCAGGCCATGGGCATCGAGATTTCCAATTGCCCGCGTACCAGCCAGCAGCCGCCGCATCGCATCATCGTCTCGGTGCGCGGCAAGGCCCAGCAGACAACGGTGGAGTACACGAATCATTTTCACGAGCTCACCTACCAGCAGTTCGTGGGCGCCGTTGATTACCGCCAATACTGCTGGATACACTTCGAGTCGCGCAACACCGGAGAGACGATCCGCATGGTGCGCGCTGTGCGAGCATACAACGATCGCAGCCCCGACGCCTACATTGTGATGTCTGTGGATCTGGCCGACATGAAGCCCCACAGCTGTCTGATGGCCGCCTTGGCCGATTATGTGCTCATCCGAAAGCAGCTGAAGGTGGATAATGGCTATATGAATGGCCGGGAGACTGTGTGGGGAGTCCGCGACGTCATGGATGCAGCCCGCAAGCGCTGGCAGAGTTTGCAGCCAAAGAAGAGCCCGTATATAACAGAAGATATACCAGAACTCGATCCGGTGACCTGCAGAAAGAAAACGTCGCACCAGCCCATAATAATATACGACAACTATGAAGAGGGCTCCAGTTGTTTGATGCCCGACGACAGATTCTTTAAAGTGGGCCCTCACAAGCCGCAGAAAATCGTCGATGCAATTGGCGAGGAAGAGACCTTCGTGGGCGCCTTCATCTATGCCATGCAGGGGGACAAGATGTCATTGCGCGATGCCATCGAATATGCCACCCGTGCTGCCTGCTTCAAGGTGTCCATATATGGCTTCGATAAAATGCGCTGCATGCCCAAGGATCTGGTTGCTTGCTATCACGAATGACGCTTGTTATTGATGATGTTGTTATATAACAAATTGTATGAATGGGAGAGCAATGTATTTTCATTTATGTTCCTGATTGTTCTCAATTGTCTGTCAATGAATCATAGAGTCGACCCAGATAGCAATACTCATTTCGCATGTCGGCAATCAAGTGGGGCATATTGATGTTTAGCTGGTTAATTATCAGCCCAATTCGTGGTCGATAAGAAACTGTAAACACCTGGAACAGGGATCAGATAAGATGTAAGAAAACACTCACTGACTAACAACTAGAATTTCATTAGCATAAGCAAACAAATTGTAACCCACCAATCTACCATCGGAAATGAGCTGATAAATTCATAGTCAATCAGCCAGCATAGTGCATAGTGCCATAAAAGTGGAACCGATATCATAAGCGCGAGGCATTCCGCACAATTCTCTGGACACAAATAAATTCATATGAAGAGCTGTACGTCTTAGGTATTCCAATATTTGATTTTCTATTAAAAAGATTCTTTGTTTTTCAGATCAGCTGGAACTAATCACTGTGCTCTTGCTGCGGCTGGCCAGCATTAGAGCCAACACTCAAGAGATCGAGATCGAGTCGCTGTGCAGCACCGCCTCAACATGGACTCTGATCTCGAACAAGCAGCATTGCGACAGATTCTATGTGTGCACGGGTGTGAAGGGCATGAGCTACCAGGAATTTCAATGTCCAGCTGAATATCATTTCAATAGCCAGGAGCAACGCTGCGTACGAGGCTCGTGTTCCACAAGCTGCAATACGATTGGCGTTCAACGCTTGGAGGGCGATTGCACGCGCTTCAAACGCTGCTCGATTGAAGGCGAACTCTCAGTTATGAAGTGCTCGTATGGCTTCTACTTCGATGCCAATCGAAAAGCCTGTCTGCCGATAAACATAACTCCGGCTCATCAGTGCAGCTGCATATTACCGGAGCACTCAACGCTGGCCAATTCGAACGACTGCCGAAGCTATTATCGTTGTATTGGCGGGCAGGCCATGTTGCAGCAGTGTTCTCAAAATTATTATTATGAGGCTAGCGTGAACAGTTGCCTCTTGAATACTAGAGGCGAATGCCAGTCAGCTGTTCAACCTGACCAGCTGACCTTGCAGGAGTGCAAAAAAGAGGGAAGTCGACTGGTGCCGCACTCGGAGGACTGCAGCCGCTACTACGTCTGCATTGGCAGCCAGGCCATTGAATTAAGCTGCCCCAAGGGCCAGTATTTTGATGTGGCATCGCGTTACTGCACAGCTGCTGCACATTTCCAGTGCTTCACAGTGACAACTAGCACGCAGGCGACGCCAACTACAACGCAAAGAATCAACAGCAAGGAAATACAGAAAGTCAATAACAGCAAGCTGGCACACGAGTTGAACGACCACAGAATCAAGCCGGAGGAAATTAGCAACAACAAGCTGTCATCAAAATTTTTGTTATATTAAAATTATATTCAATCCATTTTATGCTTGCCTGCCCTAAATAAAATAAACTCATAGTCTGACATACCTTATACGATGCCTGGCAATAGTGATTGCTGTTCACAGTGCGGCAAAGTGTGACGATGCACTGATGCAGTGGCTCGCTGGGGAAGATGGTGTAGCCGATAACCATCTCCAATACGGTCAGGCATTGCAGTCCAATGTCATCATTTGGCACCGTGCAGCTCAACTCACAGGCATTTCTGAAATACGAATGCAATCAATTCCTTCAGTTAAATCATATTTCAAATGTCACCCACTGCACTATGCCAACGAGTACATCCTTCTCTAGGTGTGCTGCATTAAACTTGATCAGATTAATCAAAATCTGTAGATAGGGACACAGCAAATTGGCATCTGTGATGGCTGGTATCCAATGCAACATAAATTTACCAATCTGTAAGCAGACAAATCAAAATTTATTTAGGAATTACAGCTCCATTGGACTCCGTTTCACCTTCTCTTCGAAATTGGTAATATCCTTGCCATTTTCTGTGAGCGTATCCAGCAGCTCTAACAAATGCCGCAGATCTTCGTGCGCCTCATGATTTTGTATCACCAGGAAAAACTTCTCACGCATTATCGTCAGGTTTTTGTATTGTGTGAAAATGAGACGTTTGTAGAAGCTTAACGTGATTTGGCGTGTTTCTGCCGGCTTGTTGGGCACGATGAGATCATTGGTCAGTTGCCACAGATTGGTTATGGAGGTCTGCAAGCGAAACAATATTATTATTTATGGGCTAATACAAATTGCCGGCCTTACTTCATCCAAGTTGATATTCTGCAAATGCAAATCTCCCAATTCTTTAAGCATTTTGCAGCGCTGTGCAATTGGCTGCTCTGGCTTAAGCTCAAGCTCAAACTCTGGACGCAATGTTCGCTCGCCAGAGTTTCCTGCCAAAATACAGCATATTCATCAGAGTAATTGTTTCAATTAATTTGGTCCATTTTACCTGGTGCTTTCGTGCTCTTAAGAAAATTTTTAAACTTTGATTTATCTCTGGAACCCATCATAAATCGTTATTTTTGCGTTGATAGACGCTTCACTATCTGTGGTATATTTAAAATTCGTTCACTTCAATTAAAATAAACAAAAAATAGCACATTTATAAGGAACTGCAGTTGGATACTAAGCAATTTGGCCCAACTGATTACAGAAATAACAAGAAAAATAATAGAGGTAGTCCCTTCAAAGAACCATATGAACAACTCAAATATCAAAAGACTATAAGAATGTTGTACTGCCAATTGACAACTTAAAAAGAACAATCTTAATCATTTCATCTATTACCAACAATTAACATACATAGAGTAAATTCGACTAATATATTAATTTATTACTTCAGAACAGTTACCTTCTTTCCATCCCTGCACTAATTTATTCGGTTCATTTACATCACAACATTGCGATAATGTTAAACAACAGCAGGCGTTCGAGTAACTTTTATACGTTTCGAGTTTGAAAGCTAACATTAAATTTAAGTTATATGGTTCACTAACGGCTGTAAAGAAAAAATCTTTATATACTTAAAATTTTTGAACAAATATTGTAAGTAAAGTTATGATTTTACTGTTAACTCCGTTTGGCGGAATGTAAAGTTTCCGATCGACCAAAAACATATGTTTTTAAATAGTGAACCATATGAAGAACGACAATAAGTGACTTATTCGCTCATTTTGTGTAATCCATCGTTCCGTGAACTTATTCCGATTGATCCGAGACAACTCTATTTTGTAGCGTCTCCCACAAAAGTGAATAAATTGCACTAAGGAAAAAGAAAATTTTGAATTTGTGTACGTTTGTCATAAAGTGCTTAAATACGCATCTGGGAAAGAAATATTGAAACTTGCTATTTATTGCAACGTCAGTGTGTGTTTACAAATTTTGCAAATAAGTCAAAAGCTAAAGGCTTACGGCGTGCATGTGTTCTTGATTGCAAAAAGAACGAAAACAACAGTTACTTTTCACATTTGACGCATCAGGCTAGACAAAGGTAAAAAGTCATATTCATTTGTATGTATGTATGTACATGCTCATGTATTTTGCGTAAGTATTAAATCGTAACAATATTTGCACATGAGATTAATACGATTATATTACGCTTCGTCGTCGTTCGCACTACATATTAGCAAGTCTATGTAAATACATGCGTTCTGTGTGTGTGTGTGCACACATAGATGTGCACATGCGAGTGTGTGCGTGCGATGTTTCATGAAAAGCAATTTCATCGGACCTTTTTCGCTCGCTTTTTAAATTCAGTTGTCCTTGTTGCGTGTGCATGTAGTTTAGCTCGTATTATCGCCATATTTACAATAAAAATTTGATTTAATTTTTTTGGTTTGTGAAAACATTACAAAGTGTTTTATTCACATATTTTTGTTCACATAGAATATCAACATGAGCTCAACTGAAGAAAACAGCCCAGCAACCACACCGCAGGAAAGCGAACCAGCAACGGAACAAGCCAATCCCAGGGATTTGGAGAAAATCGAAGAAGAGAAACTTAAGTCAAAATATCCAAGTGGGATGCGTGTGCCTGGTGGTCATTCCGCCTTCCTTCAAAAACGTCTTCAAAAGGGAGTAGGTTATGCAGAAAGCTGTCACATAACAAACCAAACTATTCAACATTTTTAATTATAGCAAAAATTCTTCGATTCTGGCGATTATCAAATGGCAAAGCAAAAAGGTGGCGGTGTTAAGCAGGTGTTTGCCAATAAGGTGACCACCGGCGATGCCATACCAACACCGGAGACGGTACCTGCTCGAAAAACGTCGATTATTCAGCCATGCAACAAGTTCCAAACGACGAGCTAAGCATCATATTCTACTGTTTACCTAAAAGCTTCTCACCTCCTGATGCGCTCCAAATGCTCTTTAATTAATATTATAGTTTATTACTAAGTTGGTTGATCTATAAGCACTTAGCCTTTGCGCTGGCGCTCGGTTTGCCGAATTGTAAACATTTCATCCTCAAGTTTCCTCTGATATAATTTATTCCGCTAAACACCGCATTTGTTCTTTATTTTTCTTTTTTCTCTTTTCTTTTTGCTCCAATAAAATGTCGCGTATATAAATATCGAGCTTGCGCCAATCTCAAGAACATTGAATGTATTATGGCAATCGTGAAGCTGCACGTAACTATTCAAAAGTTCTAATTAACAATAAATAACCCTGATCGTGTAGTTGTAAGTTATTGAAATCGTAATAAATTTAAGTTGTAACCAGTTCAATTTTGTGCTTTTAATTAATGGTAACACATAAGCTCAAGTCTTGATTTTTGATTGGAGATCATTTTGATTACAGCGAACTAAACAATTCTAGTGTCATTTTATTACAATTGAAATTGATATTTTGTGGATGTTGCCAAAACATACAATTAAGAAATATACGTGAGTTTGCCGGATTGTATTTATGAATATATTAAATATGAATCCTAATTTAATACATATGTTAGATCTATCGTATCACGATATATGTTATCGATGAATACGATTAATAACAACAATCCGAATTCATCAGCTGTCTCATCTCGAATACGTTCAACGAAAAGAACTGTTTTTGATTTATTTGCATTAATTTTGTATTTAAATTTAGTTGATTAATAAATAGTATCATTTTTAATGGAAGCAGTTTGCAACTCCAACGAGCAAGTTGTCAACTTAGTCGCGAAAATAGCTGCACAGCTTTCGCAGAATGAACGCGCCCAAACAGATGAAACAGCTGCAGTGCAGCCTTCGCCCGCTTCCATTTCTGAGAGGCGCACAAAAATCGACGAATCGCTAATGTCATCTCAACAGTTTGAACAGTGCACTGACATAAATTGTGCACTAGGTAATAATATTACAAAATGTATCCAAAACATGTATATAACCCTCGAGAAGCAAGAAAGCGAACGGCAGCAGCTACAGATATCAAAGTCTGTTGGGTTAATCAGCAAAAGCAGTACGATGATGTTAGCCAAGCCTTTCCAATTGCAGTCGAATCCCTGTTTCGCGGAGAAGCTACCACAGCATGCTACCGACAGAGCTCCTATGACTTTGAGATCAATCGAGAATATGCGGGATTCGATGAAGCCGATCGTCTTTCGCCGCTTGTCAAATGTGAATCTCAGCGACATTAATGCAATGCGCAATGCCAAAAAGAACCCGACAAAGCCCAGTCTAAAGTGCTCAATATTGAAGGATTCAATGGCACGCATGAACGAATCCAACAGAGGCACAAGTCGTGTCAAGATTAATTTGCC